>JAKCOX010000138.1:465681-1065681 GCA_022605575.1 Laterallus jamaicensis coturniculus
CTTCCCTTCCCTTCCCTTCCCTTCCCTTCCCTTCCCTTCCCTTCCCTTCCTTCCCTTCCCTTCCCTTCCCTTCCCTTCCCTTCCTTCCCTTCCCTTCCCTTCCCTTCCCTTCCCTTCCCTTCCCTTCCTTTCCCTTCCCTTCCCTTCCCTTTTCTCGCCTTTTTTTCTCTCCTTTTCTCTCCTTTTTTTCCCTCTCCTTTTCTCTCCTTTTTTTCTCTCCTTTTTTTCTCTCCTTTTTTTCTCTCCTTTTTTTCTCTCCTTTTTTTCTCTCCTTTTCTCTCCTTTTCTCTTTACTTTTTTCTTCTTGTTTTTCTTTTCTTCTTTTTCTTCTTCTTCCCCTGTGGCTGCCCTGCTCCTGCAGTAACATGGAAAACTTTTAAGCCTTGTTGGCCAACAAAAGCGAGGCATTCTTAAGAAAGCAGCAACGGTGGGGGGAAAAACCACAGACCAGTGTGGTTGCCAGAAGCAACATCTGAGACCTGCTCTTGGAGGGACATGTTACTGGAAATAATGAGAGTGCAGGCCAAGAAGTATTTGCAATCAGGGGCACTGACAAGCCATTTGCTGGCTAATTACTGGCAGTTACCAGTAGGCTTTGTTGACTCCTCTATAAAAGTGACACTGCTTGATAAGAGATGATCTGCTGCCTGAAGTGATGGAAACTGTGCTTCTGTAAACACAGAGCTCCCAGTTGCCTGGTAGCTGCTCTCCCAGCTCTAGTTCTGCCAGTTCTGCTGGGCCCAACTGGCAGGGGACACTTTGCTCACCAGCAGGACTCCATCTAGCATCGTCCTCTCCCTGGGTAGATTGGCCACATCCACTGACCTGTCACTGACATTTGTGTCTCTAAACTTTACATCTGAGTCATCACAGTCGTGGGCTCAGGGAGAATCCAGACAAAACAAACCTGATGTTGGTTCCAGCCTGTTTTGCAAAAAAATACCTCATCTCACCTCCTGTCATGCTGGTTTTGGGCAGGAAGTCAGGCAAAATGACAAGAGAGTGCCAATCTCATGGCTTCTCTATGGGCACCTGGATTTCTCACCTCTGACCAAATACATCTGGGTCACCACACATCTCTTATGACAGGCTTAACTCCCATCTTCTTTTACTGCATCTTCTCATTTCGATCTAGCCCTGACCCTCTGCAGGAGGTATAAACAGCCTACCAGGCCCAGGGCAGCTCAGAAACAGTCCCCCCTCCCCTGTTTGGAGGAGGCTCATGGAGGGATATGAAAACTTTGGGCCATCGCAGGGAATTGTTCCTGCAGCTACAGCTACTCACATCAAAGTTTCTTCTGCCTTCATCCAACATCTTTCTGGGTAGCCTGTTTTTGTGGATGTGCTACAGAAGCCCCACTCTACATGTAGCCCTGATTTTTTGTCTAAGGCATATGGCTAGAAAATGTGGTAGTTCTGCATTACCAAAGTGAGGCCCAGATGTGAGGGCAGGGAGGCAGCAGGGGTTAGATGCTGTGCTTGCCTTAAGAGAGAGGGTCTGACAATCAATGCCAGGGTAGGGAGAGGTGTGGTCAGAATCACCGCAGTGCTAAGCAGTTAAAGATGTCTTTCCCCATAGCCTATGGTTACTTTTTCCTCTTTTGGGCTGGGACCATTTCTGGTGGGAGCTGGAGTCCCTCACGAAGACCAGAATTGCTGGCAGAGTAACTTGAGAGGACGGGAGTCTTCCAAACCTGAGTCCCATCTGATGACCCTTGAAGTGCTGCATTAGATGACGAAGACAAGGGAACCCTAAATCCTGGGAGACCTGATATCTGGGAGGGGAGGGTAGCTATGTAAGGAGGCAAACATATATAATGTATATGAGAAGAATATGGGTACGTCTCCACTGGTAGGTAAGATATGACCACCTGCAGTGGTAAACAGTGGAGACAGATTATCTGAGCAGGAAACTGCCTGGCTTGTCTCACCATAACTCCAGGTATGGCACTGGTGGGCCCAAGGTTTGTCCATCATGGCACATGTGCTGATGCTCATTTTGGGTGGAAGCAGAAGAAGCAGCTTGGAGACGTTTCTCCAAGAGACTGTTGCCATAGCCGGGCTGACCGGCTGTCGTATGATGGTACTCAAGAAAAGCCACATTTGGGAGCTCTCCTGGGCCATGGGATGTCCCCAGAAAGCAGTCCCCATGAGAGGTGCCAGGGCTACCACAGATGGATGGATTCCTTTGAAGACAGGCAGATAGGAAAAGGTACATTCCTGACTGTGACTCAGTGGTCGTCTTCTCCCTACACAAAACACCCACTTGGCAAGAGAAACTGAGTCAATTAAAGGATTTTTCAAAGAGATGGAGAGCCCACTGGTGAGGGCAAAAAGGGCCAAAGCAAATGCTGAGATTCAAGGTGATCCAGAGTTTTTTGGGGGACCTAGGGTGCAGGGGGAATCAGCCAGCCCCTTTTCTGTGGTCAGTGGGGACAGGACAAGGGGCAATGGCTGCAAATTGGAGCACAGGAAGTTCCACACCAACATGGGGAGGAACTTTTTCCCAGTGAGGGTGCCAGAGCCCTGGGACAGGCTGCCCGGGGGGTGGTGGAGTCTCCTTCTCTGGAGATATTCCAGACCCATCTGGACGCCTGTCTGTGCAGTATGAGCTGGGGAGCTGCTTTGGCAGGGGGGTTGGACCCCATGATCTCTCGAGGTCCTTTCCAACCCCTACAACTCTGTGATTCTGTGCTTACTCAGCTCTGACTTACCCCTTCCTTCCACAGAGGCTTTAGAGGCTCCCATTCCCAAAAAACTTTAAAATGGCTTTCATCAGCCCATCACAGGCACCACAGAAATGGCTGAAACTCCCAGCCAGACTGGGATTACTGGTAACCAAGGCTTTTCTGGTGGCATTACCTTAATTAGGAACATCGCATGGTTTTTCCTCCTAATCCTGCAAGGAACAGCATGTCCCAAGGGTGGCCATGCTACAGAGAAGCAAGGGTCTATATTTGCTTGCTTTTCTTTCTTGCAACCAGACAGAGTGGCAGTGTCACAGGACAAACGAGCTGGCATCAAGCGCCTTTGCTAGAAATTGTTTATTTTGTTCCTAAAAATATGAAGAGGCCAAAATGTTCAAACACGAGCAGCTCAAAGCAGGCATCTACTCAGGGTAAGCCTGGCATTCTCCAGAGATGCAGAGTCCCATGCCCAGAGAGTACACTGGATGTTCTGCTTGATCCAGATTAACGTTCTCAAAATGTTAGGGTTCGTGGCCTTATTTGCAGGGTTTCTGAGCAGTGGGGCTCAGCAATTTTTTGGGGAAAAAAAAAGTCATTTTGCCTACTGAGTAAGGACTTTCGGTGCCAAGTGAGTAACCAAAAGTAAATATACTCCCATCTTTATTTGCTGGTCTAACCTTTATGACTGTGTGGGACATTTGCAATGATTGCTGCCAGTTGCCTGTTATCTAACTGTAAATTCTTCACTCAGATAGCAACAACTGAGTGAAGCTGCAGGGGGACCTCATTGCAGCCTTCCAGTCCCTGAAGGGAGCAGAGAAACAGGAGGGGAACAGCAGAGAAACTGGCAGGCCAAGGGGGATGGATTGAAGCTGAAGGAGAGAAGGTTTAGATTAGATATTAGGGGGAAGTTTTTTACAGAAAGAGTGGTGAGGTGCTGGAATAGGCTGCCCAGAGAGGTGGTGGGTGCCCCATCCCTGGGGGTGTTCAAGGCCAGGTTAGATGGGGCCCTGGGCAACCTTGTGTAGATCCAGGCCTGGAGGTTGGTGGCCCTGCCTACGACAGGGGGGTTGGAGCTCTGTGGTCCTTGGGGTCCCTTCCAACCCAGAGCAGTCAATGGTTCTATGATACATCAGGAGAGCAGTAACATAAGGGTAGTGGGTGCTGAACCTGTGCCATGGACACAGGCCTGACATCTTGCTTGGCAAGAGTCATGCAAAACATGGAAATGCCACTGTCCACAGCACTTGGATCACCTCTCAGGGGAGGAGTATGGCCCCAGCTTTGCTGCCATCCTCCTGTGTAATACTGAAGCAAGCCAAGTTTAGCTAGTTCCCAAACTGTAAAACAGTGGTTATACTTCTGGACCTGAGGTAAGGTGTGAAAATGAAAATCAGTTAGTACGTTGGTGTCCTTCTCTGCTGAGGAGATAAAGAAATCTCAAAGGAAAGCTCCTCAGTGGCAGTGTTGAGGTTCCTCAGCTCACATGTATTACCGTGGCAGTGAAAACTGAGACCTTAAAAAAACCAAATCCCAAAAAGCTGGTAGAATAGGGCAGCTCACAACTGCAAGAGGTCGGCAGATAACATGGGGTGTACAATGTTTGCTGCTAGCGTGCAGGGAACATGGTAATCTTTTAGAGGGGAATGTTTACAAGCAGGGACTGTACATAGGGCCAAAACACAAATCTGCTGGCTGAGTTAAGCAGCAATGCTCTTTTTCTTTGATTTTTTAAAATCAGATGGACACTCTGTGCCAAGCAAAGACACAAAAAAAACCCAACCCCAAACCAAAATATACCATGGTATGTCTAATAACAAAACCCATAATAAAAACATATGAGAAAAAGATTAGAGAAGCAACATAGAGAGAGCATAAAAACCTGTTAATAGAAATTTTCAACTGTATGTGAATTAGGAGCATGGTGGGGGTAAGGAGGCCAGTCTAAATGATGTAAATGTAAGAACCCATGCAGGTTGGACTCGATGATCTCTTGAGGTCCCTTCCAGCCCCTACAATTCTGTGAAGAAAGGCGACCATAGCAGGGAAGGGCTGGAAAGCCAAATGGATTATTTGCACTGGTGTTCGCTTCAGGCATGGTCAGTCCTTCCCACAGCCTCACTAGGCAGCCATTCTCTGCAGCCTGAAGAGGGCTGTCAAAAGAAAACCATCAACATCACTTAAAGCAGCCTCAGCAGCAAAGGGCAGCGTTACAGCAGTTAGGTGCACCCTAAGTGGGGAACCACAGGCCAGTAGGTTTGATTTTAGCATCAGGGAAGTCAGTAGAAACAAAGAGCAGAACTTGCAGACAGATAAACATGAGAGAAGTCCACGTAGCTTTTGTAGTGGGAATGCCCAACACCCGTGGCATTACTGAGTGCATGAAGGTAGGAAGCTGATCTAGACCTTGTGCTTGTGTTTGCAAAAGGCTTTTTGAAAGGTACTTCTGTCAAGACCCTTAAGAAACTCCACTCTCATGGAATCAGAGAGCCATTTCACCCACAGGAACGAAGAGGTGGAATCAGCTGATAGTGCTTACTGCAGAGAGAAGGTGTCAACAGGTGCTGACAAAATATCAGGGCTATTTTGACACAGCGATCTTGGGAAGAGGGGTGAAAAATGATGCAGTGAAGTTTGCTGATGGCACAAAATTACTGAGAATAATTAAAACTGAAGCTGACCGCATGGAGCTGCAGATGGAGCTTGTGATACCAAATGATCAATAGAATTCACAGTACACACAATGTAATGGGGGGGGGGAAATAACCATAAATACCCAGTGATTATCTCTTAAGTAGTTGATGCATTTAGGAAAGAGGCACTGGTGACCTTGTTGTCTTGAGTGAGCTCTTCACTTCTCTTACCCTCTTCCCCTGTTAGTAAATGCTAATAGGCACCAGCCCAGTGCTGGAGACAGGATACTGGGCTCAGCAGGTGTTTTATCTGACCCAGCAGAGTTCTCATGCTCTCCTGTTGCAGTTTCATGCAGCTCTCTGATAATTACCTCATAAATTGGTTTCTCATGGTTAAGATGAAGCAAAAAGGTGAGAATCCTGGATTCCAGGTCCTAGAAGAAACATGGTGGGGGATTGTATTAATCAATCTGGATTTTCTAAAGCTTATGGGAGATTATATAAGAGACATTTCTCCTGCCTTTGGAAGCTGGCAAACCCAAGGTACATGCATCATCCCTCCACCCAGCCCTCAACAGGGGGTACAGAGGACAGGACGCATAAGCTACCCACAGATCCTCCAGATATTTAGCTTCCATTTAGGCAGATGGGCTTGGAAGGATTTGCGTAGACCCATGGCTCTCACAAGCCCATGAAACTCATCAATATCCCAGAGTGGACACATTCATCCTCATCTCAGAGCCAGCACTGGCTGCCTCTCCCCATGCAGTCCAGCTGAGCAGAAAGCCCTGAGCTATTTCTGATTTAACAATCCCCAAGCACTATTAATCTAGCAGACCCCTGGAATTTCCTGAGAGAAAACATAAGAACTCTTTTAAGCTATTGTTTGTGCCCTTGGTATTCTGTACCGTCTTCTGTTTACACTGTCATTACTTCTTTCAGGTACTGACCCAAATACTTGCTGCCAGCAAAAGCTATTGTTCTTTGCTTTGGGAGGGGAAACTGCAGAAACGATTGTTTAGATAAACATCAGTGTTCTTGTCTAACATCTCTTTTCAGCCTCCTCTTACTCTTTATGCTCAAAACTCTATGCTGGTCGGGCTTTTATAACTCTTGAGTCCTGGGGAAAAGAGGGGGGGAAAAAACCCCCAACCAACCCCATGTGTTTGTTGTAATTAAAATGAATCCTCAGAAACCTGAATCTTTTATTTCTGTCCTCTAGCACCAGTCATAAAACAAGCAGCAGAAGGAGTCACCCCTGTCAGTGACAGATGGCTTAGCGTTTAACATTTTGCTCAGGATGTTCACAGGCCACACCTGAGGATTTTCTACTGGAAACAGGGGCAACTGTCCAGCTCACAGGATGACACCCATCCTAAATCATCAGGAATGCTGGGACCTGTTGCTATCAAAAGCAACGTGTGATTACAGAAACTGTTTCAAATTGTCTGTTATGGGGTAGCTGTAACACCTCTCTCTTACAGAGGGGTAAAAAAGGCCTGGGGAGCACAGACTAGTGTGCTAAATCCAGGGTTATCTGAACGCTTCAACGAGCTGTGTCAGCCAAGTACTGCCAGACTTTCAGATGGGGTATGGTTTTATTCCAGCACTGCTGTAACAGCACCTGAAGCTGCTTAATGGAAACAATAGCCTAAAATGGCCATTAGATGAACACCACCTGAGGAACTATGGGGATTCCATATTTTTTTTTAAGTAAGAAGAATTTAATCCAGATAGGGACAAGAAAACCCCAAAACCAGACAATTATTTTGGTGGGAGGGAAGGATGGGTACATAAAGCACATACTGAATTTTATATATTTATATATTTATATATTTATATATACATACACATATATGTCTATTTATGTATATTTATATATATTATATATACTTAATATATATTATATATATTGAATCAGCAAATACTGAATTATATATATGTATATTTTATATATAGTATATATATTATATATATATTATATAATTTTTTATCTATAGATATTTTTATATGTATATATATAAAATTTTGTATTTGCTTTATGTATCCATCCTTCCCTCCTTCCAAAATAATTGTCTGGTTTGGGGGGTTTCTTGTCCCTATCTGGGACATTTCATTTATACTGGTATGATATAGCTGCCTACATATATATATATATGAATATATATATGAATATATATGAATATATCTAAAATCTACTGAATATATCTATTTTATATGACTATATATAATGAATATATAATTTATATTTTTCTATAAGAATATATATTCAGTAGATTTTATATATATATTCATATATATATATATAGGCAGCTATTTCATACCAGTATAAATTTTCCAAGATGTTTTTCCCCATTAGTTATATGGGAGACCTATGTTGTGGCTGTTTTTCTCTGGTATTGCTCCTGGCTATTTGCACACCTTCTATTTAAAGAAATGTCATTCTGGGGAATTATAAAGCTGGGGAAACTGTTTTCTCAGGTAGTGCCCACCCAGGAAAGGATTGGTGGTTTACATCATCCCTTCCTCAGTCATTTACAATGTCTAGTGCTCAGAAGAGGTGTTTGCTCAAACATTCACAGTACTAAACCGTGCTCTGGTTGTACCACAGTAGCAGAGGCACAAGGCTTCCTCATAAGGAACATCCAGCTGGAAAAGTGCATTCGTGTGTCCCACCATGAGACCAGCAGAATCAGCCTGACTGAGTGCAAGGTGCACTCCCAGCAGCAGCAGTGGAGCTGGGACCCTGCCACAAGGACCATCGTCAGCCTTCAGACCAAGAAGTGTTTGTCAGCCCACCACTGGCAGGACTATGTCCTGGTCAAGCTGGAGCCGTGTGGGGACTGGGAACGCCAAGCATGGTCCTGCAGCAAGAAGGGACGCCTGACTCTGCAGAGCTCAGGCTTCCACCTCAGCACCAAGGAAGGCAGCCACAAGGTCTTTTTCACAAGGGAGAAGGACAAATTCAGCAGGTGGAAGACTTTAGCGGATGAAACCATCTGTGCTGCTACCCAGACAGCAGCTCTAAGGCCCAGCAAACCAACACAACACGCTGTAGACCTGCGGGTGTGGAGTTATGAAAGTAAGATGAGGTAGATTTAGCATCAGATAACATCTAACCTTGGGTGTCATCCAAGCCACCTAACACCAGGCTTGCATACATCATTCTAACTCATGGTCCCATCTGGAGAGATACTAAATGGCTCTGAGGCAGCCCAACTACTCAGTACCACTGGTTTCCAGTAGGTGCTGTTCAGTGTTTTCCAGAAAGCATGTAGCACCTTAAAGGATCAGATCTCTGAGCCCCAGATGCAATTCTGATGAAACGCAAAACTCTTTTGGAAAGTTCATCTGAATTGGTGCCCAGAGCTAAGAACAGGAGGAATTTCTTGATCCTCCCAAGTCCAAACCAACCAAGGAAGTCCCATATAATCAGGCACTGAAGACTTTGAGAGGGCTTTTGATGCCATTTCTTGGTTACTAGAGAACTGGATGCAGCTGAAAACCTCTTTTAAGCTTGTATGAATTACTGAGGAGCTACTGTACTTGAAATGTTGCTTCGGTTTCTAAGCAACACATTACAGTTATCCCCTGTCAGACCACAACAGCGCTCCCATCACTAACAGAACTGTGGTGCTAATCTTCATCCCATGCTCTCACGATCTTTAAAAGTGAACCTCACTCCTGCTGCCTAATGTAACCATAAAGACGCTAACGAACACAGCAAGTGGTGGAAGGCTGTTAAAGGTCTTGCCCTCCCCTTGCATTAAGCCAAACATGACAGCAAAAATTATGAAAGATCTGTGCTATATTATCAGTTTCATGGCCTTGGCTTCTGCAAGTAGAATCTTTTCCTTCATTAGAGTTCACTACCCTCTGCCTAGACTGGACACAAACATGGCTCTGTCAGAGTTTCAGATGCCAGACACAATGGTTACAGGCATCAGGCATGGCCATGTCACCAAGATGTGACTGCCATCATTTGTCAGATGGCCAGTGAAACCCACTACCCACCACTGAAAATTCATGGTCCAGTCTGTTTCACTCTTACATTTACTCCCCTATGCAAAGGAAGGTGGTTTCAGGACTTTTCTTGTGCAGCTGTGTGCAGAACTGAGACCTGACAATCACACCCAGTTCCTTCTCTGCCTTCCTCTGCTCCAGAAAAGAGCTGGCATTTTACTGACCTTCTGTGCTTGTCCATTCTGTAGATGATGATGTTCCTAACTTCCCTCAGGGCAAATTATTTCCCTTACACAAGGCTATTCCTTACCTTAAGGTTTGATGGCCCAAATGAGACTTCCAGCTTTGCAGAAATGAGAAAAGAGAAAGTGTGATGAATCTGTTTGGCATAAGCAAATGGATGATGAGTATAACCTTCTGACACAAAGAGGCTATATCTGCTTTACAATAAAAAAAGAGATACGATAGCCTTTTTTTTTAGCTGTCTTATACAGATAGATGGCCTTTTTAGTGATGTTTTTTAATTAGCTAGCTAGAAAGTTAATCTATAATTATCACAGACCAGTAGTCACAAGTGTTAATGTTTGTTTAACACGAAGGTAAATACAGCCAATACAAATTAGATACCATAATAAGATAGTTAAATATAGGCTAAGAAATGCGTGGAACATTTAGGATATGGGAAAAAGGCATGTGAAAAGGGCATTTGCATTCCCCAAGGCAATGTTCCAGGCAGCCCAGAGCTGCCTTGGAGCCAGGCTCCCCAAATAAGGCTGCAAGGGTAAACACAGAGCAGGCTTTGAGTCAGGTTGTGCCAGTTCAGTGTGTCTTGTTCAAACCGATAATTTTCCTATCAACCCCCTGGTTCAGAGTCTACTGCAGGGAAACTCTTGACTACTCAGTAACAACATCAAAGTCTTCTGTGTTTGTTTAGGCCTTTCTTATCAAAGTTTCAGTTGACCAGCAACAGACAACTTTTACTTTGGCAGGTTATTTGCTCAATAAATTACACCCATGTACCTGTGGATGCTCCTGCCGCAGCAAGGGAGGAGGTTAGGACAAGCAGCAGGGACCCCAGCAGATGGGAGTTTCTTGACCTTGTGACATGCAGTGCAAGAAAGGAGTGACTGCTGCTGCCACAAGATTTCCCACAGCCTCCCCTCTAGCTGTAGTTACTGTCCCACATACCCTTCTTCTGCAGTAAGGCTGACATAGCAAAAGGTACCACTGATCCTTGCAAGAGATATGGACTATTAATCACCATTTCTTCATCTGCCATGTTGGCAATACCTGTGATGCTTAGCTACAGTTCTGCATGCCTCTTCCTCACACCTCATCCTTTAACAGCTGTTGCTGCACTCATACTTTCTAGACCAATGACCTTATTTACCATCAGAAAACAAGCTCTGCTCTGGCTGTGGATTCAGCCTCAAGAGGTTCATTTCATCTTTGAAATCTGAGAATTGAAGGCCCCTGATACACAGGAGGAGGTCATCACTGTTGCACCATGACCTATTTGCCTTGCAGAGGGTAGGGCTGGGTTTCCTTCCCTTGCCAGGCACTGAGCTTATCCAGGTTTCTGGACAATAATCACACATATTTTGGCTTTATTTCCTTCCAAGCTAAAAGCATTGATTCATCAAGGATTGATGCCCTGGACAGAGAATCTTCTGTGAGCTTGACTGACCCGCCTCTGGCTAACACATTGGAGAGCACAGTGTCTCCAGCAAGGACCAAGCAGGCATACCTCCCTGCAAATGAGGGTGAGCACCTTTCTTTTCTGCATGCATGTGAGAACAGCAGGAATGAGACTGTGGGTGGCACCTACAGATTACTCAAGCATCTTCAGCAGTGGTAAGGACTTGAGTACTTCTGAGGAACTTCCCTGAGTATCGTGGAGAGGTTCAAGGCTTTAATACAACATGTTGAGGGATGTTTGCCTTGGCAAGCAGTTCAGTGACAAGGTCTCAACCTGCAGGCACAGCCATCAGATGTTCTAGAAGCAAAAAACATCTGTGGCTGGGGAGGCTGAGGAACAAGGACATTTCATTTTCCATTTCTGCTCCACACAAAGGGGATTTGTGTTTACAGTGTGGCCCCAAGAGAAAGGTGGAGCTTCCTCTGGTCCAACAATGAAAGCTGCTAATCTGAGTCTCTCTGCTTCTTGCCCTAGATCCATCCCACAATCACTCTAAGAAGCACCATGGAAATCGAGGGAAAAACGCTGGGGCCAGACTTGCAGGTAGGTCCAGGGATCAGACAGGGTAAAAAAGAAACCAGGTGGATGGAGGTTCTTCAGTTCCCCCTGACCCTCCCATCATTACAGAGTTAGAATCCTCTGGGTCTTGCTGAGGCTGCTTAGTAGGGAAGAGAGGCACCAAATTACCTGTGAAAAAAACTCCTTTTAAAGATCAAACAAATCTCCCCAGACCTGGAGCATAAAAGTGAGTAAAACTACATAAATGCTTTGTTCCATCTCACTAGGAGATACAGATACCCACTAGCACTGGTGCCTTCCCATGGCCCTTCTTACTTCACATCAGAGAGCTGCAGAGCAAAGAAGCACGACCAGCTATGGTCTTCCCAGCAAGAAAGAAAACCTTCTTGTGGCCATTTTCAATAGAGGGATGCCATGCCTTGTAAAGCAGCTGTAAGGTGCTGTTCTTATGGGGAAAAAAAAGCACTTTTCCTGCTATCTGCTAGTCTTCAGGGGCATTACAGGTGGTTTTGTGGTAATCAAGGCTGTTGCCTAAGAGCAGGGATGTATACTGCAAACACGTGATTGTTTTCTATGATGTCCTTTTAGGCACCAACTGGAAGACAGCAATGCTGGTCCTCAGCCCCTTGGCATTCATACTGGGCTTAATTATATTGACACTCAATGTTCACTACAACAAGTGAGTTTCGTTTGGTTTGCCGCCTCCCTATCCAGCATTTCAGAACAAAAGCCTTGATCTCAGCACCCTTCCCAATCCCACACCTGAAGTGTCTGGCTCTGAGCAGATGAACCTGCCCACCCATGATGTCACCCTTGATTTCTCCTCCCCACCTCTTGTTTCTCCCTCCCACTAGCACTGGATCCTTCTCCTTTACACACCTTGCACCATCCCTGAGGGCTTTGGAGAATTTGGGTGCTACAGGTGCTGACCCACGGACAAGCAACCACGTGAGAGGCAGATGCAGTTACATACCCTCTTCTCTCTCCTCCTAGGAAGAAGAAAATCCTCTCTGCTCTGAAGAACTCCCCAGCCAGCAGCAGCAGGACTGACTTACGGGAGCCATCTCCCTTACGAAGAGGGCCCCAGCTGTACCTGCCACCGTCTCGTTCCCCTTCCTTGAGGCGTGGAGAGATCCTCATTGAGTGGAAAGATGGGACTGTCACTCCCCTTTTTGATAATGCCAATTACCAAGTGGACTAGCTCCAAAACAATGGAGCTGCTGTTCCATGCTGTGTCCCTGCTCCCACCAGGAAGAGTGCCACCATAGCCACTCTCCTCCCTAGCCTTGCTGTTCTGACAGGGAGTTGTAAGTGCTGTTTGTTTTGCTGGGGTTTTTTTTAACACTTGAGAACAATCTCCTTGCACAGCATGAGGCTGAAGCAAGCAGAGCAGATTGCTTGATTCCTACAGGCACATGCTGCTTAGCTCTTCCAGAGCCGATTTAACCCTGATTTAACAAAAGCCAGACTTAGCTAAATGAAGCCAAGACTCTCACCAAACGCAACTGTCCGTTGCCCTGAAATCGCAGAGTTCCCAACTGTATGAGAAAGTAAACCCTTGGAGACAAAATCCTGATGATCTTTAAATAATTTTAAAGATAAAACTAGCTGCCAACAAACACAGAAGGCTGTCAATTACTTTGTCAATGTGAGAATGTAACTATTAAGAACTGCCTCCAAAAATTAGTCTCCTCCAGATAGCTGCCAAAATACTCCCCCCACTAAATTATCAATCTAGTAAGAGCAAGTAATTCTTCTAACTTGAAAGGTAGGATTCCATTGTCTTCTCTGCATCACTGCAGGAGTCCTGCTGAGAGAACATGCATCTCCCAAAATGTTACTGTATTTAGGATACACTAGACCTTACTAGAACACAAATCTTATTTATGTAGAATGACAAGTAACATTGGTGATGCTTGTTGGGGATATTACATTATCCAGCCATTTTATACCTGCTGCAGCCTCTTATTTTCTACAGTAATATGGAATAGTCAATGAACAGATACACTGCTCCCACTTAGAGCACTAATACAGTCTCTTTTTTTTTCCTAGAAAGGAATCAGGCTCTGTTGTAGTGCCTTCTTGTAGGAGCATAATTACCTGTGACCTACCATGCTAAATCCTGAGCTTTTCTCAGTGAAGCTTGCAATGGCTTAGTGGTTTCCTAATGTAAATAAATTTGTGCTTTCCTTCTCTCTGATCCTGTGACAACATAAATCACAATCATGGCTATAAATCACAAATCATTTGGAGAAAGAAATACTACACCAAGTAATCAGAAGTATGAGCTCTGCCTGTATATCAGCAGAGCAAGGGAAACCGTATTCTAACCTGTCCCTTACTGAGACAACGCTTTTCACTTGGGTTATTTCAGTGGAGGTTGGATTTCTCTAGTTTGATTTTACTTAACCCAAGGCAGAAGTAAGGTCTCTGTGGAACTTAAGGTCTCTGATGTTTTTATCTTTTGTAGTTTTTTTTTCCTTTTTAAACACAGATCACATTTGGGCCTTGTAGAAAGTTAAGTGCCGCAAGCTATCATTACGACCAAGAACTTAGCTGGTCTCAAGAAAGAAACTACAAACCTTATTGGTTCAGGGCATAAAAATCATTGAGTTTGAAATAAATGCCTTCCCCAGGCAGATTATTCCATATTTATTTACTGGTGGGTTTCCCACATGCTCCTTGGTAAAATATTTTACTACTAGGGGCAGAGGCAGAACTTCTTCACCAGTAAGCAGCGAGCACAAACAACACTATCAGAATTAAATTCTGACATTCCAACATTTCCACTTTTAAAACGAATCCAGAGACTTTTGGGTCAAGTTTCCAAATGTTTAAGCATCATTCTACGCACAAAATCTGTGGCAATGCGTTCTGTACACACAAAATGCACGTGCAGTACCTCACCAATTATCAGCTACACCCCTTGTATCTTATCCTACCTCAACTAAGATGCTCACTTCTGAAATTTTGCCCAAGGAGCACATCACCTAACAGTGCCTGGCACTTGTTACCCTCCAAAAGCTAGATAAGCTTTAGTAACTCAGTGTACTCAGTGCCATTAAAATGCAAATACTTACTTGGAGTTCAGCTAATGTTGTGCTTTCCAAAGCAGCAAGTGCTTGTGCTCATTACTGCTGAATGGGCAGAACAGATGACTTGTTAATGACTCTCTATAATTCATACTTAATATGCAAATCTTGCTTATAAACATGAAGGCAGTAACATTATTGTTTACATAGCACTGGTTAAATGGTAGCTCAAACAATAATGAACAATTAAGACTGTGAAGCAGCACAGTTTTAACCATTTTCTCCCTTCTCTTTCACTGGTTGTTGTCATCTTTTAATTATTTCTCATGAGTCTACCTACATTAGAGACCAAATTCTCAAAGGAGAGCGAATGGACAGAGGAGCTCAAAGTGTATGTCTTCATTACAAGAAGTTTTGAAAAGTGTGGTAGCTGAACATCCATCAGGAAAGACTCCAAAATAGCTTGTTCTGCCTTGGGGTTGGACTAGGTGACAGTGGGAGACACCTTCCATCCTGGGTTTCTAAAGCTAGCTAAGAAACACTTGGAGCAAACACCCAACCTGTGTGCTGTTCGCCCTCTGCCATCACCTGATTGCAATGCTTGGAAAAACTGTTAGTGATCAAAATAAAAGATGACTGTAAAGTGGAAGAGCACTGAAATTGTTCATAGCTCTGTATACATGTCTATATAAAGCTCCCTTACAGCATATCCTTTAATGTGTGTGTATAGACAAACACATAAAGAAGCCAAAAAAAGAGAAAAGGATGTGCTGATGTGCTGCAAGTAGGCTTTTATAAATCACTCTGAAGATAACAGAATGATGAGCAAGACACTACTGTCACTGATGCAGTAAGGTTATCAATATAGGGTACACCAAAGGAGGAGTGCTGCATAATGGAAGAGGAACCTGACACTGAATTGCCTCCCATATGTCTTAGTCCAGTTCTGTGGCATCTCTGGTATCACAGGTCTTCCCCATATGGTGCCAATGACCCTCATTTCACTCCTGCAACAAGGAGGGAGAAGTGGAAGTAGAGCCCATTTTCTCATACACAAAATCCAAGTGCCTAAGCAGCAAAGGCTAGAAGAGGCATAGGGAAGAAGAGACATTTCCCCCCACCACCACAAAGTTCAGCGGGATTCAGAAAAACTCATTACTCACCTATATATTTCAGTAATTCCATCGTGCTTTTTTGGTATTTATGTACCAAAACATCCAAAGGATTATGAACCATCACTAACTGAAGGTGCATTATCACACAACACCCTAATGGCCTCAGCTCCCTCTGTCCATGAAGCAAGAGAGCTCAGCAGGAACGCTGGTTCAGGTGAGCACTTCTGTACCACCACAGGCTTCTGCAATTGTCCAGCACGAGTCTCTACAGCCCAGCAATGGCAGTGCACATGGCCCTGATGCCCACACGTGGGTGCAAGCTGCAGCCACAGAAACACAGGTGCTATCAAACAAACATGAGACAGAACTCTAGCTTAGATGTTCTGTGCAGAAGATGCTGTTTAAGGCAGGCAGATTTCCCCTTCCCAATCCCCTGAATAATACATGGACAAAGGGTCTGTTGAAGAGGAAAAATTAAAAGAAGAGGCAGAACTTCAAACGTTACCATTTAAATACTGTATGCCAGCCATTTACTAAGACTCTTTGAATGGAAAATGTTTTCATAACAGTACATTAGTGATGTACATAAATTCATGATACAAACAAACAAGACCTGAAATGATTTGACCAGTTATCACAGCGTATCAGTGGAGGAGTTGGGAACAGAGCTACTGCTTCCCTAATTGAAATGCAAGGTGCAACTTCTGCAGTAAACATTTTGTTATTAAAAATCTCCATATGCTCATTTTCTTAACTCATTTTCTACATCAGCAAGTCAAGAAATTTGAAATGATTTCTCAGAAAGACCTGTGGTTGTTCAGCACTTCAAGAGTAAGAGAGAAGAAAAAGATAGGGAAGGTGATGGGGACAGAGAAGTCTTTCTTAGCTCTGGGTTTCAATTCAGACTTCTCTGGGTCCTGGTTCAAGCAGACCATGCTTTTTCATGTTAGCTAGGGGAGACAAAAGCATAAGCTCTTTAAAAGCTCCAAGTATCCTACTGAATTTGCACAGATTTTAAAAAAGGGAGAGGGGGAGGGAAGGTCGTGTTTCTTCAAAAATTCCCCTCATCCATCCCAAAAGCACTTATTCCCTGGAGCAGAGAAACTGATGTGCTTCTTTCAGCGTGGCTTGCATGTCATCGTATTCTGCAAATCTGCAAGCATCCTCCAGCTTCAGCCACTGGAAAGCTTGGTGCTCTTCTGAGAGCTTGATTTCTGTGTTACAGTCCTTCACTTCTGCCAGCCAGTAAATGACTGTCTTAGGCTGGCCACGGACAGGATACTGGAGTTCTTTCTTGTACCCCTCTATGAGGGTGAGCTGGCTGGCCTGCAGACCAGCCTCCTCCTGCGTCTCCCGGAAGGCTGTCTGCAGGTCATCCTCTCCCGGATCCACGTGGCCTGTCAGGAAGGTGAAAAAGTGGCTGAGATGAAAACACAGATTTTGTTTAGTTGTTTGACAACAGGAAATACTGGGGGACAGATGAGGGTACCCTGTAACTGATACAGAACCAGATGGAAAATGGAGAACAGGGACTACTTTTCCAGATCTTGTATTTGATTTGTCTTTCTCTCAGGGCTTTTAGGATTGCTGTTTACCCCACATCTCCTGGAACTCCCAACGGCCAGTCAGCACTAGACAGCTCTTCTTCCCAGCCCTCCTCTCCTCTTGTGAGCCACTCTGCATCCCTAACGTTCCACCCCAGTTCACAGTGAGCACTGTGTGTCTCAGGAATCCTTTTCCTTCAGCCATTTAGAGGAGAGACAGCTCACCTGCATGAGTCTTAGTGCTCTCTCAAACCATCCCTCCCACAGAAGTTTAAGGCTCATTTCTGCAAAACTCATGCCAATGGCCCAGAAACAGCAGGACCAGGCACCAACAAATCACAGAGTTGTAGGGGTTGGAAGGGACGTTGAGAGATCATGGGGTCCAACCCCCCTGCCAAAGCAGCTCCCCAGCTCATACTGCACAGACAGGCGTCCAGATGGGTCTGGAATATCTCCAGAGAAGGAGACTCCACCACCTCCCTGGGCAGCCTGTCCCAGGGCTCCCTCACCCTCACTGTGGAAAAGCTTTTCCTCAGGTTTGGTGCGGAACTTCCTGTGTTTTAACTTGCAGCCATTGCCCCTTGTCCTGTCCCCACGGACCACAGAAAAGGGGCTGGCCAATTCCCCCTGCATCCCATGCTTAAGATAATTATAAACATTGATTAGGTCCCCCTTTAGTCTTCTTTTCTCTAGACTGAACAGTCCCTGATGCTTATTCAGCCTCTCCTCATAGGGGAGATGCTCCAGGCCCTTCATCATCTTCGTAGCCCTTCTCTGCACTCTCTCCAGGAGATCCCTGTCTTTTTTATACCAGGGAGCCCAGAACTCAAATGCCACTCAAAAGGTAGTTTTCAATTAAGCAGTTATGGATATTTTTATTTCTCTCCCATATTCCCTTCTGAAACACAGCAAGCCCAAAAGACAGTCCTTTCACCAGCTCTGCAGTTCTTCTAGGACACACCATTTATTTTATGTTGCTCAGAATGAGAGGTGCCATTACAAACAACGGATAAATATAACACATCCCCAGCTGTTTGTACTTTTGTTGAGAAATGTCAGATTTGGTTTTCTCATGAAAGCTCCAGACCAGAACATAAATAGAACGAGCCAAGCAAGAACTCAAAAGAGCAACATAGGAGGAGTTGGGAAGCTTCGAGAATGAAAAAGAAGTTAAGCTTTATTCTGCCCCTGGTGTCACTCTATTTGATATGCAGCTGACTGCAAAAAGCCATAACTTCATCACAGATATTAATTTTTCTCAGGGTTCAAGTACCCAAAGCTGCCCTTTAGTACTAAAGCTGGGGTATGTGGGAAGCTCACTTTGCTTTCCCAACAGGTTTCGCTCACTTCTTTGCATATCAGAAGCTTAATGACCCCTTACAACACGACACCATCTCAAATGTAAAATATGCTTCTATTTCAAACAGCAACTGTGCAAAAAACCAGCATCTGATGTTGCATTTGATGTCTCAGATATCTGAGATCAAACACACTGAGGATTTAAGTAAAAATATTTCCCTTCAAATTCTCAACCACTGCAAGTCAAAATTATCTCCTTCTTTCCAAGTAAGTTTTTCCACAGCTGGGACTTTTACTAATCCACAGAATCCACTCAGCCTTACACACTGGATTACTTTTACAGTATCCACAGCAAATGTCCACAGAACATCCACGAACAGTAAATAACCACTGTCTTGCATGATAATCATCACTGGTAGTGACCAAATGCTCAATGCACTGAGACAGCAGTAACACTGCTCTTCAGCTGAGTGAGAGGCAATCCACCTCACTCTGCTGTCAATAACTTCAAGTCTAAGCCCAGTTAAATTTCCAACTTTGTGCAACAGTTTACCTACTAGGAGGAAAAAGGACTGCTGGCAGCAGCTAACAGCACAGCTTCCAGATCCTCCTGCGTCAGTGCAACTCCAATATGCTGAGGAGGAAAATGAATCCCTCATCTTCTTCCCATCACCCTTGGCTAGTGGAAGGTCATAGATCTAGGAGCAGAGATGGGGCTGATAAAGCTCAAACTGGGGGATTCATGCAAGCCCAGTTTAATCCCATAAGGGTTGCAGCTGCTTTTAAAGTATCAATGTACAGCTGTAGCTGTAAATTGCTTTTTCCATGGTCTTGGAGAGACGATTACCACTTGTCATTCTGGCTCCTGCCACATTTAATCTACAGCTGCATCATAAACAAGTTACGTTACTGCATCACACAACCTGAGGCTGACTTTGAAGACCACTCATAATGTAGAGAATATATAATGTAATACCTGCCCTTCATTTATTGCCCCGAAATCTGTGCCCAGCTACTATTAAAAAGCCAAAATCTGATGAGGCTTATGATCTATAAAACCTTAAACAGTATGTTGAGGCAGGCAATACTGCCTTTCTGCCTTGCTGAGTCCCCACCTGGAGTATCGTGTCCAGCTTGGCAGCCCTCAGCCCAAGGGGGCACCCACTGGCCGTAGCAGCCCCAGAGGAAGGACACAAACAGCATCGGGGAGGGGGGGGGAGGAGAGGGAGAGGGGAGGGGGGGTGCTGCACCTCTCCCAGGAGGAAAGGCCGAGGGCGCTGGGCGGCTTCAGCCTGCACAAGAGAAGCTCCTTGGGGAGCTTCCCGCGGCCTCGCCGTACTTCCAGGGGGCTGAGGAGCAAGGTGGGGACAGGCTCGGTGCCGGGGCCTGCGGCCACGGGCTCAGGGGCTGGAACTCTACAGCGGGCAGACTCCGCACCCTGAGCAGGGAGGGCCCTGGGCCCCGCAGGCTGGCCAAACGCTGGCACAGGTGGCCCTGGGAGCCGGGAGATGCCCCGACCCTGCCAACATTCAGTCTTGGGTGGGAGAGGGCTCTGAGCGAAGGGGCCTCGCTGAAGAGGTCCCTGCTTCCTGCTGGGGGTCTGCACTGGGCAACCTTTAAGAGTCCCTCCTGACCCAAAGCAATCTGTGAGTCTATGATTTACAGCGTGTGAGATGTAAGCCTGCAAGTCATTTCCACCTATAGCCCAGGGTTACTGTGTTCCCAGAGAGCCTCTCCGCACGGCGCCCAGCTCTCACAAAAACTCATCATGACCCAGCATATGTTTTTTAGCTCTCCAGTAGACTGCAAACCCTACTCCCTTAGGCTTTTGGTGAAGTGGAAAAAGGGGAAGGTTTGGAAAGTTTTTTGTTCTTTCCCTTAATAGGCGAGTGCAGTTGATACTGCTTTGTACAAGAGGTTTTCTTTTCCAGTTTGCAAATTCCTGTTTACAAACTGCTCCTGCTCTCTGCTTTAAGATCACCCCATTTTACAAAACAAGAAGTAAAAACTAGCAGGAAGAAACCTCAGAAACCCAGCATACAGGGAGGTCGACAAGGAATATTAAGTACTTCTGTACTGTGCTTTTCCTGGTGGCAGGACTATGTACCACTAAAAACTGGTTCTGCCAGACAAGATGTTGCTTAATGCTTTAGGGCACTAGGCTTGTCTTCCCCTTTGGGACCTCACTGAGGTGAGGATGGCTGAGGTGAAGATGAATTATAAGGTTACTTCTTCGACCTGTCCCTCTCATCTCTGCTGTACTAGGTATGTGCATCAGGGATCTCCTGAACCTAAAGAAACTCCTACATCTTCTAAGAAAGGCAGGTTAAAGTAAATCATCAGTTTTCTTTCTAATGTTTTGATGTAAAGTCTGACCTTTCTGCTGTAAAGTCTGACCCATGCAGTTTGCAAGGGCAGCAATGGTATCTGGCAGAGGGTCAGAACTGAGTGAAAAGGTAAGACTTTCTCTAGCTACCTAATGTCAGTTGGCTGCTGAATGTCTGCCAGAAGCATCAGACATCTGAAGAGCAAGATGGGGTGACGCACCCCAAACCCCAATCAGTTGTGCCCAATAGTTTACACTGCCACAGCCTGCAAAGAATTTCAGCCACAGAACTCCCCACTCTGCTGCACAAACAGCACCACCAGCAGCTACTGCCAGCTGATTAACTGCTCCCTGAAGCTGACATTAACAGTGCTCAGCCAAAGTTCAGTCTGTAATCTCACCCATACCCGACACACAAACTGAAGTGTGTTACCAGAACAAACATCACCTTTGGGTGGGGTCCAGTGATGGGTCCCATAGGATGTCTGAAGCAGGAGGTATTCAATACCATCAGTGACCTTAGAAGATGGTGCTGACTTCAGCCTCCTGTAGATGATCAAACCACAAGCTCTCACAGCCATGCCCCTCTGTTAACTGCATGGAGAAGAACACAGAGGATCGAGCAGGAACAAGATACAGCTCAGACTAGCTGCATTTAGCCAGGAAGCATATCTCAACGTGGGCTAAAAGTCATCTATCCATTTGTACTCGCTACACAATCAAACTGCACCTTATTAACCATTTTTGAACAGTAAAAAAAAAAAACCCTCAGTCCTTTCCTTTTAAAATAAGGAATCAGGAATCTCTAGAAATGCTTTACAAAAAGTTATCATTAAGTATGACTTGCAGAACATTTCCTTGCTCTTGATACACTACAAGCAGGCAGGAGAAAAGAAAAAGATAAAGCAAAAGGAAGGCTTCTGGTTAAAACTCTGAAGTTTTTTCACTGCAAAAATCGAAAGGCTCTGTGCAAGGATAATACCCCAGTGTTGCTGGAGGTGCTACTGGAAGTGGCATACAGAAATAACTGCTGAAATTATTTCTCTGAAATTGCTGAAATAATTTCTCTGCTGCAGCAGAGCACTCCTCAAGATGCCAGTGGCAGAACTGAGAAAATGATGCCGAAGGACAGGCTCTCTGCTGTCTGGGCTAGACATGAGGCTGTTATACAAGATTAAAAGCTTCTTGGCATGCACATTAAACGCTAATTTGATGTAAACAGAAAGACACACACCTTGTAAGTAGCAAATATTGTAATCAATAAGCTATGCAGCCAGGACAACTGGTCCTATACAGAAAGAGAAAGCAATGGATATGAGAAATCCACCTTGAAGAATACACACACTGATTCCCAGTTCCAGGAATCTCACAGAATTGTATGGATTGGAAGGGACCTCCAGAGATCATGGAGTCCAACCCCCCCTGACAAAGCAGGTTCTCTAGGACAGGTCACACAGGGAGGTTTACAGATGGGTCTGGAATCTCTCCAGAGAAGGAGACTCCACACCCCCCTGGGCAGCCTGTCCCAGGGCTCTGGCACCCTCACTGGGGAAAAGCTTTTCCCCATGTTGGTGTGGAACTTCCTGTGCTCCAACCTGAGGCCATTGCCCCTTGTTCTGTCCCCACAGAGCACTGAGAAGGGGCTGGACATTCCCCCCTGTGCCCCACACTCCCGGTATTTATAACTGATCAGAAGGAAGAGCTGTGCATGTTGACAGAGCTGCCCGTTCCGGTACGTTTGACGCTGGGATGCCCAGCCAGGCACCGTGACACCTCCAGTCTCCAAACCGGCAAGCCGGAGCACAAGCCTCCACCCCGGGCGGTGCCCAGCTCGCTCGGATAACCCCTCCTCAACTGCCTCCATGACATCCGGACCCCACAAGCCACAGGGAAGCCCTATCGCCATCCCGGGCACCACCCTCGGTGGACAGGGAGCCAAGAGGCCGCCAGGGCGGGACACCAGCACCACCTCCCGTGCGCGCCTGGGAACGCGGCGCTCGGACGCCCGGAGCCGGGAAGGACAAACCTCCCCGAGGGCCAACAGGCCAGCGTGCCCCCTCCCGCCGCGGCCAGGCACCCCGCAGCCCCGCTCCCCGTCCCCCGCTGCCCGCGGGGGGTGGGACCCGTGCCCTGAGGGGCTGGCAGGCCGCCCTGAGGGGCTGGCGGGCCTGTCCGAGCGGCACCGGGCGGAGGAGGGGGGGGCTCGGCCTGAGGCGCGGGGACGGCAGGGCCCCTCCGGCCGTTGCCATAGCAGCGGGGCAGCGCGAGGCGCCGCGGGGACTCGGAGCCAGAACACCCACCCGACCCGCACGCGACCCCGGCCTCACCTTCGCTTCCGGGCCGGAGTAGGCGGGGCAGAGAACACGACTGACGGCAGCCTCAACCAATCACAGCAGCGCAAGCTCAAGGGCTGGCTCGTCCGCTCTCGCTCCGCCCCCCTCCCTCCGCCCGCTTTCCTCTCGGCTCTGACCCCTGCGGTCACGAAGCCCTCGGATTGGCTTCCCCCCGCCGGGACACGCCCCATCCGCGCCTCTCCCTTGTCCTATTCGCTAACCGCGGGTGCGAGGTTGCGCGCGAGCGTTTGAAGCGGGAAAAGCGTTGTTGCTATGGAGACGCGGCCTAGTCTCGGTTGCCCAGCAGCGCTGCGGCCGGTGAGTGCCTGCGGGAAGCTGCGGGCGGTGAGGGGGCGGTGGCCGGCGGGGTGCGGGTGCCTGCCGCTCCGCCTGCCGTCAGGTGAAGGGGACGGCCGCGCCGAGGGATGGGGTGGGGGGGAGCCGGCCGGAAGCCATCACCCTCTCCGGGCAGCGCCGCGGCTTCCCTCCGCTTCCCTCAGCCTTGTCCCAGCACGGAGCCCGGCCCGACTGCCGTGAGGCCTCTGGCGCCGTCCCTTCCTGCGGTTCTCGCCCGGCTTTGATCCCTGCGGTAAAGAGAGGAACGAAAGGGGGGCGGCACGGCGCAGGGAAGGAGGAGAGGAGAGCCCGGGCGCGGTGGGGCGCGGGGTGAGGCGGCTGCCCGCGGGAGGGGGCCGGCGGCTGGCTGGGGGTGAAGCCCCTGCCTCCCCTCCTCTCTTCCCGCTGGGAGTGAAGCTGTAAGGTTCCTCCGCCTGGGACTGAGTTCAGTGGGGGGAGCTGAGCTCAGTGGGGGGAGCTGTAAACCCCTATGGGGCTAAAGCAAGCGGCCACGCTCCCCCTCAGTCGTACAGTGTAATGCCAGAGGTGTGGCAGTTTGTTCTGAATGCCATTATAGAACAAGAATTGAAAGCCGTGTGGTAAGCCTTGCCGGCAAGAGAAGCTGGGGCAGCGTTTTCAAATAAGCAGCATCCCAATATAACTCACAGATTATTTTTCTTAGCTCGTAGTTGAATATTAGACACTTCCCATTCCCACACAGCTGTTGCTTTAAGCAGTTGTCGGGCATCAGCTGTAGGACAGAGTCTCTTCTGCTGAGGTCACCAGACTATACTTAGTGTGAAGGGTTGATTATAAAAAATTAGCAGTCTCTAGCCAGTTGAAAAATGCCCTGTTGGAAAACAAAAAAAAACCCCAACATTTAGTTGTTTTAAAATCTGTTTCAAAGATCAAGGAAATTAATTGTAACCAGGTCAGTGTTAGGTATGTCAGTAGCAAAGGAAGTAGGAGTGTTGTTGGAGGGAAAAGATCAGCCTTATGTCCCAACTGTAAAATAGTTATCATTTAACATTGCAAGTATTCCTCCTCTCCAATTACTTTTACTATATCAAAACTACAAGTGGCTATCTATTACTAGTATCTTCAAAACAGGCTGCTACCACACTTGTTCCAATGAGCAACAGAGTGTTTAGTAGCAGTGTACACGTGCACAGGGAATTGTGTGGTGTAATCCTATGGTCTTACAAAGGGATCTGCTGCAATGTCAGACACTGTTCCACAGATCCCTACCCTGCTGCTTGAAGCCAAAATTACAGGCTCATGTCACAGTACAGATTATCTCTTATTATGGAGCGTGTAAACTTATAAAAGTGCAGTCACACTGTATTCATAGGAATACCCTAGCTTCCCAGGAACAGGGTCAGAATGTTTAAAGGAAAAGCATTTTGAGTACTGCTCTGGAAAAGCAAATTAGCCATTCATTTCTGGAGAGCTAAATCAGATTGGGCTTTGGATGGAGCACAGTTTAAAAAGGGCTTAATGTTCAGAGGAATAAGAAAATACAGATGGGTGACTGGTGAGATCAGTTAATGTCTCACTTTTCTCTATCATATGACTGCCAGATCAGCTTCATTCTTGTCTTCTGATTCTCTACCCCAAAAACCAGCAAAAACTTTGACACAAATGGAGCCTATGCTGAAGACTTGTTTGAGGTAACGTGGTTACAAGTAAGTACAATACACTGCTATTGTTGTGGTCAGGAAGGAAACATACCTACCTGCCATGTGCATTTACAAATTTTATAAATTCTTAACTTTGGTTTTTGCTTTCAATACAAAGTGATAGGCAGGAAAACAAGGTGCTGTTTAGATTTTGTAAGCTGATTAACAATTACTACTTTCATCACTGCCCTTGAAAATTGTTCCTTATAAAGTGTCACAGTTCTGTGTGGCTGGGTTCTGGTGGAGAAGGGGGCTCAGGGGGGTCTTCTGCAAGGAGCAGCCAGAAGCTCTCTGCAGGCCCCACAGAGCAAACACCAGCCGGCTCAAGGCCGGACCTGCCCCTGACCAAGGCCGAGCCCATCAGTGACGGTCACAGTGCCTCTGGGAGTCACATTTAGGAGAATAAAACCCACCAGCAGCTGCTTTGTGCCCCCAGAGAAGGGAGTGAGAAGATGTGAGGAACTGTGCAGGCACCAAGGGCAGGGAAGAGGGGGAGGAGGCACCCCAGGTGCCAAAGAGAAAGATGCCCCTGCAGCCCCTGGAGAAACCCATGGTGGAGTGGGGGTCCCCCCACAGCTCATGGAAAAGTCCCAGACCCCACCTGCAGCCTGTGGAGAGGCCCCATTATATAATAATCAAGCTAGACTTTATGATTCATAATTACTATCTTAAAATATTGGCAGGATTAAATGTATAGTTGCATTAATTTGCATTTGTGAGAGTGACGCATAAGGTTTCTTCACTTTGCCATGGCTTAATTTCCTTAGTTTAAAATATGGATATAGTGATACTTGGGTCATGTCTCAGTGGTGACACTCAGGAGCATGAATGGAAGTCAGCTAAAATGGATCAGGTACATACCAGTGATCTACAGTCGGATAATAGGGCATGTGAGTGTTATTCAAGTGAATGGTGCACCCAGATCTTTAATATATTGGAAGTTAATAAGGATCAAGATGTGGCCTAAGGCTGCTTTAGTCTTTAAATAGTCTATGTAGGGATTTTACATTATTGTTTTATGCAGAGTCTAACTTTCTGAGTAGGTATCTTTGAAGGCCAGCCTTCTTTTGTACTTTGAAAACTGCATTCAGTATGAAAAGATCTATGAAAGAGCTAATTAATAATTAAAAGTTTTAAAATGGAGGATCAGCTCATAGAGCATAATTTTGTGACGTGTAGAATATGTAAAATGTAACTACTCATTTCTACTATTTATGCCCCTCTTTTTCACAAGCTTTATGAACTTCAGAAATACTGTATTACTGAAGCAGAGGAGGAATTCTCTGATGATGAGCTGTAATCTTACTCTGTGCTTTGAGTTGGTCTCTTTATATAAAATTCTAATCCATTTTTGCAGTAAGTGCTTATCCATTACCAGCATCTGTCAGCCTTTTAAGATCTTGCCCTGCTGAGAAGGACCTGGGTGTCATGGTGGATGAGAAACTTAGCGTGAGCCAGCAGTGTGCTCTTGCAGCTCGCAAGGCCAATGGGATCCTGGGCTCCATCAGCAGAGGGGTGGCAGCAGGGACAGGGAGGGGATTGTCCCTCTCTGCTCTGCCCTCCTGAGGCCCCAGCTGGAGTCCTGTGTCCAGATCTGGGGCCCCAATACAAGAAAGATGTGGAACTGTTGGAGAGGGGTCAGAGGAGCCACAAGGATGATTAGAGGGCTGGAGCACCTGCCCTACAAAGAGAGGCTGAGGGAGCTGGGCTTGTTCAGCCTGGAGAAGAGAAGGCTGTGGGGGGACCTCATTGCAGCCTGCCAGTCCCTGAAGGGAGCAGAGAAACAGGAGGGCATTCAACTTTTTAAAAGGATAGACACTGGCAGGACAAGGGGGAATGGTTTAAAGCTGAAGGAAGGAAGGTTTAGATTAGATATTAGGGGGAAGTTCTTTCCAGAAAGAGTGGTGAGGTGCTGGAAGGGGCTGCCCAGAGAGGTAGTAGGTGCCCCATCCCTGGAAGTGTTCAAGGCCAGGTTGGATGGGGCCCTGGGCAACCTTGTGTAGATCCAGGCCTGAGGTTGGTGTCCCTGCCTGTGGCAGGGGGGTTGGAGCTCTGTGATCCTTGGGGTCCCTTCCAACCCAGACCAGTCTGTGATTCTATGATAAAACTTTTCATGATAGTAAGTTGTAGACAACTTAGCTTTGCCACATGAAGATGATAGGCTGCCTTGTTCAGATGTCTTCTGTGTTCCAGCAGTAAGGTGTATCATCACTAACTGTTTCTCCCTCGCTTCTATCTTGTTTATTAGTAAGTAAAGATGCTCTGGCCTTTGCTCTTTTCACTGTTTCTCAGACCAGCTTCAGCAGCTTTTTGTCAGTGGCCAAGCAGGTCCCTTCTGAGAGAACAAGGTGACCGTTTCTAAGTGAAGCTGAGACTTTCTTGCAGTTACAGTGAGAAGGGCAACCACTGAGCAGTGAAGAATTGCAAGTGATATTGTAATAGAGATTGAGTGAAAAGTTGTTCTTAGGCCTGAGGCTATCTGACTTCATAACTGAGTGCTCATGGAGAAGTACACCTCAATACTGACTCACTTTTTTCTCACAGTTGGTCTGTCCAACTGCTT
Source organism: Laterallus jamaicensis coturniculus (assembly GCA_022605575.1). NCBI lineage: Eukaryota > Metazoa > Chordata > Aves > Gruiformes > Rallidae > Laterallus > Laterallus jamaicensis. The sequence goes on from JAKCOX010000138.1 coordinate 493,410, forward strand.
CAGGAAGCCTTAGTCTTTTGTCTCAATCCTCATTTCAGTGAAGCCACTCATAGCTTCCAGGGAACAAGACCTGAGCTTTGATAAAAAAATACCACACTGAAGAAGGTTCTATTTTTCTACCTCAGGACACAATGTTCTCTAAGGTGAACAAACAAAATTAGATCCTGACAGTAACTGAGGGAATGCTCACTGTTATTTATTGCAAAAAAAGTAAAAAGGAGAAAAGTATCCTATTTTGCCAGAAGATGGCATTATCATTAAGAGTTTAGGATTCCTGAAAGCTTACCAATACCACTCTTACTTCTTTACAAAGCCAATTTATGTCCAAGAATTATGTAACTGTTTTAGAAACAGTGTCTTCAGACACAAAGAACTCTACAGTGGTTCATGAACTGAAGTGTTCTTTTAATGAGGAGAAAGATGCTTCTTTTTCTTAGGCCATTGCTGTTTATAACACCAGAAGGTTTTCACTGACAGCTGCAATTTCCCCTGAATTCTCTGGTGCATGAACCAGGCCACATCTTTTAGGAAACTGTCTACTCTTGGGTTTTAAAGTAATCTGAAATGCTGGAACCCATCCCCATGATGGTTATTTTTTTTTCTCCCCACTGTTAATTAATTTGTTACTCCTTTTTTAATCAATATTAAGTTTCTCTAGGTTGTAAAATCACTGTTCTCTGGATGGAGAGACACTGGAGCTATCTCCTGAAACCACTTAGATCCAGTAAGATATATCTGAGGAAGCAAAAGCAGTTAAATTACTTCCCAGGCCAGGTCTCATTAAAAAGCCATTTAGTTGCTTTCACATGGCACAGGGCCTTAGCCAGTAAGTGGTGCAGAGCTGCTTATATGTCTCAGTACTAATGTTCCTGTATGTTCTCCTGTACCTACACGGCTTGGATTTTCTATATATTGGGAATTCTCATCCCTTGTTAACCCAGGTAATGGAAATCTGCCTCTAGGTAATGGAAATCTGCCTGTACTGTCCTTTCTAACTATTTAAATATATTTAGTTTAATTTTAAATTAGGACCTTGAGCTTCAAATTCTTAGGTCTATTCCCTTGCATGCTGTTCTTGTTTTGGAAAGTGTATTTATTTTTTTTTTAATAGAAACACAGGATGGTTTGAATTGGAAGGGACCTCAAAAACCATCTAGTCCCACCCCCCTGCCACGGGCAGGGACACCCTACACTAGCCCAGGTTACCCAAAGCCACATCCAACCTGGCCTTGAACCCTGCCAGGGAGGGGGCAGCCACAGCTTCTCTGGGCAGCCTGTGCCAGGGCCTCACCACCCTCAGAGTGAATAATTTCTTGTTGATACATAAGTCTGCCATCTTTAATTCAAAGCCGTTACCCCTTGTCCTATCACTACACTACTAGCCCAAATCACCTCCCTTGACCTGCTGGTCACAGTTCTCTTGATGGAGCCCAGGACACTGTTGGCTTTCTGGGCTGCAGGTGAAGCTCATTTTGAGCTTTTCATCAATCAGCACCCCCAAGTCCTCCTCAGGGCTGCTCTCCATCCATTCTCCACCCAGCCTGAAGATGTGGTCGGGATTATGCCAACCCATGGGCAGGATCTTCACTTGGCCTTCAAGCAGTTCATGTGGGGCTCACCTCTCCAGCCTGCCAAGGCCCCTCTGGATGGCATCCCATTCCTTCCAGCGTGTCAGCCAGACTGCATGACCTGGTGTTGTCATCAAACTTGCTGAGGGTGGGCTGATCCCAATGTCCATGTCTGTCAGTGATGTTAAACAGCACCAGTCCCAGTACAGATCCTGCAGAACACCTCCTCACTGGTCTCCACTTGGACATTGATTTCCTTTATAATCCTCTCTTGTCTCTCCTGTGCTCGTTACCATTCAAACAGTAATGAAATTAGTTCTTGTGCTAGACTTTGCCCACTTTGTATTTAACTTGAGAATAGAAAGATCTGTAAGAGCAATCTAGGATACAGAATGAGAATAGACAGAAGAAATCTGCTGGATTGTTTTCTTTCTTAACAAATTCTCAGTGCTTTGAGACTGGTGTTTCAGCTTTGTGTTTTAGCACTCCTGTCATCAAACAAAGGATGTTTTCTGTGGCAGTGCATACAGACAGTTACACAGGACCTATTCTGGTTTTCTATTTTAAGCTACTTTATGGAAGATAGGCATTTTTTCAAAAACATAATCCTTCTTTAAATGAAGTCTCAAGCTCCTGTGGAATTTTACCTGTTAGAGAAGTTGGCAAATTGTGAATCCTTGTAAAAACCCTTACACATGTGTCATAGTTAGCCTCCCTGAGTTTGCTATCCCCTCTTGATGTTGATTTCTCCTTCCCAGGATCTAATAACCTCAACAGTGGCTTTGTAACGTCTCAAGATTCAGAATTGCATTACAAATAAGTCCACCTTTGTACCAGTTTTTTGTCTTGAAGCTTGTTACTACTGAACCTCCTAATTTTATTGTGACTATTATCTACTGCTTAGACTCTAGCTTCTGTGACATTGTAGAAGTCTTCTACTGTGCCTTTTGGCCTGGGTGATCTTTTACACAGTCAGCATTTTACTAGACTCCCTGTTCTTTTGTTCTTTTTATTCCAACATAATGTGTTAATTTTCACAGAATCAGGTCTGGGGGTGATATTTAATGACCTTATTTTCTTATTGGAAAGATGTTTGAAAATCCTGCCAAAGAACCTACCCTGAATTACAGGGGAGGGTGTGTGTGTGGGGAGGAATTAGTCTTAAATAACTTGGTTTTGTTGAATGTTTTTGTAACCTCCAAACTTGAGTACAAGCTGTATTTGGTAGGGTCCCAGACTGAACAAAGATATGAGAAGGCAGTGTGCAACAGATACTTGAAGTGCTATCATTTTTCCATTTTATGGAACAAGTAAAAATATCTGCACATATTAATCCTTGTGGATACAAACAGCTGCACAATGCACTGCTAGGGACACATGAGTGAAGGAGTTGAGGGTTTTCTTGCATACCTTTCAGTGGTGCATGTGCTTTTTTGGGGTTCCCAAGAATGCAAGTATGGTGTTCCAGTTGCATATATAGATTTAGAGAAATCCTGTGTTTCAGATTTAGCAGGATGTTTTGAGTGTTTTGGCAACAGCACTTAGAAGTGCTCACAAGATTCATTACATATAGGCAACAGGCAAGAAAACTACAACTCTGCTGTAGTTTTTCTGTAAGATGAATGGTCTTAATTATTCAGCTTGAGGTGAGGACAAATGCAATTTCTTCTCCTTTCGTTAGTTAACCAGAGATAGCTGAACCACATTAGACTGCATGCCCTGATATTAAATTGAGTGTCTAAAATTAGGCATTTTACATTCTGTAGCTTGAGGACAGGGTTTCAGTAGCTGTGGCATTCATCAAGTAGACACCAGGCGTGTAGGAACTCTGCAGCAGTAAGTAACACTGTATTGTGCATTTCATACACATTGTTGTGTATTGTCTGTAATTTTAAAATCTAGTTTCATAGAAATTTGTTTCATATTTAATTTTTGTTTTTATTGCTGTAGTGTCTAGTGTAAACCTGGAGTTAAACAAGCTTGTAGCCCAACTGCAGGTGAAGGCATCAGGAAATGTGTGGTCTCTTCATTAATAACTTTGTCACATGTGACACTTCATATGGTTCTGATTTTTGTTTTCTTTGATTTCTTGTAGAATTTAGCTTGAAGATGGCATCCTGCCTTTACGAATGCCTTTGTGAGGCAGAACTTGAGAAGTACTATCCCCATTTTGCTGCCTTTGGTCTCCAGAAAATTGATGAACTTGCCAGAGTTTCCATGAAAGATTATACCAAACTAGGGGTCCATGACATGAACGACCGCAAACGACTCTTTCAGCTCATTAGAATAATCAAAATTATGCAAGAGGAAGACATTGCTGACTTAAACAAGCCAGAATTTCAACCAAATGGCCTTTTCAGTCAGCCTCAGATGCCCAGATCAGGTCCCTGTAGACAGCTGCGTTTTGAGTCCTTGTTTGAGGAAAATGATGGAACAGCTAAAGACTCTGAACCATACGGCTCATCGGATCTCAGCGCGAATGAAAGGAAGAACAGTGTGGGGGAAATACTGGGACACATTCAACCACATGATTCAGAGCTGAGCAGGTTAACTAAAAGAAACCTAAATACTCCTGGAATATGCACAAAAAAGGACCTGGACTGTCCAACAGTTTCTGATGATATTGCTCCTCTCCTGGGGGATTCTGAAGCTCCTATCGTACAAAGAATAACTCATATTTCAGGGTATAATTATGGACTACCTCATTCCTGTATCAGGTAATAATCAGTTGCCTTTATTTTGCTATATTTCAAGGTATTCATAAATGAATTATTTCTTCATTGTGGAGGAGAATATGTCTGCATCACCTCCAAATAAACAATCCTACCACTACAGAGGAATTCACAATGCTATTGAGAAGAGAGATGTTAGTAAGCATTTATGACTCTCCAAGTCTGGTAGAAGGAGTCAGCTAAATTTCACCAGCTACTACTCACCAAGGTTGTCTAAGAATAGTCTTTATTGTCTTTCAGGGTATAAAGCTTTGCTTTCTTGGTGTTTTGGCCAATCTATCTTTCTCTTCCTTTCCATTATCTTGCAAAAATCTCGTTCAAAATATGGCATTGTCAGTTGGTAAGTTTGCCCATTTATTTCCCAGTAACAAGGGTACATACTACAACAGTTAAATTTCTTTATAAAGAAATATCCAAACTGTAGCTTTAAAAAGAAAATAAATATAAGTGTGATGGGATACAGATGTGGTCATGAGGGGGGATGCCTTGCAGTTGCTCTCCAAGTGCATTACCTCCAACTTTTATACTTAACGTACTGTTTGGTAGCAGAAGGGGGCTATGGTTGTCTTGAACCACTGGTAGATCTACTCTGGCAACATTTTTAAAGCACAAAATATTTTTTGCCTCATTCAGCATCCAAGCACATACTGCTCAGCACACTTCCTACCAGCATCTAGCATGTTTCAGTGCCTTTGTGCCAGGCATGTTTTAAAGTGTGATGTGAAGACAGGTAGCTGAGTGTAAGGTTGGCATTTGGTCTAGGAAGGGTGTAGGGAAAGACTTGGTATATGAGATGGTCAGTGGAGTTGGGGTGTCAGTTACAATTCCCACTGAGCCTACAACTAGGGATAGATGCTGTTGCCACAGTGGAAAAGTACTAAGGTGACATAGTAGCTAGAATGTTTAAACTGTGAAATGCAAGACAGAGGTTTATAACTCCCCTTTGTTGGAAAAAAATAACTCCTACCTTCCAGAGAACTGCACTATCCACCTACATACATTAGCATTTTAGTGCATTCTCTGTCTTCTCTAGAAGTTGAGCCAAGGTGCAAATAAAAGGGCAGGATTCATAGTGCTGGTAAGAAATAAATGATAAAATACATCCTAATGGCTCAGCTAGAGAAGTTCCAGGTTTTTAAACCTGTGATAGAGCCATGTCATCTATTGTTAAAACTTTCTTTCCTCATTCTTTTTTTTTTCCTAAGCACATTCTTCTGTGCCTACCATTATGGTTCATCATTTGGGCTTTCTGCTGCTTCTTCCTGACATGCTTGAGTTTCTCTTTCTCCTGTTTCAACCACAGAGTATGTGTTGTGCATTCCAGGCTTGGGCCGGTCTGCTGATGCCATGTCACCTTGTCATTTGACCACTGTGAAGGCTAATCTGGTTTCATTTAACATGAAACACGGGAAAACACTGGCATGATTTCAGATGGCAGAAAGATAAAGAGCTCTTTCAATATGTTTGAATATATTTTGTTCTTGCCCACAACAAATTGCTTGATTTTGACAGTAGCAGCCAGTTCATAGTGATTCTTCTGACCTGTTGTCTGATTAGGTTTCTGATGATCTGTGTCAAGATTTTTTTTCTTTCTGGTAATAAATATATATTTTTTTATTAAATACAGTTTCTGATCAAGAAAGGTTAATAGAATGTTTCTACTTCAGGTTCAGCAAATAGAATTAAAATGCATTCTGTTCCCATACAAAATATGTTCAATAAAATGTGCCTCTGTACAAGAAAGAATTGATGGCTTCTATCTCATTAACAGAGTCTTCACTTTTTCCTTTCTCCAGTTCTTGCCATCAGGTCTTCCTCCTTCAAATTCTTAGAGCATAACAGGCTCTTTCTGCAGGTCACCAAATCCAGCCTCTGACAGGAGAATTAAACTTCAGAGCCTCTGATCGTTTGCTGGACAACATTTGGTGTCTAGTGATACCCATAAGCTCACGCTAGCTTATGAAGCATCTTATTTCAAGGATCATTTCTTTTCAGGGGAAAGAATTTTCCATCTAAACTCAGGGCCTGATCCTGGTCTGCATGGGAAAGCTGTACTAAAATTAAAGGGACTCCTGTTACAAGTCAAGATTACTTGCATGTAATCTTCAAGGGCTGTATCTTGAGACTTACATCTGCATGTCGTGCTGCTGGGGAGTCATGCAACACAACAGCAATGACTCTACAGGCTTGTGGTTGTAGTGAGATGTTGAGTAACTTGTGAGTTTGGTTTTAATTTATTAGACAAGTAGTGTATGTGAGTTTTCAACTGCTGTGTTAATTGATTCTGGAAAGGCATCTGGGCAGCATGGCAGAAACATGACTTTTGGGCAAGTTGGGCCTTGATAGGGTTTTTTTTCCCCCCTCATCACGAGCTGAAATTTTGGTTTAATTCAAGCATATTCTGTATGCTGCATCACAAAATGTTTTACACGCTTGATTAATTAATGAAGATTAAATGACCTCATGTTTTTGAGGTGTCTGAAAGGGACACCTCAGAATTTTCCAAACACAAGAGTACAACAGCTTTGCCTGAGGTCTGAAAACATAATTATTTTTGAGAAACAACCAAAGAGGAGAGAACGATGAGATCAATGTTTTGGATTTTATTTAACCTGAATAGGAATATGGTGATACTCTCATTTCCCATTTTTAATCTTTTACTTGTAACCTGTTTGACAGCCTGTAATAGGAAGAATGAAAGTCAGTATAAGAAGAACAACAACTAAGTATTATACCCTTCCCGTTTTTATGATCTGGACTTCTATCTGCATGTTATTGACTAATCATGACTGCAAATGATTTCAGCAAGACTAAGTATCATTCCTAACTTGCATATTGTGCCAGCTTCAATCTGTAGTTTGTGGCCAACTGAAAATAGGCCAGTTCAGGAAAAAGTTCTGGGACATAGCTGTACAAACACAACTATTCTTTTCACAAAAGCACACAAAAGGCATCAGCCTATTTAGGAGAAAACAGCAGTAATTTCCCTGTATAACAATGAGATGTGGATGCCTGGGTTTTTTTAAGCCATTAAGGGCAGAAATATATATCAGGTAAAGCTAATTAATTTATGCATATTTTAGATTCTGTAGTGACCTGGTTTTAAAATATAAAGCTATGCTTCTCTTGTAGATCAGCTACTTCTGAGAAAGAGACTCCATGGACAGAGAGCGAGAAAATCAGAGTCTGTGTCCGAAAACGTCCTCTGGGCCTGAGGGAGGAGCGACGTGGGGAGGTTAATATCATCACAGTGAAGGACAAGGAAACCCTGCTGCTCCATGAGAAGAAGGAAGCTGTTGATCTCTCCCAATATATTTTACAGGTTAACACATTTCTCTTGAACGTTGTGCTGATGGGCCAGTCACCTGCACAGGTGGCGTAAAGCAAACTGAGCTTGGAATTTCCATGAAGGGAAACAGAAAAGGGCTGTCTGCATTTCTTGCACTGAAGTCACTGGTGGGCTCTTCCATAAGCTCAGCATAACTGTATTTAAACTGCTGCTGACTTTTGCCAACCTGTGGCAGAAAACCCAAGCCCAGAATTTTAAGCCTCAGTAGCATGTCTGTTGCAGCTTTCTTTGTGTGTCGCAAACCATCTGCTACATGCCATTGCTGCAGCAGAATTCCCTGCTGCAGGCTGTCCTCATAGCTTTCCAGTGCACTTAAGCAAGGAGTTCCCTTTTCACTATTTCAGCACTGTAGGTCTGTTTCAATGAATCACATACACCCTCATCCCCTCCTTTCCTTTGTTCTCAAATGTTTTGGAAAATTAAGTTCCCTGTTGGTCTTTGTTTCTTAATCCCAAATACCTTGTGCTGTCATAGTTCAAATTCTCACTTTTGACTGACAGCACCAGGAACAGAACTGATTTCTAGAGAGCAACAAGCCATTCTCACTCTACTGGGTGTTATTTTTATAGCCTGGATCCTAGGAACAACTGCTTGGAGTATCCAGTAAAAATGCAGTTTGCAGCTCTTGGTTCATGTACCACCTTTTACGGTGTGATACATGCACCAACTCCACCCAGCTCCCTCCTTCTGACTACCTATATTTGGCACTTACACCACTCTTATCACCTTAGTATGTCAGTGCTGAAATAACTGCTAATTAATTTGGTTATGTCAGTATAGACAAACAAAATCAATCAATTCCAAACAAAAGTGGCCAAAGCAGTATCTATTCTATAGGACCTAGGAGAACTTCTCTGCTTCCAAGTCTGCTTACTTGCCCTGCCTCCATCTCTGGTCCCTGTAGAAAGGACAACAAGGGATACAGATGAAATGGGAGGTAGTGGGACATACTGCATCCATCTCCATGGCCAGGGTCCCCAAACTGCAGGGCTGCGACAGAGCACATCTGCCCTCTGAGCTTGTGTAGGTTCTGAGGCTCCCTGGTTTAATCTGCCTCTGCAATACTGTGGTTTGTGCACTGTTGAAATGATTCTTAGTCCTAGGTATCTATCACCTTAATTTATACTGCAGTGGATTTGCTGGAGTGCAATGTTAGACACCAGACTGTGGAGGCTTTTTCTGAAAATGTGATGTTTGTGTCTGTCTCTACACACACTATTCTGAACTGAGAAGAAGACCCTGCTGCTTTCAGTCAGATCTGGGTTGTGGGAAGTTTGGGGGGGGTTGTGCCCCCTTTTGAGATCATACAATCCATCTTTGTTTAGGAATAACTTCTGTTTCCTCTGACACAAAAAGTTTAAGTCTACAGAACAGAGACAATCTCAACCAAGGACTAATTTTGAGCAAGTCCAAAGTTAACTCTGTGTTCTTAAGTCTTACTGTACAACTGTAGGCTGATTCATTTCAAGAATAGGTTTTCTTTAATTAGCCTTTTTTTTTTAATTGCTTGTCAGAAGGTTGTGCATGTTCTGCTTCAGAATAATGGGAAATCATGGCATCTTTGCTTCTTTTTTTTTTTCTTTCCCCTCCTACCCTCAGTCTCCTGCTTAGTTCTAGTGATGTGCCCCTGCATATGTCATGCTGCTTTATGGTAAAGCTGCTGTATATCCCTTTGTACCTGATCCAAAGCCATATGAAGTCCCAGGAAAGACTTCTCTCATTTAAATTCACCTTTGAATGTGGGTAAAGGGGAAGTGAAACATTCATTTTCATGTAAAGATCACATTTATTTTTCAGCATGTTTTTTTTTTTGATGAAGTCTTTGGGGAGTCATGTACCAATCAAGATGTGTATATGAAGACAGCTCATCCTCTCATTCAGCATGTTTTTAACGGGTAGGGCATCAGTGTTTACATTTGTTGGTTTTTACCTTGTTGTTTTCTAGTTTCATGTGCTGCTTTAATTTTTCCTTTAGGCTTTTCATCTTTTTGAAAATATACATTCATTTCAACTTTGCCACATACCTTCCCCCTTTTAGAATACCCTTAGATGGCAAGTTTGACAAAACCAGAGAAAACTTTCTTCACACTTGGTGAGAAATCTGAATCACAGAGGAAGCAAAAATTTGTCCTTAGGTGAAACAAAGAGACACCATGGCCAGACTAGAAAGAAAAATATGTTTGTGAGGATTTCTGAAGTCAAATCACCTCTAACAAAGGCCTCTGTGTGGCACAGAGGCACACTCATTTGTAGAGGAATAGTAGTACTACTTTCATGAGACTGCCATGAGGTGTTTTTGCCTGTATTTGTACAGTTCATAGGGTAATAGGAATTATGAATAGGAATTATTAATAATCTTGTGATTTATTTTGATTTTATTTATTTTCTGGTTGCTTAGAGGCTTGATCATAATTAGATGGCTTCCTGATTAATGGGAAATTGCTGGTGGCTTTACGTGAGATCTCATTTTTATGAAAAGTGACCAGCTTGAATGTAGTTACATTTTTTGAGTCTTTGAAGGAATGGATTACATATCCATAGTGCAAAATTACAAAAATGCAGTATTCTATTACTGGAAATCTTCAGGTATCATCAGCAGAGACAGAGAGTATTGTGCTCTTGAGAAAAGGAAAGTGAAAAAGGAGAATAAGACTTGTAATTTCCTGTATAATAAACACTAAAGGCCCAATTCACAATACAGCTAATCCAGTAATGCCATGGGAAGAGATGCCACTGCTCTTTCTCCACTTCCCCTAACTTTTCTGTTCCTCCTGCTCCATCCCCTTCACTGGCATTTGTCTAATCTGACACTGTGGGGCACTAACTCTGCAATCTAGGCTGGCAATAAATTGTTCACTGTGCTTATGGCAACCCTGTATTTTTATCCATTTCTCTGCCAGGGTACTGAACCAGCTAAAATGTTTGGGGGTTTTTATAAGGTAGGGGAGGGAATACATCATTTTTTCTGTAGTATTTCTTTTTGGATGATTCAGTTTTTTCTGCACTGAGTACTTGTGAGTTCTCCCATCATGCTTGTGAGTTCAGTGTTGTGTAAGAGCAAGGATGGGAAAGAAGAATTTGGCACACAGTAACCTCAACTTAGAGAAGCCTGAAGGGCAGTGGAGCCATATCTTGAGAGCTCCTTGGCACTTTATGTGTATTGCCTTTATAATCTTAAAGTGATATGATGGCAAAGCTGGAGAAATATGGAATAAGACAAGATTATTGTTTTACTGTCTGGAATGAGTGAACAAAACAGCTCTCTACTACTGCAAGGCAGGTGATGCTCTGCCCTACCCCCCCACTAGGCACATTCCCATAGGTTAAGTGAAGCCAGTTTGGGCATATTTTGTGATCCTCTCTGAAGTACTTTCAGTATCTCACTGAAACAGCAGAAAAGCATCTTGCAAATAAATGGAAAGCTTTCCATTGTTTCAGTGCAGCAAAGTCAAACATCAGATCCAGCACAGACAGGGGTGGGTCAGAGGGGTAGGTCACACCACCAGGAATAGCAAGACCTTCCCCTAGGCAACAACTCTTTAGATAGACTCAACTGTGTGTGGGACTGCAGCCTGAGACAAAGTAGCCTCTCTCAGTAAATTATAGAGTTGGGGTGATGATTTTCATCAAGTACAACATGTTAATCCAGAACCTGGCTTGTGTCTGTTTTGCATCTCACGTCACAGTTGTTTTTCTCTGTGATTCATAATTAGGATTGCCATTCATAATCCTTCAATACTTCAGCATCTAAACAGCTGGAAGAATAATAATGAATTCTTAGTTTTCTTGAATGTATTTTTGGCATCTGGAAGAAAGAAAGAGACCCAGCACAGAGAGATATGCCAGATCTCCATAGCACATACTGCTAAATGCTTTGCAGTTTACCAGATAGGATAGTAAACCAAACCTCATTGCTAAGAGGCCACTATAGATAGATAGATACTGACATTGCAGAATCTGTTTGAAATAGATATGGATAAATCAGATGTGACACTAAAGCTGTAAATTATCTTCACAGAGGCAATGCAACCTGCTTTGCATATGGGCAGACTGGTGCTGGCAAGACTTACACTATGATAGGTACCCATCGAAACCCAGGACTCTATGCCTTGGCTGCCAAGGACATCTTCAGACACCTGGAAGCATCACAGTCAAGAAAGGATCTCATTGTTTTGATCAGTTTTTATGAGATCTACTGTGGACAGCTCTATGACCTGCTAAATGGAAGGAAGAGGTATTTAATTAAAAACATGTTTCACTATAAACTTATGGTTATGAATCAGTTGGTTACTGTTTATAAATCAGTTACTACTCTTTCATGCAATTACACTTAGTATATTAACATCTGCAGTAAATGTTATGCATTTAATTAGGGTTGCTCCAAAGACCTACTTAGTGAGGGAGGCAGAATCTGGCACTAAATGCTGTGGCATTGATAAGGGCTCCTGGTTTTTACTGTTTTGGAAGGGAAGTAAGTAAGGATCTGTGGTTGAGATATGAGCTTATGTTGCCAGAATTCTTGTGGCCAAAAACTCTTATGACAACCATTGTAGAATCCCTGTCTTAAACATAAGCCCTGGCTGTCCCTTCTGGTGTGCCAGTGGTCCTCTGTCTCTTGGCACTCTAATCTCTGTAGATCTTGATCTCCCATTTGTCCTGCTCGACACTGCAGAGCCTGCTCACCTCCCTGGGCACCTTTACCCTGCAGCCTGGTGACTCACCTGAGTGAGCCTCTGCAGGTGATGCTGCTATCACCCTCAGCAGCACCTCAGCCCCAAGCTTGTTCAGATGGATGTATACTCCTACAGCAGCTCCATCTGGAACAAGTCATTGTTTGGTATAAAATATTCTCTGTGCTCTGAAATCTCTGAATACAATGTCAGTTAAGATCTCAGTAGTGAAATATTTTCAGAGTGATCTTGAAGGAACATCACATGTCAGCTTGCAGGCCTTTAGCAGCCTTGAGAGCACTGAGTGTAAGAAGACACTGGAGAGCTCAAAAGGGAGGCTTTCTGCAGGGGAAGTGAGCATCTATATATAAAGAGGGCACCTATATCCATGCATGTGTAATCCCTTTCTCCAAAACAGTCTTTGAGGAGCAGGTAGTGTAATCTGCTATGTAAAAGAAGGTGATTTACTCTGCATGTCTTGCTGTCATTGAAGAAAAAGACTGAACTTCCTCCCACATGCATCATGTCTGTATTCTTCCTGTGTACTGTAACAGTGCTGTGTGTGATTCACAGCAGAGGTGCTCTGCTCTGACTCCATGGCTGCTTTAAAATCCTGTGCAAACATCTAGAGAACTTGTTCAGAGTATACCTTACAGTCTGAATTTCCCAGAGAAGACTGTGATGCAGTTTGAAGAGAGACAGGAGCTCTAAAATGTTAATATGATCATTTAGTTCCCTGCTTTGTTATATCCCTGAGCTAGCAGAAATGCAGTGCTCATGTCTCCTTAACAGTGATCTGTCAGTGGTACGTGTTGTAAATGAAACACCTCTTCAGCTCTGAATATAAATGAATGGCAGTGGTGCCTCTCCCCAGTCAGCAGCCTTGGTTGTTTTTCCAGTGTGATAATACTGACATGTGTTTACGTGGCTGCTGTTTGAGATGTTAGAAAACTCCTTTCTGCACTGTTTAATTTCCAGACTGTTTGCAAGAGAAGACAGCAAGCACGTTGTTCAAATAGTTGGACTGCGGGAGGTTCAGGTGGACTCTGTAGATCTACTGTTGGAGGTAACCTCTATGTTTGCCACTGTTTTTTTGTCTCCCACAGCTGGGTTTCCTGATTGTATGTCATTTACAGAGATTGCCGTTTGTTGTGTAGCACCTGTGTGTGTGTGTGCCTTTTCAAGGTTATGAAATTGGCAGCCCCAGCAGAGCACTGTTAGAAGTGCCTTTATTCAGTGAGCTTCTTGGGTCAGTGTGACTTGTGCTGGCAACATGCAAGCTGCTGATTTACAGCTGTTGTTTCTGCTGCTGCTTCTTATGGAAAGATCTTTGCCAAGAAACAGACTGCTATCTTCATTCCAGAAATTAGCTTGGGTCCCAGCAAGGGATACTGAAAGCTGGATAAGTATTTTCTCCTGGTATGGGTTCTTTGGCTTATATGAACTCGAATGTATATGAACTTATATGCATTAAAGGTATGTGAATGTGGGACAAAAGATATAAATTTGAAAATTAATGGTATTAGAAACAAGAAAATACTTAAGATTGGGATATTAATCTGAATTACAGTTAGTACATTGCCTAGATAGTGATGGGTGAGAACAACAAAGTAAAACTAGGATCTTTAAGTGGTAGCTGATACTCAGTACAAGCAAGGCTTCAGTTTTCCTTTCCTGCTTGGCTGAGCCCTAAAAGGGCACTAGCAAATTCTCTGCATTGTCCTGCAGCAAGCAAGCTGGTTAAATCTGCTCTCCATTTAGCCTGACTTTGCACAGTTTAATTCTTTTGTTAGTAAGAAAGTGTAAATTACAAGTGCCTTATAGTGTAATTGACTCATTAAAATCAGTGTGGTGCTGCCCTCTTATTTCACTGAATTTTGTTCTTCATCTTCCCATTAACTCCAAGCTTCAGGATATGCTAGTGATGCTCCTGCAAATTTGCTGTATGGTTGATTAACACATTCCTCTCTATTATCCATTTCACACGTAGGAGAGCTATTATGTTACTTCATTCCTACAGGTATTGGGGCAAAACCCCTAATTTTATGTTGTCCACAGGCCCTTTTGAACATAGAAATGTTCTTGGCTTGACTCAGAGCTTCTGAATAGTCTGCAACAGATACATGGGCCTTGAGTCTTGAATATATCCCTAGTCATTCACTATTCATTGGTCTTGGCTTTGGTTCAGAAATTATCTGCATTTAGCACTAATATAATGCTCAGGAGGTGCAGCAGTTGGTTAGATTGCTAATGGAGAACTGGCCACTGAAAGGCATGAATTATGCACATCTGTCAGCTGAGAATGTGAGAATATAGATAATATTTTAGTTTATTCTTACAACCAGAAACAAAACTAATGCCTGTTTTATGAATGCTACCAGACTTTCTGTGATAGTCCCTACAAGCTTTCAAAAGAGAATATTCCAGATTTGTATCTTGAAGGAGTCATTGTCCTTCTGCCTTTCCTCTCTTCCTTGTTATCTTGTTTTACTGTTGTATTGAATATAGTTGCTGTTTTAGCTTTGTTCCTTACTCTGGCATAATATCTTTTAGTTATGGAGATGGAGAAGAATTTTGGTACTTTGTATTTTTGAGTGTAACTTTCTGGATAGCAGTACCCATCTATTACATGAGAAAGTGAAATTTTAAAAGAACACAACACACAGTAAAACTCACGAGTTTCTTAGGTTGTACCTGCAGCCTTACTGACTTGTGTTCATCTGCTGAAGGGTAGGGAGGGACCTGGACAGGTCAGATCAAGGGGCAGAGGCCAATAGGATGAAGTACAGCATGTATGGTTAAGTGCCTGGTCCTGCATTTTGGTCATAACAACCCCAGGCAACGCTACAAGCTTGGGGCAGGGTGGCTGTAAAGGTGCACAGAGGAAAAAGATCTAGGGGTGCTGGTTGACACTCACCTGAATATGAGCCAGCAGTGAGCCCAGGTGGCCAAGAAGGCCAACAGCAGCCTGGCTTGTATCAGGAATAGCATAGCCAGCAGGACCAGGGAGGTGATCATCCCCCTCTGCTCAGCTCTGGTAGGGCTGCACCTTGAATACTGTGTTCAGTTTTGGGCCCCTCACTACAAGAAAGGCATCAAGGCCCTGGAGCATGTCCAGGGAAGGACAACCAGGCTGGGGAAGGGTCTGGAACACAAGCCTGATGAGGAGACTGTTTAGTCTGGAGAAGAAGAGGCTCAGGAGAGACCTTATTGCTCTCTCCAGCTACCTGAAAGGAGGTTGTGCTGACCTGGGGCTCGGCCTCTTCTTGCAGATAACCAGCATAGGACAAGAGGGAATGGCTGCAAGTTGCACCAGGGGAGGTTCAGGTTGGAAACTAGAAATTTCTTCTCAGAAAGGGTGGTTGGGCATTGGAACGGGCTGCCCAGGGAGGTGGTGGAGTCACTGTCCCTGGGGTTGTTCAAGGACAGGTTGGATGAGGTAGTTAGGGACATGGTTTAGTGAGTAATATAGCTGGTAGGGGACAATTGGACTAGATGAACTTGGATGTCTTTTCCAACCTTAATGCTTCCATGATTCTGTGACTCATTGCTGCCATACTTTTGGTTTGAATTTTATAGTTTGGACATTTTGCAAGTGAATGTGCATGCAACAACCTCTAACGTGCAGGATGCTCTCTACACTCTGTGGTTTTACTCCAAGCCAGTCCATATACAAACTTCTGAAACAAACACTGGGAGGGATCCAGTCTAACTTAACATCTGCTTCTTACCAGATTTTAAGGCTGTAGTGAACCATTCCTCCTAATGTTTCCTTGTCTTAGGAGGACAAGAGCTCTTCCTGAGAGACTGCATTTTTATTCACAATTTGCTTGGATTTTGTCCCCCTTCTTTTGCAGGTGATTTTGAAGGGGGGAAAAGAACGTAGCACAGGAGCTACTGGAGTCAACTCAGATTCCTCTCGATCTCATGCTATCATCCAAATCCAAATTAAAGACACATCCAACAGGACATTTGGAAGGTAAGACTAAAAGTGGGAGTGCTCAGGGCTGATCCTGAAGTTAAGCTCAGAGGTATCCAGGAGGCAAACAGAAGGAGGTGTTGGGTTAGTGGGCAGCTGAGAGTTAAATCCAAAAGTAGGGCTCAAGTTGATTTGGAGAAGTTTCACAGTCCTTTCTCTGTTCCCAGGGAGAGTGCTTAAGCCATATCTGTAACAGCTTTGTCAAACTTATTTGTAAAATTTTCCAGTGAAGGAGTTTGGCAACGAAATCCATCCTTTAATCTTCAGTGTTGGAAAGCTTTTCCTGTCTGGTCTTAATCTGGCTAAAGGTAGATATCTGCAATGGGCATATCCACATGTGAGCCTGTCACCTTTCAAGTCACTAGAAAGAAGTAGTTATTTCTGATATTCATTTCATGTCATGTCACTGTGTCATCATCAACTATATGAAGTTTAACAAGGGCAAGTGCCAGATTCTGCACGTGGGAAGGGGCAGCCCTGGCTGCACATCCAGCCTGGGGGATGAGATGCTGGAGGCCAGCCATGCTGAGAGGGATTTGGGGGTCTGGCTGACAGCAGTTTACCCATGAGCCAGCAGTGTGCCCAGGCAGCCAGGAGGGACAACCCTGTCCTGGGTGCATCAAGCACGGCACGGCCAGACGGACCAGGGAAGGGACTGTCCCGCTCTGCACTGTGCTGGGGCGGCCTCCCCTCGAGTGCTGTGTGTGCAGTTCTGGGTGCCACAGCACAAGAGGGACATGAGGCTACTGGAGAGTGTCCAGAGGAGGGTAATGAGGATGGGGAAGGGTCTTATGAGGAGAGGCAGAAGTCCCTTGGTTTGTTCAGCCTGGAGAAGAGGAGGCTGAGGGGAGACCTCATCATGGTCTGTGGCTTCCTGACGAGGGGGAGCAAAGGGACAGGCACCAGTCTCCTCTCTTTGGTGACCAGGGATAGAACCCCAGGGAATGACAGGAACCTGGTACAGGGGAGGTTTAGGTTGGATATTAGGAAGAGGTTCTGTACTGAGAGGGGGTCAGGCACTGGCACAGGCTCCCCAGGGAAGGGGTCACAGCACTGAGCTTGGCTGAGTTCAAGAAGCATCTGGATGATACGCTCAGTCCCACACTCTGACCTGGCTGGTGCTGTGTGGAGCCAGGAGTTGGGCTCGGGGAACTTTAGGCATCCCTTCCAGCGCAGGATACTCTATGATTCTATGATTCATTCTGCAGAGTGACCTAAAGTAGGTCAGTTGTATTTGCCCCTCAAAGCACTGCTGTCCTATAATTGACTACAAAGGGAGCCTGGGATGACTAGCTCAGGTAGAGATGGTTCCATTAGAGGTGTTGGCCTTTGGTCAGAGGAATCATAGTACCTCACCTAAACCTCCCTGATAATTAGAGAGCATGACTCTGATGCTATCTGCAGCAGACAAAAAGAGCAGTTTACTTCCTCTTGTAGCAGCCGTTTTATGTGTTTGAAGACTGTAATGTGCCTGTTCTCAGTTGCCTTTTCTCCAGTGTAAACAACCACAAGTTTGAGGAAAGAGGTCTAGGTATCTGTATTAGTTCTGAGTGTCAAAAACCCTTCCAATAACTAACATGCAGTCTAGCTTCCCAGGATCTCATTTAAAATACAAGGCAAAATGGAAGGGCCACAAATAATGGAGAGAAGAAAAGATAGAACAGGCTTGCTTAGAAATAGAGGTGTATGTGGTTAGGTAGTGGTGGTGTTTTGTGTTGGGTTTTTTTTTTATTTGATTGGTTTGGGGTTTTTTTGGTTTTGGTTTTCTCCTCCTTCCTGTTACTGAAAGCAAATTAGAGCTGGAGTGGGGAAAGGAACTAAGATATGCCTATAAAAGAAGTTAGGGCTGTTCCAGAGAATGGAGAAGGGGAAAGACAAAGATGCAACAGTTAGTACAGCAGCTGGCAACCAGAACTAAGGAACATGATGGGGGAGTAATGGAGTTTTGTGGAAGGAGGGCACAAAGAACACCAAAAGCTCAATATACTACTTACTACCCAGGACATTTCTGTTCATATTGTCCTGAATTCCCATTTGACAGGGCAGTTGTCTGTTTTGCCTGTAAGGAGAATCAAGAAATGTACAACTACTTTAACTGTGTTCTTAGGAAGGCACAAGGACCATGATTATCTGTAAACATTATGTGTCACACTTTAAAAAGCTTATCCATTAAACTGTGGAACACTCCAACCACATGCAATTACACTTTCCTTTATGACTGTGGTAATGCCAGGATGCTCTGACACTGTACCTGTTGCTGTGCTTATTTTGGTGCCTCACATATTTCCCATAGGTATCTCTCTTTGTTCAAAAGTAATTGTAATCATTCTGATGACATGTGTTGCAGCCCTCTGGTGTAAAAAATTTTTTAAAAAATTTAAAGGCAGAAAACCCCAAAAAAACCCATAAGATAAATGCAACTCTGGTTTTTTTTTCTAGGATATCATTCATTGACTTGGCTGGCAGCGAAAGGGCAGCTGATGCCAGAGACTCAGATCGACAAACAAAAATGGAAGGAGCAGAAATAAACCAAAGTCTCTTAGCAGTAAGCTACTGACATGTCTGGGGGAGGTTTTGTGTTTAATTATTAGTGTGTGTTGTAGGATAAAAGTCAACCACAGAATAATATATGTATGTATTCATGGAAGGGGAAAAAATAACCCAAATACAAGGTGTGCCCAATGTAATTTGTGTCATGCATGAAAGACAAATTTAAGAGGGAGTAGATTTTGTGATGAAAATAAAGTCTTTTTCATCTATTCTTACAGCCAGCCACAAAACACAGCATGGAGAATGTTAGGTATAGTATGATGTGTCCCATGTTTTATAAAGAAAGTCTTGTCCCTTTTCATCCCAGAGGATATTGGCTTGGGAGTGCAGTATTTGTTTCATAAAAGCACATCTGTTCCTGGTGGTTATCTTCATCACTTGAACTCAGACTTCTCCTTCAAATCAAGAGTAAAGGACTTAAATGCTCAAGAGGATAGAAACTAGCAATGGGTGTGTGGGGGAGGAAGGAGCAGGAAGAAATGCACTTGTAATGCAGACTGTCTTTTGTAACTGTACACCCTCATGTAAAGAGGGACAAGGAGCAGAGAAATGCTGTCTTCAATAAATTGTGTAGAAGGCTTTGCACCCCCTTTAATTCAAATGAACAAAGCTCACTGATGACTGAGGGCTTCTCTAAACAAGGTGATATGCAATCACTGAGTCAACAGTACTGGAGTCAGTGCATACCACCATACCTCATAGTGTGCTGTGCTTGCTCTGTTTTGAGAATGTAGAATGTTCTTCTGCACAGGGACTTTTCTGCTGCAGAGTATTAGCATTCATACTGGGAGAAAGCCTGTAAAGTGAGTGCTTCTGTACTTCATGCTTCTTTTCTGTGCTTGCTGGTGAGTAACTGAGTGGCATGGGGATTCAGGACCTGAATAAAACATATTCCTGAGTAATGAGGCTTAATGTAAGCTCATGAAACTCCTTTAAAAGGAACTTTAAAATCACAGTGTCTGTGTTTTTGATATTATGTGAATCTGAGTGCAAATACTTAGGCAGCTTACAGGAGGTGTCAGAATTAACTATAAAAGGCATCTTTGGGTAAGTCTAAATGACCTGCAGTCTGTAAAACCTAGGGCTTGACCAATGATCCTAAGGCTCTCTACAGGCCTTGGAGCACATGAAGTTCAAAGTTTGTTACTGGTCTGAATGTTCATGTTCATTGCAAGTAGAAGGCATTCAGACACTGCAATTAGGAGAAGTGGAATAAAAAATTAGGAATAGTTTGATCTCTTATATGCTAGAGGTGTGATGTTTAATAAAAGGCAGCACAAGTGAGAAGTAAGTGTCATTTTAAGTGGGTATATGTAGAATGTAGTAAGACTTTAAATGTAGAAAGGCTGCTTCATGGTAGTATCACCATGACAACACGGTAATATGCTTATTTTTCCTTCAGTATTTCCTCTAAATTACTTGTCTCATGGCTATACTCTCCATTTCAGCCAGTTTTAGAGCATCTAGGCTTGGTATGGAGTGCAATGCTGTTCTGTTTATTCCACTTGAAACATGGCAAAAATGTGCACATCTTTGAGTTTGAATGTATCTTTTCCTAAGGCTGGTAATAAGGAACGTTTCTCCAAGACTACAGGCTGCCTCTGCTGATGGTTATTAACAATAAGAAGTTCTAATGTGATCTGTGAGAGGCATGGGTGTAGCTAGCTATTCCATTAGTTCCAGTAGGAGTCCTGTGCATCTCCATTCCCTGCATGGTCAGTTCTTTCATCCTCAGTGTTTTGTGTGTTGTCCCTGTTAGCCTGTCAGAGGTCACCGTGACACCTTTGTTTAGATGGACAGGCTGTACCTGTGTTTCCTTCTGAGCCTGGGCTTGAACCAGGGCTTGAATCCAGCTCCCCTCACAGTTCATTGTTTGGGGCTGCTCCTTGCTCTCCCCACTGGTTGGGGTTGGCCTGTTGCACTGGTGCAAGAGGAAATGGCTTCCCACCAGCTGCCTTGTAGCACAGCCCAGGTGGGACCCACGAGTAGGTGGGCATCTAGACTGCAGAATATAGCTGGTGTGGGGAGGAATAAGCACCTCTGAGGCATGGAATTAGAGTCACAGATACATTTGCACTGCTGTTGCCCAGAGTGTTGTGGAAGGGGAAGATGTTCTCAAAGAATAACCCAATTTGTAGGAGGCAGGGCTCAAAAAGCTCTTACAGTACACCAGTGCTGCAAGCCACAGCATAGTCTGGAGTACACCCCATCTGGCTTCAACCAGTTGGCTACAGTGCAGGCAGCAGCAGGTCCATGGTAGTGTGGAGCTAAATGTATGTATTTAGCCAGTCTCTTGGGTGCTGTATAGCCCATGGAGCCATCAGCTGTGCTCTGTGCTGCAGCTTTGCTCTCTCTGAGTGCAGCACCGGCTGAAGCTGGCTGTGGGTGGCAGTGGCGGCAGCAGGGACATCACAGAGGAAGAGTCAAAGGTGCAGGAAGGAAACAGTACAGCCATAGGCTAGGTTTGATGCGACTCAGTTCCTTGCCAGTGTGTTACTGATGTGTTTTTCTCCCTTTTTTCTTTCTCTTTTGGCAGCTGAAGGAATGCATCCGGGCACTGGATCAGGAGCACGCGCACACCCCTTTTCGGCAAAGCAAGTTAACTCAGGTAAAGCCAGCAGAACAGCAGAAGTGGAGGTTCCCCTGAAGAGAGGAAAATGATCACTAGAAATTGAGATGGGTGTTATTCAATAACAGCTATTAAAAAATGCATAACTTTGGCAAACATTGATTTTTAAGGTGATTGCAGGATTAAGGCCAGCAGCCACTTCACCCAGTCACCCCTGGGCACTGGCATGGTAAAAAAACCCAATAAACCAAACAAAACCCCCAAACACTATCTTTCAGACTCATTCAGAATTACCATCCATCTTCACCCAGCCTGCAACCAAGCTTGTGTCTTCTGTGCAGTGATGCTCATGGGAGCTTTCATCAACATTTCTTCATGCCAGTTGTAACAAATGCTTTATTCCTCAAAGGATGTGGCCACCCCTGTGGCACCCAGTGCAAGAGCTTGTTCAGAGACCTGATTAACACTCTTACTCATTGTAAATTACAGGCAAAGAATGGCAAGACAAATTGAGACAAGAAGACTTCATTAAAAAAAAAAAAAGACAGTAATTTGCATCACCTGACTCAGGATAAAGTGCCTCTGTACACAGTGCTAATTTGCAGGAAACACAAGGTACATGAATTGCTGACAATTGTATTTGTGTTCCTTCCAACCCCAGGTGCTCAAGGATTCTTTCATTGGCAATTCCAAGACATGTATGATAGCCAATGTGTCACCCAGCCATGTAGCTACAGAGCACACCCTGAACACGTTACGATATGCTGACAGGTAGGTGATCCATAGCAGTCTTGCCAAGGTGGAAAGCACACACACACACACAAGTAATGTATGATGTTTGTGATTCCAGTTTGCTTTGGTTGCACTGGAAATGTTGATTCAAGCAAGAAAAGCAGTTTTCACAATGCACATAAAATCTTTACCTGTTCCAGCTCTGACAGAGGTCTTAACGTCCTCTGGGGTTTGTAAATACTTTATGCTGCTTGCACAGCTTTTAGTGATTGGGGTATCACTGTGCCCCCTGCAGCTGCAGGATTACTAACCTCAGGAATCCAGAGTTTTGGTTTAGTTTTGTATGGTGGTTCTGCCTAGAACTCATGCATGCTCATCATCCTCCCTCCTGCACAGGGAGCAGTAAATTCCAGGCTGTGCAGTGCTGGGGTTAAAGGGACAGGAGGTGCTTAAGGGGAAGAGGAGTAAAGAAAACAGCTAAGGGGGAGTAGGGTGGTAGCAGTTAAGCAGCTCTTTGCAGTTGTTTTCATGAGTGGAATCAAACACTCTTGGCCTGTACACCCACCAGCTGAGCTAATTAGCCCCACTGCAACCACTCCAGAAGCCCAAGCTTGTACCTGGTGGTACCCTGTGATGTACTGTGGAGTGCAGTAGCTCACATGGAGCTGGCACTGTGCCACACTGCACTATGAAGTGTGGAAATGCAGCCCCCTACACTGAAACAGAGGCCCTCTTCACTCATGTGAAGGCAGCACTTCAGAATAGTGCTATAGTCCTCTCCAGAGGTTCAGGAATTTTGGCAGAGAGGTTTTGATGCTCACCTGCATCACTGACAATTAAAACAGAAATCATGACACTCAATTCATAGAATCACAAGGTTGGAAAAGACCTTTGAGATCATTGAGTCCAACTGGTCCCATCCTGTGCTAAACCAGATCCCCAAGTACCTCATCTGCCCTTTCTTTAAACACACCCAGGGGTGGTGACTCAGCCCCCTCCCTGGGCAGCCTGTGCCAGGCCCTCACAACTCTTTCAGTAAATTTGTTTTTTCTAATATCTAATCTGACCCTGCCCTGGGGCAGCTTTGTGCCATTTCCCCTTGTCCCATCTCCTGTCCCCTGGCTGAAGAGACCATCCCCCACCTCTCTGCACCCTCCTGTCAGGTAGTTGTAGGCAGTGATAAGGTCTCCCCTCAGCCTCCTCTTCTCCAGGTGATTTCAGTGTTCAGCCTTAATATGTGAAAGCACGTTTGTTGTGAAGACACTGCTTTTTTATCTGAAAACATGACATCTTCTAAAGCCAGCCTCATTTACAGGGTCAAAGAGCTGAAGAAAGGAATTAAATGTTCCACCCCTGTCACAAGCAGGCGTTGGACAGCTGGAAATGTATCTCCCAAACGTGTCCAAAACTCTTCCTCTTTGCCATCTGGGGAAAAGAGCTCTCCAAAGAAAGTGAAGCTGGGCCTCCAGCATCCCCCAAATGCTACAAAAACTAAGGCATGTCCTGCAGCACCCCAGCCACCGAGTGTCCCTTTCACCTCTACCCCCAGGGGAATCAACAGAGGACATGCCTACAAAGGAAACCCCAGCTCACAGTGGTTCCACCACACTAGCCCAGTGAAGGGAGTCCTACGGCTAGCACATCCCCAGAAGAAAAAAACTGATGATCTGTCCCCCCACTCTGAAAAGAACCCCACTCCAAAGGATTTCATGATCAAAAATGCTGCCACAGCAGCAACAACAGAGAGTGGCCAGAGGGACAAGTATATCCATGACAAACGACCTGCTCAGTGCCTGAAAGTCCAGACAGTGCAACCTGTTCAGAAACAGCTTGTTTCTAGAGATGATTTTCCCCTTGGAGATGGAAATCTGCCTTCTGATGACAGGCAGGAATGGGGAAACACCTTTGCTAAACCATGTGTTGAAACCTGGACAAACCTGCCTGCGTTTCAGAAGGAAAGGGAAGAGCATTTACGTCTCTATCACCAGCAGTTTCAGCAGCCACCTCTTCTACAGCAAAAGCTGAACTATCAACCTCTTGAGAGGTTTTTAACACAATACAAGCCCCAGGAGATTCAAGTGAAGCAGGAGCTGAGCGTTACACCCACAGAAGCACAGAGCAAAGAGGGAATGCAGCTGGAAGATCTGGATGACAGTGATTTCAGTGAAGATTCTTTCTCACCTGTCTGTAGTCAACAGAGCGTGAAAAGAAGAAGCACCAACAAATGCAGCCAGCATTCATTTTTCCTTCACCAGAGAGAGCAAGGAACTGAGGATGAGCAAAAAGGCCAAAAACGACAGGATTTGTTGTTTAAATATGCAGTACCCATGCAGGAACATGAACTAGATGACAGCTGGGATAGCAGTGAGGGCAGCCCAAAGACAGAGGAATCTATTAAAAATGCAGGTTACAGCAAGCCTCCATCAGACTGGAGCTATGACTTAGCAGTTGAGCCCCCTCCAAGCAATACTGCAGAAAAGCCTTACTGCCTGCAGGAGGATCCCCCTTGTAACTGGAAAAATGATAAGGATTTCCTAGTTGATCACAAACAATACAAATCCAAACACAGATGTCTAGTGTACTCCAGTGAAACCACCCTAACTCCAGAAAAGGATGTTTCTCCTATGTTGAAATCAGGAACTCCAGAGTGCAAAGAGGTCATGGTGCAGCATGAAGAGGAGGAAGAATCCACTTTGGGTAGACAGGCTGCCCTTGGAGGAGATGTAAAACGGAGAGCTCTTAAAAATGGAGTTAACCATTGTGGATCTTCCAGTTTTCCCCCAGAATTCACTTCTGAGCTTACAGCCCCTCTCAGGGTATCGCTTCTTGGTTATGAGGAAACCGCTGATACAGAGAAAGTGTCTTCCAGCCAAGAGAAGCCCCCCTGTGTGAAGCAGATGGCGTTGGACTGGAGCACATACAGCCCCCAGAAGAGGTTTGAGGAAGAGGGCTGGCAGTGTACGAGGAGCAGAGCCCTGACAGACAGCATGCTGGAACTGGGGGAGCAAACGCGCCGTGCTGGAAGGCACCGCGCCCTGCTGCATCCCCCACAGACTGGGGACAAGTGGCTTTCACCTGCCTGCTGCGATGTGAAGCCCTGCTGCTGCCTTCTGGGCTCAGCTTCACTGAAGCAAGGAGTCATTCACAGCTTGTTTGTTGGATGTGACCCTACAGAAACAGCCACAGCTGAATCTGGGGGCTGCAGGGGAGAGAGAGGGGGTGGTTTGTTTCTCAGTACCTCAACATGCAAAGAGTATTCGGGTGGCAAACAGGGTGATGCTGAAGTTAAAGGTAATACTGGTAATTCAGGAAAGCCTAACTCAAATCAGGGACCCAGCACTGAGCCCATGGCTCAGGAAATAAATGCTGATACACCTGAGAAGAGCTATTTTTCAGCTGCACCATGCTTTCTCAGTGTGGGAAGTATGGAGTATGCAGTCCAGTCTCAGGAAAGCAGCCTGCTGCTGCAGCCCAAGTCAGGACTGAGGAATGAGAACTTTGGTCATTCTGAAGACCAACCCAAGTCATCGCTCAGCAACGAGGAAATAGGGTTGCTAAAAAGCAAGTTGATGCAGAGTATTTTTACACAAGAGACTTTTGCTGCAGATTCAGGATCTGCTACCAAAGATAACGTGGCATTAGCAAGAGCAAAGAGCCCATCAGGCACATCCCACAGCAGCTCTCCAAGCACTGCGTCAGAGGTGGGAAAATGGCAGAGGGAAGCCCTAGAGAAGGCACAGTAAGTCTTGCTCCTCACTAAAGTTTGGCATGAAGCTTAGACAGTCTACACACATGATACTTTTGGCTTTATTTTTGTATCATATGTACTTTAAAAACTGATGTGGAATCAATTATGTAATATTTAATAAGATTAATGGTAATTTATAGTAGTTATACATACATATGATTCCCTGATTTTAATGGTATCAAATGTACTTTAAAAGCTGATGGGGAATCAATCTATGTAATATTTAATAAGATTAATGGTAATTTGTAGTAGTTATACATACATATGATTGCCTGGTTTTTAGTGGTATTTTAAAATCTCACAGGAAGCCAATTTTTCTATTAGAGCTTCATGGGATAATGCTGGATAAATTAATGCAATCATGCAAGCTGCAGTTCTCAGTAACTAATTGGCTTCCTGTAAGATGTGAAATACCTGAAATCTATCAAAACCTCCCATCAAGAGTCAGGTGATGGTTGTTCCATGCCTGAGGAAAGAACACAGCTGGAACAGCTGGGCAGTCACTGAAGGTGTAGATGTAAAGCTTCAGAGCACTGTGAGCTGCCAGTCAGCTCCAGAGGACTGGACTGCATTCATGTGCCTGACTGACAGTAGGTTGTTGGTCAGAGAAACTTGCTCAGAGGAATGCCAGGAGCCCTGCCTTCCAGCTCTGCCTGTTTTTCACCAAAACAACTTGTGGTTCTAAGCCATTTAACCAATTATTTTGACAATTCTTTCCCCCCCCACTACATTTCCCTGTGGTGAAAAGCAGCATGTGCCCCTGTGCTGCCTATGAGATGAGAGGCTGTGGCCACTCCTCTCTGAGCAGCCCTGGTTAACCCCAAACCTGGGCAGTCCACTGCGCTTCAAGGAGCACTGCTGTGCTCTTTCTGAATGCCAGGGGCCACCAGAGAGCAAGGCCTCCTCATTCTTAAAGGTTTATTGAGGGAGGCAGTGACTGTAGGCAGTGCAGCACGCTGTCTAACTGTTGGTATGTTTTGTGCTGATCAGGCAGGCTGTAATGCGGGCCCACCGGCAGCAGCTGGATGAAATGGCATCCTTGTGCTTCAAGGAGGAGTGCTTGATAAATCGGATGTCAGCAACAGTAAGTGTTTCAGGTGGTAACTTCTGTGCCCATTGAACTTGCATAAATTAATCTCAGAGATTATTGACTTGAATTATTGATGTGACATTCCTCATCAGCTCACCCTCTCATTCTCTGATGCCTCTCCGAGTCCTAGGACAGGCTGCTTGTTTTCAGTACCTGTTGTGTCTTTGCCAGTCTCCACAGTGCCAGCCCCCTGGGGGAGGAGGAGGCTGACAGGCCAGCTCTGAGCAGCTTGCCTCTGGTCACACAGCTTTACCCTTGCATCATGAGTACCAGACTGCTCCAAACAGGGCCTCTTCCCATGTGCTGGTTCTCTCTTTACGGTCTGCAGCAAGTAAGTCAATAGCACAGCAAACTGCACACCCCTACAGCATGGCACTGGGAGGTTACACTGGTGTAATGGCACTTCTGGGAGTCCCCCTGCCTGTCACACTGTAGATGTGCCAACACACGGCCCTGCTCACCCCAGGGCTCCAACCACTGTGACTTCTGCCCTCGCAGGCTCCTGACTGTGTCAAGTGTCTCTTGACCTGTCCTCACTGTGGGTAACAGTGGTGTGGGCTGGACCTAACAACTGGCATCTGCACGGCCCCACTGCCAGCCAGGCAGCCCCAGATGTCTCTTTATCCTGCACCCAGAGAGATGCATGTCACAGCTCTGTGAGGTCACATCTCTTACCCAGGTTATTAATGTTTCCCAGGGAGAACCTCCTGCCTTCCCAGTTCCCTCCTCCTATCCACAAAGCCAAGCTCCATTGCTGCATTACATCCAAGTAATCCTCTCATCAGAGTTAGATCTGAAGCACAGCTGCAGGGACCTTTGCCTCAGGGATTTCAGGATGGACCCACCACGTGGCTTATGTGCTGGGAGTTCCAGCTGCAGCATGTGATGTGTTACCAGATAGCTTAAGGAAGTTGGCAAAGCAGTAGAGAAGTCACAGATTGTATTAGTGTGGCAGAGGATGCAGAGATGCAAAGCAATCTTGTTTAAATCTTTGAGGTATTCCTTCCTCAGTCTGTTGGCCATTGGACATCAGCTTTCCCTTCCCCCTGTTTCTTTGCCCCTTGCAGCAACCAGTCATTTTCTGGTTAGCAGAATTATCCCCCCCAAGCTTGACAGGCCTTCTGGCAGTGTGGGAATAACTTATATTCCTGTAGTGATATTTCACTGCTAGTGACCTTTCTATTAGCAATGAACTCACATTGGACTTCACATATCAAAGAATCATGGAATGGTCTGGGTTGGGAGGGATCCCAGGGATCAGAGAGTTCCAACCCCCCTGCCACAGGCAGGGCCACCAGCAAGTATCAGTTTCTCTCCTTCCACTTTCAGATGGTTGCAACTTTTCCATCCATGAAACTTGGGCTGCAGGAGAGACTCCTGCCAAGTCCAGCCTCCTACTGAACCTGCCATGATTTAAAGTGCTTAAGGAAAATGTGCCACAGCAGCTGGGCTGGTCTTTGTTAAGGTTCTGATGTGCCTGTGAGACACAGACACAGTGCAGGGGACAGCTGGGGTCCTGCCCAGTGAGCTCTCAGATGATTGATTTCCATGCAGCAGCAGCCCTGAGCCTGACACATCCCAGCTTCTCAGGCACTGACCTGTGAATACAGGCACCAAACTGTGCTCTCAGCTGGAGAGCAGAGTGAGGCTGAGTGCTCCCTTATTGACACAAACCCTACTCAAAAATAACTGCCTCCACTTCAGTTCTGATTGGGGGAATCAGCCAGCCCCTTTTCTTTGGTCAGTGGGGACAGGACAAGGGGCAATGGCTGCAAATTGGAGCACAGGAAGTTCCACACCAACATGGGGAGGAACTTTTCCCCAGTGAGGGTGCCAGAGCCCTGGGACAGGCTGCCCAGGGGGGTGGTGGAGTCTCCTTCCCTGGAGATATTCCAGACCCATCTGGACGCCTGTCTGTGCAGTATGAGCTGGGGAGCTGCTTTGGCAGGGGGGTTGGACCCCAGGAGCTCTCGAGGTCCCTTCCAACCCCTACAGCTCTGTGACTCTGTGATTCATGTCACCTCTTTATCCCGGTGGCAGGGTGCTGTGGAAGGTGGAGCCCCCTTGGCTGAGCCTGTGTACTCTGCTGGTACTTGTCCTGTCTCACAGAGTCAGGCTGGCCCTGTGAGCTGGTGTGAGAGAATCCCTCCTGCTGCCCAGGAACAGGCTGGTGTGTGATCAGTGACTGACCCAACTCCCCATCCAGCCCCGTGACCGCTCCGTCCAGTGCGACGGGTCTCAGGAACTGAGTCCAGCACGTTGTAAACTGGCTCCTGTAACCCAACCCTTGTAAAGCTAACTGGTGTAGAAGGGTGACACCAGGTGCTTTATGCATGTTTACTTTCAAACCACTGCATTAACTTGTAGTTTTGCCAACAGAATAACCTACCAGAGTAAGTTGTCCTCAGGATTTAGAGGCACTGACCTTTGTGAGGGTCAGGACTTCAATGAGGAAACACCGATTTGATCTACCATCCCAAGGAATGCAAACCATGCTTCCACGTACTCCTGCTAATTCTCTATGCTGATTTTCTCCAAGCAGCTGCTTCTGCTGTTCCTTAAACTTCCCTTTTGCTTTCCTCACCAGGACTTTCAGAATTTTGTGACCAAGCTGGACGAAGTCCTGGTACTGAAGTCGAAGTGTATCCAAACAATGCGATCCCAGCTCCAGCTCTATTTAGCCTCTCCTGGCACTGACCTGGCCCTGCAGACGCCTCCACTGGTTTAGCCCTTTGCTTGCACATGCACAGGAACAGCGATGGGAACAGGCAGTGTTTTGCTGCACCTGGTGCTGCAGTGTGGGTGGGTTGGGGATATTTTTTGTGGCTTGATGTTTGTGATTGGTGTGTGTTAGATAAGGATGGAGAGAATTCAGAGTAAAGGAGAGATGACTACTTGGCTCCACAAGCTTTTGTATTTCCTTAATACCAGTAAGCCACTTTTATAAAAATAACAGTTTAGCAACCTTTAAATATCACAGCAGGGAGTCCTGTCCATGGTATTCACTGCAGTTTCTGACATGCTGAAGGCAATTCTGTTGCCAAAGAAATAACGGGGGAAGGAGAAGGAAAAGAACACCAAAACACTTTGAAGCAGAGCTGAACAGAAACACTCAAAAGCAGCTACCCAAAAGGCCTTTGCAAACAGAACCCAGGAAAGAGAGAGGAGACACTGTTTGTTCAGCACACTACTGTAACCAGACTGTAAGTAAATGGCAGTCAAGGCAGGGCAAGAAGTGCTGTGGCTTTCAGAAGAAGGAAGGCTATTGTCACATTTGTTCCTTGCTTGGGACAAACACTCCTGAGCTCCTGAAAGAGGTGGTTGAAGTCACAGGTAACGAGTGGTTTAGCAGGGACTTTGTGCAACAGGTTTCTCTGGTGTGTTAGTAAGTGTGTGGGATTCATACTGCTGCCAACAGCGAGGGGCCAACAGCTTACCCTCTGCAAACAGTGTCTGGTCTCTGCACTGCAGCACAGCTGTAGAGTAGCACCATCCAGAACTGTTTTTTCACATCAGAAGAGGGTCTGGTGAGAGGCAGTGGGATTTCAGGAGGTGCTGGCAGCGCTGTGGTGTGAGGCCGGTGTTTGAACCAAGAGCTACAGAGTTAGCAGCTGGAGCCCTGCGGAAGCTCTGCTGCTGCATGTAGCACCTCTGAACCACCAAACAAGTCCTGCTGATGCTGTAAGTGACCTTGACACATGCTCAGCTGACAACATGCTGTGCAAGAGGTCTCACTCTGAGATCAGGGCTGCTGCAGCACGTTCGTCCATCACAGTGTCTCCTCAGTAGTGCCTGTAGCAGCTCTGTCAAAGCCTGATCTGTAGCCAGAAATGCTGAGGGTGAGGGAACACTGTGCCTGACCAGCTGTGACTCTCACTGCATGCTTCTGCAGCTACCCCAAGGACCCAGGTATGGAGTCCAATATAGTCGCTGCAGTGACAGTTGTCTGGGCTGCACAGTTGGTGCCAACACCCCCAGGAATGTCACACAGCATCACCCTGGGCAACAGAGGTACAAAGGGGAAGTCCTACATCAGAGCCCTGTCCCTGGGGGCTAATTATTTAGCACCAGTTGGTTAGTCTCCATCTTGCTATCAAGACAGCTTACTCTGTGGAGCAGAGTCTCTCAGGATGGTCCAGGTTACAGGCCAGCAGCAAGTCTCACCTGAACCAGGTTGCTTGGCTCCCTTCAGAAGCCTTCCTCACCCAGAGGAACAAGGCATTTGGGAGCAAGGCCCTTTGTGTCACTGGTGTTCTGGTCTTTGTGCACAGCAAAGCAGTGATGCTTTACAGCCAGCAGAGAGCTACAGAGCAGTGGGACACCCGGTGTCTTGTTAAACTATGGACAGAAGCACAGGCATTAAACTGAGCTCTGCTTTGAGACAAGCAGCTCCTAGAAAAGCCTCACTCCATCTCCTGCAGCCAGGGAGAGGTTGCTGTGCCTCAGGGAGGGAGAACATGCAGCAGCAGGGTAGTCACTGTACCTTCAGAAAGCAGAGATGGACACGAGCACTGAGCTTCCCCAGGGCTTTGTCAGTAACCACACAGAAAACAGGGCTTTGGGGAGCTGCAACCTTGGGCTGAGGAAAAGGAGATCCCCAGCCAGGAACAGGGAGCTAAGGGGAATCTTCCCCTCTCTGTGCTCCAGCATCTGGGAGATGAGCATACATAGATGGTACTTTCAGGTGTTTTGAAGAGCACCTTCACAGGCACTTTCAGTCTCATGCCCAAGCTGGCCACTTCTGAAGGAACACAGAAGGAAGCAGCACTCTCAGAACCACAAGTGCCATGTCCCAACACTGCTGTTTTCAGAGGTGCTTCTAACAAGACAGGCAAGTGACCAAGAATTTCCGTGAGGAGAAGGGAGGTAAGTCAGCAGCCATCAAGCTTCAGCCACCTGTGATTCCTGTCTGGCATTTCTGAGCCCCAGCACAAGCTTCCTGAGCAGGAACTGTGTGCTCCTTGGTCAGGAATGGCCAGGGACACCGAGGAACAACAGATACACCAAAGCCTGTTACAGCTTTCCAAGGCCTGATAATCTTTCTTACACTGGAGCCATGCAACACATCCACTCTTCTCTCTCATGGTACATACAGGATTTTATTATCAGTCTGTTCTCTATATTTTTTTCCCCAGGTGAATGTGAGACTTGGCTAAAGTTTAAAAAGAAAGAGAAAAAAGCAATAGTCTTGGCTGTGAACCCCCCTGTCCTTGGCAGTAACAGACCTATAGACAGAGTTCAAGTGCTGCATGCCCAGAAGATACTAAAAACCAGGCTTGGAGCAGGCAACAGAACCTACCAAAGCTGTCAGCAACAATGGTGATGTTTTACTCTCTCCTGAGGTTCATACCTAGATGCTGCTTTGATCCCTGTGTGAGTGTGTGCGAAGTGAGCACTGTCAAAGTGTCACCCTCCTCCTGCTGTTTGATACAGCGCTGACCCCCTGTACGAGTGGTTTTCATCTCATCTGGAGGAACATAAACAAAACTCCTTGTTGTGGCAGCAGCCTAAGCGATCAAGAGAGCCTGGCCATGTATAATCCAACAGACAAGGAACTAAAAGGGGTTCACTTTTGTATTTGGGTGCAACAAAGACTACTAACGCTCATGGCAGATGCTTAGTATTTTATTTGAATTGGCATTATTTAAAATAAAATGTAAAATGGTAAAATGTGCTTTCAAGTCAGTGTGATCGATGTGCCTGTTTGGGGGACTGCACAGGATGACCTGGGTCTGGGAGCCAGCCTGCTGACACAGCTGCTGCCCCACAGGCTGCTCCCCAGCCAACCCAAACAGCCTGTGGCAGCGGAACGACCCTTGCACCGGGCTTTGCTGCACCGCTGGCAGGAGGCAGCGCTCTCCTCAGCACAGGGAGCTGCCCAGCTACACGTCAGGCAGAAAAGCTGCTGACATGAGCTCTGGGCTCAGTGACCTGTGCTGCCCAGGGCCCCCCAGCAGAGCCAAGCGTGTGCAGGAGCCACGGGACCAGCAGAGAAGAGCCTTGGGGCAGCTGCAGCCCTGAGGCACAGGTGTATCTGCAGCTCCCTGACACGCTCTAGGACCCCATAAGGAAGTCACCCAAAACAAGGCAGAGGCCACTGCAGTACCTCTCATCCCACCGTGTCTCCAGCCGTGTGCAGAGTGGGAGGCCTTGGCTGCTGCCTCATGGGTAGCTGATGGGTCTTCAGTGTCCTTACCCCGCTGCTGCTGCCCAGGATGCATCAGGAGGCAGCTCAGGGGGTCTGTGGCTCCAAGCACAACCACCAGTTTGTCCCTGCCTCTCCAGCAAGGCACCCAGACTCAGTATCTGGCAGCAGCCAGGACAAGGCTAAACCACCTCCGATGAAGCTAAAGCAGCGCCAAGCGCAAGGAAAGGCTGAGAGAGCTGGGGCTGTTCAGCCTGGAGAAAAGAAGACTGAGGGGGGACCTAATCAATGTTTATAAATATCTTAAGGATGGGGTGCAGGGGGAATTGGCCAGCCCTTTTTCTGTGGTCTGTGGGGACAGGACAAGGGGCAATGGCTGCAAATTGGAGCACAGGAAGTTCCACACCAACATGGGGAGGAACTTTTTCCCAGTGAGGGTGAGGGAGCCCTGGGACAGGCTGCCCAGGGGGGTGGTGGAGTCTCCTTCCCTGGAGAGATTCCAGACCCATCTGGACGCCTGTCTGTGCAGTATGAGCTGGGGAGCTGCTTTGGCAGGGGGGTTGGACCCGATGAGCTCTCAAGGTCCCTTCCAACCCCTACAACTCTGTGATATCAATCTGATCCCAGAACAGGGGGCTGAAGCCCTGAAGTCTCTATGGGACAGGGGGTCAGTCATTTTCTCCCCAGCTAGCAGCAGGCAGAGCCCAGCCTCACACCAGCAGGACCTCCCCCTATGCAGGCTAATCAAACCCTGGCAGCAAGGAACAACAGTGCCGGAGTCACTGGTGACACATGGCACACAAAACAGCACACAGAAGTCTCATCACCTGTGTCATTAGTTCCCTGTGTCTTCAGAAGCGCCCCTCATAGCCACCAGGTTAGCCCACTCACTTTGGGATCTTTCCTTCTGCAAGAAGCTGCTGCTAAGACACGCTTCCAGCCTCCAGCCACCCAGAGATGTCAATCCAGGAATCTCACTGCTGAAGCAAGAGCAAGGTCACCAGGGCAGAGTACTTCTCACCCCCAACCTGCTCTCAGCCCTGCCTCCATAAGCAGAGCAGTTACTGCGGTGAGACTGAGAGCCAGCCCTGTGCAGGGACTGTGGAAAAAACAAACATTAGCACAACCAAAGAGATTATTTTATTCAGAGGTTTGGTCTAAATAGTTGTTTCTTTGCTGTGAGGACTTCTTGTCCCTTCAGGACCCCTTGGGAGATTGGACCTGATGATCTCTTGAGGTCCCTCCCAACCCCTGATTCTGTGACTCTGTGTAGTGCCAGACAGAGATTTGCTGGGATGTCAGTTCTGAGAAAGCAGAGACCCAGAACAAGCAGCACAACCACCCTCTCTCACCTGTGCCTGTAAAGCAGCCTGAGTTTTGTCTCCCAGCTTTTCTAATCAGGAGCCCCACTTCCTTGTTCCACTGTTGCATTTCTCACCTGGGAAGGAAAGCTGGGCAACTGCTTTACCTGCACCCACAGAGGCAGTGGCTGCTGACCCCCCAGCTGCTGAGCATCCTTAAGACAAGTTTCAATTTTAGCCCCACCACTGGGGAACCTCAACGCAACAGGATATCTAAGGCAACCTGCCCTGGTCCCCCTCCTCACCCACCATCACATCTCCTAGATACTTGCCAGCTGCATCTCCTCTCCAGCATCATTTTGTTTCAAGGAAAGGTATGTAACTGACATCGTGGAGCACCTCATGGATCATTTCAGGAATTAACACTGGACCCAAATCAGGTGTTTTGGTGATATAAAACTAACAACATAACGGAGAGAAATGCCACCTTCTTCTGGGTCCTGATGAGCTAAAAACTCCTACTGAAATCCTACACTGAGGCAGCAAGGCACGCCCTTTTCCCAGCCTAAAATCCAGCGCTCCCAGCTCCACGCTCCAACAGGAGTTTGGTGCCCTAAGCCTGGTTTTTGCAACCCCAACATAAACAAGCCATGAAGAAAACCAGCCCCTTCCACCACTGCAGCCCACCTGCCTGGAGACACCTGGTTGCTCTGCCCAACACAAGGGTTCATGCATGCCCAGGGGCAAGCAGAGCCACCACGGGTTTTTCCTCTGCTGAAGGCAAAGAGCATGAGAGAAGGGAGCCACGACACTGGGAGTTATATATGAGGGTTTTATTAGTTGTTTTTCTGCAGAGTCAAAATATTCAGCAAATTAAAATTCCTCGAGACTGCTAATATTTCATGTGTTTAGAACTTGGACAATGTACAACATAATACTTCAAACTATCAAAAACCCAAACCCTGATTTCTAGTACTAGATGTTGTTATGTAATTCTATAGCAGTGTGAGAAACAGAACTAATGCAGTGAGCATATTTGTTTTAAAGAAAGTGCTTGAAAGAAAACTGCATCACACTGAGTATTATTTAAAAGAAAAAGATAACTGATTTCCTAGCAGGGCATTGTCTTAAATATCCTACAAGCTTGGGGGGATTAAGAACACTGAGCCCCAGCTCTCTGCCTTCAGGTTCAAGAACGAACACAAGCTGGAGGTCCAGGTAGTGTTCACAGCTTACCTGTTTCAAGAGAACTTGCACACCACTCAGCTTTGGACACTCATGTCTGGCAGAAGTGTTGGATGCATGGAGGGGGGGGAGGGTAAAAATAAAGAATTTTAAAAAAGGGGGGGGAACAGCTTCTCTCTTTATGCATAGCAACAGCTTCTGAACCAGTGTTTTACTAAGTTACAGACTAACTTTCGACTAAAAAAAAACCCCAAAACTCCATTGCACTAAAGGTCAAATTTAACCAGTTA
The DNA here is from genome assembly GCA_022605575.1 of Laterallus jamaicensis coturniculus. Lineage (NCBI taxonomy): Eukaryota > Metazoa > Chordata > Aves > Gruiformes > Rallidae > Laterallus > Laterallus jamaicensis. Next base: position 529,318 of record JAKCOX010000138.1, read on the forward strand.
ATCTGGACTGTGACACAGTCAAGTAATTCATTACAAGCAGACACCATGAAAGCAGCTTCAAAGAACCAAAGCATCCTAGCTCCAGAACCAACTGTCCAACTCCAGTGCAACAGGGAAGGGGGTAAACCACTCCCATCTCCACCTATGTACAATTCCAGTAGAGGTTGAGCAGTCCAAACTCTCCGTGGCCAAGCTGGAAAAAGGAAACTTAAAGGACACTTAAAGAATTTAATTTAAGAAAGAGAGTTGACTGTCAGTGGAAAGAGAAATGCTGGAGTGATGGACGTGGGTTGTTTTGCTCAGTCACCCTCCCATGGATGTGAAAAGCCGGACTCCTTCTTGCTGAGAGCAAATCACACTGGATGTGAAGCTGGCGGGGCTGGTCCTGCTCTGCTGCACGCCGAGAGCCCAGGAATGTGTCTTCAGCTGGCTCCTGCACGGGCCATTAGATCTTCCAAAGCGTTGTGCTGGTCCTTATGTAATAATAAGACCTCCTTAATGTCTTTTAGTTCAAAGCCCATTTCTTTAAATTGACTCATGAGCTGGAGAAGTTCTGTGATCTGAAAGACACAGGCAGTCTGTTATTGGCAAGAGAAAAGAGGACCGGGGGGCTTGGCGGTGATTTCGAATGCAGGCTGTCTTCAGCGACTGAACACCCCATGGGGGACAACTCCTCCCCAAGTACAGCCTGTTCCAGCTCACACCAGAGCCCCCAGAGCCTCACCTTCAGCCCTCTGGGTCTGCAGCCTATGCTTCCAAACTCCTCTCCAGCAAGGGCACCAAGCATCTGTCTGCAGGGGTGTGTCTCTCCGTGGGGAATTTATCAACCCAGCCCAATTTGGGCTACTAAAAACACACCACCCTGCACCCCCCACCCAGCAGCTCCTGCTGCATCTCATTTTTTTCAAAGTTACTTTGACTTTAGGAACAGGGCAGTAGCTCCTGCCATCAGTCAACTCTTCAGGTGTAAGGTGATGGGCACAAGCCTTATCTGACAGACTGTGTATGACACCACCAACCACCACAAACCCTCATTTGGCTTTGAAAGAAACGCAGCGACAAGAAGTGAATCAGCTGATCAGACTTCTGTGAACTCTCTGCCATTTACAGGGCAGGGCCTCTACTCAACTCTGGGGGAAAGAAAAAAACCCCCAAAAAACCAACCCCACAGAACAGAAACAAACACACAAACCAAGCAAGCAGGTTGAAGCAGTCAATCCAGATCAAGCAATGTTGGGGTTAAACTGGTAGCAAACACATTCCCTGAGCTCACACACTTCTCCCATCTTTACCCTGTTCTCCCTCTGTTTGCAAGCTCATCACTAAGCCCAAGAAAGGTCTGGGGGAGGGTTGGGCTGCACCACTAAAGATTTCATATAACTCAGAATCATAGAACCACAGACTGCTCTGGGTTGGAAGGGACCCCAAGGATCACAGAGCTCCAACCCCCCTGCCACAGGCAGGGACACCAACCTCAGGCCTGGAGCTACACAAGGTTGCCCAGGGCCCCATCCAACCTGGCCTTGAACACCTCCAGGGATGGGGCATCCACCACCTCTCTGGGCAGCCCCTTCCAGCACCTCACCACCCTCTCTGTGAAGATTTTCCCCCTAATATCCAATCTAAACCTTCCCTCCTGTAGCTTCAATCCATCCCCCTTGTCCTGCCAGTCTCTGCCCTTTTAAAAAGCTGATTCCCCTCCTGTTTCTCTGCTCCCTTCAGGGACTGGCAGGCTGCAATGAGGTCCCCCTGCAGCCTTCTCTTCTCCAGGCTGACAGAGTGTCCCTGTCTCTAACTTGGAACACTACAGGTTGGCAGATCCTGCTGTCTGCTGCCTGGGCTACGTGCTTCTGCCTCCAGACCTCTGGTGCTGATCAAGCAGCCAGACAATGAGCCAGAGACCCCAAACCCCACATTTTGCAGGTTCTTCCTGTAAGCCACAACCCAATTTGATGAGCAGCCAAGCAGATGGATTTGTACAGGGGAGAAAATTCAAGGCCAGGGCAGGCTGGCAGGGTTTGGAAGGACTTGCTGTGTCTGATCTGGACCAACCACCTCTCCCACAAGAAAACTCTGGGTTCAAATCTTTACAACCAGAATCAGCAGAGTGTTTTTTAAAAAAAAAAAAACCTCCTGTCCCTGTAAAAATGCAAGTGAGCTAATAAAGCTGTGCAGAAGAACCCTAATGATGTATTGCATATTTGCTTTATCACCACAAGGATGTCCCCTGGCACTCATTTTTTGGAAACAAGGCAGCATGACCAGAAGGCTGGTGTTACATCAGCCAGAGGAATGGCTGCTGGAACACCCCACCACAGCACAGCCTCTCTGTCCCTTAGCACGATGCACCCTCACCTTTTCCTCTGGACGCTGATGCATTTCCAAAGCTGCTTCAACAAGAAGTGGATCAAAGCCCTTCTCACAAAGCTGTCCATGTGCAAACAGGTAATCCAAAACCTGTGGGCAGTGAAGAAAAAAAGAATTTAAGTTCTCAGAGTGGCACTGGCAGCACACAGTCAAACACCAGCTCTGGGCTCTGAGGGGCTGAGCACAAGTGACCCAGGCTTCACCAGGCACCAGGATAAAGTTCTTCCAACTGGAGGTGAGATGTTCTTCATGCACAAACTTGTGAGAGAATCAACAAGCCCTCTTGCTCATCTCCCACTCTAGCCATAGCAGTCTCAGGAGTCTATCTTTACCCTTCTCTGCCCGGTCACTGAGCAGAAAGCAGAAGTTTAACTATGCTTTTATACTACAGAACCTTAAAATGAAACTGCAGGTCCAGCAGTCAGGATGTGTCAGCTTTTAGCTTCCTCTCAGACAGTCACCAAGAGCTGACACAAGCTGAAAGCAGTCAGCCTTTTCAGATCAACTCAGCACACTGGTGAGCGAGCTACAAATCCTGGGTCAGACACCCAGAAGCTGCTGCCAAATTTCTTATCTGTCCCCAGCCTTGAGAAGTACTGGGAAAGGTCAGACTGGTAATGCTAGGAAGGTGAAAGAGCACAGCCTGCAAATATAGCAGGGTTTAAAACTGCCTTCCTAAGGGGTGCTTTTTCTGTTTCAGTCCAGCACATAGACATTAAGAGCCATTTAAGCTATGTAGTGGGCAAGCAGAGCAGCACCACAGGCAGAAGTCACTGAGACACTCCTTCTCCCCTAGAAAGAGGCACAGCCCTGCCAGGTGATGCTGGGCACAGCACACAGCCTGCCCAGGGTTGGCACGGAAAGACTGGTCATGCTCTCCCTGCTTTAGAGTGTTTGTTTGAAGCAGATCCAAGACCCAAAGCCACATTTCACCCCGCAGCACTTCATGCAATGTGACCTGGTTTTAGTAAAGTGTTTGAGGCAGGAAGCACCACAACCAGAGCACACAAAAGAAGGTCGGTCAGTGGTGGCTTTCAAGAGCCTTTCAGGGCTGTTAAGCCTGCAGAGGCCAATCTCTCTACAAGGAGTCATCAGCACTGTGTCCCCCTGTGCTCAGAACAAGGGGATTTGGCTGGGCTTTTTTGTCACACAGCATTAAGGCTGGTGTTGAGCCATGCTAAGAGTCTTAGAATCATAGAATGGCAAGGGTTGGAAGGGACCCCAAGGATCATAAAGCTCCAACCCCCCTGCCACAGGCAGGGACACCAACCTCAAGCCTGGAGCTACACAAGGTTGCCCAGGGCCCCATCCAACCTGGCCTTGAACACCTCCAGGGATGGGGCATCCACCACCTCTCTGGGCAGCCCCTTCCAGCACCTCACCACTCTCTCTGTAAAAAACTTCCCCCTAATATCTAATCTAATGCTCTGACCCAGCACCCACAGGCATCACTGACTCAAGCAGTCCTCCATCAGAAGGATCTGCAGATGCTTTTCCTTGGTTTTGGGAGCCCTTACTGCCAAGTGATAACTTCTCTGGTGGTTAGTTTCCCAGCAGCTACATGCTGCAAACCCCTTTATGTATTCTGTGCACCCAAGGCTGTTTCTCAGCAGAATCGACATCCAACCAAGGGTCTGTTATATCCCATTGCCTAAGCTCTTACCTGGTCTATGTTCTGCCCCTTCTTCTTCATGGCTTTCAAGACGTTCTCAGGTGAGTAGCCCATGTTGACCACTGTCTCTACGCACTGCCTCTCGCTGGCAGAGAGCGCCTGCGGTAGCTCAGGAGCGGGGTCACCCGACTGCTTGTCACAGCTGGTGTTACTGGGCACTTGAGACACTGGGAAGTTTTGGTGTGTTACCTGAACAGAAGAAGAAGAAGAAACTAATCCAGAGGCTGAGGTGATGGCCAACTGCTGCATCCCCACATCCTGCTTCTGGCCAGTGCAGAACTAGGATACCCTGTAATTCAGCTGAGGTGCTCTCCAGACCACCACCAGCAAGTTATTCCACAAAACAAGAGCCAACCCACAATCTCTGCAATACACCTTCCCCCACTGCTGGGACCAGAACCTTCTAATGCCAAGCCTCTGTGACAGCAAAGGTCCTTATGATACAGCCAAGCCCAGTAGCTCAGGGGAAGCAAGGAGCTTGCTTCCTTCCTCCCATGTTTACTCATCACCTATGATACTGTGCAGTCAGAGGAACACTACCTTTGGAGATATCCAGAAATACAATCCAGCTACTGGGGGACTTACCACAGGGATTTCTGTTTCCTTGTAGTCTAGATGTACCTGTTGGACAACACACAAGAGGAGTATAAATGTTATGCACGAGTGAGCGATATTTGCTGCATCCCTGGGAGAAGCATTTCAGGGGAGAGACCTGGGAATAAGTCTGCCATACTTGGGAAACCTGCAGTCTGGCCAGGCTTCCACCTGTGAGATGCTGCATGATGCAGCTGTGTGCAGTTACAGAACAGCCATCAGAAGGACTGGTTCTTCTCTCAACATTCTACAAACAGATTATAGAAGAATAATCTATAAAAGGCTGTGTCCCTGCCTGTAACTGTAAGCTCGCTCATTCTGTCACTATCAGCTGTGTGGTCATACAGGCTCAGTGTAATAAGCTGGTTCCTCTTCAGTTCTTGACCCAGTGGTATTCTGAAATCATGGCCTAGAGACTTCTCTTGAAGTCCATCAGAAGGATCAAGAGAAACCTACACTCCTACTCTACTCTCACTGTGTTTCATACACCACCTATGAGCAGTGTGGCACACTTGATAAAAAGATCAGACCTCCCATTCCCAGGGCACCAAGAAGGCTGGGCAACGTTCCCTGCTGTGCACCTGCTCCACTTCTGAGACCCAGAACCAAGCCACTGCTTCAAACCACCTCCCCCAGACAAAGAGGGGTGCTGAGGCAGAACTCTGCCCCACCAAATCCGCACACTTCATCCATTTAAAACTCTTCCTGCATTCTACACAGAGTTAGAAGAGACTGTAAAAAAAAAATAAATCACTGTGGACCAAGAGACTCAAGTTTTGTGGGTTTTTGATTATTTATTGCAGGGGTCAGTCCTGGGTCCAGCCCTGTTCAGTATATTCATCCATGACTCTGGTGCACCCTCAGTGTGTTTGCTGATGATACAGAACTGGGAGGAGCGGCTGGCAAGCCAGAAGGCTGAGCTGCCAGCCAGTGAGGTCTGGACAGGCTGGAGAGCTGCTGGGCAGAGATAATCTTATGAAATTCAACAAGGGGGGGGTGTTGGGTGCTGTGCCTAGGGAGGAATAACCCCAGGCATCTGTACAAGTTATGGGTTGTCCTGCTGGGAAGCAGCTCTGTGGAAAAGACCTGGGAGTCCTGGTGGACAATAGGTTGACCATGAGCCAGCAGTGTCCTCGTGGCCAAAAAGGCTGATGGTACCTGGGGTGTTATCACAAAAAGTGTGGCCAGAAGGTCAAGGGAGCTTCTCCTGCCCCTCCCTCTGCCCTGGTGAAGCCACACCAGCAACACTGTGTGCAGCACTGGGCTCTTGGGTTCAAGACAGGGAACTACTGGAGAAGGTACAGAAACAGGCTATGAAGATGATTAGGGGACCAGAACATCTCCCTCATAAAGAGAGGCTGAGGGGCTTAGCACTTTTTAGCCTAGAGAAGACTGAAGTGGGAAGCTTATCAATACTTACAAATACTTGATGATGGGATCAGTCTTTTTTCACTGGTGCCCAGTGACAGGACAAGAGGCAGTGGGGATAAACTTGAATATAGGCAGCTCCACCTAAACATGAGGAGGAACTTCTTCACTCTGAGGGTGACAGAGTGCTGGGACAGGCTGCCCAGAGAGGCTGTGGAATCTCCTTCTCTGGAGATATTCAAAACCCTCCTGGACATTGTCCTGTACAACCTGCTCTAGGTGATCCTGCTCTGGCAGGGGTTGGACTAGAACAGGAGGGGAATCAGCTTTTTCAAAGGGCAGAGACTGGCAGGACAAGGGGGATGGATTGAAGCTACAGGAGGGAAGGTTTAGATTGGATATTAGGGGGAAGTTTTTTACAGAGAGAGTGGTGAGGTGCTGGAAGGGGCTGCCCAGAGAGGTGGTGGGTGCCCCATCCCTGGAAGTGTTCAAGGCCAGGTTGGATGGGGCCCTGGGCAACCTTGTGTAGCTCCAGGCTTGAGGTTGGTGTCCCTGCCTGTGGCAGGGGGGTTGGAGCTTTATGATCCTTGGGGTCCCTTCCAACCCAGAGCAGTCTGTGATTCTATGACCTCCAGAGGTCTTTTCCAGCTACTGTCATTCTGTGATTGTGCAAACATAAGTTGCTAGAAAGATTTCCCACTTCTTTTGGGGCCTTGACTAAACAACAAAGTGTTTACAGAAATAAAAATTAAAAAACCAGTTTGGAGAAAATCTATTGAAATTTGCCAAAATACTACTTATTCTGAAAAAACAAAAATGAAACAAAATCCCACTAAAAAAAATATCCCCCTCCCCAAAAAGTGTTTGGGTTAGTGGTCAGACACTTTATTTAGGGTTAAATGGACTGCTCAGGTTTTCTAGAGACTGTACCTTTGAAGGACTGATAAGAAGAGCTGAAAGGCCGATAAACAGAAAACCTCCTACCCCAGAAGATGCCTAAGAGCTGGGGTGCTGCCAGAGAGGCCTGAGGTCACCAAAAATCAGCAGTGACTGGGGAAAGGTAAAAGAGTCAGGGGGACTTCACAACCACCCACCCCATTAGAGGGCTATGGAAAATTAAAGGACAAGATGAATCTGTTGCAGGTCCTGTGTGCAGTGTGTTGGCTGTGCCAAATTACCAACCAGCACCCAGCTCTGCCCAGGCAGGAGAAAATCCAGCACCTCTGCTCTGTGTGTGTGTGTGTTGTGTCCTGCACACCAGGTAATGACCCCACTTCTGGGCAGGACCTCAAGGGTGACATTTTCTCTCCTAGGAGACAAGTCCTGAGAAATCATGTTCAGTTGAAGGGACTGGTCTACTCAAGAACTTTCCCTTATAGGGAAGGGATTCAAAGCTCTTCACACATACCCCTGCTGGCATTTTGGCCAGAGCAAAAAGCACTAGAGTAGGGGTTACACTGAAACGTGTCGGCTGGAAAAACGGGTCAGGCTGGAAAGGTGGGCCCGGGTGAGCCTGATGAGGTTCAACACTGTGAAGTGTGAGGTGTGGCACTTGGGCTGGAAGAATCCCAGCCATAGATACAGACTGGGAGAAGAGCTCCTTGAGAGCAGCCCTGTGAGGACCTGGGTGTCATGGTGGATGAGAAAGTTAACATGAGCCAGCAGTGTGCTCTTGCAGCTCACAAGGCCAGTGGTGTCCTGGTCTCCATCAGCAGAGGGGTGGCAGCAGGGACAGGGAGGGGATTGTCCCTCTCTGCTCTGCCCTCCTGAGGCCCCAGCTGGAGTCCTGTGTCCAGAGCTGGGACCCACAATACAAGAAAGATGTGGAACTGTTGGAGAGGGGTCAGAGGAGCCACAAAGATGATTAGAGGGCTGGAGCAGCTGCCCTACAGAGAGAGGCTGAGGGAGCTGGGCTTGTTCAGCCTGGAGAAGAGAAGGCTGCGGGGGGACCTCATTGCAGCCTGCCAGTCCCTGAAGGGAGCAGAGAAACAGGAGGGGAATCAACTTTTTAAAATGGCAGAGACTGGCAGGACAAGGGGGAATGGTTTAAAGCTGAAGGAGGGAAGGTTTAGATTGGATATTAGGGGGAAGTTTTTTGCAGAAAGAGTGGTGAGGTGCTGGAACAGGCTGCCCAGAGAGGTGGTGGGTGCTCCATCCCTGGAGGTGTTCAAGGCCAGGTTGGATGGGCCCTGGGCAACCTTGTGTAGATCCAGGCCTGAAGTTGGTGTCCCTGCCTGTGGCAGGGGGGTTGGAGCTCTGTGATCCTTGGGGTCCCTTCCAACCCAGACCAGTCTGTGATTCTATGATTCTGGAGTAGCCCTGAAATCAGGTAGTTATTAAACTGAAGGATGATACTTTGTTACTGGTGCTGTAGCCAGGAAAATCAAAACTGCTTCTGACATTCGAGATTGAAGAGCCTGGAAAAAACTAACCCCTCCTCAATCTACACAGCACCCCTGCTTGTGGTCAGTGACTTCCAGCAGAGGAAACAAACACCTAAAAGATCTGCAGGGGGACAAAGCCAGGCCTGGTTACTCAGCAACTGCTCTCACTTAGCTCAAACCTGTATTTCAAGACCCTTCAGGAAGCAGACAGCAGTGCTTTTTTAGGTATGTGGTCCCAGGCTGTGCTTACTTTAGGGACTTTGTACACACCACACTGCTGGAGCCATACATGTCCCACCCTCAGTGCCCCATCCTCCTGTGACCACTAACATGCATCATGCTAAAAAGGGCTCTGACCAGCTTCCTTTAATTCCAACCTGCCTCCACTAGTGACTTCTCCCTCTGCCAACGCTGCAAAAAAAAGTAAACCAGTGTGCTTCAGGAAAAAGCAACACTCAGAGGAGAGAGGAACACCAGGGACAGAATAGTGCAGCCTCAGGGAGACCACAAGCTTATTTCTATCCAAAAAACCCTAGATCCAAGTCACTGATAAAGTATAAACTCTGTTAGTAACTCCCTCTTGGCCTTTTAATAATCCAACAGAGATTTAAATAGTGAAGAGTGAAAATTTGGCCATGTGAACGCCCATTCATCTATGGGCAAGTGATCTTTCATGTTAATCCCTAAATATGTGTCTTATGTCACACCTAAGAGGTTTCACCTCTGAGCTACATATGAGGATACAAAGAGACAACAGATGGTAGGAAGTTAAGTGTCCCCATAGTAACTTTTGATCTTGCTACAAGTGTGAGGAAACAAAGCATCAAACTTCTATCTCAGAGCTGCACAGCAACAAACTGCAACCTCAGCAACCCGAGAGGATCTTCAAGCCTGCTTTTGGTACACACTAAGGAATCCTTCCACCCCTCCTTGACAAGCAAGAGGATAAATACACGACTGCAGAATACCGTAATTCTGAAACTTTTAAAGATTAAGATTTTAAAAGTGTCTCAAGCATAAAAAGAAATAAATTTAGAAACACATTTCTTTCACTGCAGGTCAAGTGCAACCACTTTAATCCTTCCTGAATGACACAGCACATCTGTGCTTTTTAATCTGTTACTGCTTCTACTCCTTGAAAAGCCTGCATTTCCTATTATTTCCAGCAAATAAACAAACTGAGGAGAAAATTTAGAAGAGATTTAATTAAAAAGCTAACAGTACTTCAGAATCTGATATATCTCAGTTGGGTAAGACAGAAAGCAGGACATTAGAAAGAATACAGTTTATATGCTGAGCTCAAAGGTGTGCAACTATGAACATCGAGGGCTGAAAAACTGAAAGTAAAAAGTGCCCAGATGTTGTCTAAAAATACCAGATTTTGAGGAAACCTGCAGAGTTTCTGAGGCTCAGAACTACCAGCACGAATACCTGCTGGATTGATCAGTTTGCCCAGCAAGCAAGGAGGATCTGCACATCACTCCCATTAAATGGAGCTACTACCAAAGCCACAAGCCATTTCAGAAGCAACATTTGCCTCTGCATCTCCACAGCAACCCCAATTTTAACCCACCGGACGCTTACCGTGGTTGCTGTGCTTTGAGATGATTCTTCTTCTGTCGACACAGCCAGGGAAGGCAGCCTGAATGAGGAGGATAACGTTGATGTCTCCATGCCACTGTCCTCAAGACCAACCATATGATGTCCATTCAGTTCACTAGCTTTACTCTGAGCACAGGCCTGCAAAGAGCTGAGCAAAGTGCCGTTGCGGAGACAGGTAGTGCTGTGGAAAGTGCTCGTGAGCTTTGACGGCTTTTGATCGGTCTCATCAGAGTCAAGTTTAGGAAAGGACAGGGATTTGATATTGCTCACTGAAGTGATAGGGGACAGGGACACTTTAGAAGACAAGGACATCTTTTCACAGTTTCCCAGCTGTGGTAAGGTGATAAAGCCATTGGGTTTGTGAAGGGGTTTGAAGTCCAACGTGGCCCTTTCTATGGACGCCAGAACTTCCTCCTCTTGCAACACAGACTCCGACCCTCCTTTGGGCAAAGTATTATCTAACAGCTGGGCAACAATTGGCCCGGTAGTACCAACATGAATCTCAAGAATATTCTTTAATTCCTCCTTATCATCAATAGTTTTTAATTCCAGTTTGTCAAAGGGGTCTTCTTCACATTCGAAGTCAGCTGGGTTGAAATCTGTTTTTTTCCTCGGTGGGCTAAGAACCTTCTGCTTCACAGCACTGCTGTTGGCTGGGGTGGGGGTAAGAATGTTATTGTGCTGCAGGCTGGCAAGGATGGGGTTAATAGGAGGAGGCATGGCCTCAGGGCAAGGTCCCTCTGAGAACCCCATTTTGTTGCTGTCCTCTGGAGCTGCTTTTGAGTTGGCTAGGGCTTCTGCCTTGCGTTCAGCTTCCCTCTGGGCAGTTTGAATTTTGCTGATATCTTCAGCCCACTTGATTGTTTTCTTTTCCAGTGAGAAGTCATACTGGCCAGGGGTAGAGAGGAGAAAAAAACATAAATTAGAAGCAGTGGCTATGATCCTTACAACAGCAACATAAGTAACACAGAGTAAGAGACACATGAATTACCACAGACAGGCATAATTTTTTCCCTAGTGCCTCTTACAAAGTACAGGCTGGTGGAGCTACAAGACACCAGAATTAATTTTGCTTCTAGCAGCAAAACCTAGCTGTAGCCTGGACCAGAATATTTTGCCTTCTACACAGATGTAGTTTTACTTTCTAGCTACTGATCATCCCCAGGTTTTACAGCCTTCCTACCCTCTCCACCCACCACCCCTCCAACAAAAGATGTGGCAAAGGAAAGTTTAATGCGTTATTAGATGGGCAATCACACCCACACCTGGCAACACCAAACTACTCCCCCAAACACAAGTTATTCAAGACTATGGCAATGTATTTTTGCATCTAAAGACCAATACAGTATTACTCAGTTCTCACTAAAAGGCTCTTAAGGAGCTCTCTATTAATTAGAGTTTTACACCTACTGCTTTAAGAGGCATCGGTATTCTTATCCCAGTGCCAATGGCTCACTCAGCCAAAGGGGATATCCTGGCTACACCAATGATGACAACTGCCTGCAGTGGCAGAGGTTGTACTGCAGTTACTGGCATGACAGGATCCCACAAGCTTTTCTCATTTAACCTCAGCTCCTTCAGGGCCAGGTTAGCACAGGAAGGCATTTGTAAGCTATTCACCACCAGTTTACTGGCCCCCAAAGAGACCTGGGTTGAGAGGACAAAATTCCAAACAAACTAAATCTACTCAGAGCTCTAGTATTTTATAAAGAATGAGGAGCCTCAAATGCTCCTTAAATAACCACAATACGTTGAGAGAAAACAAGCTACAAGCTGCATCTAGGGTGTCATCAAGAGATGAAGTCATAAGCTATTCTTGCCAGGATTATAGCCCATAACCAAACAGGAGTCCTCTTGTCCTGGGACTGCTGAGTTGTAAAAATTCCTATCTCTAAAGAGCAGCAAGCTAGTAAGGCTGGTTAGGCCTCTCCTAGGCTCTTCTGGGATTTGCCAGGTGTTGTGTCACATCCCATCCTGAAGGCTTTTTGTCCCAAATATGCAAGTCTTCCCTTCCCTTAGATCCAAGACTCCAAGAGGTGTGATACAGTTTATCAGCAAGGTGACTCTGAAAAACAGCTCTCTGGCAGAAGTGCTGAGCTCTACTCATTACACATCCTTTGCTATCTGAGCACAGCTATCACAGGTTTTTTTGTGTGTGTCATCAGATAAAAGGCCAAAACTGACCAAAGACATATTTGGTTTGTATTAAAAAATTGGTGTATTTATATAAAAATATATGGTTTTGGTCGATTTTGCTTCTCTGCCCTTTTTTTTTTTTTAGTTGCTCTCACTACAGCTGTGAAAAAGTCAAATTGTATTCAAGATGCAGTCTAGACAGCCACAAGTTATCATGCAAGGCAGCAACAGGACTACTTTATCTTTCTCACACCAGCTTAACTGGGTGGAAACATGTAAATTAGGACAATCAGCCCATCATTTAATGATCACAATGAAGAAGCCATGATGTAGGGCAATTCAGATATTCATCTCTTGGTGGATGGATGAGCTTCAGGAGGAGAAAAAAATAAAAAGGAAAAAAGCAGAACCATCTACAGCAGACTGTCACAGCTGCAGGGAAAACGACCATCAGTTTGGATCAACCAAGGAAAATCATGAATCCAATAAGAAAATATAGTTCAATTAGTTTACTGTATCACAACATGCATTTGAATATTATATTTTCAACAGCTACACTGAACAAATTGATTTCATGCTACTTAAGAGTTCATGGTAACAGAGATGTGCTCCTCAAAGACCTGGAAGCCATCCATACCAAGCTGTTTGTACTGCAGCTGGAAAAGAATTCCCATTGAGAGCTGCACAAAAGAACTGGAAATTTATTTCTTCATCCCATTGTTCTAAGAACCCACAAAACATGGTCATAAAGAAATCCTTGCTACCCTCAAACAAGATTCTGCAAGAATACCATGGCATGGGTGTAAAGTTGCTTACCATTTTTCCTCTTAAAAATGCTATTAATATTTAGTCATGGTAACATTTAGACCTCTAACTATTACACAAAAACCACCGTGCTTTTTTGAAGTAGATACATCTTCAGTGGAAACAGCATTGGGTTTTTTGAAGTGAGAAGTAGAAGCCTTCTGCATGGCCTATCACATCTTTTAGCAGATCTTCTGCAACTGCTTGCTGGCATATGAAATGATACTACAGGGCCAACGCCACCAACACTTGAGCAACACATGTATGCAGGCTTTGAGTACTTACATGGTGGGATGCAGGGATGAGGGGGGAAAGAGAGGTGAAAGGCAGAACACGTAACTTACCTGGGCTTCTCTGACAAGCTGGGAAGAATCAGGCAGGCAGAAACCAATGGGTAATCCAACTTTCGCTGGGGTTTTGAACTTGTCTCCTATCTTAAACGGGACATCATCGAGGTAACTGAAAGGCCCTATGGTCAAAAGCAAAAATTTTATCAAAAAATGTATGACCTTAGTACATTTGATTAAGACACTTCTGTATTTGGGAGCTATTTTACCTCTGCTGCCCCAGCTACACCAGGTGATTTAATACAAAGGAAGTTACTTGGTAAGAAACACATTGAATCTGTTTAGACATAATTGTCTTGGTTTTGGTGTTTGGGTTTGGTCTTGTAGTTTTGGTTTTTTAATGTTCTGGCTACCAACTATTTTAAAAAACCCAAAGAAAACCCAGCTCCTCATCCCACCCACCCCCCCCAACCCAAAACACATGAACAACCTCACAACATCACAACCCAACAATTTAACAGGTTTTTGAAGTCAACATACCCAACATCTTAGCTTGCCTTGTCCTAAGACTATGCCTACTGGAAGCTGAAGCTTCCAACTGGAAGCTGTTAGGTCTTTATAAATAAAGATTTATTGGTTTTTGTCATACTCAAAACAGGCTTTAAAACAGCCCAGCTTTCAAGCAGCTAAGACAAACTAAAATAAAGGCTTTGGCACACAAGTAAGAAGTAACATTTGGACAGAAGCAGTTACAGGGGCAAAGTGACCTGAAGTCTAAGACACTCCACTTTAAACAAAAGACAGTGAAACAGCTCAAGACTATTTAGCACTGCAATTCTGATTTTTGAAATAAGGCAATCTAACTTAATCAGCTGTCTGATTTGAGAAGCTTCAGACCTATTTCATGGTCTTCCATCTGTCCCTTTTAATCTATCACTTATATATGTATAGTGTTTTTAGAGTTAAACATTTCAGGCATCCTGCAAACTCATAAGGCAGAATCACTTAGAGCTCAACTGCCTCTGAGAAGCCAGACTATAGGTTTACTTTCCTTGAGCAGCTGTGAAGAGATTAGAAAACCCACCATGTAAAACATACTCAGTTTCTCAGTTAACTGGAAAGGGTCTCTAGGATCACCCACTGGTCTAAGCTTTTCAAATTACAGGCAAGATTTCCAGCAGTTTATAACAATCTGAAGTGCTCCTCCAGCACTCATTTGTAACTTCACTTTTGTGGATCAAGAAGACATTAATGGCAACATCTAAGATAGCCTTCAGTGACTAACCTCTTGCTCAGGGAGCTGTGGCTTGCCATTTTTATTTGACCAGTCCTCATACTGAGATGGCAATTTAAGTACTGTTTGTGTTCCTTCACTGTCGACTCATCTACAACAAGGCAGCCACAGGCTCAAAACAGATGAGCAGCTTTAGAAAACAGGAACTTCCTGCTAATTTGGAGTTAATTGTTTATGTACTGTCATCACTTGAGCTCTCATACTATGCACCACACAGGCTGATCCCAAGGTCCTGTTAGGACACAGATGGTATTTCCTCCAGCTTTGAAACCAGGAGACTGAATAACCTACATCCACCTGCACTACCAGGACAAGAAAAGTTTAAAAGAAAAAAAAAGAGAAGAAAGAAAAAAAAGATAAAAGCTCCAGGCAGAATATAGCAGTAATTATTGCAGTAATTTCACTGGTCCTTAGCAAGAGGCACAGATTCAAGCATTACACAGCACAGCATCCAAATGGCACCTCACTGTCCACCAACACCACTAACTGCAACATCACATCCAAGTAGTATTTGAGCTGGCAATTTGAGAAGGTGGATATGCAAAGTGTTTGCTTATGCAGAAATAGCAACTGTGGCAGCCTTTGCACTGAGAGTGTTAAATCATGGGCAGGTCAGACAACCAGATCTCCTGACTGTTCAGAGTCTGGCATGACTGCTGCTGTTATGCCCTGTTTAGTGCCATGGACACAAGTCCATCTCTGAGCAGGATGATCCAAGCAAAGCAGGATTACCTCTCTGCACCCCTCTCACAGCTCAAATGCCTCCGTATGCAAATATTTGCCTTATTAGACCTACTGACACACTAAATGGTCGACACCTCCCCTTGCACAGCTGCCACCTTTGCCTGAAATACACTCCAGCTACAGAGGGTACAAGTGCACCTTGTGGTATTTACAAGGCAACACTGTTTTAGTGCAGTAAAAAAGTTATACACACCTAGATGGATTATGCTGACAGCTGCCAATTTAACCCCAGAAACTGAAGAATAAAAACCTTCTAATTTCTTCCCAGTAAACTGATTTTTTAATGATCGCTGCTATGACCTTATCTTGAATACAACTCTGCTACAAAACCTACCAGCACATGTTAAGAAGCATACCAAATGTGTTAAGACTTTGATAATTAAAAAGTCTTTCAGGCAGAACGCTGATACACATAGCATTCACTTTGCTCCAGCCCAATTGGAACCGTACTAGCATAGTGAAGTTAGAATCTGATCCAGAAAGCCAAGAACCCTTTTCTTTTTGTGAAAGAATGAACCTTCTGCCTGAGCACACTGATGGGTAAGGGTGCAAATTGTTTCAAACAGCAAATTCTAAGGCAATCAGCAAAGCCTGCACAAACAAAGTGCTATGAGAGCCAGCGTTTCAACAGTCGTGTGCACAAGTGAAGCAATTAAAGACCCATTTGCACTGTGATTTAATATGGCTGTTAGCCACTTCATCCTTTTAGCAGCTAAAAGCATGCTGAGGAAGCCTCACTGTATCTGTCAGTCTGATCTCTGACACAGTGCAGTATATGATACTCCTGGCCCAAGGATCTGCTACAAGAGTAAGATTTCCCTGCCCTTTAGCGTGCTGCAGACATCACCAGCCATCTCACAGAGGTGTTCTCCAGCTTGCTAGCACAATGGAGACTTCTCAGAAAATTCTAGTTACCAGTTATGAGTGGGGAACAGTGTGAAACCAAGTGGAGCTTAGACTTTGTGGTAACACAAGCCATGTTTACATAGTTTTAAGAAATTGGAGTTAAAGGCTCTCAAGCTGTATAGTGACGGTGACGCTACAACAGCAGGATTAACGTGCTGTGCTTGGTATAACCCACACTTTTTGCACACCAGATGAACCACTAATTACCAGAAGTTAAGCTTGAACTTCCAATATTCAAATGTCAGGGGAGCATTTGAAGTTATGAGCTTCGGCACAGTTGCAGATGTACACTAAGAATACACTTCAAGATAGGAAAAGGGTTCCTTTCCCTCCATCCATACCGATGTTCCCATCTTCCAGCTGAACAGGGTCCTGAGCAACCTGCTCTAGGTGGCTTTGCCTCATCAGGGAGTTTGTGTGTGAGGATCTGCAGACATCCCCTTGAACCTCAACCACTCTGTGATTCAACAACAGCCCTCTAACCCCAATAAGCAGCTTGACAGTAGGTACAAGAGATGCACCACCTATGTTGACCAATTACACCAGCCTGCCAAAGACAATGACCTAAAGGTAGCTGTGGGGCCAGATGCTTTACAGTAAGCCAAAACTGATTTAGAGGAATTAATTCCTAACAACCCTGGAGAAGGCTGAATCAATTGCCATGGTGATTTTTTTTAAGACATAAGAAGCCAAGGGAATTGTTCCACTACTCCTCAGAAACAGTGCTGTAACAGTGGTGTTGGTGTCATTAGGAACAGAAGGTACCAAAACTGGCCTGTTCACAGCACCATTTGTCTTGATTTTGTTATTTTGAAGGCAGAAGCAGGTTCCTCTACACAATGCTGTTTTGAGAAATATTTAAGGAAGGTTAAACTCTAGTAAAGACACTGCTCAAAGCTAGCCTGGTTTAGGAAGGAGAGAAGTAAAAAGAGACTCAAAAGACAAATGTTTGTGGAGACCACTGACTGATAGAAGACCAACTGCTGAAGAGCTGGCAGCTATCTAAAAGATATGCACATACATGGGCAAATAACTTTTAGGATACCAATCCTTTGCATGACACTATGCATTTCAAATGTGGAAGATATTCTCTTCTTCACTTGCCTGCTGAACTGGATTAATCCAATTTAGGAAAAAAAGATCCACTGCTGAGCAAAAAGCAAGTTTAACTCAATTATCTATTAAAAGCTTCACTTAAAATCCAACTTCTCATGTGACTCCCACAGAAAGGAGCAAACCCAGCGTACACTTCAGCAAACATCAGATCAGTCTCACAACTGCAGCTCAGCTGCGATTTTGAAGGGGAAAGAGAAAGGTTCTACTCTGCCCTAAAGGAGTAGGGAACAGGCACAGGCTGAATTTCAGCTTGCTCAGAGAACAGGCACAGCATCAGCAAGCAACTATGCAAGAAGGAAGCCAAGGCACTTCATTCCTGACAAAAAGCAGAGGCTAAACAGATTAGTATCTGTGGACTGTCAAGGTTGGGACATTAGTCAGCAGTAACAGTAGGATTCATCCTGCTGAAAAGACAAAGATGGCAAATTTCACTTACCATGACAGTCTGATCCCAACTTCTTAGAAGCCATTTAGAACCTGGAAAATATTTTTAAAACAGCTTTAATAAACTCTATACATATAGCATAACATAAGTCTATGCAGTTCTACAGATCTTTATCTCTAGATTATGGGACATGTTGCAGTTTATCCTGTTCCCAAGACAGACAGGCAAACTTAGTTTATAGCCTTCCAGAATGACTTAGCCCAGTGTCTCACAATCTAAATGGTAAAATGAAGAAGAAAATGAAGAGATAAAACCAGACAAGAACGAGCCACACTCATCAGGAAGGCAGAGTTCAACATCTCAGTGGTCAAGAAGTTGCTCTATCCCAGTCCCATGGAGCACACCCTGCCTCCCTTGGCATTAAGAACAGCCTTTCTGACTGGGAATACCACACTGATCCTCTTCTGTTTAATCCCTGCTGCTCTAAAAAGGGATACTATCATACTGGGCACACAGTCAGCCAACATGGCACTTGTCTGGACACACTGGGTACTGGTACAGGTATATAATAGGTAGTACAGTTGGAAAGGTATTTTGCTACACAAGAAAACAATGCTAACAATACTCCTCATCCATTGCCCACAGAGTTCCACTAACAACTTTCAAGATCTGGATGAAAATCCTACAGGTCAGGATGTTAAACACAGAAGGGCCTAACTTGCTTTTAACACAGAGCTGGACTATCCTGAGAAAAGCTGTTCAAGATAAAATTAACTGGCTAATTAGTGGTCATCTAAAACCTGTTCCACAATGCTAACAGTGTGTTCAATAACATTAAAGGTTTTTTTGCTAGAAGTACATCACAAGATCTACCTCAAGACACCACATCATTCTTTAAATAACTCAATTTGACATTTTGTACATCAGTTTCCTTTTGTTTCTGATTCCCCCAGCTCACAGTAGGAAATGCCCAACAGCCATTCTTCAAAAACACCAAGTTACCTGGTACAGCCTCCCTCAGCAGCAGGCAGTGCTCAAAGTACAACTCAGAGAGGATCTAATGTTCATCTCAACCAAGGTCTTACTGTTAGCCTTACTGTTTCCACTGCAGATTCCAACTGCAAATGTTACCTTGAAGGAAGGGTGTCATAAGGTGAGGATTAGTCAGTCAGCTTAACTATTCCTCCTGGCAGCTGCTGACATGACTGGGGTCAAGAAGAGCCAGTTTCAAGTACTTTAGGAAAGAACCTTTTCCTGTGCAAAGGTTCTTTTCAACATTATGTTGAAATCAATAGGTGAACCAACCCAGGTGGCTAATGGGAACACATGTCTAAAGCCAAACCTGTACAAAGATTACCTGGGTGCAACAAAATGAAACACTCCATGAAACATGACGCTAGACTATGAGGAAGTGACTCAAGCTTGGCTATTTCAGGTACACCTTGTACATAAAAGCCATGTGTCACTGTGCTTGACTTCTGTCAAGTTCCCAGTATATCATCATAACCATCTCAACACTGATGTTACATCCAGACCCACTCCGCTACATCAGAGAATTGGTTTTGACAGTAGTTGGCAACTGCTTCTCAGAAGCAAAGAGAATGTTCTGTCTTCAAAGACAGAAGAAAACAGAGGTGAAACAATGCTGAACCTCCTATCCTGAGGAGGCTGTGAATGGCAAAGCCACAAGACCACCTGGTACAGTTGCACGTCAACTACTAGAGCTTCTGAATGGATTTTACTGGTCCCAGTGCCACACAAGAGGAGGCCAGACTGCAAACTACAGCATATGAAATAGGCCACCTGTTTCAGACCTGGATCAAACTGCTCCTTTGCTAGTTCTTCTCTATGAGAGTAGCAATTAAGATACCAACTCCACTTATTATTATTGAAAGAGCCAGGCCACAAGTGCAATCATACTGCCTACACATACCTCACCAGTCCTTTGCACATCACCAGAGACTGTGAGGCACCACCTGCAAGCATGTACCATGGCTGCCATCATCTGCTACTGTTACAGTGGGGCTGAACTAGAGACAAGGCCTCCACACACTTCCTTTACCTTCTCTGAGTTCACCTTTCTTCTAGTTACTACCTCAGACTGAAAAGTAAGTGCTATTTTTCTAAAGATTTTTCAATGCAGCACTAGCTACCCACAGCCAATCCAGTTTATGTCAGGCACAGCTTACTCCAGACTGTACCTACATAAAAGACTTAATTTTTAGAATGACAATTTATATCCCCTCTCCAGCTGGCCATTGCAAGGACATACTAAGTTTACCATCTCACACACTGATCTGGGATAGCTGAACACTAAGTTACTGTGACGCTGTCCCAGGGACATCAGTAGTGATGTATATCGATCCCACAGGACCAAAGATGTATGCATCTGGCATCCAGGGAGTGTTGCAGTGATGTATTCATCTGGACCTGCATAAAGCCATGGATGTGTCCATCCTCAGTGTCAAAATGCCCCACATAAGCAACAAGCTTCTTGCTTTTGTTGGCAATCCTGTAGGAAAACCCTAGTGTAGACCAGGCACCAGCATAGTCTCTGCCATACACACCACCTTATCAACAGAACTAGCTAAGGCACATCTATAGCAAGCTAACCATGAAATGGACCATTTCCAGAGACAGTCACACTTGAGATTCAGGTAGCATTTCAGTGTATATCACACCAGCTCCTCCTGTGAGTGTGCACTTTCTAAGTTACCACTACTGCATGAGGCACTGTCAGCAAACATAATTGTAAAGCACCACACACGGTTAACAGCAGATCAGCCTGCCAGCAACATTTCATCACCTCCTTCCCAAACAGGGTTTGATTAAAATAGTGGTTTATGACTAATTAGATTTGACAGGCTCTTCAGGGACCACTGTTACAAGCATCTTGCTGGTGTTCTGTCCTGCTGGCAGGAAAAAAACCCCACAAACACTTGCAGCCAGTTAGAAGGTTACTGATGTTGCTACTACACTCCTGGGCATTGTTTGAACTGTGTTTGCTTAGTCAAAGCCATTACACTGTGCAGTAAATGTCTGCTTGCTTCTTTTAGAAATTTAAAAGACTTGCTCCCAAAAGCCTTACCCCAAACCAGTTAATGGGTGACTGCAGCCCTATTCCAGTTGCATTTGATGCCCAGACTCCAAAACAGGAGGCTGAAAGGCATCTATGTGAACGGCACAAGGGGGGCACAAATTTTGGCACAATGCCTTACTGCACGTTTTAAGTTGAAAAAGGACAAAACACAGAGAACTTTTCAATGCCTTTCCTGGGCTGTGGAAACAAGTAAACTTGCACAGTACTACAATGTTTTTCTACAACCCCCTACAAGCTCTCTTCTACAAATGCAGGCCTCTTCAAGCCCACTCCTTCACTCCTGGTTGCAGGAAACCCTTTGAAGAGCAGATCAGGGTTACAAGCACCTCAAAGTTACAGGCAGCTTTAATGTCGGCAGCCATCGAAACAACCTGACCTGAGCTCTTCCCTTCTTGCCTGTATAATCATTTTTCCACTCGTTAACAGCGAGGCAATAGGGCAATATTCTTAAAATCAGCCAGAGAGAAACAAGCCCAGGAGAGCAGAGGACCTCTGAGCAATGATGGAAGGGGATGGGGAGACAGGGAAGCAACCACAACTAAATCCCACCAAGATGCAGAAATAGAAACAGTAAGGAAAAAATCTAATGACAGAAACAACCGGCACAAAGAGAGATAGATAACAAGCTGGAAAGGCCTGAAGGGGTTGCAAGGAGATGACCACAGCAGTCCATCTGGCATGTCACCAATTAAACCTGACACCAATTAAACACGAATGGCTGCCTGGCTGTGATGACAGGTAACAAGGAGGACAACAGATGAAAAACACTCGGATTACTACAAAGAGTGACTCATGGGGAACTGCTGGGAAGTTTGGGGGTTTTTAAACTAGTATTTTCATGTATTCCCTGAAATTGCTCTGGAAGAGCTCGGACTGGTCGAGTCGGAAGCATCCTACCACTAAAGGTACCTGCAACAGCTTTCTCAGTGAAAACTCAAGCTGATTTGAACTCATCTCTTGATCCCTCACTTTAGGGTGCAGTGGGTCTAGATTTCAGACCACATGAATTTTATGAAGCAAGTCCCACCCTATGATCCAGATTCATGGTTCAGAGGAAACCAGAATGCCTCAAGTTATTAACCACAATGAAATCAGCACATCTATGATTTTCAGATAAGAGACCTGATCTTGCAACGTCCGCTTTGTGTTCTGTGGGAAATGCTGAGAAATGTTGCTTTTGCAAACTGGAAAGGGTTGTTGTTGTATTTTTTTTTACAGACTTGGGAAAGTGGAAGACGCAGGCTGCCTCATCAGAAATCCTTTGTAGGGAATTTAGGACGCAACAGATAGCACATAAGATAAGGGGGAATACTGCTAATGCCCGGACAAAAGGAATAATTAACAGTTAAGTGTTATGTAAGATAACTTAGTACCCTGACAGACATGAAGGCGCCTAGGTTGAGCTCTTAAACGTTGAAAAACTTAATCCATAGGGAAACAGGGGAAGGAGGTGAAAAGTTCAACCTGATGCAGACTTCGAGCTTTCATCGCTGAGATCCCTGACCACCACCAGGAGACAGAGCGCAGACACAACTGGGAGGAGTTTATTGAAATCTTGGAACTCATGTGAATAGGAAGCCGGGCAGGTGATGAGTATGATCCGAGAATATAGAATTATAGAATTGATCCGGGGTATAAAATCACAGTACATGTATAGTGTAGCACAATTAGGGAAGACAACTCTTGCATAGCTAGGGAATGATGTAGAACAGCTTGAGAAAGCCTTGTACTTTCCAGGATAAGATAAAGGGCAAGGACTGGAGGATGGAATAATAGGGGGATAGAATGGTACCCATCCCCGTCATCTCCGCCTCAACAAAAGAAACAGGAGACTGATAAAGGACTTGATGTACGACTAGGACCAACACATTCCGAGGAAAGCAGACAGTCAACAAGGTCATACGCTAACTCAGACCGATAAGAACGTTGCAAACATCAAGACCAGCACATTCCAGGCGAAGGGTGAAAAATACATCATGAGGTAGACTCGGAGCCTTCCTCCCAGAGACCCTTGCCCACAATTTCTTGAAAGACCTGCGCAAGCGCGAAGGACTGATATGCTAATTAGCATGTGACGCGAGAGTAGGTGGGGTTAGGTAATTAAGATGTATAGGCATTAATTGAATATTCATTGTTTGATTGTATAAGTATGGGATGGTTTTGCTGCTCCAGGGAGCACGTCTGTGGTGGAGCGATCCCCCGTGCCCCTGCGCGCAATAAACATACCTACTTTATAACTTTCGAGTTACAGAGACTATTTCCCTACGTCAATATGTAGAGGTATATGAGGTAACCTAATGATTTCTGACGGGGATGTGGTATAAAACCGCTACAAACTCCGACCAAAAGTGTGCCTACTTTGCTCTTGCAAGAATGTACAATGAATTACTGCTTTACTGTGTCTGCCACGAGTCCTTTCTTTAGGACTTCTGGCATTTCTAACAGTTCCAATATACACGGTGTAGCCCACATAAACAGAACTGCAGATCCATCCACTCACGCTGAAAAGCAGAGGCAGAAAAACCCTAAATATTCCCTCCCTATTTTACATTCATGAACTACTACTGATTTTACACAAGAAACAGTGAAAAGCAGTTTGATTCAAGGGATTAATTTTTTTATGTCACAGGTATTCCAGATTTAAGGAGTTTTCACTATAGCTACTGGTTTCAGTGCAAGTGAAAGGATATCACCAACTTCAGGATTCTGTATCTAGTCTCACACAACAAAACCAGAAGTAGACAGCACCTGCTGCTAAGATAATCTTTTGTTTTGTCTTATTAAAGCTTCCCCACCTATTTAAGTGTTCAATCATCGCTATGCAACTGAGATCTCTTACACAGATTGACAGTAAAGAGCTGATCACAGAAGTTCACTACAGTACAAAACAGACTCAATTTTCATTTTCTGGAGATATTCCAGACCCATCTGGACGCCTGCCTGTGCGGTATGAGCTGGGGAGCTGCTCTGGAAGGGGGGTTGGACCCCATGATCTCTCGAGGTCCCTTCCAACCCCTACAACTCTGTGATTCTGTGATTCATCTACTGCAGTCTCCAAAGGGATGACATCACCCCAAAATTTGCAGCAAATGCTTCTGCTTTGTACATCTAACAGTTCAGCAAGCAATGAGCACAGTCAGCTGCATGGAGGTACTCCCCTTTCATAAAGTACCATCATGTTGTGACACTGGTAACAGCTCTTTGGATAAAGTTGTTGTACAACTAGATTTGATGTGTTACAACTACACGTCCTGCATAAAAAAAAAGGGGCGGGGGGGGGGAGTAAAAGCATCACTTCCACTTGTCTTAACAGAGGAGAAGGGGAAAATATCTATAGAAATTTCTTTAAAAGTGCTGCTATAATCCAGGAGATAAGGTTCTTGGTCTATTTAAAGTTCAACAAGAACAAAGCAGAGTCTTCTTGAGGCATATATTGTTATGGAATATCTGTTCATTTCTTTCAATGGCCAGTGACTTCATCTCACAGGATGTGAGTACAAGAGGTCACCCTACATTTAATCAAATGCAGAGTAGTGACTACACTGACAGAGGGTGGAGGAAGGAAGGGATGAGATACTTCTGCTACATACACACCCCATAGATCAGGAGTTCAAGCTATGATGAGAGATCAGTATCTTGAAGGACAGCTCATCAAACCAAACTAATCCAGTTTGTTATTTCCAGTGCCATGATTGAGAAGCAGAGGGACAGGAACCAACAAACCATCACTTTTAAAAATATTTCCAGAATATCTGAGTGCAAAGGACAGGGAACAAAGAGCCCCTCAGAGTAGGTCTGTGTGCAGATCACATTATCTGATTACAAGACAACGCTCTTTTGGCAATAACATCCATCACAGGGCTCTATGTGCAGATGTTGAATAGCATCTTCCTAGCAGAGGCAAACATTAGGAAAAACTGATTCTTCAGACTCTGCTGTTGCTTAACATGACATAGTGGGCAATTAGATCTTCTGCTTCAGGACACATCGATCCATGGGAGGTTAAAGTGGAAGGCAGCTCTTCCAGAGGCTCTCAGAGAAGCACAGAGTCCCTTGCCCCATTGCTTCATATGGATTCACTGTGTTAATATTAGACCCCCGTAGTTATGCCAGCTATCCTCACCTCATGCCCCACTCAGTTCATTACAGACACCACCCCATTCGTTAAATGTGCATACTATTTGAGCTGTTTAAAGATGAACGGTTCTTAACTGGTAACAGACACCTCCATTTCTCCTTTAGGATCCTGACTGTGCCTTTGGGACATAAGGTCATGTGCCACACAGTTCACACAGAAGGAAAGGAAAACTCAGGATGGCTAAAGGAATGCACCACACTAAGGCACCAGTTCTCCAATCACTGAATCACTGACCAGCCATACAGGTTTCTAAGGAAGTGGAAGCTTATGCACCACACAAGCCTCTAGAACAACATCTTTCACAGGCAAGAGCATAGAAAACTGAAAACTGCTTACAGACAGCCCTCTGGTCAAGGCTTTTCCTTTGGCCAGAGACTGACATGCCAAATGACTACAGAAGATAAGCCTACCTAAATTCATGTTTCACTGTTGCAGCGACTGGGTGACTCTTTAAAAATTTACTCTTTCCAAAAAAGAGAGTCCTGTCACAAGAAAAAACATCTGCAACTAATCTCTAAGGCTGGCCTGACTATGAAATTCAGAAAATGGGATAGGGCAAGTTCTGTCAGCTCCAAGAGCAGATAACAGATTTTAGGTAACAATCACTAGTAGGAACTACATTCTAGATTACTTAAATATCATCTAAGCAGAAAAGCAGAGAAGAGAAAAAAAAAGTGGGGTTTACATCTCTTTGCTTCTCAAGATCAGTTTCACTAAGCTGTAAGTTATAACATCATTAAGAAAAGGGTGGTAAACTAGAAGGACCATCTTCCCCTCCTTGAGATAAAGACAGGCATTTCTATGATCATCTGTAGCAGAAAATATGCTCTACAACTCCTACATTCTAGGAAAAAGCAAGCAAAGATGATCCAGCACTTAGACCACTGAAGAGGGCTACAATAATCTCACAATGCAGTAATGAAACAAGTACCAAATCTGATGAGCACAGCAACTGCTTTTACATACTATTTTCCTGTATTTAAAGCTGGATAGGAACGTCATCCACTTCTGAGAGCTTAAAGCAGTTAAACAGAAAGCATCTAGTAAATTCAAAGGATTATCTGCTTCACCTTAATTAGCACAAGACTTCATACAACTATGAACGAGTAAAATCTTTAGCAGCAATCTTAGCACCATCCAGAGCCAGGTATGTGCATTAATTTTTCTATCTAATCCTGGTACCTCAGAAGAAAGCTAATAATCCAGTACAACCCTTCTAGCAACTGCTAGCTAGAGAAAGTTGCTAGCTTCAACAAAATAGCCCACTCTGTTCTTTTGGCAAAGATGTATGAAAAGAGAAGAAGAAAGCAAAAAAAAAAAAAGGAATATCCTGCACATTTAAAAATCTCAGTCTGGAGCCCAGAGCAACATAAGCTAATTAAAATGCTGCTCTATTTGTTGCAGTGATACTTCAATATGTAACAAGCTGACTCTGAAGTACTTCAATATTATTAATGCTTCAGACTTGTCCCAGTTATGAATGAGGAGAGCTAGACAACATTGTCTAAGTGTTGCCAACACAACAGAGTAAAGCAGCTTTTGCCATTAATCAGAACATCCCCCTTTTAATCCAAAAATAACAGAATCTGTGCACTTTCAAGCTTTTTCTTCCTTTGCTCTTTGATCAATAGAGAACAGGTAACTGATCTCTCTATCTCGAAACAACTCCATCGACTGTACCAGCATCTACTCCCAATAGTGACACAAGAACTCAAATTGCAGAAACCCCAGTTCTTATTCTTCTGATAAATATTAGCTAACAGGAATTGAGTGCACTTAAACACACTACAGTAAATGACTCCACTCCATTCCAAAGAAAGCAATACAGCTGCCGACTTGTCCCTGCTAAAGCTAAGAGAAACTGTTACTTGCAACGCTAGAGAGCAGCTGGAAAGCTGTCAGGCAGGAAAGGACCTGCGGGTGTTGGTTGACAGCCAGCCGAAGATGAGCCAGCAGTGTGTGCAGGTGGCCAAGAAGGCCAGTGGCATCCTGGCCTTTGTCAGAAACTGTGTGACTAGCAGCACCAGGGCAGTGATCATCTCCCTGTACTCAGTACTGGTGAGGCTGCACCTCCAGTTCTGTGTTCAATTCTGGGCCCCAACTACAAGGAAAAACAATGAGGTGCTGGAGCATGTACAGGGAAAGGCAGCAAAGTGGTGAAGGGTCTAGAGCACAGGTCTTGCAAGGAGAAGCTGAGGGACCCAGGGATGTTTAGCCTGGAGGAGGTTGAGGAGAGACCTTATCACTCTCTGCAACTCCAGGAAAGGAGGGTGTAGCCAGGTGGGTGCTGGTCTCTTCTTCCAAGTAACAAGGGGAAACAAGGGCCTCAAGGTGTGCCAGGGAGGTTTAGATTGGATATTACAAAGCTTTTTTTCACCAAAATGGTTATCACAGAATCACAGAATTGTAGGGGTTGGAAGAGTCCAACCCCCCTGCCAAAGCAGCTCCCCAGCTCATATTACACAGATATTCAAGACCCATCTGGACACCTAAATCCAGAGAAGGAGACTCCACACCCCCCTGGGCAGCCTGTCCCAGGGCTCCCTCACCCTCACTGGGAAAAAGCTTTTCCACATGTTGGTGTGGAACTTCCTGTGCTCCAATTTGCAGCCATTGCCCCTTGTCCTGTCCCCGCTGACCAAAGAAAAGGGGCTGGCTGATTCCCCCTGCATTCCATGCTTAAGATATTGATAAACATTTATTAGGTCCCCCCTCAGTCTTCTTTTTTCCAGGCTGAACAGCCCCAGCTCTCTCAGCCTTTCCTCACAGGATAGATGTTCCAGGCCCTTCATCATCTTCATAGCCCTTCTCTGGACTCTCTCCAGGAGATCCCTGTCCTTTTTACACCAGGGAGCCCAGAACTGGACACAATACTCCAGGTGGGGCCTGACCAGGGCAGAGTAGAGGGGAGGATCACCTCCTTATACCTGCTGGCCACACTCCTCCTGATGCACCCCAGGATCCCATTGGCTCTCTCAGCCCCCAGTGCTGGGGCCAATCTGTCATCCACCAGGACCCCCAGGTCCTTCTCCACAGAGCTCTTCTCCAGCAGGTCACCCCCAGCCTGTACTGATACATGTGGTTGTTCCTCCCCAGGTGTCAGACTCTCCACTTGCTTTTGTTGAATCTCTTCTGGTGTCTCCCTGCCCAGCTCTCCAGCCTGGCCAGGTCTCTGGATGGCAGTGCAGTGTCCTGCGTGTCAGCCACCCCTCCCAGCTTTGGATCATCGGCACTTGCTGAGGGTGGATGCTGTTCCCTCATCAAGGTGTCAATGAAGATACTGAACAGGACGGGACCCAACACTGAGCCCTGGGTCACCAAGCAGTGGAGCAGGCTGCTCAGGGAAGTGGTGGAGTCCCCACCCCTGGGGATATTTAAGACATGTAGACATGGTGCTGAGTGACGTGGTTTAGTGGTGGACTTGGCAGTGCTGGGTCAATGGTTGGACGTGACAATCTTCAAGGACTTTTCCCACATGAAGGATTCTATTAGCAGCTATCCCTTTGGTTAGAAACTTGGTGAGAATACAAATGGAATTACTTTAACAAAGCAGATGAAAAACACCCAGCAAGATATCAGCTTGGAAAAAAGTTTCAAAGCAGAAAAATAGAATCTGCCAGCAGGTCAGACTTGAGTTGCCATCTCATATATATGAACTCAGCCAAAATACACGTCTACTGCACTGACAAGAATAATGGGACCACTGTTAGACTACTACAGATTCATCAATTTTTCCTTTTAGACTAGGGTCACATGTACTACCCACTCTCACAACACATTCAGTATTTGCCCAGCAAAATCCAGTATGCTACTGACAGAAAATTAACTATTCCACCTACAAACAACTATGCCTGCCCTGCAGCAAGCAGGCTAAAACCTTGAGCTCAGCCTGGGAGCCACTGCTTCACATCCTGATTGGACCCTCAGCTCAGGCTGTCTAAATACAGGTAAGGCCACCACCAGCCTTCTCCCACTATCTACAGGATGTCTCCCAAAAAGTGCTTAGAGCTGCTGAACTTTTTCAGCTGACATCCCTGCTTTCCACTAGCATACCTCACTTCTCTCAACTGAAAGAGACACATTCTTAACCTGTCCATTAAGTCCAAGAGTAAGGCTGAACAAGAGAAAATATAAGAATTCATACCCTGTCTGTGCTGCCAGGTGTTTCTAAGCAGTGAAACAAGAGAAATGTGATGAGGAATACTTTAAGTGGGAAGAGTTTCCAGGGATGGGGCACCTACCATCTCTCTGGACAACTCATGCCAGTGTTTTTCCACCCTCATGATATAAAAATGTGTTTCTTACATCTAGTCTGAAGTAATTTAATGTTAGTGTTGTCTGTTTCCTGGAAAACACCCCTATTCACCATAAGTTACTCTTTCACCAGATACAGTCAGAGACAAATGGAAGTGTTTGAAGCAGCTGATCACAGCATCCCTAAAAATGTCTTACCAAAATGCTTTTCTGCCAAGTGACAGTGTAAGCCTCACTGTCTCAAGCCTTAATGATTTTCAAAACATACCTCATAAGGTTGGTTTTCTCCATAACAGCACTAGTGTAGGAAATGTAGCATCTTAGGTGCTACAGGTGTGACAATCCCCACACACTTACTTGACTTTTGGGGGGTTTTATGCATCTTCTTCCACCTATGCACACATCACTGGTACAGTTTCAGGTTCCAATGCTAGTTTATTTTGTCCTTAGTGTGCATGTCACTCACTCCTACTAAACCAGTAGGGATCTGCCTTCATCCAACCCTTCCTATCAAGGAGGAGACAAGAAAATAAGCATATATATATATATATATAAATACACAAGTCTGAAATTATCTCAGTTTTGCTGCATTGAAGGTCAAAACTTACATCCCAAACCCTTACCACTGTTCTAGGTGAACACTCAGTTCAGCTATTTTCATATGTTCACTGAGCTGAGGTCTCAGCAGGGACATATTCCTTCTCAGACTAACTCAAGAGAACAAAGAAATTTAACTAAAATATAATAGAATGAACTCAGCTAATAAAAATATGGTCCCACTGCAATAATGCCTATGTGAGAACCAGTATTGTTTCATCCCCAGATGTAACACCAGCTAAACTTACTCCATGTTTTTCCACCCAGTCCAAATGGGACTGAATGACTGCATTAAAAAGATTACCTAAATGGGAAATACTTTCAGTAGCCAATAATGAATTAATTTTCACTACCAGAAGTCACATTTTAAATGAGCAAGTTCCACGTGTTTTAATCAAACATGGGACTGGTCCATCATGGAGCATAAAGAGCAGGAAATAGTTTTAAAGGGACTACTTCCACCTTAATTATTTCCTGAAGAGGCCTGTTAGCTTTAGAGAAGATCAGAGCTGGTCACACAGATTAAATTCTCCTCTTCAAAAAACACACAGGAACAAAATTATCATTACTGACTACCAAAAAAAAATGCCCTGATATATGAAAATAACAGCAGACACCTGAACATACTCAACAAAACAGTGGTACCTACACTGAGCATGCTTCTGGCATTGAATTCATCAGGAACACAGGAAGCTGTCTTCAGTGACTTGTCTAGTGTAGAAAAGTAGAAATTCATTTTTGTGCAGAGAATCTGAACTGAGGCCACCCTCAGCTGCAGTGGATATACTACAAAGCCAGAATGTGATGAGTAAGGTTGCTGGTTTCTGTGCTGTGTATTAGAAAACTTCAGTGGCCTGAAGTTTGGGAATGGAAGCCACAAGCAATAGGGGAATAAACAGAGTCAGTACATCCATTAAAATAGGTTAATTTTATGTGTGCAACTGCCACACTGGGGTTACCAGCAGTGATGATACACAAACATGTAGGACAACCCCAGCTTCTGAGGAAAGCAGAGCAACTACCCAATCCATGAGACACAGCTTTCTAGGATGCTCCAATTGCCACTCACCTTTACATGCTGCTTCAGAAAGTCTTGCTGTATCATAGGTGTCATTCCACATCTGTACTATGCAGCAGTCAGTAGCTGCATTCAGACAAGATATCCAGTGGATCCCCAAGCATCATAAAATAACTTCTGTACTCACCTACTTTAATCTCAACTGTTTTCACATAAAATGAACTACAGGATTCACATTTCCTCACTGAAAAAAAGACACCCAAAATGGTCTGCTTTCTCTCTCTGTAAGAACACAATTCACTGTGCCCTCCCAGCACTGCAAGGAATCCTACGCTTCCAGTTAATGTTTAGAAAAGAGGAGCTTATGAACTAGTGTAGACTGGAAGCCTGAACTTCACTGCAAACACAGAATGTATCTTTCTATCACAAATGTACAGAACAAAATCAAGTGAACTGCAAGGTCCTGGGACAGACAAACACAAACACACAATTACAAGCTTCCTAACAGAATCACAGAGTTGTAGGGGTTGGAAGAGACCTTGAGAGATCATGGGGTCCAACCCCCCTGCCAAAGCAGCTCCCCAGCTCATACTGCACAGACAGGCGTCCAGATGGGTCTGGAATCTCTCCAGAGAAGGAGACTCCACCACCCCCCTGGGCAGCCTGTCCCAAGGCTCTGGCACCCTCACTGGGGAAAAGTTCCTCCCCATGTTGGTGTGGAACTTCCTGTGCTCCAATTTGCAGCCATTGCCCCTTGTCCTGTCCCCACAGACCACAGAAAAGGGGCTGGCCAATTCCCCCTGCACCCCATGCTTAAGATATTGATAAACATTGATCAGGTCCCCCCTCAGTCTTCTTTTCTCCAGGCTGAACAGCCCCAGCTCTCTCAGCCTCTCCTCATAGGGGAGATGGTCCATGCCTCTAATCATCTTCCTAGCCCTTCTCTGGACTCTCTCCAGGAGATCCCTGTCCTTTTTACACCATGGAGCCCAGAACTGGACACAACACTCCAGGTGGGGCCTGACCAGGGCAGAGTAGAGGGGGAGGACCACCTCCTTATACCTGCTGGCCACACTCCTCCTGATGCACCCCAGGATCCCATTGTCTCTCTCAGGCCCCAGGGCACACTGCTGGCTCATGGCCAACCTGTCATCCACCAGGACCCCCAGGTCCTTCTCCACAGAGCTCTTCTCCAGCAGGTCACCCCCAGCCTGTACTGATACATGTGGTTGTTCCTCCCCAGGTGCAAGACTTTACACTTGCTTTTGCTGAATCTCATCTGGCTTCTCCCTGCCCAGCTCTCCAGCCTGTCCAGGCCTCACTGGATGGCAATGATACCAGTATATGGAAACTGAATGGAGCTCGAGTGGAAAAAAGCCCGACCTGCTGCCTCAGAAAGGTATCACTTTCAGATGAGATTGAGAAAGCTACAGGAACACCCTTACACAGATGTTGTATTTCCCCTGAGCAGAAAGTAATTTTGCCAAAATTCCCTTCCACTATCAGCACTACCCAGTTCTTGCATGTGACTCCAAAATAATTTTGAAGGAACATAACCAAGAGTAAAACTATCTCTTTTGTAGGAGGAAAAAGGCACAAAGCTGAATCAGTTTGCCCATAGTTACCCAGCTCTGCCAGTGAGGTCAGAACAGAGCTGGTATTTCCTTAATTCCCAAATCCACAGCTGTCCCAAAAATCTCACTGCACTCTCTCCAGTTTGGACAAGTATCTTTTTTCCTTATCAAACCACTCCAGTTCAGCTTTTTATCTCACTATGAAAGCCTCCAGCATGTTCTTCTGGATTGGTAACATAAAATTTCATTTAGTCCAATCTCTACTTCTAAATTTCTACTTCAAATTCACTTCAGTCTGCTGTTTTGTTATGGATCTCCAGTCTTCCTCAGTAGAATCAACTTTTCTTCCTGCACACTAAGATTTCTTTAGCAGTTACAGTAATGAATGCAACTCCTGGAACACTTAAAACAATAACTAACCAGAAACAGTTCATTTTATGTGCAAAAGCAGCCTTCAGGGATGCATTAGCTTCATTTCCTACAGACGTTTTGACAGATCTGACTCAGCTTCAGTAATCTATCCTTACTTCTATTATATAGCTAGAATTGAGACTTTTCACCCTGCCAGTAAGTCAGTGTACAGATAGTGCACTGTACAGAAATTCCTACCACATGGGTTGTGTGCATCAGGTCATGATAAATCAACTCCTGCACCTATAACCCCTTTAGATACTGGATACCTCACTCCATGGTGACCTACTTGCATGGATGCCATACAGCATCCTCCTTGAAGGGATACCTTTTCCTCACACCTCTTCTTGTGAAAACTAACTAAATCCCAGCCATAACCAGGACAACAGGTAATACAGAAACCTGTCCCCCAAAATCTTCATGGTTCGTTCCCCCCTCCCCCCTTGAGTGCAAAGTTATTTTATAGCAACAGATTTTTTCTTCCCACTTTCATTTCCAAAACTCCAACTAAAATCTGATTTAGAGGACACATTTACTTACTCATTCCCCCTCTCTCCATCAAAGAGCCTAGTACTTTCTGGAAAGCACAATAAACCCCTTTCTTTTTATACTGTTACAAACACAGCAGGCAAAATGAAACTCAACAATCTTTCAGCTTTTTTTCTACCAAGAAGTCAATCAGACTAGCAACAAACTGCTTGTGGTGACCTAATACTTAATTAAAAGATTAAGAACACATTCTTTTCTCAGAGGGTATGCAGCATAAAGCTTTTCTGTCCTTTCTCACCACACAGAGTTTTATTCCAGATGATTAATAGTGATTTTAGTCACATAAACTCATTTCCCTACCCCGTATGACTCCTGTATTTTATTTGAAATTATTACACATTAGTGTGCAGGGACACCACATGACAGCATTAGTCATTAGGGTGGGACCCAGTGTGGCTATGCTGTATCAGAGGAGAAAATACATATGCTTTCACAATTACTTTGCAGAGTGTTTATGAACTAGGAAGCTATTTTTATTTTACAGTTCAGCACTGATGAGGCAAATCAGGCTGAACACATTAAGCACATCTCTATGCCTAGATAAAGCACGGTGCTAACACTTGACACAGCACAACAGGGAATATGCATACTCTTAAAACTCCAGCCTACCCAAACTCAGAATAAATCTCACCAGTCGTGTCAGCCACAGCTTCATCTGCTACTAGCCTAGAGATGTCAAATGGTGCAAACACAAACATTAGGAAACTGCTGCTATCTTTCATACAATCTGGTATTTAGTTATCATGAGTACTGCTCTCCAGCACCACAGTTTGCAACTCTTTATTACTAGCTTCCATTATACCACCTACCAATAGCTTGGCAGCTTTAGTATGTTCACATTCAGGCTATCATTGAGAAGTGACTACTTCTTGGGTAGGGCTCATGTTCTTCTTTCTCCTTTTAAAATGTAAAACGTTCCTCTGGTGTACCAGTTTCTGACACATGATGCAGCTGAGAAAATACAAGCTCAAAATCAACCCTCTGAACTCACTCAGTTAGAAACTGTAATACTACTAATGCAACGTGGTCTTCTGAACCAATCTAGTTTCCCTCCTAGAAAAGGAGATTTAAACCTAAATCAGAGCAATGATACTCTCTGTTCTCCCTTTGATAAAATTCTGCGTCTCAAGTACATTGGAAGCTTAAAGGATTCCAAAAAGACCTTGTAGCCTTTCCAAGGGGGGTCTGGGGGGAGGGGGAGAAAGGATAACCAAGTCTGGACGAGCTGTTCTTTCAAAACCTCCCCACCACAGGAAAGACAGTATTTTTCACTATTTAAGAAGATTCCTTCCTCGTGCAAGCAAGAATTTGGACTAAATGTAGTTATGAAGAGAGGGGAAAACCCCACTGCTCAGCTCAAGTGACCACACTGACCTACAACAGGTTGTTAGGGACACAGAACGTGAGTGAGCTTGTTCAAACCGAGTCAGAGGGTCAAAGCGTTAAGCAATGCACTCGCATACCACAGAGGATTACCCACCCAAGCAGGTAACGCAGGAAAGAAAACCCCACGAGCTCAGGCTTTTATTGACCAGCTGCAATCCCAGTGATCGACTGCAGAGTTGCCGTAAGATCAATAGCATTGCCTTCCTAGTTATCAGAGCATGCAGGCACAATACAGGGAAGAGAAACCAACCTCTGGAACACCCTACAAGGCCTACTTTTTCGAACGAGCAAGCTATTTATAACGGGTAAACAACCCTTTCTCTGCCTTCTCTTCGAACAACAGCGCTAGAAAACAGAGAGCTTTTCAGTTACAGCTCCACTAGACCTTCTTTACACTGACATTTACCTGAATTGCACGACTCAGTTTCAAATAGTAATGCCTTTCAGGAGATATCCTCATAAAATGACAGCTGAAGCTCTGGGATTAACGACTGAGAAGACTGGGAGAATTGATTATGCCAGAAACAAACTCTCAGAGAAGGCTAGATAGAAGTTCTGTTTAATGAGTAAAACTGAATTTCTCACAAATAATCAAAATATTCAATCCAGCAGAAGTGCAAAACACTGGAACAGTAAAAAAAAATTATAATGTAGAGACTGGGACAGTTCAATATTGAATTTCCTGAATTATCAGTCCCTGAAGTTTGTGGAAGCAACAGGAAACTGTAAGCTTATACTATTAAAAAGGAGGAGGAGGAGTAAGGTGATGCCTACTGTGGCATTTGCTGTTACCAGCACCAGCCAAAAGAGCTCTAGCCACCAGTGGGACAGGTAATTGAGGGGGTCTGCTGAACTGGTACAGAAACCTGACTCCTGTTTGGGATTTTTGTCTCCAGGATAACAAGTACTGGGTACTGCAAAACACCATGTAAACGATGGAGAAGGAGTTCTTCCATCTGTTTTTGATGATTTTTCATCATTAAGGGGTCTTTTTACCTATTAATGCAAGCTATAAAGCATCACAGTTGATCAGTGTAATCGCTATACTGATTAAAATACACACACAATATTGTGAGAATTCAAGTTCAGTTCATTAAAATTAACACATGTTCATTCCCTTGTCTTATACCTGAGATTTCCTTGGTTATCCCTTTGAAGTTTCAGGTACCCTTGCCTCAGCTTGCACCTGACTTATGCAGAATGACTGATATTAGAACCAACTTCTGCCCTGACTCCTTTGCTCCACTTGCAGGGGGTGGGTGGGGGGAGAAAAACACACCAACTACCAAACTTGCAGGCAGATTCAGCTCATTAAACAAGAAAAGCACAACCACTTTCAGTTTTGTTCCTGAGACTAAAGCCACAACCTTGCAAAACCCAAGTAGAACTATGTATTTCCTCCCCCTCTCATGCTTAGAACTAAAGTTTTGCCTGAAACATTTAAGTCACCCAATGGCAATGGTGATCTAAAGCACCACTGACACTGTCAGAGCACAGCTCAGCACCCACAGAAGATTTAAGTCATTAAGTAGCAGTCCTCCATGCTACTGCAACCCAACACCAGCCTGCACATGACTTCGGATAAATGCTACTTTCTGCTATGCTGCTATGCACCACCTCAGCCCCACTGCCTTCCCCATGGCTACTACAGTGCTACACACATAGAATCCCAGACTGGTCTGGGTTGAAAGGGACCCCAAGGACCACAGAGCTCCAACCCCCCTGCCACAGGCAGGGACACCAACCTCAGGCCTGGATCTACACAAGGTTGCCCAGGGCCCCATCCAACCTGGCCTGGAACACTTCCAGGGATGGGGCACCCACCACCTCTCTGGGCAGCCTGTTCCAGCCCCTCACTACTCTCTCTGTAAAAAACTTCCCCCTAATATCCAATCTAAACCTTCCCTCCTTCAGCTTTAAACCATTCCCCCTTGTCCTACCATTGTCTGCCCTTTGAAAAAGCTGATTCCCCTCCTGTTTCTCTGCTCCCTTCAGGGACTGGCAGGCTGCAATGAGGTCCCCCCACAGCCTTCTCTTCTCCAGGCTGAACAAGCCCAGCTCCCTCAGCCTCTCTTTGTAGGGCAGGTGCTCCAGCCCTCTGATCATCTTTGTGGCCCTCAGACATAGCTCTGCTCTGTATGCAGAGGGGAGTCTTTTCCCTCTTCCCTGAAAAACGCTGTTTCAGAGCAGAGATAGGAGGTATTCAGGGTCAACCCCAGAAGCCAGCAGCTGCAGGAGTGCCTGCACAGGGACACACTTCCACTCTCTGAGGGTAAGGGAAGGAAGGAGTCTGGCTAATTGCAGCACCGCCTCTTCCTCTTTTTCCTTAACACACTAGATCGCAGCTGGAGTAAGGCTCCCCCCCCCCAAGCTCCCAAAAGAGTCTCCTAACCCCACAACAGCATGCCTTCCACCAGCAGCGCAGCCACTGGAGTTGCATCACCAGTTACAACTCAGTTGTTCCTTAATTTGGCAAACAGTCACAAGTCATTTAGGAACATCCACCTCCAAGTGCTAAAATTTGTCATGAATATGTTTTTTACTGAGCCTAGGCTGACAGCTGTATTAGCTGTACAGCAAGGTGCCAAAGTCTACCTGCTCATTTTTACTCTAGTGGGGCAGTAATAAACCTGATAAGATTTCTGTAAGGCTGAGTCATTTTTCTTGTTTGAAATTTTAAAACAACACGGGGAATAAAAACATACAGTGACTACTCCTTTCCACCTACTGTAATGTCTTTTATTAATTTACAAAGAAAAAAGAAAAGCAATCTTTTTTTGAGCACAAAAAAAAAAACCAAACCACTTTTGAGCTATCAAAACTCAGGAAAGCCATGACTGGATCATACTAAATAGCTTCATGAAAGCATTAAATGTCTTACTTCTGGCAAGCTAAACAGAATACAAGGTACTGTTGGGAAGTTAGGAACTACAAAATTTAAGTATTACACCAGCTTCCACATCGCTGGTATGCTTGCATCTATACGACCCTCTTCCCCACTCAAAAGCAGAAAGACAATTGGGAAAGATCCCAAAATAGGTAATAGACACAAACACAGATGTTGAGGGCTACGACCCCTGAAGTAAAGAGTGAATATAGCGGAAATCTAAAGTCACCGAGTTGCACAGGGTGGTTGAGTGCTGTGTTTTTCACAGCATTAGACAGAAATTAACACATTACCTAAAGACAAGCTTGACAAAACCCACGCAGGCACACGCCCCCCTCCCCCCCCCAAACAAAAGGCAGCATTTCGGGACCCCACAGTCAATTTAGTTACTATAGGGAGGAACTTACTTCCAACCCCCAGGGACAATAACCATTCACTGCGATTTCCACAGCCACCCTCCCTCGGAAGGCAAACTCACCTAGCGTTATTAAGCAGAAAAGCACCCCCTTGACTCAGCCCCGGACACTGACAGAGAGCCGAAGGGCCTAGGGCAAGGAGTGCCACCCTTCTCACCCGCTCCCCGGGGCCAGCCCAAGACCGAGCGCCAGGACTCCGACCCCCTGAGCTGACCGCGCGGGTTCTCGCCTCCAGGAGACGGCAGCTCACACAAGCAGCAGCGAGACGCCGTGAGGGCCGAACAGGCCCACACGCTACGGCGGGGCCCACAGACTCGCTCCCCTCCACCGCCACACACACACACCCCCCAACCCGCCAGCCCCCCCCCCCCGGCCCGGGCAGCCCGGGGCCGCCCCGCCGGCACTTGGCAGCTGCTGAATCACGACGGGGGCGCAGAAGGACCCTCGCCCCGTACGAGGCAGAGCAGCGGCGAAGGCGGGTGCCGGCGGCGGAGCCGAGGGCCCAGGGAGCGGCCCCCGGGCTGCGCCCCCTGCCCAGGCCCCGCTGCGGGAGGCGCCGGCACAGCCACCCTCACGCCTCGCCCCTCCCGGCCCGCTCATTACCTGCGCGGCGCCTGGCGGCCCCCGGCTGACGGCTCCGGCTGTCCCCGCGGTCACTCCCCGCCGCCCGCCCCTAGGAAACCCGCGCCGCGTCGCCACCTCCAGACCCCCGGCCGGGCGACGCCATCTTGTCTACCTGCCTTCCGCCTCTCCCAGCCGGGCGACGCGCTGGCGTCACACCGCGAGGTCACCTGCCCCCGCCGGCCCAATCGCAATGTGCTTGCGGTGACGTCACCCCCGAGCGGAGGGGGCGAGGCGAAAGTAAGGGAGGCACCGCCTCCTTCAGCGAGGGGCGGGGCAGCCCCGAGCCCCGGCCCCGCCCCTGCCAGGGGGCCGCCCCGAGCCCCGCCCCCGCCCTGAGCCCCGCCCCCGAGCCCCGCCCCCTCCCGAGCCCCGCCCCTGCCCCTGTCAGGGGGCCGCCCCGAGCCCCGCCCCTAGACCCCGCCCCCGAGTCCCGGCCCCGCCCCTGCCAGGGGGCCGCCCCGAGCCCCGCCCACGCCCTGAGCCACGCCCCCGAGCCCTGCCCCCGCCCCGAGTCCCGGCCCCGCCCCTGCCAGGGGGCCGCCCCGAGCCCCGCCCCTAGACCCCGCCCCCGAGTCCCGGCCCCGCCCCGAGTCCCGGCCCCGCCCCGAGCCCCGGCCCCGCCCGGGTGTGCTCAGGGGCTGAGTGGAGCTGGCGAGCCGGGAGGCGGGGCAGCACTTCCCCTCACGGGCTTCATCCCCCTGTCCTCGTCCCCTGCCCTCGTCCCCTGCCAACAGCCCGGCTGCACCTACCCCTTGTGCCCTCCAGCCCCCGGGGCCGCTGTAGGGCCCGTGAGGTCCTTGAAAGCGCTTGCTTGTCACGTCGCCCTTCCCTTTGTGCTCCTCGGGTGGGAGCATCCCGAAAAACGGCAGGAGAGTTTAAAATAAAACAACAAGTGCCTTTTCTGGTCAGGGGCACCCTGTGTTTGCTGTTCCCACGCCCCTTGGGGCACCAGGGGTTTCCAGGAGCCGCTGGCCCCGTCACTGTCCTGCTTTCTCCATCCTGCGGGATTGCGTGCAGAAGAGCTGTGGGAAATAGTGGGAGATGCTGCTTTTGCAAAGCAATAATGGGTTGCTGTCATGTTTTTGCGCTGGCTTGTAAAGTGGAGAACCAGAAGGGAGTACTGTTCGTGTAAGTTTTGCTGTTATAAAAGGTAGCTGGGGGAAACAAAGCTCAACCAACGGGTTTCCACCGTGCTGATCCATACTGGGGCACCAAAACTGCCACATGAACGCAAAAGGGGCACGACAAAGTGGGGTTTACCTCATCTGAAACCTGTATGGAGCCTTGACCTCCCTCAGCCCTAGGCCGTGTCAGCTGCTGGGAAGAGTTAAGGACGAGTGTTTGCCAGTGAGCAGTTGTCCCAGACAAAGAGACTCCTGCATTTTAATTCTCTTCACCTGTGGGAAACGGGAATCTGCCAGACCCCTGAGGGCCACCACCACCGTGGGATGCAGATGCGATTGGGAGGAGTTTATGGAAAGCATTTCCTAGAACTCATCTTAATACGAAGCGGGACAAGTGATGAATAATCACAGAATCACAGAATCTTAGGGGTTGGAAGGGACCTCAAGAGATCATCGGGTCCAACCCCCCTGCCAAAGCAGGCTCCCTCTCTCATATTACATAGAGGAAGTTGTACAGTTGTACACATGGGTGGCACATGGCTCTGAATAACATCCAAGTTACCCCTCTACAGCCCCATTCAGAGATCCAGCATCACACCCGGGAACATCTCCAATGGACTGGTGGCAACCAGCTGCTCTGAGCTCCTATTATTCAGAGATCAAATATTGTCCTCCATTTTTTGCACCAAGCCTCAGCACCAAAGTATTTCAAGTCCTAAGAAAGAAGTGTGAGAAACTATGGACTAGGGTATTGTTTATTAAGATTTATGTTAAGCCCAATGTAAAGGTCAAACCACAAAAGATAAGCAGCTGTTAGGATTATTATAATCAAATTGCTTTTTG
The DNA here is from genome assembly GCA_022605575.1 of Laterallus jamaicensis coturniculus. Lineage (NCBI taxonomy): Eukaryota > Metazoa > Chordata > Aves > Gruiformes > Rallidae > Laterallus > Laterallus jamaicensis. The sequence goes on from JAKCOX010000138.1 coordinate 569,898, forward strand.
TTTTCTGTTATATTACTATATAGTGACTTTTATACATATATGTACACTGAAAAACTTTGAATGATTGAACAATGAAACTTTTATTGTGGAACATAACTGAACAAGAAACTCTTAACAAGAATTAGAAAACAAACTAGTGAGGAATATACCAATAATAGCGAGTAAAGAAACCCCGAACAGGGCATAGAGTAGTATTGTAGAACGCCTTTTGTACCATTCCGTCTCCATTTTCAGTTCTTGATATTTGTCATCAAGAGTTTGCCTACAAGCAAACAAGGAAAGAAAAGGTTTTAATCCTGGCCATAATTGACCATACAGGTTAAATGCTTTCAATAACACCCACCTTGTTGGTCCCTCCGGAGGGACAATCCGCACTTTCTTCCTTTCCTCTCTGGCACGTGATGCCACAATCTAATGGTGAAAAACATTGCACCACTGTAACTACCAGGCCATATTTACTGGCCATAAATGGTACCATTAGCACACTCACCGATAAGGTGGCAAGCTCGGGGAACGGGTCCGGGGTCTCACACTCCGAGATCTCACCCTCACGTGCGGTTGCCATCTCTCACCCCCACACGATTTGCGCGTGTTTTTTTGTTTTTATATTGTATGCGCATGCGCAGTTTCTCTCTGGAAAGTTCTAGAAGGTGGCGCATGCGCAATCCCTACAGTGAACCCAACTTAGATTTTGTTTATGTACTGCTTAAACTCTTTTGATTTTACAATTTTGTCTTTTGACTTTTTATAATTGATTATCAACTATATTATTGATTACTAGATTAAAATCGTAGTCTATACTATTTTCTTTCTCTCTCTTTTCCTCTTTCTATTTCTGTCTTCTCTGCTGCCACCACAATACGTCATCAGTCAGAGCCACGGGGTGGAATGTAAGGGTTTTGTGCTGGGAAGCACAACTACAGAAAACAGCAACAAGGACATTCCTTGGTACCAGCCACAAAGTTTCGAAAACTGTAAATCCTTCTATAGATGCCTGTCTCTGACTGGTGGTGGGATGAGCATCCATAAATAATAGGATGCTTTGCAGACATGGGTTTAAGGAGTTACATTTCAAGGTCTGGACAAAGAATAGACCTTAGTCTTAATCAATAGAAGCCTTGTGCAAGGAATTTAAGGAGGAAACATTTCCAAGGACTAAATCAACTTTAATGCCAATTACGAAGGACCATTTGGCACTTGGAGCTTGTTAGAGGAGATAACCTCTGATAGCGACAGTGTCCAGCTGGGATACTGGTGACTACGCATGCGTCAGGAGGAAGAGGTGAAAAGTTTAGCCTGACGAAGACTACAGGCCTTCATCCTGAAGACCCCCTTAGGATCACAGGGAGGCAGAAAACGACCCCCTAACAACAACTGAAGCATGCGCAGAGTACCTCCACTACTTCATTGAACACGGAAGTAAAGATGTATAAAAAGGGACTGTTTGAACTGCTCAGCACGGCAGTTGGCGGAGCGCAGACTCCCCTGCCGTCCAGCGCTGTATTTGCTCATATTCTACTTGCTATAATTAATAAAATTTTAATTGGATTATGATACTTTGTGGTCTCAATTTCTAACACAGTGATCCCTGGGTTTGGGGTACTCATCACCCAAGAGTTATAAGCACAAGAAAAAGTGCTTGTGGGCTACGTGGAGGTAAGGAAGAGCACACATCCTCTCACGCTGCCTTTAAAGCACCGTAAGGAAATACAGGTTTCCTCTGTGTTTTCTAGGCCACTCACAGGAAAGGAGCTTCTGGTGGATTGAGGCACCTCACTGTAAACCACAAAACGTGCGCGGGACCCTCGTGGTCACTCGGAGAAGCCGGGTGATAAAGCCAAGCTCCCTGCTCCTCAAATGGGCCTGTTAGAAATGACAAAAGGTCCTAAACCAAGGACTCCAGGTAGAAACATTAGTGAAGCAGTAATCTATTATACGGTCTTGCAAAAGCAGGTGACCCAAAAAGTAGGCACACCTTTGGTCAGAGCCCACAGCCTTTTTATACCATGTTCTTGTACATTATTCATCACTTGTCCCGCTTCGTATTAAGATGAGTTCTAGGAAATGCTTTCCATAAACTCCTCCTAATCGCATCTGCATCCCATGGTGGTGGTGGTCCTCAGGGGTCTGGCAGATTCCCGTTTCCCATAGGTGAAGTGAATTAAAATGCAGGAGTCTCTTTGTCTGGGACAGCTGCTTACTGGCAAACATTTGTTCTTGCCTTAACTCTTCACAGCAACTGACATGGCCTAGGGCTGAGGGAAGTCAAGGCTCCATACAGGTTTCAGATGAGGTAAACCCCACATTGTCTTGCCCTTTTGCGTAAATGTGGCAGTTTTGGTGCCCCAGTATGAATCAGCACGGTGGAAACCTGTTGTTTGAGCTGTTTCCCTCAGCTACTTTTTATTGGAGTGGTTTTTACCATAACAGCAAAACTTACACTAACAGTACTCCCTTCTGGTTCTCCGCTTTACAAGCCAGCGCAAAAAAATGACAGCAACCCATTTTTGGTTTGCAAAAGCAACATTTCCAATATTTCCCACAGGCCCCACCTGGAGGGCTGCATCCAGTTCTGGGCTCCCTGGTATGTAAAGACAGCCATCTCCTGGAAAGGGGTTACAAAGGGCCTGGAGCATCTCCCCTGTGAGGAAAGGCCGAGTGACCTGGGGCTGTTCAGCCTGGAGACAAGAGACTGAGAGGGGATCTGATCAATGTTTATTAATACCTGAAGGGGGGGGACACAGGGGGAAACGGGCAGCCTCTTCTCAGTGCTCTGTGGGGACAGGACAAGGGGCAATGGCCTCAAGTTGGAGCACAGGAAGTTCCACACCAAGATGCAGGAGAACTTCTCCCCAGTGAGGGTGCCAGAGCCCTGGGACAGGCTGCCCAGGGGGGTGTGGAATCTCCTTCCCTGGAGAGATTCCAGACCCGTCTGGACGCCTGTCTGTGTGACCTGTCCTGGGGACCCTGCTCTGACAGGGGGTTGGACCCAGTGGTCCCTGGAGGTGCCTTCCAGCCCCCACAGCTCTCACACTGGCAGTGGGAGCCGGGCCCCCGCCTCCCAGCCGCCGAAACCGGCGGGGACCGAGAACGTCGCCAGCCCCTTCCCGCCGACCGGCCGCCGCCAGGGGGCGCCGCCCAGCGCGCGTTGCCGTGGCAACCGTAAAAGGGGAGGGGGGGGACACGACGAGCCAGCTCGCCGCCTCCCCTCCCCCCCGGTTGCTAGGAAACGATGCTTTCGGGCGGGGCGGAGGAACCGCCGTAAAGGCGCGCCGCGGTTGTCGTAAAAAAAAAAATAATCCCGGGGAAAATGTCGTGAAGCGCGGTCGGCGGCGAGAGTGGCAGGGGCCGGCTCACCGCACGTATATGCCCCGTCCCCCGGCGGCTGCGTCCCCCTCCTGCTCCATGTGGGGTTCGGGCCGGGCTCTCGGCCTCTTCTCTTCCTCCTCCTTCTACTATGGCCCGGAAAACAGTTAGCAGGAAGCGGAAAGCGGCGGCGGCTGCCGCTGCGGGGCCCGGGGGGCTCGAGGGGCATCAGGTAGGTTTTGGGGGGGACGGGCGGGGATGGGGGGGGAGGGGGGGCAGCAAGGGGTGTGTAGCGGAGGGGGTTGGGGTGGGGAAAGGGGGGGCGGGAGGGAGGGAGGGGTCGTCCTTGTCCCCACCAGGGGGAGGAACGCGCGGTGCCCGGAGGAAGGGGTGACCCTGACCGGGGGTTGCCGTGTCCCAGTACCCAGTTGGGGCGGGGAATGAGGGCGGAGAAGGGGGGCGGGGGGTCTCGGTACCTGGAGAAGTTATCCCCGAAGGGGGGTTGGGGGGGAGGGACAGTCCTGGCCCCGCTGGCGAGGGGTGCCTGTGCGGTACAACCGCCAGCTTCCCTCCCTCCCCATTCCCCCCCCTCCCCCTCCATCCCCTCCTTGCCCCAGTGGCGGGTCCCTGCCCCGCTGGCGAGGGGTGCCTGTGCGGTACAACCGCCAGCTTCCCTCCCTCCCCATTCCCCCCCCTCCCCCTCAGCCCCGGGCTCCTTGCCCCAGTGGCGGGTCCCTGCCCCAGTGGCGAGGGGTGCCTGAGCGGTACAACCGCCAGCTTCCCTCCCCCTCCGTCCCCTCCTTGCCCCGGGCTCCCTGCCCCAGTGGCGAGGGGTGCCTGAGCGGTACAACCGCCAGCTTCCCTCCCCCTCCATCCCCTCCTTGCCCCGGGCTCCCTGCCCCAGTGGCGAGGGGTGCCTGAGCGGTACAACCGCCAGCTTCCCTCCCCGTCCATCCCCTCCTTGCCCCGGGCTCCCTGCCCCAGTGGCGAGGGGTGCCTGAGCGGTACAACCGCCAGCTTCCCTCCCCCGCCTCGCCCCGCTGGCGGCTCCCTGCCCTCGCTCGGCGCGGCCCCCTGGGGTTCAGCCGTTCGGCCGGTAACCGCCGCGCCCCGGGCCACAGCGATGCTGCGAGTCCACCCATGGCTGGGTCGGAGGAGGCCGATGAGCGGCGAGGTCGGTATCGGGGGGGGGGGGGGGGGGGGGGTGTGTCACCCCAAAAACCTGCCGAGCGTGAGGGGGGAGTGGGGGGGAGGAGGAGGTATCGGGGTGGGGGGGGGTGGGGCCCCCACGGGTGTCACCCCAGAAACCTGCCGAGCGTGAGGGGGGAGGAGGGGGGAGGAGGGGCTGCCGGGGCTGACCCCCCCCAAGAGTGCTTGTTTCTGGTGTCTGTGGAGTTCCGGGCGCGGACCCGGCACCGCAGCGTTACTTCCTTAGCAAATACCTCTGTGTTGCTGAAGGCTGTGTCAGCGCTTCCCAGTTCATCGTGGCGTGCGGCGTTCCACGGGCCTTTTGGGAGACTTCAGTAGTGTTGCTGGGGGTTTCTTTGAGTTCAGGACGGGGGGGGGGGGGGGTGTCGCGCCTTAACTTTTTGTACCTGGCTGCTCTGATCTGATCCCCGTGCTTCTCTTCCACAGTATGGGTGGAATCACCATGCTCACAAAAGGAAAAGGCTTCCCCCGGTGAAAAGGTCTCTGATCTACTACCTGAAAGGTAGGGAGGTTAGGATGCAGAATGAGTCCGGCTATCACCGCCTGTTGCACGGATATGCAGCCCAGAAGCTTCCCAGCCTCCTGAAGGAGAGAGAATTCCAGCTCGGAACCCTGAACAAAGTGTTTGCCTCCCAGTGGCTGAACCACCGGCAAGTGGTGTGCGGGACGAAATGCAACACGGTGAGTGCCGCCCCTCTCTTCCTCCCCTCTCCCTCTGAACTGTTCCAGCCGATTACTGTGGTTTCTTACTGTAATCACAGCACCTAGGCTGCCAAGGAAAATACGAGGAGGTAATTAGGAGCAGATTCTAAATCCCGCGCGATTAATTTTGAGTGAAGGTAGTGCTTAACGATGACCCGTTCTCCTCTGAAAACATGGCACTGTGCAGATGGCTGCGAACCTGAAGGCAAAGGCTGTGCCCCTCCGTACAGCACCTGCCTAATCCTCACAGAGCGGGCGGCATCTGTTTGCGGGATGGAGAGCAGAGCCGCGGTGCGGTTGGATCTTTCCTCTTGCCCGGCAGATGGGAAGCTAATGAACAGGGGGACTAGCTTTGCTGGATGGTCGCTGTCAGACCTGTAAGAAGTTGCTGGTTAAGAGTCTTTTTCACGATTCTAAGTCTTACACGGTTTGTTTTTACGTATTATGATTCGTGCTGATTTTGAAAACTTTCCTACACAACTGATAACTCTGGTTAACCAAACTTTAGGTATAGAAATGTACAGAGTGGCTTGAAACGTTCCAAGTTTAACAAAAAAACACCCCCAAAAACCCAAAAACAAACAACTCAGATCTGCAGGATTGTCTTTTATTTGGTCATTTTGTGATTTTTTTTCTTTTTTTTCTCAGTCTAAGTCTGTTTTCTGTGTTCAGAGAACTCTTGTTTGTGTGCCTTCATATGCTTCATCAAAAATTGAAGCCTCTTCAGACTCTTGAAGGGATGCTTTTCATTTGAAGCGTTACAGTGGGTATTAAAACAGCGCCCGATGTGATCAGTAAGTGTGGAAGAACATACCTCTCTCTCTCTGCAGGAGTCAGTGCAACTTCACTGGCTGAGGCTGCAGCCTGGGAAACTCTGGTAGAATTAGTGCAAAATCCCCAGGCTTGTTCTCTGCAAGTTGGTTAGTGCCACAGGAATGAATCGAGCATTGTCAGGAGTGTCTATAGATCAAGCAGCTCTTCAAGCTCAGAGCGTATCAGTTGGTGTGATTGTTTCTTGGCCTCAGTAATTTTTTGGTGCTGGAGCTGGGCTCGGTGGCATGACCTGCAAGGGACAGTGGTGTTTTTAATTTCAGATGCTCTCTTATTATTCGTAGTTAGCACAGCAGGAGGCTTTCATGCAGCGGCCCTTAAGAAGCACGGCCTAGCTGTATAAACAAAAACAGCCCCTGAAGAGGAGTAAGCCCGAAATACAATCTTTCTGCCTGCTTTCTCCACTCGTGTTCATCGTCTCAAGCTGGTCAGCAGCCAGCCCTGTTCGTGGAAGGGCTTACAGGAGACAAACTCCTACTGAAACACAAGCTCTCAGAAATTTCTGCTTACCCCAGCAAGATGACTGCGTGGTTTCATACAGCTGCAACATATATCCCTGTGTTTTTCAACTTCTCTAGTCCCAGTGCTGCCTCAACAAAGACAAACGGGCGAGTGTCTTGTTAAGGTAACCTTGTAGAAAATTGTTTGGGACCAAACAGTCAGGGAACTGAAGAGGGATTCAGCCGTATTGTTGTTGCTGCTGTGTACACTGCGGCAGAGTGTGTGTTCCCACAGCTAGACACAAGGTTACAGGTGGACCTTGTCTTTTATTAAGCAAAATACGACAGCCAGAAGTCACTTCAGCACTGAGAAATACTGTATACTAGTTATGAATACTGCAGTAGCTTCAGCTTGGGCTGCTTTGTGTTCACATTTGAACAAGTGCTAAACTCTACACTCTAATTATGAGGTTTTTCTCTCCCTCTCATCTCCTGAGTAAGCGACCTAATAAAGAGGAATTCCTTTGCCAGCTCTCATACTCTGGAGTTGTGGCATTTAAGTTGGGAGTAAATCTAAACCAACTTGGTTGACTTTAATGGGGTTTGCTGCATTGGAGTTGCACGTAATTAAAGTTAATGCAACAGAAAAGCATAAACCAAAGCAGTTACTTTAATCAAAGCTTGAGCGTGGCACTGAGAGCTTCCAGTGTTTAATTTATAAATTGCCCTTGGCTGGGTTGTGCCAGGAAGATTCACTATTTTTAATAACAAAACAAAAATATGCTCTTGCCATAGAGGACTAGGTTTGGTTTTAGTCACTTGAAAAAGTGCTAGTCACTATTAACACTGAAAGGAATGTGAAGCTTGAAGAGAATATAGAGCTCTCCGTTCACTGCTCATTTTTAATGAGGATTATAACTTGTTAAATTGTTTAGGGTAACTTTTTATCCTTAAAAATCATACTAAGATTTTGATATTTTTTGTATGAAATAACTTTATTGTTCTCCAGTGGATCCTGGTGCTCACAACTGGCCATCTGTAAATCAAATACTAAGGTTTCCTAAAGGTGTATGCTTTCTTTCTGGTTGATTTAGAATTAGGGAACCTACAAAAACATTCAAGTATCTAAAGTGTCAAACACAATCACCTGGACTTCTCTGAGGCAGGATTCACATTTGGAATAAACTCCTAAATTGTGTATTCAGTGGTGTCTGAATGGTTTTCAGTTGATCACAAGATGCTGGAGGTTTAGTTTGGGTTTTTTACCATTTCAGGAAACTGCAAAGAATAAAGCAGCTTCTAAAAGGAAATTCCAGTAATAATTTTGCAGCTTCTTCTGTTCCTTTTAATTAGGTGTATGTGTACAGGACATAATTCTTTTGTCAATTGTGATGCTAAGGGTGAAAAAGTGCAAGAGTTGCAGTCATTGTGTAAGTACAAGAAGTTTATTAGGTTCCAGTTGTTTGAGAATATAATTTCCTGTAATCTAGTCGTTTTGTTTGCCTTTTCTTTTTTTTTTTTGTAAATCCCAGGCAGGCCTGATAGGTGTGTCTGTGTTTAAAAACTTCCTTACTGAATATCGTCTTCACCTTTTCTCAGGTGGATTTTCCAAGGCATGAACGGGTTGGTTTCTGAATGCTAGCTGATAACCTCTTCTTTCTTTGGTGGATTCACATGTTGCCTTGGATGCCCTGCTGCAAATCATGAACCCTTGGTTCTTTTTCAAGGCTTTTAGTTTGTTCAGGAAATACCATGTCTGTTCTCTGCATCTCATACAATCATGACGTAGTCTTGTCCTGGGGTTGTAGTGGTGAGAGTGCAATGCACAGTCACTCTTCTGTCCGTGAATATGGACTCTGTGGGGAGAAGAATTGCCACTTGCCTGAAAAGTTAATGTATCTTCTGGCATTACACATCTAATGAAAAGTCAAGAAGGCTGCTTGTTTCTGATCCCAGGGAGGGACTGAACTGCCCTGCTCCTGCAGTTTGTAACTCTACTCAAAGTCCACTGAGCAGTGACCAAAACTCAGTGTAAATAAATCTCTGGCACTTCCATTCATTTCTTTTTTTTTTCTTTTTTTCTTTTAAGTGGCTTGTGAGTGAACAGCCAGGTGTTGTTTCTTGTCTCAAAAGCATTTGGTTTTCTGTCAGCTGTGTGTGATACCCATGTCTGTCTTCAGACTCCAGTAGTTTCCATGTCAGGTATATAGTGCGGGTGGTGGAGACGTCCTTTAATGGGCAAAGTCTCTCACTTCTCCATCCTTTGCTACCTGTTGAGATGTGTTAACTGTCTGCCAGCTGCCTGAAATTAAACACTGAGGGCAAGACACAAATAAAAAAGCTGACACATAACAGTTCTGGCAGTGGGCAAATTTAATGACATCAAAGTATATGCCCATTAGCTAGTGGTGCTTCAGAGTTTCGTAACAAGTTGGATTGCCAGATTAGATGGTCTTCTCTGGAAATGTGAGTTCAGAGTCAAGCAGTTGGCTGCTTTTATCACTGTTCACTTCTCATACAGTTTCTTTATGTTCTGGATTGTTCCTCCTTGGAACCTTTAAAGGAGGATGTACAAGGCCATTAACCACTTCCATTGCCTGTACTGTACAACCTGTGAGTAAGTTTTGTGCCAGGATTTCTGCATGTGCTGATCTCCACTGGAAAGGAGACATACCAGTTTGATAACTTGCCTTTAAAGAGCCCATGTTTCTTTGGGGCATATATTGGTAAATCTGTATTGCCACAGAATGGAGGAACCTTCTACTAAGTGTTGTATGAACATGCAGACGCAAGATCGCAGAATCACAGAATTGTAGGGGTTGGAAGAGATCATTGGGTCCAACCCCCAAAAGATGTTTACCATCTGAATAAAAGACCAGACTGGGAATTAGGAAAAAAAATCAAACAGTGCTACTTAGTGTGACCAGTGATTGTATTGGTGTAATGATACTGTGAGCACTGTCTTGCTTTTGTTGTTCTGTTAGCAAAAACCAAATTCCATAGAGAACAATGATGTTGTTCTCCAACTTGGCTGAAGTTGAAATTTTTGTGACTAGGTTCAGCTGATCTGGAGCTGTGCTGTTGCAGAACGTGATCTTCCCACCTTCTTGTTCTCGCTGGCACTGATGTGTGCCAGGGGAGTCAGTTGGATCAGCTGGCTGCTTTGTTTGCTGGTGGGCAGGGTTAAACTTTTAGTTTTGTAGAGTTAATTTTCACTGCAGGTAGAGATATGATCCAGCTGACCTCAGGGCTACCTGAGCACTAGGTGCTGTCACAAGGGGTGTGTGTGTGTGTGTGTGAGACTGAGTGGGGGAGGTAGAAGCGTGTGGATTCTCAAAGATTGGCTGAAGTCAGTTGTGAAGCTTTCACTGTGATTGATTCTCTCTTGGTGACTATTTTTAGCAAGGCAACGTGTTTTTATCTTGGGTTTCTTTCAAGTGTCAGTATGAATGACAGGAATGTTTCTTATGATTTCTGAGAGTAGTGTGTGAAGAGCTGGGACACAGAGCCTCTCACGAGCACTTGTGAGAAGAATAATCTTCCATGCACACTCGTTGTCCATTGTACACCCACTCCCATCCTGCTTCTGTAAAAAAACCCGTGCTGTGGCTCAAGGTGGCATCCTTTGGTTTTCTTCCAATCGATCTGTATGATCAGCTGAAAGGTAGTTCTGCCTGTTCATCTCTTGTGTGCAGGGACACCTCATAGGCCTGCTTCTTAATCTTGCTATGTGAAGTCAGTGCTTTCAGTTAGAGGCATGGAAAGGGCACTTACTTCATTGGTAACTTTGGTTTTAGGTTGTTTGGGTGGGTTTTTTTCCCTAAACAGTTGTCTCCAAAAGGCAGGTCAAAAAGAGGAAGACTTTACAGAAGAGCTTGGCGAGCTGTTCTGCTCTCAGTATTGTATCTAAGGGAAGGGTGAGTTTTGAAGTTTCGATTCTGGTCCTTAGATGCTTGATTCCTTGCCACAGTCTTTACTTTTGGCAAGCTGATTAGCGGTATTCATTAGTCAAGGAAGGGGAGTAATTTCTTGATTAACGTGATCATAAGCAGTTTGAAAAGAGGACAGCTGCATATAAACTGCATGGGAGCCATTTGCCAAAAATGATGTCTCACCACTTCTGTAAACCAAAAGAAAAATAAACATACAACTAGTAAACTCCTAGGTTGTGAAGAGATGGGCCAGATCATAAAGATTCATGGCTGTAGTGCCTATCTGTATCTGTCTTCCTTGATCCCTGAGTGACAGTGCTGTTACAAGCTGTGTATCTGAATTGCTTAGGAAGTCAAAAAGAGGGTAGATGGGTTTCCCTGTCACATTATCAAGCCTGTCTCCTTGTTAGAAAAAGGCTGGTGGTAAACAGCTCTTTTTGTGAACTGGCATCCTGTGGGATTCCCCTGAGGGAATACATACTGGGCCCAATGCTGTTTAATATCTTCATAAGTGGTCTGGATGATGGGATCAAGTGCAAACTGGTCAAGTTTGCAGATGATACCAAACTGAGTGGGGAAGTAAGCACTTTAAAAGGGAAACCACCTTGCAGAAGACCTGCATAGGTTGGAGGAGTGGGCTAACAAGAACAGTAGAAAGTTCAGCAAGGACAGGTGTAAGGGCTTACACCTGAGAAAATATAATCCAGACATGCAACACCTACTGGGATCCCCCTGGCTGGAGATCAGCTCTGTGGAAAGGGACCTGGGTGTCGTGGCAGACAAAAAGCTGAATATAAGTGAACATTGTGCTTTGCAGTTGCAAAGGAAGCCAAAAGGATGCTGAGATGCATCAACACGGGCATCACCAGCAGAGATACAGAGGTTGTTATACCTCTTTACTCAATGCTTGTCAGGCTACACCTAGAACAGTGTTTTCAGTTTTGGTCCCTGCTATTCCAAAAAGGATATGTACAGGTTGGAGAGGGTCTAGAGGAGGGCCACCAGAAGTCACATCAAAGAACTGGGAAGCCTGTTGTATGTGGAAAGGCTGAGAGAACTGGGTTTGTTCAGCCTTGAGAAAGGAAGGCTTAGGAGAGACCTCAACATGTTCCAGTACTTACAAGGTGACTATGCAGAAGATGGAGAATCCCTTTTTACAAGGAGTGATGTGGAAAAAAAGGGTGATGGGTGCAAGTTACTCCTGGAGAGATCTTGATTGGACACAAGAGGAAAATTTTTCATGAGAACAACCAGCTGTTGGAATGTTCTCCTCAGGAACCAGTGCATTTCCCAGCACTTGAACCTTAAGATTTAGCTGGATGGGGTGCTGGGCCATCTTCTCTTAAACAGTGGCTTTGTCTAGACAGAGCTTTTGCCAAGAAAGTTTGGGCTGGCTCAATCTTGAGGTCCCTTCCAACCTGGTATTCTATGGTTCTGTGATTGCTGCAGAGAATGTGATGGCCAAGTCTACTTCCTCACAGAGGAAGTGTAGTCCTTGGACTTCTGACAGATGGCCAGAGCAATCCTGGCGTGGTAAACCTGAGATGTCAAGCTGTTTGGCCTGCTGATGTCAGGCATGCACATGTTTTACTACTGGATGAACTGAATTACATACAAAACTTAAAAATAGGGGGCAAATAGGCATAGTTTACTCTTTGGAGCTTGATAGGGGTTTTCTGCATCCAGGAAAAGTTTTTGTGGTTAGATTTTAGTTTCTATATAATGAGTTGCTGGAAAAGAAGTTCTTGCTTGAAATAAAGAAGACACAAAGTGTATTTCATCTATCAGGGCTTGGTCAAGACTGTTTGAGGCCAGGCTTCTTCAGTGCTATTTGCAGATGCAGCAAAGGTACCACTTTCCTTGGAAGAGATAGGCTATTTTCTGGGGGGTTTCTTTTAATTTGTATTCCTGTTTGCTGCAGGGTTGGGTTTTTTTTTTTCAAAAGCAGGTATTTTGGACTTCCTTTACTCTCAAAGCAGTATTCAGATTGTCTGCATTCTTTCTTAGCTGGGTACCTGTCTTAACATTTCTCCCTTTTTTGTGTTTGGAAGTGCCTAACAACTTTTTGGCTTCTTTTGGCTTCTGTTTGCTGGATTTACAGGGATAACTTCTTGGCAATCAGTGGTGCAGCTTGCAAGTGTGAGCTTCAGGCTTCCTGTTACTACCCCAGGTGATGCAACAGTTCTAGCACACTCAGACAGCACTTGTTTATTTTATCCTAGTGAGGTGGTTGTTTTTAGATGACATGCAGTGTGCCAAGCTCCTTGCCAAACAAGGGGACAAGTTACTGCTTAAAAGTGAGGTATGAGAAGGTGCAAACACTTTAGGAAATACGTCCTCTTACTGCTTCTGAGAGTATCTTACTTTGGAAACTTGTTACAGGAAAGTGAAGCTGAAGATCCAGGGCAGAAATGTGAGGGTCTGATGCATCAGCACTGTGTGTTTCCAAGTTAGTTATCTTTACAGTCCACTTCGGTTTAGAGTTTAGCTAAAGGAGTTCTGCATTAGGGTAAGTCTTTATTAACCTAGTATCTAAGTTCTGCGTGGCTGAGTTCTGGTGGAGAAGGGGGGCTGCAGGGGGGTCTTACTGCAAGGAGCAGCCAGAAGCTCTCTGCAGGCCCCACAGAGCAAACACCAGCCGGCTTAAGGCCAGACCTGCCCCTGACCAAGGTCGAGCCCATCAGTGACGGTCACAGCGCCTCTGGGAGTCACATTTAGGAGAATGAAACCCACCAGCAGCTGCTTTGTGCCCCCAGAGAAGGGAGAGAGAAGATGTAAGGAGCTGTGCAGGCACCAAGGACAGGGAAGGGGGGGAGGAGGCGCCCCAGGTGCCAAAGATGCCCCTGCAGCCCCTGGAGAAACCCATGGTGGAGTGGGTGACCTCCCACACCCACCTGGAGCAGGTGGAGACATATGAAAGATGCTGTGATCCATGTTGGAGCAAGCTGCTGGCAGGACCTGCAGCTAATGGAGAGAGACCCAGGCCAGAGCAGGTTTGCTGGGGGGGCTTGTGACCCTGTGGGGGACCAGGCTGGAGCAGTCTGTGCCTGAGAGACTGAGAGACATTCTGTGATTCGTGACTGCGCCCTTAGCAGTGACCCACGCTGGGGCAGCTGGGGAAGAGCTGAAGTCCTGAGGGAAAGGACTCACACTGAAGTTTGTGTAGGACTGTCTGCCATGGGTGGGACCCCATGGTGCAGCAGGGGATGGGTGTGAGAAACGTGGTCCCAGCTAAGAAGGAGAAAATCTCCTGAGGAACTGACCAAACCCCCATCCCCCCAGTCCCTGCCCCTCCCCGTGCCACAGTGGGGGGAAGAAGGGAGCGAAACCATGACTCAAGTGCAGTCTGCTAAGAAGAGAGGGGTGGGGGGAGGAGGCACTTTAGTATCTGGTGGCACTTCTCATCACCGACTCTGGTGTCACTGGGGGTGCAGGGCAGGGTCATCAATTAGAGAGTTTTCTCTCCTTTATTCTGTGCTGAGTCTGTTCTGCCTGTGACACTGATCTCTGCCTGTCCTCATCTCCACTCCTGAGCCTCTCAACGGGTATTTTCTCCCCTGTCCAGCTGAAAAGGGCAGTGATGGAGCGGCTTTTTGGGGAGGGGTATCTCACCTCCAGCCAGGGTCAAACCATCACACTTAGTACAATGAGAGCAGTGTAACTGATCATACATAATGGATGTATGACAGTGGTATCAGAGTGGGAAATGTGAAGTGGTTTTAATTTCAGTCCTAGTACTTGTTGAGTTGCTCTTCAAAGTGTCAGTCTCTTCCAGCTGAGCATTGTTTCCCTGAGTCCTTAAGGTGTGGATCTGTTTTCTAATTAGCGCTTCTAGTGTCAGCTTTAGGACCTGCAGATTACACTTGCAAGCCTTATTTTAGGTACTTAACTGTGGATTTTGTGGTTGTTTGGTTTGGTTGCTTGGGGTTTTTTTTTACTACTTGAAGGAGAATAGGGGAGGGAATTGAGTGTTTCTGCGGGAAGTGAAAAAGCAGTGCTGAGGTGAAAAAGAGGATATCCACTTATAGAGGAGGGGACAAGGGAGGATAAGAAGTGAGGGAATTACTGCTTCTGGTACTATAGTGCAGGTGTTAATTTTCAGACATGTTTAGGGCAGAGGAGCTGCTGTGTGCACTATGGTTTCACCCACTCTTTCAGGCAGTGAATTGCATTGTAAGGCTTGAGAGAAGAGAGGAGTGCCTCCCTCCTACTCAGTTGCACTTCAGCTGTTGCCCGACCCTACACCTGCATGCAAAATAAATGAACACAGAAACTCTTCTCTTTGTGCAAGTTTGCTGCCTAAGAGGAAGATCATTTGTGGGTTGAAGGTGGTGTGTGCTTCTAGACACAATGCACAGAGTGATGAATGGATTTCAGCTTTCTCTGCAGAATGAGTCTAATACACCATACTTTGTCAGGTTTTGATTTGACATTAATAATCTGCTAGTTCACTACATCAAGAATAACATATAATGCTGCTAAATTTTCTTGGGTCTTTTTTTTTCTATGAGAGTTCATCAAAATCAACTTGCATGTGTAAGGTCCTTCTCTGAGGACCTCTAGGTTTCTTTTCTCTCCTAGAAATGTCTGACAAAGGATTTCAGAACATCTTCCTTGAGGTGTCTACTTTTTTAATTGCACAGAGCTGCTTTTTTTCCCTGTTGTTATTTTCTCCTCCATCTTCAGTTAACATCCAGAAGCTTTGAGAGAATGTTCTTTGGTTACAGAAGTAACAAGCTTTGGAGGGGTGGAGAGGATGTGTGGAATTTAAATATAATCCTAAACCATGGATCTGCATCACTTTCCTTAGTGCCAAGTCAGCTTCAGATCCTGCTTTTCCTTGCTTCTCACTCATGTTCCCTCAGCAGGGCTTTGTTCCTTTCTGTGTTACACCTATCTCCTGAACATCTGTGAACTGATCCAGCTCAAGAGCCTCCCAAACGAAAGGTGCACTTTAAAAGGCAATGTAAACCTTTGTTCTGGTTTAGACTGTAGTAACCCTGTGGTGGTACATACTTGTACTGACATAACTCTGGGTATAATGATGTCTGTTTGAAGAGTTGCAAGGCTTTATATCTGAGTTTGCTGTCAAGGAGATGGGGATGTAGAGCTCCAACTTCTAGTCAGTTTGCAGGACGATGTATGTTGCTAGATAGCTTTTGTATGTTTCCACTGGCAAAAGAGGGACAACAGAACTATATTTGGTTACTATGCTCTCTGTATCACTGGGAAGTAAAACTCAAATTACATACATTTATTGTGTCAGTTTGTCAAAGCCAAAACTTCATGGTAAGTATCTTATATGGCAGGCAGGAGACTTGTCCTGAGTCCCTGGGCTTACTGGCTGATTTGAGGTGATTTTCTGAGATGCGGAGACCGTGCCTGGCCAGGTACCCCGTCACGTCTAAGAGGGGGCCATGCACGCTTGGCCACTTACCTCTGCTTACGCCTAACACCTCTATGATATTTAACATGAGCCGTCACCATCGCCGAACCAGGAGGCAGATACATGCTTTAAACAAAGAATACAACCATCAGGTGACATTCTGGTCTCTGGAAGAGATTATATCTGCATCTCTTCTCACTCCAGGGGTGTCAGCAGCAGCTGCACACAATCACCTAAACAAGTTGGGGTGTTGGCTAGCAAAACAAACAAATGCTACTTCCCTTGCACTTTCCAGTCTTTTGCTTGATGTTGATTCTGTCCACCATGCTACGCTGCAAAATAGAGCTGCAATTGATTTTCTCTTGCTTACCCAGGGCCATGGGTGTGAAGAGTTTGAAAGCATGTGTTGTATGAATCTCTCTGACCACTCGGAATCAATCCATGCCAGCATACAACAACTTAAGAACGGAGTTGAGAAACTCAGAGAAGATGATAGATGGGACTGGCTAAATAAATTATTTTCTAGCTGGGGTTTTACAGGATGGATAAAAAGTTTGATCAAAATAGTATTGTATATTGTGCTTGTCTTTTTATTACTTTTAATTTCTTTGCCATGCTTTTTACAGTGTGTACAAAAAATGATATTTAACTCTATCCACAAAGTTCTTACTGTTCAACAGAACGGGGGAGATGTGGGGAAAGCAAGCGATGGTTCTGCACCCAAAGGGCTACACAATAAATGTGACCAAGATGTCGGATGAAAGCTGTGGGAGACCTGATAAGCAAGGAGACAGAAACACTCCATTGTGACCTGATAAGCAGGAGACACAAGACATGGTGAAATAGAAACATTCTGCCAAGGTTATTGTGTAACTAAGAATCTGCAGGACAAGGACAAGGATAACGTGCAACCTTAGTAACCTTAGTAACATCTACGACTTATAGATAGCTATGAGATGATCTTATGTTAACCACATTAACCAATCAATGTTAGACACTCTATTCTTGTGTAACTAGAAACTATATAAACTATTGTGTGCGTACAATAAAGCGATCACTTTGCTTACATTAAGCAAGTGTCCCGTCCCTCAATTGCGGCAGGTCTCTTTCCCCTGTTACACTGGGGAACTGGATAACAGTAATGTTTTGTCACATACTGGACAAGTTTTAGTTTAGAGTTTTTAGATTGAAAGGTTTTGTTAAATGGGAAACCTCCTCTGAGAAATTTCTCTCCCTTCTCTTTAATTGTTGTGAAAGCCAAATGGAACGATGAAGATAAAATCAAACTATATATAAACTAGTTTACTTGTTTAAAAAAAGGAATTTATTAATTTTTCAGCCACATGTGCAGCATTTGTGGATTCTCTCTTGAATAGGAGAACATTTGATCATCTTGTTGTTCTCATCTGATTGATGGCTTACATATATCTTTTTAAAATTTTTTTTCCCCCTCTCTTCCCCCACTTCTCCCACCCACCCACCCCCCAGTTATTTGTAGTTGATGTCCAGACTGGTCAGATTACCAAGATTCCTATTCTGAAGGATCGTGAACCCACCATAGTGAACCAGCAGGGATGTGGTATTCATGCCATTGAGCTCAACCCCTCCAGGACCCTCCTAGCCACAGGTGGAGACAACCCCAACAGCCTTGCAGTTTATCGTCTGCCTACCCTGGATCCTGTCTGCGTGGGAGATGTAAGTGGGGTTGCTCAGGGAATGTTTACTCTGTCACAAAAATTGCTCCTTTGAAGTAGGTAAGGACAGAGCAAGGTGAAGATTTGGGAGACACGTAGAGGCAAGTGAATCTCTGAAAGCATGAAAACATTCCCATTTAATTTGGATTTTTTTTTTTGACAAGATGTCTTAAATTTGAGTACATAAACCTGTGAGAGGATTCTCAGGGCTCTCAGTCAAAGGTCTTCTCCCTTCAGCCTCGTCCAGGTATACTTCACATTACTTGTAAGCACTGAAAACTTAAGCACAATAACAAATGCTAAGACTAGTTGTGGTGATGACCTCTGAAACCAGTTGTAATGAAAAAGCTCTTCTGAGAAATCTAAAAGATGAGACAAGCCATTCAAATTCCCCCTTTCTTCAGGGCAGTTTGTATATTCTCCCAGAGGCACAACTCTGCTTTCAGCCATTAGTTCTAACCCAGTGTTTTATGTCAGTTGGATAGACACAGGTGCTGCTTCTGTTTCTTGAAACATCATGAGGCCCTTTTTTCTTGGGTGGGAAAAAAACCCCAACAACCTAAAAACCCAAACCAATCCAAAAACAAAACCCTGACATGAGTATAGTGGTGTCCTGTAAGCACTTCTTTCTCCTTTCTGATTCAGGACTTCCCACGGGCATTAACCACAACCACAGAGGTCAGGCCAGAGTTTCTGCAGTAGCAGATAACCAGCTGCAGGAAGGCTTGACTCCAAAGATTTGTATGACTTGCTATTCATTTGCCTGCTCTTGTGACTTTGCAGCTTTTCAGGCAGAACTAGGCTCTTATGGTTGGGGTTTTTTTCCCACAGGTTTCTCACCTGTTGAAGAAAAGGTTCTTGAAGTAGTAGTCTTGAAAAATTGCCCTCTAGCTCATATACTGTAAATATAAGGTAGTTTTGAAAATATATATTTTTTTTTTTGAATATATAAGGTTAGTGTTTGTAGTAGGGATTGTCATGTGAGGAAATAAAGGTATGTAGCTACTTGACAGAAGTAAATAATGCTGCTTTCAAAATGGAAAACACAAGTCCTTAAATTTGAGATCAGTTCATCCTAGGTCTGAGACCTGTTTTTCCAGCATCTAATTGTTCTCAATTATATACTTCAAAAGGAAAAAAAAAAAGTTGTTAGAATTGCTGTTAAGTACCTGAACAGCTTGACACTGACATCTTATCTGTATGTTTTTAATGTAGATCTGTCCTTCTGTAGGTCTCTTGATTCTTTTCAGTACAATTTTCTCCCTTGAGATTATTCTGGAGTATAATGGTATATAGAATAAAAAAAGTCTATCTCTTTTTTTCCTTTCAGGATGGACATAAGGATTGGATATTTTCAATTGCATGGATCAGTGATACTATGGCTGTTTCTGGTAATGTCAAACTTTACTGCCTTTTGGGTTCTTTGCCTTTCCAGAGTTTAATTCTGATGTACAGCGCTTAATAGGTCTTCAGGAAGCACCTTCCTGGGGGCATTTGAAACCACTTGGAATGGCCTTGGCTATGGAAAGCCTTCCTGGTCTTAGTACAGTGCTTCATTTTGTTAGGAGGGCCCTGATCTAGGTTTGATTTTTCTAGTATTGGAGAGGTTATTACTGTCTTTCCAGCAGGTGTTGCCATGAGAGGATCTCTAAACACAGGGAAGGATTCCATGCAGAAGAACAATCTCAAGAAGGGTGTTGGTGGTCATTTAATAACTTTGGAATACAGCAGAGCAGTATTGGTTTCCTGTGAAAGGCTAATTAATGAAAACTCTGTTTTATGTGTGTGTATAGGTACATACAGGTACACAATGGCAGTTAATACAGAAAGCTGTAATAGGAAATATCAGTTACTGTTCAGTAACTAGTTAGAAAATCAGTGTAACTTTGTAAAGTATTACTAACTTAGGTAAAGGCAGTGATACTAGTATGTTATTGCACTAATTTAGCAGTTTACTGTCTTTCTGTGCTGACAGGGTCTACTATTCTGTACAGGGAGAGGTGTCCAGCTGCAGGTGACAGAAGTGTAACAGTCACATACAGAAATCAAACATCTATGACTTGAATTGTTAATTTAGTAAGATTTACTCTTTTTTTTTCTTCTTTTTTTCCCCCTTCCCAAACCCAAAAGAACTAATCCTGGAAATTTCATTTTGAATTTAATATAAAATGTGAGCCTTGCAAGTCTCTAGCCCAGATATCTGCGCTAAAAAACATTGTCAGTTAGTCAGCTTGGAAAGGACAGTCAGAGATGATTACTCACTTCCAAGGGCAAGATAAGGACTCGATGGAATAGAGGCACCAGGTGAGATTGAATATGTTGCTCTCAGTGTTTTCCAGGTGCAGGAGGGTGGAGGTGTGAGTAGAAGACTGACATGTCCCCTCTTGCATCCTGCTTACAGCAGGACCTAGGTTTTTAGTCTCCACACCCGAGACACCAGGGAAAACTTGTTGAAAGCTATTAGCAAGTCTGATTGCTAAATTGAGATCTTCAGAACATCTCTCCTCATCCTAATCAAGAAAAAAAGAAAGACAGCTGACTTCTGAGGGTTTTTTAATCTTAGATTTCATTTGACCTGTATCTGAAAGTGTGGAGCGAAATATATATACACTCCAAACATTGAGGATAAAGCAAATACCCTTATCAGAATTAAGAAGAAGAAATTAAATGTGATTTTTTTTTTCCCTTGGAGACTTTTTTGGGGCAGGTTAAATGCCACAGGAAGAAAAAGAAGGGCATTTGGTCCCATGGCAGATCACACTGACCGTGTAACCTGAGGTTCGAGATTGGGCAGTGCATTTTCTTGCCGCCACAGGAACTGTTGAGAGGAGTAGAAAGAGGGGCCAGGTGCTTCATTATTCGTCTTGCTTGTGCTGACCTCAACATGAACAGGGCAGGGCTGTACCTGTGAAACCTCCAGCAGAGCATTTCAGTAGTCTGTAAGCATGAAATACTGGCGAAGCAGCCACAGCTTCATCAGTACACTTCTTGTACTAGCTGGACAGAAAGGTTTTCATGTCAAAAGTTTCAGATGGGATAAATAATTCCCCAGGAGGCCATGAGCCCAAGTTAAGGAGTGATCCTGCCTGTCCTTGGCTTTAGGAATAACCAGTCGAACGGCTTTTTCTTTTGATAGGGCTATTAAATGGGACAGGATCCTCCTAAAGGATGTAAAGATGTTTAGAAATTCTGCTGCTGAGTGTTCAGCTTCCATAACAAACAGGATTAGGATGCCATTAAAAAACAACCATCAGCATATAAATTGCCTGGCAGGATGTAGTGTCATGTGCTATCTGTTGCTATGCAAGTGCTTTTAGGAAGAGGCTCCTTTTGTCTTTGGCTGTAGTAGGTGATAATGGCAAATGACTGAACCCATCTGTGAGTGTGTGTGGTGGGGAGGAAGCCATTTGTGCTGTGCTGGATCACCTGTATTGTAGTAGATGTTTTGCTTAACTCTTCGCAGTTTATTCCCTATGATGTACCAAAGCCTGTAAATTTAGTAGTCTGATGGTAGGTATTTAGGGTTTTTCTGGCATCTTCAAGATGTGAAATTCCCTGAGAGAGGAGGAGGGCTGGTTTTTTTTCACTTTGGGCAGGGAAGAAATTGAGCTGACTTTAGATGGAAGTGAGTTGCTTGAACATCAGAAGTGATGGGTTTAAGTCCTTAGATTAAGCTTGTTGATATCCAAACCAAAGATGTTCGGTTTTCTTCATCCAGTATTGCCTATTGTTTCCTATTTGGGATAAATGCATTCAAATTCAGTAGAAAAATAAAATTAGTTAATGCTTGTTCAGCCTCAGTTTCTGTGTTATATTCTCTAAACAAAAGGTTGTGTGGGTTTAAGGAAAATAATTTTTAACAGTAGATGTGATGCAGATTGGTACAAGTTGTGGTTTGAAATGTGTGTGTACATATCCATAAGTGTACTGGCAGAAAGGAAATGAACCCAAATTGGCTTTTACATTGGCTTAAAACTGACTCAGTCTCAGCCTTGGTAACCCAGGCTGAATAGATAGGCCATTCATTTCCCTTTGAGTTTGTTCTAGGTGTGAATCTCTAATGGTAATTGTTGTACAGGATTCATAGAATCATACAATGGGTTGTAAGGGACCCCAAGGATCATAGAGTTCCAACCCCCCTGCCACAATCTCCAGGCCTGGATCTACATAAGGTTGCCCAGGGTCCCATCCAGCCTGGCCTTGAACACCCCCAGGGATGGGGCACCCACCCCCTCTCTGGACAGCCTGTTAGGATTGTGGGTTTTGATGCATCCTTACTACTTTGAAAACAGATGAGGAGATCCACCTGCTTGGAAACCATATAGACAAACCAGCTGAGAATGAGTTCACAACGTTAGGAACTTTACAGCTCAGTAAAACCATGTTTTTGTAATAATAATTACAAAAACCCACAAGTTTTTGTAAAACCTACCCTGTAGGTACCCACAGGGTGTTCAGTTAGGGTGAGTTAATAGTATCTTTTCTTTCTGTCAGACCCTACTGCTCACTCCTTGTGTAAAAAGGGGTGTTATGTCTGTGTGAAATGGACTGTTTATTTTTGGGCTGTTTATGCAGGTTCCCGAGATGGTTCGATGGGTCTCTGGGAGGTCACAGAGGATGTGTTGTCCAAAAGCGATGCCAGGCACAATCTCTCTCAAGTTCCTGTCTATGCCCACATAACACACAGGGCTCTGAAGGATATCCCCAAGGAGAACACCAATCCTGACAACTGCAAAGTCCGAGCGTTGGCTTTCAACAATAAGAACAAGGTCAGTGAGACCAGCAAGACAGTGGGAAAAAGTCCTGAAACTGTCCATATGTATTTAGAGGCAGAAAAAAGTAATGGAAATGCAAAATACCAAAGAAGCAACGAGATACTATTTTTGTTTTTCCTCTGGTCCTCATGCATCCTTCTCCCATGAGATGTTCATCTTTACCTGCTGTGTCTGCTCCTGGCCCTTGGGCCAGTAGAAAAAAAATAGGGATTTCAGAAGGAACTGTTTTCTTGGGGGGTTGATTTGTAGGGCTTACACCCTAAAGGATGGGGGGAGGGGCAGTGTTTACAAGAAGCAAGTAAAGCACCAGAACACCTCTTGCTCAGCAAGTGAGGTGACTGACACATGGGGCAGGCACCAGTGCTTGCCTTGGCGCTGTTTAGTCGACATTTGGCAGACAGTACATGTTAACGTCCCCCATGATGACCTCTTGTTACTAGAGATGAATTATAATGGGGCAAGAGCGAGCAGCAATTCATCCTCCACTTCTTTTCTTTCTGCTCTCAGAGGACAGAGAATGACTGAAGCCAAGGTGGGTGTGCTCTCAGAAGCACTGTGATCCTGCTGGCTTTATTTTTCACAATAGCTGTTAATTACTCCTTTATGATGGAAACTTTTATGATGGGAGTTTTTTTTCAGTAGAGCGGTGCCTGGAAGAAACATTTCCATGGTCAGAATCTCCAGGGTCAGAATCATTATGGGAGCTGCTGAAGAGAATTGTCAACTCTAGCTTGTGCTGTCTAGTAATTCATCGTTTGATTGTCTAGCAAGATCTATGCTTTTGAAAGTTATTTTTCATTATTTTCTGATTTAATAATTACTATTGTACGTGGCACCTTTATGCTGTGTTGCATTCTATCAAGATTGGTATAAAATGAAAAGTTACCCTGACAGACACGTACAGAACTATGGATGAGTTACAGCATGCAACCTGCTAGTAGAGTGTGAGAGTTTGTAAGAACATCTATAATGCAAAAACTAACTTTGTTGTTTTGTTTTATTTTTTAATAGGAGCTGGGAGCTGTGTCCCTAGATGGGTATTTTCATCTCTGGAAAGCAGAGCACACACTATCCAAGGTGCTTTTCTGTTTATTGGTGTGAAAATTCCTAAAATTGCCTAGCAATCGAGGCTGTTAACTGTACTAAAGCTCCTTTAAAGGCTTGAAGAAAAACAGCAGTGTTTTACAAATCACTTAAAAGCTTTATGTAAAACGGAACGTCCTAAGAACTGGAACTTGGGGAGAGAAACTCCACACTCCCCTTGTATCGGAGGGTGGGAAGTGCTCTTAACGTTCTGGCGGTTCTGGGTCAGCTGAATCACAGAGTTGTAGGGGTTGGAAGGGACCTCGAGAGCTCATCGGGTCCAATCCCCCTGCCAAAGCAGCTCCCCAGCTCATACTGCACAGACAGGCGTCCAGATGGGTCTTGAATCTCCAGGGAAGGAGACTCCACCACCCCCCTGGGCAGCCTGTCCCAGGGCTCCCTCACCCTCACTGGGGAAAAGTTCCTCCCCATGTTGGTGTGGAACTTCCTGTGCTCCAATTTGCAGCCATTGCCCCTTGTCCTGTCCCCACAGAGCACAGAAAAGGGGCTGGCCAATTCCCCCTGCATCCCATGTTTAAGATAATTATAAACACCAATTAGGTGTCCCCCCTCAGTCTTCTGAAGCAGGAGTTCTGTAGTGTGTGATGGATGCTTGATCAGCAGTGTTCATAAGGAAGTGGTGCTTACTACCTAAGTCATTGCAGAGCAAACCCAGACATAGCTGGGCTAGTGTGTGAGGTGACCTTTCTCTGCTGAGAGCTGGTGTCTGAGGACACCTGCTGAAAGATCACAGAATCACAGGGGTTGGAAGGGACCTCGAGAGATCATCGGGTCCAACCCCCCCCCCCCCCCCCCCCCCCAAGAAATAACAGCAGCCTAGAAAGATTAAAAACAAACTGCCAGAATGTTCATTGTTCTTTGGAAAATAACTTGGCATCAGCTTTGACAGCTTTGATGCCTCTTTTTGAGGCATCCCATCCCTTCCAGGTTATTTTCTGTGCCTGGTTATTGCCTTTCTTTTTAAAGTTTTGTGGTGACCTTGGCTTGGGTTTGTTGGGGTCTCCCCCCGCCCCTGCACCTTCCTTGAGCACAGCCTGCAGAACTGTTGTGTCAACACCTTGCTCTTTCCTCCTCCCAGCTGCTGTCCACCAAGCTGCCCTACTGCCGGGAGAACGTGTGCTTGGCGTACGGCCAGGAGTGGTCGGTGTACGCCGTGGGCTCGCAGGCACACGTCTCCTTCCTGGACCCCAGGCAGCCTGCTCACAACGTCAAATCCGTCTGCTCCAAGGAGAGAGGCAGCGGTAAGGAACCTCTCAAACTGGGGGGGAGGGAGAGGGGCTCCCGTTCGTCTTCCCTTGCAGAAACAGCCGTTAAGACTGCAGTCAGACAAGCTTTTGATGAATTGGAAGGGTTCTTCATAGAATCATAGAATGGCATGGGTTGGAAGGGACCCCAAGGATCATAGAGCTCCAACCCCCCTGCCACAGGCAGGGCCACCAACCTCAGGCCTGGAGCTACACAAGGTTGCCCAGGGCCCCATCCAACCTGGCCTTGAACACCCCCAGGGATGGGGCACCCACCACCTCTCTGGGCAGCCCCTTCCAGCCCCTCACCACTCTCTCTGTGATAGACTTTATTTTCATGGGTGTGATATATGTGATACAAGAAAGACATCGAGGCCCTGGAGCATGTCCAGAGAAGGGCAACCAGGCTGGGGAAGGGTCTTATGTGGCTGAGGGAACTGGGACTGTTTAGTCTGGAGAAGAAGAGGCTCAGGAGAGACCTTATTGCTCTCTCCAGCTACCTGAAAGGAGGTTGTGCTGACCTGGGGCTCGGCCTCTTCTTGCAGATAACCAGCATAGGACAAGAGGGAATGGCTGCAAGTTGCACCAGGGGAGCTAAAGCTCACCTAAAGGATGTCTTGTGGGGTGGCCTGGCAGCACTCACTCCAGCCTGTCAGTCTGTGGTTGTTGTGTCTAGTGGGGTGGCCTGGCAACACTCACTCCAGCCTGTCAGTTTCGGCCGGGGGGCGGTGCTGTCCCTGTAGAAGCACCTCAGCCAGGGGCTGGAACTGCTCGGGGAGCAAGGTCTTGGTGCAGCAGAGGCTCCCGGTGCTGCCTGTGCACCCCAGCGCCCCTTGCTTGCTTGTGTTCCTTTAGTACGTTGTTCAGTTTGCTTATAATCCTGCTTGGGACAGAGTCATTTATCCCATGGTGATGGAGGCACTTAAGTAATACTGATCCTGAGGATACCAAGTGCTTTGACTTTCTGTTGATCTCACTGGGACTTGGAGCAGCGCAGCACCTCTAGGAAGAACTTTATTAATTCACAGACTAAAATCTGGGTGGACTGAAAAGTGCTTTGAAGTTGATACCTGAATGTGTTTTCAGCTTCCAGATGCACCTGCTGGACATGGTGCCATCCACATTCACTTCAGTTCATTAGTTTGCAGAAGCAGGTCAGAGAAAGGGTATCCCTTAGTAAGGCTGCAACTGATGCTGGGTTTTACCCAGTGCAACTGTGGCTGCTTCTCAGGAGGAGGTAGTGTCGAAGACCATCGGCCGCGGACCGATGGTCAGAACCGGAGGGAAGCAAGGACACACTCAATATGAGCGATCAGCAAGCTTCGTTTATTAGGTTTAGGTTAGTCCCTTTTATACTTTATTATTAGCTTATGTCTATTGGTTAGTTTGCTATTGGTTACTTATGTCCACTAGGCAATACATCATTGGTTGGCTTCATTGTGGTTCTTCCTCTATGATGTAATCTTTCTTCATTGGTTTGTTCCATAGTCCTTTGTCAGCATCCTTGTGTCCGTTCCATAGTCCTTTGTCAGCATCCTTGTGGTTGAAAGTTAGTTGCAACCGGTCCTCCGGTTCTTGATACGAATGGTTAGGTCATAATGTCCCTTTATTTAATGTATCAACTTTCTTGTTACACAGTAAAAACATGGTATCCAGTGAGTTCTTGCTTTGCAGCGTTTCCCGTGAGAACATGACCTTTCTCAGCTAACCATTCCTCCACAATTCCCCCGTTTTTATTTTGTGCAACAAGGGCAGTAACCTTGTCTCAGAGGGCGCAGGGTATAAGTTAACAAAGTGTGTACTACTATAACAGCAACTATAATAATCAATAGCCATCGTATACCTTCCTTAATCAAGTCACTAAGCCAACTTGTTATTCCCCAAGAGCTTAACCAACCATCTAACCTCCCATTAAACACTGTAACCTTCTTTACATGATCTTTCAATCATTTTAATTGTTCTTGGATTGATTGTCCATGATCTGACAAATTAAAACAACACTTTCCTTCAATGGTTTCACATCCATGGCCTTGGACAAGCAAAAGAAAATTAATTGTAGCTCTATTTTGCAGCGTAGCATGGCGAACAGAATCAACATCAAGCAAAAGACTGGAAAGTGCAAGAGAAGTAGCATTTGTTTGTTTTGCTAGCCAACACCTCAACTTGTTTAGGTGATTGTGTGCAGCTGCTGCTGACACCCCTGGAGCGAGAAGAGATACAGATATAATCTCCTCCAGTGACCAGAATGTTACCTGGCCGTTGCATTCTTTGTTAAAAGCATGTATCTGTCTTCTGGTTCGGTGATGGTGACGGCTCATGTTAAATATCATAGGGGTGTTAGGCGTTAGCAGAGATAAGCGGCCAAACGTGCATGGCCCCCTCTTAGACATGACGGGGTACCTGGCCAGGCACGGTTTCCGCATCTCAGTAAATTACCAGGCGGTATCTGCAAGGGATGGTTAGTAGATATCGAACTGTTAGGTGAAGTATAATTGCACCAGCTTGTAGCGTTGCGATAAACAGCCATGCTAGAACTTACATTGGTGGGCGAGCTTTGGTTCCTACGTGTATGGTTAAAATACAAGCATGCACCAGCCTTTACTGAACCCAGAAGCTCCAACTCCTGTGGTTCCTGAGGTGATACAGGAAGGTAACCAGCTCATCCATCCCATAAATGAAAAGCCATACTATAAAATGTGGCAATCTAAAAACTGCTAATTGGTTACACATGCTGTTCACACTAAAGTGATTAATTAGTAATTATAACAAGTTTTGATAAGCATACCTTATAGCCAAACATTGTTAGTTTACCTTTGATGTCTAAAAGTTATCTGCATGCCTGCTGTGCTTTGGTCATCTCATTATGGCTGGTTGATGACATGTTCACTTACTTCCAAATACTTTCTCACAGCTCCTTGATTTAAGGGAGTCTGTACACCTGCTTTCAAGGCCGCTACGCTTTGAAAAAGTGATTACCAAAACTTCTCAGCATGAGTAATTTTGTTGTTTCATAGGAATTTCAAGGATACTGTCAGAGTCTGTGTTGTTGCGAGGAGAGCCAGGTTGCTAGCAGGCCTGCTGTCCTCCTTAACAAATTTTTCTCTTTTTGTATCTGTGCCACAAAACTGCTTTTAGAGGTTCCTGCAAGGGCCCTTTGCAGAAAGCTCAACAAGCATGGCAGTAAATGTAAGATAAGTACCGAATTGTCCGATTTCTTGATTTCTGAATGCTCACATGAATCGACTGAGAGTGGTCAGTCAGATTCCTGCAGCACATACCTTCCAAAACTTTTCACAATTATGTCTGTGAGCCAGCAGCACAAATCAGCTGCTGCATGTTTCACAGAATCCGCATCTGTAGCTAAGTGCCTTGATACCTTTGCTGTTGTATCTGTTTGTTTTGCCAATCAGGAATGTCAGAAGTGCAGATAACTTCAGCTTCACGCCTCCGTGCAGGCACCGATTGCAGCCTGTGACCTTAGGCTGTGCAGAAATCACTATTTCTCTAATTTTTATTTACCACTAACACACTCATATTTAAAAGAGTATTCAAAATGTTCCGCAGCAAAACTCATAGGCCATTGTGGCTGCACTTGGAACACTTGACTTCAGTTACTGTGATCAGGATCCCGTCCTGGTTCATGCAAGCTTGATTTCTTCTGGATCCACAGTTTTATTTGCTTGGTTCCCATATCTGTAATGACATAGGCAGATCTCCTTTCCCAAGTTAGTACCTGTAACTTCATTTCACTAACATCTAACATGAACTTTTCCGTTCAAAACATACAGAGCCTCGTTTAATCAATCAGCTGGAGAGATATCCTTCTCTCCCCCTTATTGTTTGTGAAGCAAACGCTTGAGAGTTTGATTCATATGTTTTGTCATGGCTTTGTATTGTACAAGTTTTTTAGTTTCAGCAACCAACAAGTGGTATTGTCGTTAAAGTACTTTAGCAGCTTGGTAAACAAAATTTCATGCAACTTCTGAGCTCGTGCAAAGTTGTCTGCTGAGAGAGCAGCCCCGGCCGGTGCAACCAGCCTGTCTGCTCTCTGATTTCTTTCTGCTAGACTTAGATGTAGTCAGTTAGCTCAGTGTGGCTGTGAGTCTGGGTAACAGAGTACTGATGCATAATACCACACATTGATCTAATCCAGTCAACAGTTCTAAGTAATTTTTGAACATCATTTAACATGTCAACCCCAGTTTTGATTGCAATCCTCTGAGGTGTTACAGTACTTTTATCAATTTGTCAGTCCGAATATTTTCACACTGGCTTATTTTGAATTTTTCTATGGAGTAATCTGTAACCCCTTGCTTTTCAAATACACTGTTAACTCATGAATCAAACTTTCAACGTTCAAGTTTTTTCCCACAATCAATATAGCAACCATATAATGATAAAAGATTAGATCAGGATGTGTTTCTTGTACTGGAGCAAACACCCAGGCTACATAAGCCTGACACATAGTTGCTGAATTCTTTCTGCTTTGTGGGAGCGTACCCAGTGACACCTTTTGAAAAGAAAAACCCAATCTTTTTTTTTAAAAAAAATTTTTTGCTTGTTTCACAAACTTGTGGAAGGCTTTACAAGACCCTTAGTCAGTTGCTCCCGTATTAAATCGTGTAAGTGGGCATTTTTTGTTTTCCAGGTTAACTTTTAATATGAGCTGCCCTTTTTTAATGCTTGCTATAAAAAATTCATTTTTGCCCAGTAACCAGCCTTGCTCCCAGTGGACAAACACAGCCCTGAACTTATAGCACATACGAACAAACGAATGCTGCAAACCAATTAATCAGACAAACGACATTGAGAGACACGAGTTGTCACATCCAGCCCATATGGGAGGTGTGTGTGTGGTGTGTATTCTTCCCCCGCCATAAACCACAGTGTGATCCCGCTGTTCACTATGACTGAGCCCCGGGTGAGTGCTAGGACCCCGTTCCTTCCACTTCCCACTGGCCCACTACTAACTTTCTCTGCCACCCGCTTTTTCCCACATAAACTTTTCCCTGGTAATTTCCGTGATTGAGTAGAAATCAAAATACCCTGATTTAGCTGTTTTTCCCGTTCTCACGCCACCTTACGTGACCAGGCTCCTCCGAGCAGTCTGTGCAGAGTCTCTCGAGTGTCAGGAGACAGCGATATATTGATGAATGTCCCTGATCCGATGGTTGTTGAAGCTGATACTTGTCCATCTCCATAGGATTCTCTGTCCTTAGGTTTCTTGTCTGTGCTTATAGGTTCCTTGTCCATGGGGGCAACACTGTTCTGTGCCTGAATCGGTGATTCTCCATCTTCGTAGTTTTCGGGTGGGAGCTCAAACCCTTTTATAACAGGGCATGCCATTGCCTGCTCCGCTTTATTTTCCAGCTTTTCAAGGACAGGTCGAAGTTGTTGATGCTGGTTAACATTTTCGACTGCGTCATGGGGTGTTTTAGGCTCAGTAAAAGTCAGAGGCAGATAGATATTAAAGGCAGTCGGTTGTACGTTTGTTTTCACATTTTTTTCCTTCCGAAGGCATCACAGTGGAGGGAGTGCAGACCGTGGTGGCAGATTTACATGCACTACTCGCTCCCCTTCAGTTCCGACAGATTTATAACTTTGCTCTGATAACACGGCATTTTTACTTAGCTCAGTAACTGGGATAGGTGAAAAAGCACCCAGAAACAAAAACACGTTCTCCGTAGTAGATTTTCTTTTTCTTTTTGAATCAGCTCTGTAGAACCCGTAATCGATGTTAAAGCTGCAAAGGCTGAAGCGGCAGCAACGAGTTCTGTCTCTATTTCAGTTAAAGTTCTTTTACTTAATTTTTTAAGAGTTTTTAACGACTTAGCTTCTTTCACCCCAACTGAGGGTTTGTCAAGGATTTAAATTACTATAGTTTCCTAAGTAGGTAAATCAATGCTTTTCAGCAACACTGCGTTCAACTGTACTGCGTCCAACCACAAAAAATTTGTCTTTCCATGTCTCACTACAACGGCTTCTTCACCAAACCACACTGCGCACCGAGGGAGGCAAAGGACAGTCTTCAGCTGTATTGCTGCTGCCGCGCTGAGAAACAGCCGGGTCTCCAGCTGATAACCCCAGCCGTTCAGCTGCTACAGCGGCCGCTTTTTGTTTGGCCTCGTGTTGCACTAGAGCATTAATTACCTGAACTTTTCGCTTTTTTAAAAAGCATATAAGTAAATTATACGTCGCTTGTCTTTCCGTACCTTTTCATCAGCGCGCTGTTGCAGCCTTTGCAAGACTTCGGCGACGCGTATCGGCGGGGCCCTATAGTTTTCCCGAGCAACGGGGATTCACCCGATCCAGCAGGATCTTTCCCTTCTGCCTCCTGAGCTGCTTTAGGCAGGACCGAACTAGGCTCCGTCGACACGTGGCAGCGAATTCACCCTCTATAGGGTCTCAATTCCTCCTTTGTAGGTCCCTGTTCGGGCGCCATTTTGTCGAAGACCATCGGCCGCGGACCGATGGTCAGAACCGGAGGGAAGCAAGGACACACTCAATATGAGCGATCAGCAAGCTTCGTTTATTAGGTTTAGGTTAGTCCCTTTTATACTTTATTATTAGCTTATGTCTATTGGTTAGTTTGCTATTGGTTACTTATGTCCACTAGGCAATACATCATTGGTTGGCTTCATTGTGGTTCTTCCTCTATGATGTAATCTTTCTTCATTGGTCCGTTCCATAGTCCTTTGTCAGCATCCTTGTGGTTGAAAGTTAGTTGCAACCGGTCCTCCGGTTCTTGATACGAATGGTTAGGTCATAATGTCCCTTTATTTAATGTATCAACTTTCTTGTTACACAGTAAAAACATGGTATCCAGTGAGTTCTTGCTTTGCAGCGTTTCCCGTGAGAACATGACCTTTCTCAGCTAACCATTCCTCCACAAGGTAGCTCAAGCTTTTTCATGCATCTTCTAAATGCAGCTGTACGGAGGGGAGGTGCAGGCCCTGGAGTCAGGCTCTTTATCTGCAAGAGCAGTTGCTTTCTGCTGGGTTGGCACACAGTGCAATGTCGTGGGCCCTTGATGCTGTATTGTGAAGGCAGGTATGTTGACATAGTGGACAGTGCTTGTGCAGCATGGGCTTTTTGTCTGTCCTGTGTGTAGGACATGCTGCTGGTGCATCTTGGTTTCCTTCTGGGATGTACAGAGCATCCCTGCCTCTCAGGAGTAAGACATAGTTTACTGACCCCAAGTAGTCTAGCTCCACAGGTGGTAAGAGTGCTGGGAGTGTAGGAGAGCATACAGTGACCAGTCCTAGGCACAGGCTGTGCTTTTAGTTTCATGGGCATGATTAATCTGAGGTGTTTCAGCAGCCCCTTAGGAGCCCATTTGAAGTGCTGTTCTTGAAAGGCCTTTATAAACATACTCCTAGTATTGGGTGCATTACAGATTCTTTTAGCTAATTATTTTTATTAGGGAAAAATCCACAGTCGTTCTGCATTTTATAGCTTTTTATTAATAAATTGCATTTGAAAAGTAATGCCATCTGCTTTCATGCTCCATCACCTTCTCTTAACTGAGTGTTCTGCTGCATTCCTTGTTAAGGAGCTCTTCTGGAACAAAAACAGGAGGATGTTCCCTCTTGTGCCTTTCTCCTCTTATCAAAGTGACAATCAGCTCTTGCTGATTGCAGGGGGCTTGAAGCTTTCTGCATGTGTTTGCCAGAGCCAGGCCCTTGCAATGGGAGTGAGGAGAGGGAGGATATCTCCCAAATTGCTCAGATGCATTTGTGGTTCTCTGGAGATTCCTGTACAAACAGGTCTGTTGTCACAGGTGCTGGTGGCTGTGGGTGTGACATC
This sequence comes from Laterallus jamaicensis coturniculus, assembly GCA_022605575.1. NCBI lineage: Eukaryota > Metazoa > Chordata > Aves > Gruiformes > Rallidae > Laterallus > Laterallus jamaicensis. The sequence goes on from JAKCOX010000138.1 coordinate 602,327, forward strand.
AGGTGGCAGAGGCAGAAGGGTGAGGTTTCTAGTTAGGACTCTGTATATTGGGGAAGGGGAAAGCTCCTGGCTGCATCCACACCTCTGGGATTTCTGCCATCATGTGTCCCCTGGGTCTATTCCAGTGTGTTACAAGCTCTGTGGCATTCAGTCCTACCTGGTATGGAGGCAGCAGTTGGCATGTGGGTGTATCTTGGCTTAACTCTTTTCTGCTCCTCTTTGAATGCTTGGGCAGGAGGTAATTCAGTGGTGCTTTAAAGAGGGCTTCAAATGCCCTGGAGTTTATAAGCAGCTGTTTTGTTGTGCAGAAGGAAAAGGAGAAGAGCATGTATCTTGGGGTTTGATCAACCTAGAGTTGGTAGGGATAGAGTGCTTACATGGAGCAATCCTTGTGCATGATCAGTAAGAGCTTAATGACAGGACATACTGCAAATTCCTACACACAGAATCTTCCCAAGACCTTTTCCAAGGTATCCTTGTTGAGCTGAGGGATCAGATTTAGGTTTTGTGAAAGCAAAATTTGCTGCTTTTACTCAATCTAGTGTCATAACTGAATTGCTCTAGAACCTTTGGTTTGGACTGGAAACCTACTGTAGCTTCCTGTGTGCTGGTGTAACATGAAATTTCTTAGGTTGTAGGATTTCTGGTCTGTTTTGATTGCTGGTTGAAGTGCTAGAAATGCCAACTACAAAGCAAAAGGTATGCTTGTGTGATGAGAGTATCTGAGTGGGGATAGATCAGGCTCTTAAATAATTTTGCAGCTATCATAGCAGTGCAGTGACTAGTGATTTATGCTTACAGCTTGCCTGTTGATCAGCAAAATGCACTTGGTGGCAGCTGGGCTAGTAGTTTTTCTCAGATGGTCACTTGCTGCAGCTTGGCAGGTAGCTAGATAAGAGTCTGAGCTCATGGGGAAACCAGTCTGATGCTGTTTCCTCTGGCTGCTGCCAGTACTGGCTCACGGTGTGCTCACTGAGAGGCTTGCAGCAGGCAGATCAAAGCTGCTCCTGATCCTGGATGGCTTATCATAGAATGGCAAGGGTTGGAAGGGACCCCAAGGATCATAGAGCTCCAACCCCCCTGCCACAGGCAGGGACACCAACCTCAGGCCTGAAGCTACACAAGGTTGCCCAGGGCCCCATCCAACCTGGACTTGAACACCCCCAGGGATGGGGCATCCACTACATCTCTAGGCAGCCTGTTCCAGCACCTCACCTCTCTTTCTGTGAAAAACTTCCCCCTAATATCCCATCTAAACTTTCCTTATGGGCTCTGCTTCTCTGGCCAAGCTGCTGAGAAGGAAGCTTCTTGCTCTGCACCATCAGTGTAGCTGGTGGCCTCAGAGGAGAAGGGAAGTAGCATGTGCAATTGAAGCTGCTGGGTCAGTAGCATCAGTGGGGTTTGTCTGCACTGCTGCATAGCAGTGGGGAAACTTCCATGTTGTGGGGAATGCTAGTGGGTAGTTCCTCATTTTAAAAAAACTGTGGACATTAAGCAGCATCACTGCAGAGCCAAAGCACCATCCCTCTTTCCTTACTGCATCTGTGCCCCTTCTCTGTCTTGACAGGCATTCGGTCGGTGAGCTTCTACGAGCACATCATCACAGTGGGCACAGGGCAAGGCTCCTTGCTGTTTTATGACATCAGAGCCCAGAGATTCTTGGATGAGAAACTTCCACGTGCCTGCAATGGACAGAAGCAGAAGTTGGGAGGAAGTGAAATTTTGAAGTTGACTACTGGGAAAGGCTGGCTGGTGAGTGGCTTGTAGCTGTAAGGAGAGCTTCGCACAGGCATGCACAGTTCTGTTTGTAGCAGTGGGAGCTGCTGTATGAAATGTGTCCCAGCAACACAAGTGACCACCTAACCCTGAGCTGTAATCTTGAGAAGCAACAAGTGCTGCACAACTCCTTTCTAGAAAAGGTGTATGAAAGGGTGTTGAAGGTTTTATAGTGCATTCAAAAGTAAAGGTCCAGCTGCTGGTTTTTCAGAACCTCAAATAAGTTTTCTTCCTTTAAAACTGTGCTACTCTAAGGTGGTATTCTGAGATACTTAATTTGATTGTGTGCAATTCTAGAGACACTGGTTTCCTGAGGTAATGCCATGGCAGGGACTTGAGTTCAGTATTCTGTGTGTCAACATAAAGCAGTTTAGGGTTTGTCCAGCCTTTCTCCATTTATTTATTTTTTTTGTATCATTAGGATGTAACTTTAAACTATGAAGCTTGTGATCTTCCCTGCCCTTCACCTAACACAATGTTTGGCCCAAATGTCCTCAGAAAAGCTTCAGGGAGTATTAACAGGAAAGATGCCTTTTTAGGCTCTGGAAGCTACCTTCTGCAACGAGGTTTTGAGGTTTTTCTGCCAACAGTTAACCACCTAAACTTTCCTTTGACAGAATCATGATGAAACCTGGAGGAATTACTTCTCTGACATAAACTTCTTCCCAAATGCTGTTTACACCCACTGCTACGACTCCTCTGGAACAAAGCTCTTTGTGGCAGGAGGCCCCCTTCCATCAGGACTTCACGGGAACTACGCCGGTCTCTGGAGCTAATAACTCTTTATAAAAATGCTGATCTTCACACAGATTTCCACTTTTCCTTTTCTCTCTTTTTTCTTTTTTTTTTTTTTTAAAAAAAACCAGACTTGTGTGATGCCATTGATTTTTCTCATTTAAATCCAGGTTGTATTTTAGCAGTTTTCTGTTGGTCTCCAACAGTTTTGTACATCCTTTTGAACCAGTCCTTCTGCTTTCACCTCCTCGATCCTTTCTATGAAGAGTTTTTGAAGTCCCTTTTTATTCTATTTACTCCTAAAGGACTCTTTCCCCCACTTTAGGCTATCTTGGCCATGTGCCCTCCCTTCCCCTACTTTGCTGTGAGGTAGGATTCCTTTCTTATAGAGTGGTTGCTCCTGGGCTTTCTGTGAAAGTTTAGGGGCTGCGTGTGTGCAGGTACTTTGTGTCAGTTATGTTACCTGGAGTGAGGACTACTTGTTAATTAGAAAATATTAAAAAAAAGTATTTATAAGAGATAAGCTACTACTTTATCTGCAGAGCCTGACCCTGGCCTGGGTTGATCTTATTTTTTAAAAGTACAAGTCTAATGACACTGTTTATACGTAGAGGAATATGGAAGTTTTGAGCTGTACTCCTTAGGGCCCAGGGCCAGATTACCCAGGGTATGGCCCATCAAGCTCAAACTGCAGAACTACAGGAGTTGTCAAAGGGTGTGTTACTATTTGAGCTGTAGTTTTCAGCTGTGCCAGGAGGAGAAGGATCTGCTCCTTCTCTGCCTGTCCCAGGTATCAGCTTGCACAACTGGAGCTTGCACAGGCTGTTCTGCAGTGTGGCTATTGCAGGGTGACATTACATGGAGGTCCTGCAGAGGTTTGGAGTGGAAATTGGGGGTAGGATTGTGAGTGTTCTTGTTGAGAGTGAACTATATCCATTTTCTAGATGAGCCCAAGGTTCCTGAGAATCCGTTGCAGTAGCTGATAGATTCTTCATACAACCTAAAACCTGCCTAAAACTCAGGACCTTCTCTGTCACAGGTTGTGGAAGGCTTTCCCCCCTTTAGCTGTCATTGTTAGCCATCTCCTTTGATAAGCCAATGGAATAAATAAACTGCTATGTTTTATTCTTCCCCTCCAAGTGCATCTTGGACTTGTCTGATGCTTGCTGTTAGCTCTCATTGTGCCAGCATCTGCTGTCATCCTGCTTGCTGTAGGAGATGCTCAGTCTTTCCCCAGATCGCCAGCTGCCTTCTGCATCTGAACTCACTCCAACTTCACGTGGGGCTGGGTGGGGAGAGCAGGTCCAGTGCCCATCAGCTCCATCTGTGAAGCCTGTGGGTTCCAGGGTAGTGGCCTTATCTAATACTCAGCTAAAATGCAGGAATTCAGGGTGCTCCTCTCCTAGCCTTTTGACAGGCACCAAACTCTTGGCTCTTTACCATTCCTCTGCTGGGATGAATGACTTTTTTTCCCTCTGCTGCCTGTCACTGGTGGAGCAGAGTTGTGCTTGTACCTCACTGCTTTGGTGCCAGCTGGCTGAAGCTGAGAATCATAGAACCAGTCTGAGTTGGAAGAGGGACTCCAGGGTCACAGAGTTTCAACCTCCAGGCCTGGATCTACACAAGGTTGCCCAGGGACCCACCCAACCTGGCCTTGTACACCCCCAGGGATGGGGCATCCACCACCTCTCTGGGCAGCCTGTTCCAGCTCCTTACTATTTTGTAAAGAGAAGGAAGACAAGGCTGAGACATGCTCTGCTCTGATAGAGATCACAGCCACCACTGCAGAGTCTCTCCTAGTCCCTTGTGTGGTTCCTGCCAGACTCCCTAGAGCCAGCCTGCATGTGTCCTTGTGGCCCCTCTTGTCTTTGGACTCAGTATCTTGGTGTATAATGCCAAGCAGTGAGGTTCAGGCTGAATTTCCAGTTGGTAGTGGAGACCTGGATGGAGATCCTGCTAAGAATGCAGTTCCCTCCCATCCTGGTGGAGATCCTGGCAAGAGAAGAGCTCTCCCAGATGTTCACCTGTTCAGAGGTACTATTTACTCAGACTGAGCACTGACATGGGTGCTTCACAAACAGTTTTTCTTGCATCATTTCATAACTTTAATTCCCCTGTGGGTTGGTTGTATAAACTGAATCAGTTCTCAGTGCTGTATGTGGGGCTATTCCAGCTTTCCTTTGAAAAGGGGAAGCTGTATGCCATGAGGTAGCCAAGGGGCTCTCAAATTTTGCATAAGGAGTTGTTAGCTGTCTTATAGAGGTGTTGTAACGGTGCCTGGGTTGTTCTGCCCTGGCAACATAGTGCTTTGGCTGTTTTAGGGGGGTTGAAGTGGAATTATATAGAGAAAAAAAGCAAATCTTGAGGTATGACAGGTTGTGTATTTCTGGGATTACTCCTCCAGCTACTCTGTAAGATTACTGTCACAGGGAATATGCTCTGCTTAGGTTTTTTACTGGGGGTTTGTTTGAGGTGCTGTGCTTCTTTTTTTAAAAAAAAATTAAAAAAAAAGGAAAAAACTAGACATTTTTAGTCTAGTTGAGTGTCCTCAACTGGAGGACAAGAAACCAGTGACTAGTTAATGCACTTAGTGTCACCACAGGGAAACTCCTGGTCTGGAAACCGCAGCCCTGATTTTCTTTATCTATTGATGGAAGCATATCCCAGGTCTGAGTGAGGGGGCGAGGAGGGTGCTTATGTGGATCAGGCTTCAAACACAGGCTGATCCTTCTGCAGAGCCTGTAGGATACTGAAGAGGTCACATTGGCACCCTTGGATAACATCCCTCTGTGCTGACTCTCATACCTGCCCCCCAAAGTACCTCAATGAGTGGTGATAAAGCCTGGTACTATGAGTGCCCTTTTCTTCCTCTTTTTCTTCTGAGGAAGGTTTGGGCAATTCTCAGAAGATGATGCAAAATTCCTCAAGCCTCACATGCTTCTGTGTTTCCTGCTTTTCAGGGTGCTTTCCTGCAAACAGAAAGCTCTCCCCTCTCATGGGGAGGGAGCCATCCTTGTTGCTGTATGAAAAGCTCCCACCAAACAAGGAAATGGTGCTCAAACACACAAGTTGGGCCAGAGAGAACTTAATTGCCAGCCTGTTCCAGTGGTTTTGATGCTTGTAATGATAAAGAGATGTGAAGTTTCAGAGTATTCTGTGTTTTGTCACTTTTGGCCCAGGCAGTGGTAGAAGCTGGGGCAGAGAAAGGTGACAGTGTGACAACTGTCCCCAGATCTGTGATAGAAGGAACAGGAGAAAAAGCTTTGGAGGTCTTGATTTGGTTTTGTTGTTGGGTGCAAAAGTGGGACTGAAATCCAGGGTCACAGTGAGAAAAGCAGGGGTTTCCCATCAAAGCACAGGGATGGTGGTACAGCAGGCAGGCTCCAGGCTCTGCGTGGAGGTGAACTGGGTGCACCCCACTGTTCAGATGGGAGGGGCAGCCCCGTGATGGACAGAGTTCATTCTGGGGGCCACACTTCAGTACCTTCTTCGGGCTCACCCTGCTGAGACCCAGTGGCATCCTGTTCCAGTGTCTCTTAACAATGTCCCTCCCTCCTGTGCTCCTTCCTGCACTCCTCAATGGTCTGTTGGGGGTTGCCTCCTCCACCCCAAATCATTCCAGACTTTACTATAGCAATATTTTACCTGCAGAGGTGACCTCTGCCAAGCAGAAGTGAGCTTGCTGGTGTTCTGTCAAGCCATGATGGAGACTCAGTTTGCTTTGTTTTAAACTCTAGACCTTAAGAGTTTGGCTCAGGCAGGGGGAGTGGGTGGCTGCCCTTGTCCCTGTTTGACTGATGGGATTACACAGTAACAGCCTATTCCAGTGGGAGGGGTAGCAATGGAGGTGGACTCTGGTTTCTCTTGCATTAGGCAATTGAAGGAGAGAAAAGAACTTTAATCACAAGAGACTTTTCTTCCTGCTCTTGATTTTTTTAATTATTTTTTTCAGTGATGGGGGATCTTCTGTGCTGCTGGTGAGTGTAGGAAGCAGTTAGTTTTACCACTCAGCTCTTTTCAGTAGACTTCCATGTTGATTTGGGTGTCTTTTGGATATTATGTTTTCAGAATCACACATAATCCGATCGATTACCTAATGATGGATTTGGTAATACCCCACACACACCCTTCTAAAGTGCTGGGTAGCAACCCCTCACTGGCAGTGGGGTGTTACATCCACATTCCAAATGAAGCAGGAGCTGCTTTGCTGTGCTGGCTGGAGCACAGCAATGAGGCTGGGGCTCACCCTCCTCGCCAAACACCTTGTTTCTGGTATTTCCCCCAGCTTTCTCACTTGGTTACAGTCAGGTTGTCTAGGGAAGATGACTAGTGCTCTCCTTGGGTGCTTTCTGGGATTGCTGTAATGTGAGTTCATTTGTTTGGTTCCTTCATCAGTACTGCTGGTGTTAGTTCAAAGTGAGTAAATTGCCAAAGAATAGTTAATAGGTTTTTGTTTCTAGTCTTCAGTTGTTTGTTTTCTGCATAGGTCCATTTTTAAGAGTGCCCAGTGATCTTACTGGACTTAGTCTGTACCCAAAGGTTACATTCACGTTGTGGGTGACTTTTGTGACTCCCTTAGATGAGAAGGGGAGTCTTCATTATGGGGATTTATTTGCTGCCTCCATTTCAAGTCTTTGGCAGCTTTTTGTATCTTAAGGATTAAGATATTTATGTATCAGTTAATTCTTCAGAATTTCTTCTTCCTTTACCTGAGCACTTGCTTTGTGTACATAGCTTGCAGCTGCAGAGGTAACAGATTAAAGTTATGATTCAGCTATACTGAGTGCTGGCTTCGTGTCTTTAATTTCTGCCCCTCTGCTGAGAGGCACTGACTGACCTTGTTGAACTGAGGTCCCTCACCTGGGGGGCTTGGGAAGTAAAGCAGGCCTGGAGACACCCTTCCTGCAGGACACACAGAACAGATGGGCTGTCCAGTTGCTGCATCTTGGCAAAGCAGCAGCATCTTTCAGCTGCCAGGTGGGAGCTCTCAGATCTATTTGTGGTGGTCTGAGACCATCGTTTTTCCATACACCCATTTTCCCAAGGTGTCTGAGAGGTTTTTAATTAGCTTCCCTTGCAGTGGGCTGCTATGAGCATGTCCCTGAACTGGGGTACAGCTCAGTTTGGGGGAGCTGCATGTGATGCAGGCAGATCTGACCCTCCAGCCAGCCCATGCTGACCCCAGGGCTGCTGTGCTGGCTGGGCACACACTGTCTAGCCTAAAGCCAAGTGGAAATCTCCACATAGGCTGCTGACCCTAGTTTCAAACTGCGTTTCTGAGCGTTGCAGTGCCTTCAGGAACACTGACTCTGAAGGACAGACACCACATTGCAGACAAGGCAGAGTGGAAAGGAGAACAAAGCCATGTCAGGTCTGGAGGCGTCTCCTGCCTGTGCTCTCCCTTGCCTCTGTAAGTGGGCACTTTGTGGGGTGAGGATGGGGCAAGGGGGCCACATGAGGAGATGTGAAAGCCTGACAGCTCTGAGGACTCCTGAGGAATTTAAAAAACATAAAGGGGATATTTACTTACTGCTCAGGAGGAACTTGTGAAAGGGCTTAGTCAGGAACATCTTCAGAAAGATGGAGTATGCAGATCAAACAGGTTTCTTTATCCCCAAAGGAACTCCCAGTTAAAAATGGAGCGCTGCTTTCTCTGTAGCATCCTGCTGGGAGCAGTACGGGCTAAGGACCTGCACACAGGTCTGACACAGGGTGCCAGGGCTGGCAGAGTCGAGCAGGCATGGGCTGCCAGACCATTCCTGTACCCCAAGAAACACCAAGGAAAACACCTGATTGTATGCAATGGGCATGTGACTGAAACAGAGGGTGTGGAAGAAATCCTCCCAACGTGTGATTCCTCTGGTCCTAGATGTCAATTCCTTGACCTCAGAACAAAAATGCAAGGGTAAATGCTGTTTTGTTAGGAACTGTTTCTCTAGATTCCCTCATTAAAAGGGAAAATTCAGGTGCTGGATCCCCAAAATCTCATCAAACCAGTACTTTCTATTTGCCTACTCACCTTGTCTCTTTTTTTTTCCTTTTATTTTTTCCCCCTAAGGCCTCCCACAGTCAGTCTCAGGGTATATAAATCACCGTGACCCATCCAAATAATACCAGAATGGACCAACCAGAGGTTAATTTGCCTTCCTCTTCTGGTACCTTGATCTTTGTAAAGTTACCTCACAAACTCATCACTGTCTTTGAGCTGGGTACATGCATTGCCTCTTTCTAAGGTGTTCATGTTGAAGCTGCAGCAGGTTTGTACTGTTCCTTGTGACTTGTGCCACTTGTTCTGGGGTGTGGTGTAAGCACATATCAATGCACTGGTTTGTCTGGGATGACCTCTGTCAGTGCTGCTTGTGTGTCAGTGTGTACACAGATGCTGGGTCTTCCCCTTGCCTATGATGTGTGTGATGCACAAACTACACAAGGTGTTTTAAAATGTGTCATGGTCACAGCTTGCTGCCTGAGGGTAGTATGTCCTAGAGTGAAATTACTTTTAATTCATATTTCATAAGATCCAAAGCTGGGGGAGGGGGAAAAAAAAACGGGATTTGCTGTTGCTTGATGGCTGAATCCTGGGTCTGATGTTCATCAACAATTTCTGCAGTTCCTCCCACTTGAATGCATTTTCCAGCTTGCTGTTCCTGTCCTGAGCTGCAGCAGAAACAGCACTGGGCCCTGAACTGTCACAGAAGCTGTCAAGTGAACTGGTAACAGCCCCCTTCAGATGTTACAGTGCATGATTTTAACTGCAAGAGCTTAAAACTCATCGATGCAGCCTGGAAATGGAACAGAGGGAAGTGGCAGATACTGTGTGAAACCAGCCTGCCTGCACATGGGGCTCAGAGTTACTTTGCAAGTATTTCTCCTCTGAAAAATTGTTTTTTAAAAAAAAAAAAATGATAGAATGACATTGCATGTTTGGCTTTGTTTCCTGAACTGGCAAAAGATAACTGATCTTAAACTAGCATCTAGAACTTGGGGTGAGTGCCTGTCTCTCATGCAGATGGCAGAGGATGGGTGTGGTTGAGAGGTGTTCCTTCCCAGCTGTATGCTGATCATAACAGCATGGAACCAGGAACACTTCTTCACTCACTGTGGGCATGCCTATCCACAGATCACCCAAGTACAGCACACCATTCCTTTGATCCATGAGGCTGCCTTTGGTTTTGGAATCAGCACAATTAGTCATCAGCACGTTGGAACTGATACCAGGTTAAGGAGCTGTAATGTAATTTGGTATCCTCACTGGATCTGTTCCCCACTGCAGGCTTAATCTGGAGTCCTCTTTTCAGAGCTTTAGAACTTGAAAGTTTCTTCACATGGAATAAGGGCCTCATTTTATCACAATTACTTTTCAGAGTGGAACAGATAGGTTTAAATTTGTTTTGTAATCTTTAGCACTGTCCCCTTCTCCTGTTTCTTCCCAGTTCACCTTTAACAATCAGTTCAAAGCCACTTGCCCAGCTTGAAAAACACTAAATCATAATTAAAAGAAAACCTGTAGCAGGGAGATCACTCTGCCTTCACCACAGACTCCAGTGGCTGCCTGGCTGCTTTGGAACCAGGGACTCCACTCCTGCAGAAGCTGAAGTTTTCCTGCATCAATCTTGCGTGGTGGATGTCAGCAGATCAGGACGAGGAGGTACCCAGTGACTGCACCCAGCATGGGTGTTAAACTGGTCGGTGGTGGGTTAGTCAACCAGAGAACTGGCATCTTTGGTGGCTACTCTGTCCCAACTAAAGGCTTCCCTGAGGGCAAAGCCAGGAAGGTGCATCAGTGACTTCCTGATCCACTTTAAAGGCTTTCTCCACAGGCTTTGTCTTTTGCTTATGTGGTAGATTATGAAAGAAACACATGGTATAGTGGGGCTGTGAGCTAAACTCTAACCCTGCACTGGAAAGGCAAGCGCTGTTATAACGAGCTTGGCCCAGCAGTGATGGCAAAGGCTGGCTACGCTCTGAGACGAGCTGGTACTGGAGTGTTTGAGCAATGGGAGCCTTGAGGGTTTGCTGCAGCGGTGCCTTGTGCTTATGTGGCTGCAGATCAGGTGCTCTCACAGCCTGCAAAACTGCTGGTCCTGCCTCTCCAGGTGAACGTGAAGACCTGGGGAAGACACAGGTTCCTCAGTGGTCACTCTCCCCTCATCACTCTGGGTTCCCAATGCAGATCTCTGCTTCCCTACAACTGGGGGGAGCTGCCACCAGCTCTCAGCTGCCACCAGCCAGCCTCCCCTGCTTCCTGCTGGGATGACAGAGCCAAGGGGCCTGGCCTGCTGCTCCTTCCACCGCTCTGGCTGGTGACAGCGCAGCCTGTAACAGGTCAGCTGATCTTACAGCTTCATGGGGCTGCTCTGGGCTTCCCTGACAGTGTCTCCATTATGAAAAGGTCTGGATGGGTCACTTCTGCCAGGCTCTGTCACATGTTCAAAGTGCTGTGTCTCCACTCCCAGGCCCTTGTTGCAGCCTTGCCCCTGTCTCACCACCCTCTTTCCCTTGGCACTCAAGCCTGGCAGGGTACTAGTTCATGTACCAGTTCTGGGAAGCCTGGGGCACCTGCTAAAACCCCACCACAGCCTGAGACCTCTAGTCTGGCTTTGGCAGTACCTGGCTGAATTGGGGCCTTGCTCACTGTCTGCTGATTCATTAGCCCCACCTGGAGTGTTGTGTCCAGTTCTGGGCTCCCTGGGATAAAAAGGACAGGGATCTCCTGGAGAGAGTCCAGAGAAGGGCTACGAAGATGATTAAGGGGCTGGACCATCTCCCCTATGAGGAAAGGCTGAGAGAGCTGGGGCTGTTCAGCCTGGAGAAAAGAAGACTGAGGGGGGACCTAATCAATGTTTATCAATATCTTAAGTACGGGGTGCAGGGGGAATTGGCCAGCCCCTTTTCAGTGTCTGTGGAGACAGGACAAGGGGCAGTGGCTGCAAATTGGAGCACAGGAAGTTCCGCACCAACATGGGGAGGAACTTTTTCCCAGTGAGGGTGAGGGAGCCCTGGGACAGGCTGCCCAGGGGGGTGGTGGATTCTCCTTCCCTGGAGATATCCCAGACCCATCTGGACGCCTGTCTGTGCAGTATGAGCTGGGGAGCTGCTTTGGCAGGGGGGTTGGACCCCATGAGCTCTCGAGGTCCCTTCCAACCCCTACAGCTCTGTGATTCTGTGAATGTCTCCCTGAACTGACAGCTGCCTTTCAGTGTCTGCCCCAAACTTATTCCTGTTCCATGGAGGAGCTGGTCCCTGTGCTGCTGGCTGCTTCAATTCAGTGGCTTTTATTTTCCTTGTAATTTATTCTGGGTTTAAGTGCATACATGCAAAATCCCACTGCCTTTATCAGCTCTCCTGAATGTGGTACAGGGGTCCCCCTTGTGAGGCATCAGAATTACTTGTCTATTTCCAAGCATGCAGAAAGAAGGATCTGTTACACAAGTTTTAGGGAGGAACAGAGCTGCATGCACCTAAGTGGAAAGGTATCTCTGGGTAGAATAGGGTGAGGGAGCAGTTCACAAGCTTTAAAGAGAAGAACAGTAACTTGAGGTTTTTTTGGTCTCTTCTCCCAAAGTGGCTTCACCATGAGGTTTGCCTGTGTTCTAATCCACAGAGGGTTGCAATGTAAACTGGGGTGTTCTGTTCACCAGTGCAAAACGTGCCTCTCAACTACAATGCAAAAGTCAGTCTGTGTCTCTTTGTGATGGAAGAAGCTTAACTGAAGGCTGATTTAACACGTTTCCTATGTGTAACCATCCACACAGCAGTCCTTGCTGGTCTTTCCCAAGCACCATACAGCACCATCCCTACTTTCATGGAACAGATCCTCCTGGATGACATGTTGCAGCACGTGAGGGATGAGCCTGTGATCCGGGACAGCCAGCCCCAGCTTCACCAAGGGAAGGTCACACCTCACCAATCTGGTGACCTTCTATGATGGAGTGACAGCACCGCTGGATAAAGGGAAGGTGATGATGTCATCTATCTGGACTTGTGCAAGGCCTTTGGCACAGCCCTACATCCTTAACTCTAAACTGGGGAGATGTGGATTTGATGGGTGGACCAACCAGTGCGTAAGAAAGTGGCTGAAACGACAATGACAAAGGCTGGTGGTCAATGGCTCTGTGTCCAGGTGGAGGCTGGTGACAAGCGGTGTCCCCCAGGGCTCTGTCTGGGGACCGGTTCTCTTTAACAGCTTATCAGTGACGCCGATGATGGAATTGAGGGCACCCTCAGCAAGTCTGCGGATGACACCAAGCTGAGTGGTGTGGTTGATACAAGAGAAGGAAAGGAAGCCATCCAGAGGGATCTTGACAGGCCGGAAAGATGGGCCCGGGGGAGCCTGATGAGGTTCAACACTGCCAAGTGTCAGGGGTTGCACCTGGGCCGGAAGAATCCCAGACACAGATACAGACTGGGAGAAGAGCTCCCCTGTGAGAGGGACCTGGGTGTCACCGTGGATGAGAACCTTAACGTGAGCCAGCAGCGTGCTCTTGCAGCTCACAAGGCCAATGGGATCCTGGGCTCCATCAGCAGAGAGGTGGCAGCCGGGACAGGGAGGGGATTGTCCCTCTCTGCTCTGCCCTCGTGAGGCCCCAGCTGGAGTCCTGTGTCCAGATCTGGGGCCCACAATACAAGAAAGATGTGGAACTGTTGGAGAGGGGTCAGAGGAGCCACAAGGATGATCAGAGGGCTGGAGCACCTGCCCTACAAAGAGAGGCTGAGGGAGCTGGGCTTGTTCAGCCTGGAGAAGAGAAGGCTGTGGGGGGACCTCATTGCAGCCTGCCAGTCCCTGAAGGGAGCAGAGAAACAGGAGGGGAATCAGCTTTTTAAAAGGGCAGAGACTGGCAGGACAAGGGGGATGGATTGAAGCTGAAGGAGGGAAGGTTTAGATTGGATATTAGGGGGAAGTTTTTTTTACAGGGAGAGTGGTGAGGTGCTGGAACAGGCTGCCCAGAGAAGTAGTGGATGCCCCATCCCTGGGGGTGTTCAAGGCCAGGTTGGATGGGGCCCTGGGCAACCTTGTGTAGATCCAGGCCTGAGGTTGGTGTCCCTGCCTGTGGCAGGGGGGTTGGAGCTCTGTGATCCTTGGGGTCCCTTCCAACCCTTGCCATTCTATGATTCACTCCCTAAACCAAACAGTCCAGGTCCTCTGGGCACTTTTCTCACTGGCACCCTGTGGCCACCATCACTTCTGGCTGCAGAACCGAGGTCAGATTCATTGCACTCCTTGGCCTGGAGCCTCCAGCAGGTCTGTGCTGCCAGCGACTGTGCTTCACTGTACACTACGAGCACCGTGGCCGTGCACATTATCCCTTTCAACACTCAATCTGCTGCCTGGCTCCAGCTCCCAGCCCAGCTGCCGCCGGTTTGCTTGGCTGTCATCACTTCCCTTCTTGGGTGCGCCTTGCTTCTGATCTGACTTGAGACCTCAGCTCTTGCCAGCTGGGGGCACCGCTATTGCAGAACAAGGAAGCCAAGCCAGAGCAGCACTGGGATGTTTCATACCGGTTCTGTTAGTTCTTCCTAGCCATAGCTTTACTCATGGATGACCAGGATTGCCTTTCCCAGTTGAAGGTGCTGTCCAGGTCACAGACAGACAGCTACAACACCTGCACAGCTGTTTGCCTGCTGTCCCCACAGCAGGATGGGGGAAAGGATCAAAAAGGAAAAGGTAAAACCTGTGGGTTGAGATAAGGACAGTCTATTAGGACAGAAAAGGATGATGATCATAGTAACGATAGCATTAATATACAAAACAAGTGATGCCCAGCACAACTGCTCACAAGCCAAAGCTGGTCCTTAGCCAGCGCCTGAGCTGTGCATCCTCCTGGCCAACTCTCCCAGTTATACACAGCACATGACATCATATGGTATGGAATATCACTTTGGACAGTTTGGGTCAGCCTGTGTCTGCTCCCAGGTTGTTTTGGGTTTTTTTTTGGGGGGGGGGCTCCCTTCTTGTTGGCAGGGCAGTATGAGAAGCTAGAAAGAGCTTGACTGCTTAGCAGCAACTAAAACATCAGTGTGTTGTCAGTATTATCTTCATCCTAAATCCAAAAATCAGCACTGCACCAGCTGCTGGGGAGAAAATTAACTCTATCCCAGGCAAAAGCAGGAAATGGGTGAAGAGATGCCAGGGCTTGGGCAAAGGCAGCCCATTCTTTTGGAGACTAGAAGTGAGCAAGTTCACAGTGTATTAGACAACAAGAACCTCAGTGCTCTGTTGCCCAACTTCCTGGGTGCCCCACAAGCCTCCTCATCTGGAAGAACAAATGTCAGGATGGCTTCAGCCCCCTGTACCTCTCAAGGAACCACAAGGCCAACATGGCATTTGGGAGCTAGAGCTCCAAAGTACCACCCTGCATGGGGAGTCTTTACTTCTCCCTCTTCATTAAGGAACACCATGAGCTGGGAGATGTAAGAGAGAAGCCACAGGCTTTAAGTGCAGAGCTGCAGTCAAAAGTTCAGCAAGGCAGTTGCTTGGACTGCTTGTGCCAAAGACACAAACAGAGTGTGGGTCATGTTCCAGGGAGATGAAGTCTCAGCAGAAAGATTCCTGGCTCCTGTAGTCAGGGCCTGTGGGTTTTTCCCTGTGTTGTCAAAGGTTTCCCTGTTCCAGGGGTTGGCTGTCTCCACAGACCCACTGCAGTGCCTGTGGCATGTTGAACCTTAAGTGCACAGACTCAACTAAAATAAAATACCCACAGATTCCAGGCAACTGGAAAAGATGTGACCAGATTTAAGGTTCCCTTCGGGGAGAGGCAGACAGGCAGCGTTGCTGTAGAACTCCTCTCCACAGAGCTGCTTCATATTCATCCAGGGAGCAATGCTGGCTAACCCCCCCCATGCACATGAGCCCTAAAAGAAGTCTTGGAGCCAGCAGGGTGAGGAGCAGTTGGCCAGCACTAAGAAAAGCACCCTGGAATGTGTGATCTGTTCTGTCACTTGCTGTGGCAGCAGCCTCCTTCCTGCTGCTGGGCACCACGCAGCAGCCACACAGGTGAGGATGCTAGTAGAGATATTAAGGTCTAACAACTTCTGGTCTTGCTCTGCAATAAAACCACATCACAGAGACATAGGAAACAAATTCTGGAAGCACTGATGACTCGTGTTGTGTTTACAGGAGCATCTCTTTCCTGCTAATCATGGAAAGCCAACCTCAGACTTTTACCTGTGCAAATCGGCTTGGACTCAAAAAGAAAAAAATCGTTGCCCCTGTTGTATATTCACTGTAGGGTGCTGCTGGTGTACCCTGTATTTGGTTTTGGGGAAAGCTTTTAGTCCTGCACTCTGGGCTGCTCAACTCTTTTCGGAAGTGGAAGGGGAACCTCCAGAGCTTTTACTGCACAGAGCAGTAAATGTGGCTGTGTTTCCTCTCTTCAAAAGGTTGTCAACCACTAGAACAGGCTGCCCAGGGAAGTGGTGGGGGTCCCCATCCCTGGAGGTATTTAAAAGATGTGTAGATGTGGTGCTTAGAGGCATGGTTTAGTGGCAGACTTGACACTGCTGGGTTAGTGGTTGGATTTGATCTTAGAGGTCTGTGCCCTGGGGGCTAAGAGAGCCAATGGGATCCTGGGGGGCATCAGGAGGAGTGTGGGCAGCAGGTCGAAGGAGGTGATCCTCCCCCTCTGCTCTGCCCTGGTCAGGCCCCACCTGGAGTATTGTGTCCAGTTCTGGGCTCCCTGGGATAAAAAGGACAGGGATCTCCTGGAGAGAGTCCAGAGAAGGGCTACGAAGATGATTAGGGGCCTGGAACATCTATCCTATGAGGAGAGGCTGAGAGAGCTGGGGCTGTTCAGCCTGGAGAAAAGAAGACTGAGGGGGGATCTGATCAATGTTTATAAATATCTCAAGTGTGGGACAGAGGGGGAAATGTCCAGCCTCTTCTCAGTGCTCTGTGGGGACAGGACAAGGGGCAATGGCCTCAAGCTGGAGCACAGGAAGTTCCACACCAATGTGCAGAAGAACTTCTTCACAGTGAGGGTGCCAGAGCCCTGGGACAGGCTGCCCAGGGCTGTGGGGAAGTCTCCTTCTCTGGAGAGATTCCAGACCCATCTGGACACCTCCCTGTGTGACCTGTCCTGGGGAACCCGCTCTGGCAGGGGGGTTGGACCTGATGGTCTCTGGAGGTCCCTTCCAACCCCTACAGCTCTGTGACTCTGGTCAGACATGACTTCTCCAGTGTAAATCCACACTGACCACTCCCAATCACCTTCTTTTCCTCAGTATGTCTGGAAATGGCTTTCAGTGCTGTTCTCTCTATCGCCTTCACAGGGACTGAGGGGCAGCTGGGGTCTCCCCAGCATCTCCCCAGCTCCCTGATGCCTTCCTGCCACTGCCAGCTGACCCCATCTACAAGTGGCCCTTTTATAAAGCCAAGCAGATGACTGGCATTTTACTGCAGCTGGAAAATACCCTTGAACACGTGATTCAAAACATGATCCTAAAATATATCACAGAATAAAAATGCTTGTGATTTATCCTAAAATGAATTTGGGGGGGTGGGGAGGGGGAAGGGAAACAGTAAATGGTGCAACATCCAGCTTCACTTTACAGCACTCTTCATTTGTTACCAACCAGTTACAGGAACACTGGCATTGTTTGGAGTAAGGGAGAGCTGAGATTCCACAAGGCCTGTTAAAATCCAGCTGTTACAAGGCAGATGCTCTGCAAGCACTGCAAGAGGTGCAGTGCAACATGGTTTCAGGATGTTTAGAAGCCAGGCAAAAGGATGTCGATGTAGCCCAGCAGCTGAATTCTGCATTTATGGGACACAGCAGCTGAGCTAATCAACCACCCCAGAATTAACTAGTTCTGCCTGTAAACAACTGGTGTCCCTGGCTGATAAATTCTGGGTTGCCTGTAACTTAAATTAGAAAAGGAACAGATAAATTCCTCTGCTTTTATTCTGGTATAAGCTGTACCCAGCAAAGGGATTTTTGGGTTTTTTTTTTCCCAGGAAGTTTCAACCTTTAAAATAATAATTCCTAGTGATCATATTGGCCCATTTGTATAGTTTTAAAGGTACTGTCAGGGTCTGGAACATCTATCTTATGAGGAAAGGCTGAGAGAGCTGGGGCTGTTCAGCCTGGAGAAAAGAAGACTGAGAGGGGACCTAATCAATGTTTATAAATATCTTAAGTATGGGGTGCAGGGGGAATCAGCCAGCCCCTTTTCAGTGTCTGTGGAGACAGGACAAGGGGCAATGGCTGCAAATTGGAGCACAGGAAGTTCCACACCAACATGGGGAAAAGCTTTTTCCCAGTGAGGGTGCCAGAGCCCTGGGACAGGCTGCCCAGGGGGGTGTGGAGTCTCCTTCTCTGGAGATATTCCAGACCCATCTGGACGCCTGTCTGTGCAGTATGAGCTGGGGAGCTGCTTTGGCAGGGGGGTTGGACCCGATGAGCTCTCGAGGTCCCTTCCAACCCCTACAACTCTGTGATTCTGTGATTACAGAAGTGTTTCAAAAACACTTGCTTCTGGTTCCACTAAGAAGCAGGATACTTGAGTATTTTCACAGTGGAACAGAAGAAATAGCTGCTGGTTAAACTGACTGGTGTGATGTCACATTTGACAGTCAGAAGTTGTTTTCCACCATCAGCCCTGAGGTGTCTACCCCTAAGAGTTCACAGAAGCACAGAATGGTTTGGGTCAGAAGAAACCTGTGGGTTGGAAGAGACTTGTAACGATGACCCAGTCCAACCCCCATCCCCCAGGTTCTTGGAAGAGTTGGCCAGGGAGACCTCTGGCTTCATGGAGATAATTTTAATCTGTGGCAGTGTTTAAGAGGTTGGAAGCATGCCACTATTTGAGCAGGGCACTGAGGGGTGACCAGGTACCTGTGGGCTACAGGCAAAATAATGGGAACTTGTTAAGGGACTTGATGATAGAGAATGATAGAGAATTCAAGGCAAGACACACAAACAATGCCAGGCAACAGGGTTGTGTGGAAAATAGATCTGCTTAACCCTGTTTAATTCTTAACAGATTGTTTGGCTGATAGAGGTAATGGTGGGCACATCACTGAACTAAACTGGGGACTGTGACCCCTCAGACTCATTACTCACTGATGGCACTACACAGATTAGCAACTGCCAACACCCTCCCTGAAACAGGAGTTTGTGGTGATGCTCTGCAAGATCAGTATCAGGTTCAGGTGTGTTGAACTGTCCCAGCCATCTGGAAACAAGGACAGAGACAAAATGGTTTGTGGAAAAGGTTGGAGGAATGGAAAATCACAGTTGGGGCTGAGCTGGCTGTACAGAGCAGATGAGGATTCTGGTCACATGAAAATGCATCACCTTTTTTTCATGGAGCCAAATTACAAGGTGAGAAGACTTGGACCAAGGGCTGCTGGGAGCACCTAGAGCAGAGGGTCTGTCTCCTCACATGCACTGACTGAAGGATGATCAAGCAGCCCAGTGTGAATTCCCAGGACAATGCTGAGACATGAGGGACTAACAGAGTCTGTGGATGTCAGGAATGTTAATGGCTGGGCTGTATGATGAAAGGTGTGAGGAATTTTAATGGCTGGGCTGTAGGAAGGGTAGAGACAAGGGTATCATTACCCTTTCTGCCTTCAGTGCCACGAATCAGTGCATGGCATCCACACCAGAAGGGCTTGCTTCCACAACTGGGAACAGCAACCCTTTCAACTACTACTGCTGAACCATTGGTTCCTGCATTCTGCATCCCATTTCTGGACAGCATCTTTACAAGCTTCACCCCAAGCCTAACCACAGCAGCAACCCCTGCTATGCCCATGCAGAACAGCTTTTGAGACCACCATGCTCTGCATGCAAGATTTCCATTTGTTCCTGTATATGCAGAGAGAATTCCCAATTCCCTGCAAACTCCACTCAAAGCTGCAAGTCAAGCGTGGTTTCTCTGTGCAGAGCCTCTCCCTTACAGACTCTGGGCACAACTGCATTACCTTGTCTCTCCCTGGTGGCTGAGAGAGCCAATGGGATCCTGGGGGGCATCAGGAGGAGTGTGGCCAGCAGGTCGAAGGAGGTGATCCTCCCCCTCTACTCTGCCCTGATCAGGCCCCACCTGGAGTATTGTGTCCAGTTCTGGGCTCCCTGGGATAAAAAGGACAGGGATCTCCTGGAGAGAGTCCAGAGAAGGGCTACGAAGATGATGAAGGGCCTGGAACATCTATCCTGTGAGGAAAGGCTGAGAGAGCTGGGGCTGTTCAGCCTGGAGAAAAGAAGACTGAGGGGGGACCTAATCAATGTTTATAAATATCTTAAGTATGGGATGCAGGGGGAACTGGCCAGCCCCTTTTCTGTGGTCTATGGGGCAGGACAAGGGGCAATGGCTGCAAATTGGAGCACAGGAAGTTCCACACCAACATGGGGAGGAACTTTTCCCCAGTGAGGGTGAGGGAGCCCTGGGACAGGCTGCCCAGGGGGGTGGTGGAGTCTCCTTCTCTGGAGAGATTCACGACCCATCTGGACGCCTGTCTGTGCAGTATGAGCTGGGGAGCTGCTTTGGCAGGGGGGTTGGACCCGATGATCTCTTGAGGTCCCTTCCAACCCCTACAGCTCTGTGATTCTGTGAAAGGCAGTGCTGTTGATGCAGGTGTCATGCAGGTTAAGACTATAACAACAGTTTGCAGAGAGGAGCAGTATTTTTATTGGACCAAGTAATATAATCGGGGTGGAGGAGGTGGGGAGTGGGGAACAGGGACAGAGGAAATACAAATCCAGCTTAGTTGGACTAACTGCCCAAAGAAGATTGAGGAAGAGGGGCTGTTAGTCTGCAAAGTAGCAGAGTGCTAGCCAGAGGAGGGAAGATCCTCTGCAGCCTGAGCCTGTGAGGAACAGTTCTTCATTTCTTCTCTGCAATGCTGAGGCAAAGCCAACTCAGAACCAGGAACCAGTGATATTCTTTACACAGATGGCTTCCTCCCCACTCCCCAATGTGATTAGCAAGACATCAAACCACCAGAATGGTGGAGTCCAGCCCATGATATGTGAACTGCAGGCTATTAAATAAATCTGCAGGAGGTGACAGAGAAAAGCAATGCTAGAGCAAGCTTAAACATACAGTCTTGGGAGGATTTGCACCTGCACTGGATTGTTCTTCAACAGTTGGAAAACTGAACAAGTTGCAAATCCTTGTAACAGCAGATAAAGTCCTCACACAGGCAGTTTCAGGTAGAACTTGCCTGCCAGTCTCAGTCTGAACTTCACTGTGCTTAGTGCAGGGTCTCCTCTCCAAGCCTCATGCACTGAGCATTTGGACTGAGGGTCTGTGCCCCTGAGCCTTTCCATCAGTTTATTCCTTTAGCTCTCATCCAGAAGTTTTTGGCAGTGAAACATGTAATTTTCTCATTTATATTTATTCCATGAACAGCAGACAGGAACCTACAATGCTTTTGTCCTTACATCCTTGTTTTCTCCTATTTGAAATGCCCTTGAGAAGCTGCACCTCCAATACTGTGTTCACTTCTGGGCCCCTCACTACAAAAAGACATCGAGGCCCTGGAGCATGTCCAGAGAAAGGCAGCCAGGCTGGGGAAGGGTCTTATGTGGCTGAGGGAACTGGGACTGTTTAGTCTGGAGAAGAAGAGGCTCAGGAGAGACCTCATTGCTCTCTCCAGCTACCTGAAAGGAGGTTGTGCTGACCTGGGGCTTGGCCTCTTCTTGCAGATAACCAGCATAGGACAAGAGGGAATGGCTGCAAGTTGCACCAGGGGAGGTTCAGGTTGGAAACTAGAAATTTCTTCTCAGGAAGGGTGGTTGGGCATTGGAACGGGCTGCCCAGGGAGGTGGTGGAGTCACTGTCCCTGGGGTTGTTCAAGGACAGGTTGGATGAGGTAGTTAGGGACATGGTTTAGTGAGTAACTGTGATCTGTGTCCATCTGATTCGTGTTAATGTGGAATAATGTTGGGGGTGCACAGTGACAGCCCCTTGGATGCCCATGGGCCTGGGGGGGACAGTTTAAGGTGTTTGCATGCACTTGAAGCAGCAACAAACTGCACAAAGGATGTGCAAAGCTTTGCCTAAAGGAGACCACCATGTAGCACACTGTGTGCACTGTGATACCTCAGGAGAAACAGCTTGGCTCTGAGGAGGTGATAAAGAGGAAGGAGGGAAGAAGAACAGGAAGGTGCCTCAGATCTGCCTCAAGCCTGCAGAACCAGCTGTGCCTGAGTCTGTTAGCAGGACAGAAGCTAAAGCTCACCTTAAGGGTGTCTGGTGGGGTGGCCTGGCAGCACTCACTCCAGCCTGTCAGTCTGTGGTTGTTGTGTCTGGTGGGGTGGCCTGCAGCACTCACTCCAGCCTGTCAGTCTGTGGTTGTTGTGTCTAGTGGGGTGGCCTGGCAGCACTCGCTCCAGCCTGTCAGTTTCGGCCGGGGGGCGGTGCTGTCCCTGTAGAAGCACCTCAGCCAGGGGCTGGAACTGCTCGGGGTGCAAGGTCCTGGTGCAGCAGAGGCTCCCGGTGCTGCCTGTGCACCCCAGCGCCCCTTGCTTGCTTGTGTTCCTTTGGTACATTGTTGAGTTTGGTTATAATCCTGCTTGGGACAGAGTCATTTATCACAGTAACCTAGGTGGTAGGGGACAATAGGACTAGATGATCTTGGAGGTCTTTTCCAACCTTAATGATTCCACAATTATAGGACTTGCAGGCACACTCCAGCTGGCACTGCAGCATCTGACTACAGCATCCCAAGAGCTCTCAGCTTTCGTGGCCTTGCGCTGTGCATCAGATATCCATCTTGATTAGCAAAGGATTGCCAAGTCATGATGAAAGAGCTCTATTAATACCGATTAAATCCGCAGAGATTATGGAGCTACCCACGTATTTGTCACAAAGCTTGTGAAACTTTGTTCAGAGCTGCAATGAATTCCCTCAACAGTAATGAAGTGTCAACAGCTGCCTGGAGGAAATCAACTGTGCACTGTTCTGTCTGAATTTCAGCTTAGCTCCAAAGGACACTCTTACTCCATTGGGAAAAGATGGGTATCATAGAATCATAGAATGGCAAGGGTTGGAAGGGACCCCAAGGATCATAAAGCTCCAACCCCCCTGCCATAGGCAGGGACACCAACCTCAGGCCTGGAGCTACACAAGGTTGCCCAGGGCCCCATCCAACCTGGCCTTGAACACTTCCAGGGATGGGGCATCCACCACCTCTCTGGGCAGCCCCTTCCAGCACCTCACCACTCTTTCCGTAAAAAACTTCCCCCTAATATCTAATCTAAACCTTCCCTCCTTTAGCTCCAATCCATCCCCCTTGTCCTGCCATTATCTGCCCTTTTAAAAAGCTGATTCCACTCCTGTTTCTCTGCTCCCTTCAGGGACTGGCAGGCTGCAATGAGGTCCCCCTGCAGCCTTCTCTTCTCCAGGCTGAACAAGCCCAGCTCCCTCAGCCTCTCTTTGTAGGGCAGGTGCTCCAGCCCTCTAATCATCCTTGTGGCTCCTCTGAACTCTCTCTAACAGTTCTACATCCTTCTTGTATTGGGGCCCCAGCTCTGGACACAGGACTCCAGGTGGGGCCTCACAAGGGCAGAGCAGAGAGGGACAATCCCCTCCCTGTCCCTGCTGCCACCCCTCTGCTGATGGAGCCCAGGATCCCATTGGCCTTGCGAGCTGCAAGAGCACACTGCTGGCTCATGGTAAGTTTCTCATCCATGGTGACACCCAGGTCCTTCTCAGCAGGGCTGCTCTCAAGAAGCTCTTCTCCCAGTCTGTATCTATGGCTGGGATTCTTCTGGCCCAAGTGCAACACCTGACACTTGGCAGTGTTGAAACTCATTAGGTTCACCTGGGCCCATTTTTCCAGCCTGTCAAGATCCCTCTGGATGGCTTCCTTCCCTTCTGGGGTGTCGACTACACCACTCAGCTTGGTGTCATCCGCGAACTTGCTGAGGGTGCCCTCAATCCCATCATCGATGTCATTGATAAAGATGTTAAAGAGAACCGGTCCCAAGACAGACCCCTGGGGGACACCGCTTGTCACCGGCCTCCACCTGGACACAGAGCCATTGACCACCACCCTTTGGCTACGGTCTGTTAACCAGTTTCTTATCCACTGGGTGGTCCACCCATCAAATCCACATCTCTCCAGTTTAGAGATCAGGATGTGGTGGGGGACTGTGTCAAAGGCCTTGCACAAGTCCAGGTAGATGACATTGGTCACCTTCCCTTTATCTACTGATGCTGTCACTCCATCATAGAAAGTCACCAGATTGGTGAGGCACGACCTTCCCTTGGTGAAGCCATGCTGGCCGTCCCGGATCAAGTGCTCTTCCCTCATGTGCTCCAGCATGTCATCCAGGAGGATCTGTTCCATGATCTTCCCAGGCACAGAGGTGAGCCTCAGCGGCCTGTAGTTCCCTGGGTCTTCCTTGCTCCCTTTCTTATAAATGGGAGTGACATGACCTTTTTTCCAGTCCCCAGGGACCTCTCCTGACAGCCATGACTTTTCAAATATGATGGAGAGCGGCTCAGCAACCACATCAGCCAGCTCCTTCAGGACCCAGGGATGCATGTCACCCGGCCCCATAGACTTGTAGACATTCAGTCTCATGAGGCGGTCTCGGACTTGCTCTGCCCTTACAGTGGGGGGGGATTTACTCCCCCAGTTCCCACCCAGAGGTCCAGGGATGCAAGATTCTGGGATTTGAGAATCTTGGCTGCCAGAGAAGACTGAGGCAAAGAACTCATTCAGTACCTCAGCCTTCTCCTCATCAGTTGCAGCCAGTTCTCCTTTCTCATTTACCAGGGGAGGTACATTCTCTTTGACCTGTCTCTTCTGGCCAATGTACCTGTAAAATCCCTTCTTGTTGTTTTTAACATCCCTCGCCAAGTTCAGTTCCATCTGCACCTTGGCTTTCCTGACCCCGTCTCTGCAAGTCCGAACAGCATCCCTGTATTCTTTCCAGGCTACAGAACCGTGCTTCCAGAGCTTGTGTTTGCCTTTCTTTTCTCTCAGTTTGACCAGCAGGCCCTTACTTAGCCATGCTGGCTTCCTGCCCCTCCTGCTCACTTTCTTATTCAGAGGGTCAGAGAGTCCCTGAGCTCTCAGAAAGGCATCCTTAAAGAGTAGCCAGCTGTCCTCAACATTTCTGCCTCTAAGGACCACCTCCCAGGAGATCTTGGTCAACAGGTCCTTAAACAGCCTAAAGTTTGCTCTCTTAAAGTTCAGTGTCCTGATCCCACTCTTTGCCAGGCCCACATTCCTTGAGATCACAAACTCAACTAGGGCATGGTCACTGCAGCCCAGGCTGCCTCCAACCTTGACACCTTTAATGATCTCCTCCACGTTGGTGAGCACCAGGTCCAGCAATGCATCTCCTCTAGTTGGTCTATCAACTATTTGAACCAGAAAGTTGTCATCTACAGACTCCAGGAGTCTCCTGGATCTCTTGCAGGTTGCTGTATGGTTTTCCCAACAGATGTCTGGGTGGTTAAAGTCCCCCATCAGGATGAGTGCCTGTGACCGCGACACCTCCTTCAGCTGAAGGAAGAAAGCCTCATCAGTATTCTCTCTTTGGTCAGGTGGCCTGTAGTAAACCCCTATCACCAGCTGCTCCTTTTTAGCCCCATCCCTAATTCTGACCCACAGGCTTTCGACCTGCTCCTGGCCACTTCTCAGAGAGAGCTCCTCACAGTCTATCCACTTTTTAACATAGAGGGCAACTCCCCCACCCTTCCTTCCTAACCTATCCCTTCTAAAAAGTCGATGCCCTTCTACAGGGGTATTCCAGCTGTGGGAATCATCCCACCATGTTTCCGTGATTGCAACTACATCAAAGTTTTCCAGTGCCATCACGGTTTGCAGTTCCTCCTGCTTGTTACCCATGCTGTGTGCATTCGTGTAAAGACACTTCAGCTGGGCTTTCTGACTCAATAGCTTTTTTGAGGAGCCCTCCCTCAAACCTCTGGGAGGAATCTGGAGTTTTCCCCCACTGCGTCCTAGAGGGACATTAGAAGGTTCCAGAAAGGGGGTCAGCAATACTACCTCCTCTGAGGAGTCCCCAGAAGTTCCTAAGGGACACTTTAGAGGTATTTCCCTACAGTCTTGTAGAATTTCAGCATCTCCAAGCCCTTCTCTATCCTGTTGAATTTCACCCTCTTCACCCTTCAAATCTTGTATAAGGCTAGAGGTGGCGACTTGCTCAACCCTAGCAAGCCTCACTATTTCCCCTCCCCCGTTCCTAACTAGTTAGGTATAAGGACATCTTGCTGCTTCTGAGCAGCAGGAACTGTCGTAGCTCCTGCCCATCTGTGTAATCAATACCAAGGTCAGCCCAGGACATGGTCCACTTGAATCTGTCTGCCTAAGCAGAGAAGGCAGAGGCAGGAACAACACTGATTCATTTCAGGTATTGCTTAGGGTAAAATGAGATCTGATGCCCTCTCTACTGACATGGAGAATACTAGGTCAAGGGTCAGAGGATGAGCAAACAGCAGTAAAAGAAACGAGACCACAGGAAAGGTGAGAAAACATGGGCTGTATCGCTGGAAATACCAGGGGTTGAACACCCTGTTATCACCCATCACACCCCACCGCCCATGTCTGCTCAGTGGGGACCAGTTTCCACACAGGCTATGCAAGCCTTGCCTTACAATGCCAGAAGGGCACTACACGGTGGGCAGCCAGAGGTGCTGTACAGAACAAGAAAAATACACAGCAGGAAAAACTTAAAAGGAAAAAGCGTGGTTTGTTTTGCTTGGTGTGTCCTGTCGTGTCCCCCCTGCTCCCCACCCCCGGCCCCGCTCCCGGCTCACAAGTTGGAACTCTCCGGCCCAGGGATCTTGCCTTCCATCCAGTTTAGGTTGCCATAAGCAGCACTAAGTGCCCTGAAGTGCCACCCCGCTCCCCACCAGAGCCCAGCGCGCTCTCCCTGGTCTCTTCCCTCCCGTGCTGCGCCTGTCCTTTGTCCCGGGGCTCCTCCATCGTCACGGGCCGCCTCTCCGCTCCACCAGGCAAAGAGCACTAGACCCAAGCTGCTGCCAGAGCAGCACGGGTGCCGGCCTCCTGGTTCCCCGGCCTCTCGGCCCGCCTGGTTCCCCGGCCTCTCGGCTCGACCGGGGGGGCCCGGCCTCTCGGCCCGGCCGGGGGGGGCCCGGCCTCTCGGCCCGGCCGGGGGGGGCCCGGCCTCTCGGCCCGGCCGGGGGGGGCCCGGCCTCTCGGCCCGGCCGGGGGGGGCCCGGCCTCTCGGCCCGGCCGGGGGGGGCCCGGCCTCAAGGCCCGGCCGGGGGGGGGCCCGGCCTCAAGGCCCGGCCGGGGGGGGGGCCCGGCCTCAAGGCCCGACCGGGGGGGGCCCGGCCTCAAGGCCCGACCGGGGGGGCCGGCCTCAAGGCCCGACCGGGGGGGCCCGAGGCAGCCCTGGGAAGCCCGGAACTCAGGCGGGCCCAGCTTGGTCACCACGGGGGCCCGGCAGCCCGGCCCGGCTTCGCTCCGCGGCGGCGGTAAGCAGCAGCCCCCCAGCCGCCGCGCCGCCCGCTCACCCCGGTCCTAAACGCGGCCTGGCCGGGCCACCGCCTCCCTGCCGCCCGGCGCGGCGCTGAGGCGCAGCCGCCCGCCCCTGGCAGGAGCCCTTCCCGGCGCCAAACCTCCGCGGGGCGGCCCGAGGGACGGCTGCGGCCTCCCGCTCCGGCAGCGGGGCCCGAGCGGCTCCGCGGCGGTGGGACGAGACCGCCACCCGGCCGGCCCCTTCCGGCGCGCGAGCGCTGAGGGGAGGGGGGAGGAGGGGGGGGGCGTGCCCCCGGTCACGTGACGGGGAAGAGGGCGGTTTCTCCCGCCCTGCTCACGTGGTGCTGGGGGGGGGACAGGGATAGGCGGAAGGGCCGGTGGATGGGCGCGCGCTGGCGGCGCGGGTGAGGAGCCGGGTGAGCGGGACGGGGCGGGGGGGGGGGGGGGGGGGGGGGGTTGTGGTGACGGTAGGCGAGCGCGCGGCGTCGCCTCGCGTCGCGTCACGTGACGTGTCGGGGGAGCGGCCTCGCGCGCGCGTGGAAGAGGAGGAGGAGGAGGAGGAGGGGCGAGGGGAGGGGGGAGGAGCGAGAGGGGGGGAGGAGCGAGGGAGGGGCCGGGTAAAACGGCAGCGAGCGGGGCGCGGGGCGGTCACGTGACGGTGGTGGGCGCCGCCGCCGCCGCTGCTGTTGCTGTTGCTGCTGCTTTGTGAGCACATTGGGCAGGTACCGCGCGGGGGGGGGGGGCGGGAAGGGGAAGGGGAAGGCTGGGGTCGCGCGCGCCCGCCTGCAGGGTGAGTGGGGCTGGGGAAGGGGCGGCACGTCCCTGCCCCGCGCGCGGCGGCGGCGGCGCGAGGGGCGGTGGGCCCGCGCGCCCCGCGGGAGGCCCCGCGCGCCCTGCCCCCGCCCCCGCTGTCCGCGGGCGGCCGCCGCTCCCCTGGTGGCTTCGGGGGCTTCCCCCACCCCCCCTTCCCCGGGCCGGCCCGTCACCCTCCTGCGGGTCTGGGTACGACGGGCCCGTCTCAGGGGCCGATTCCCCGTCCCGGCGGGAGCTTTTGTCCGGCGGCGGGTACCTGCCAGGGGCGTCCCTCCCTGCCGGGCCTGCCGCCCCTTCGCGGCCCCGGAGGGGCTGTGGGGTGGTGGCGGGTGAGGGGAGGCGGCTCTGCCCTACTTTTGCTGCCGGCCGCCCGGGGGAAAAGCTGCCCTAGATTGCCGCCCCCCACCCCCCTTCTCTCTCCTCAGAGGCGCGGGTGGAGGCCGCGGCTGCGGGCGGCTCTTGCCCTGCCCCTGCCCGGGCTCGTGTGGGGAGGGGGAGGGGGGCCCGGCCTGACCCCTGGCGGGTGGCGGGAGCCGGGCGTTAGCTCCCCGCCCGCCTCCCTTGGGGGCCGGGGGCTGGGGGGGGGTCCCGTTCCTCGTCCTTCTTGTTTCTTATCTCCTTGCCAC
The DNA here is from genome assembly GCA_022605575.1 of Laterallus jamaicensis coturniculus. NCBI lineage: Eukaryota > Metazoa > Chordata > Aves > Gruiformes > Rallidae > Laterallus > Laterallus jamaicensis. The sequence goes on from JAKCOX010000138.1 coordinate 630,704, forward strand.
CGTGGGTTTCTCTTCTGACAGGGTTTCTGCTCCTCCCTGGCTCTGGGGTGTGTGTATGTGTGAGGAAAAGGGGGGTGCAGCTGGGCCCCTCAGGGGAGAAGCGGGGCGGGTGGAGGGGAGTGTGCCTTTGGGCCCGTTCTGGATCTCCAGTCAGGCCAGATCAGGGCTGGCAGCGCAGGAAGGGGCCTGTGGGTGAATAACGGTGGATTTCTGCCTTGCGTGGGGCTTTACTTCCATGTTGTCTTTCCCCATGTCCTCCTTGGGTTCTCCCGTGCTGGTGGGGGGATTAGGGCAGCTGTGTCACCGTCACATCCACAGAATGCACTAACCATAGCATCTTGACAGCTACAGTGAGTTACTTGAGGACATGTTGACAAATGAACCGTTCTCTCTGCTAACCTTCTCTACGTAGTCCTCCCTCATCCCTGGTTATGCGTGCTGCTGACAGTTCTAAGTCAGGGCAGGCCTTTGCTTCTGGGGTGCCTTGTGTTGTACTTAAAAAGAAGGAAAGCCTTCTATGTTTGCTGTTGTTGCTGAAGGAAACGATAGCAGGGAAGTGAACTGGTAGAAGAACCCTTTTGCAAGAAACTGGGTGTAGAAAGGAACCTCATAGGCATTTAGGCCGGGCAAGGATCTGAACTCTGGGATGTGATGAAATGGATTTTAAAAATACGTGCTGAGAGGTCTGCAGTGCTGTTGAATGCCACCCAGTTTGAAGCTTCTGTCTTACAGGTTTGCTAACGTCAGGAAGCGCGGACCTGCAGAGCCCTCTTGGTTGTCTTCAGAGGAAGATGCAGTCTTGTGGACAGAAACTTTGGGTTTGGTGTGGAGCTGTGTAAGGGGAGGCACACGAGGGCCAGCCTGCTTAATTTCTAGCCACCGAGCAGCCGCCGGTCCCAGGTCCTCTCAGTTTGAGTAGAAGATGGAACACTTCTAATACAGCAGCAGATAAAGGCAGTAGCTTCTGGAGCAGTAGTGGCTGGTGAAATGGAGGGGCTGTGTCCTGGCGTGAGAGCAGCTGTTTTTTTCAAGGAGGGAAATTGGAGCTGGATGTGTGTAAAGGGGGAGGATGTGCACACAGGCCTGAAGGAGCAGCGTTTGCCATTGAAACGCAGCCCTTTGCCACAAACTGCAGCGAATCAGCCTTCTGAGGCTTCTTGGCTTTTTTTAATATTTACCAGGGCCCTTTAGCAATTCCCTTGGTTGTATCACGTTCTCTAGTGGAATCTGGGTTTGGATTCCTACCTGACAGACTCAGTATTTATACCTGGGACCAATCTCTGCCGTGGTTTGACCTAGCTTGTTTAAAGAATTTATTTTTAACCTTACACTAGGTAACTTGAAAGCAAGCAAGGCTGAATCGCTCCACAGCGTTAATGATGTTTTGGGTCTCCTGGAGTGTTACATGGAGGAACTGGATTGACTGGTGTAAAACTATTTTGATGCACAGTCTGGAAAATGAGCCAGCTTTTCTGTTTATAACCTCAACTGTCTTAGTAGCTTCAGGGAGGGAGGGAAGAGGGTGAATTGGACAAGCTCTATGCTGCTTTGTTCTACTTGCAGTTTTTAAAATAACTGCTTGTAGTAATAAAAGCAAAGGCATGAAAATTCAGATATGCAGGCTGTTTCACTGGCATTGTTTTGACCAGTCCTCAGAAAAGCCCCTGATGCCATGACTTGCAAAAGGTTTTGACCATTTGAGGGGACTTTAGAGTTATGGACTCACCACTCAAATCAAAGGAAGATAGGGTAAACACAACAGAAACATCTTGTCTAGTACCAGAAGATATTATTTTAATTTTTTTTTTTTGATTCTTCCAATTTTTAAGCTACTGTTTGGAACTTAGAAGCAGGTTTTTTCTTGTTTTGTATTTCTTCCATGGACTTAGTGTGATGCTTTCCTCACAGAATGCCATGTTTTTGGTAGTTTTATGTTGCTATCACCCTGGTGATGCTGGTCATAACAGAATAGTATGCTGATTGATAGTCCTTGAGAGATGGATGTATCATAGGCTTAATATTCTGTTAATAGTATTGATAGTATTGCTATCAACTGTAATGTTTACTTTCAATTTTGGTAACGTTTTAGTACCAATACTTAGAATAGGTTCTTCATGAAAGAATAGGAATGCCACTTTATATCTTTTATTAAATAAATGCCTTTATATTTGTCTCCTTATTTGGCTGAAAAACATGGGCAAGGCTCTGGAGACTTGTGTCCTGTGTGTGGGCTTGCACAGTCTCCTATGACCTTGGTAGAGGAAAAGACAAGCGACTTGTCTGTCCCCTTTATAAGATGACAGATTATAGAAACTCAGTGTTGTTTTCTTTTGTACTTCAGAAGTACTGAATGGAAGGTGCTAGATGAAGTACAAGTAATATCTACTTCAGTGGTGGTGTTCTGCTGTAGATTTTTGTGGATTTTTTTTTTTCTTCCCCCTGGTACAGTCTGCTCACATGTAGCCCTCATTGCATCCTCTTTGTTTTTCAGAGAAGACCTTGTTTGGACTTGTCCTGCTTTTCATGTGCCTTCCCTAAACTTATGTTCATTCAGGTGAGCGGAGCAGGCTACCCAGAGGAGCTGTGGCTGCCCCCTCCCTGGCAGGGTTCAGGGCCAGGCTGAGTGGGACAACCTGGGCTGTTGGAGGGTGCCCCTGCCCATGGTGACTAGATGGGCTTCGAGGTCCCTTCCACCCAAATCAGCCTGTGGTTCTGTGATGGTGAGTTGTGAGGTAGCTCCTTTGGAGCTAATTAAGGTTCATATTTTACAACAGTGATAGGAATGGTTTCTACATTTTGCTCTAACTTGAAAGTGTTTTAATTTTGTCCATCTAAACTGGGTAGTTTGTTAGAACTCTCAGCTCACCGTGGGCTCCTGCAGTCCTTTCCATACCTGTGGTACATTCAGACTTTTTTCCCTACTATTTCTCAGTGCTGCAAAGACTAAGGACAGATTAGAAGCAGCAGTCTCATGCCTAAGATCTCACAGCTTGCTTTTAGTACTACTGTTTTGCTGAATTTATTTCTTTATTTAGGTTTTCTCTAGATAGTAAAACTTAGAGGTTATATGAACAACTTTGTAAAGTTGTTTCTGGTCTCAGTCCTCTTGAAGTAATTTTTCTTTGTTCTTTCTTTATGTCCAGGTGGCTCTGTGAAAGTTACAAGATACTGTGTCTTCTTTTGAAGATAAACTTTGTCAAAGTTTTTTCCTCTTCCTCCCCAGCTTCTTCAGTCAGTCTCCCAACAGATAAGCTTGGAGGAGTCTTAAACCTGGCTGAGTGTAGCATTTTTGCATTGAAAACAACAAAATGTTTCCCACATTGAGAAAGCTTTGATCATTCCTGAGACCTAAAGTTTGTCTGAAGTAGTACTCTTATTGTGTCTTCATGGTCTTGTGTTTTTGGTGTTTGGTTTGGGTTGTTTTTTTTTTTCTTCTTTCTTTATCATACAGGAAGCAGAGTTTGTTCAAAATCTGCAGAAAACATAGGTTCAACAGAATTTTGTCTTACAGAATCGTTTAGTGTTTGCATTCAAAATTAAATGAAGAAGACACAAATACTTTCTTAAGGCCCAGATTTGAATCCTTAAGTTGTGCTTTTTTAACCTGGCTTAAATCAGGGAGGGAAGTCTGTCTCAGTCTTTTAGCCAGATCTGTGGTTGAAGGTGTGAAGTTTGAATTGAGCAGCTGTGGCAATATCCCAAAATATTTCTATTGGTTAGATATAGGGAGAGGAAGGTTGTTTTTTTTTTTATTACAGTTTTGCTGTTTATGGTGTAGCTTTCATCTGAAACATTTCAATTGTATTTCTTACGACTAAAATACTGTTCCTAGAAATAGGATGATGCTTTGGAGACCATATAGAGATTGCTTTTGAGCAAGGACAGTTGTGGGTCTTTTTTCCTATTGTGTTTGTTTTGTTAAATATTTTTTTAAGGATAGTGGATATAATAATATGAAATATGAAATATGGCTATTGAAAGCTCTTTTGTTTCCTCTGTCTGTTTGGCTTTATATGTCAACTGAATCATGGCTACTTTATGCTGAACACTTGACCAGTATCTTTTATTACCACATTGTTCCCTCTTTCCCTGTGTTTGAAGGCTATTGCTGATTTTTTTCTTCTTCCCCTTTCTGCTTTTACATTCTTCCTTGATTTTCAGACTTGCATGCTGTCTCAGATGCAGTTTCAGCAACATGCATCTGAAAGGAATCCTGGTGCCAAACCTCTCCTGTTAAGGCTGTACATAATATATTTTATTGTAAATTCTGGTCCATGCTTTTCAGATGGGCTGTGCTTCAGGTGACAGATATCTTCTGTTCCTGGGCTTTTATTTCCGCTTTCAGTCACACATTCTTCAGATCACTGGCTTGTGATCCATTTTGAGCCTGTCATAAGAGGGGCCTAAGTCACTGATGTTAGCTTTGGGTGACTAAACGTGATGAGAGGGAGCAGTACTGCACGTCCTGGCCTTGTGCTTCACTTTCTTTTATTAGCCACTGGATGATTTTCTGAGTGTTTTGGACGTGGGGTAAGTGCCAAAGGGTAGCTGTCTGAAATTCAGTTCAGAGAAAGGTGAATATAGTGTTGTGAGCTTGATGAAGGCAAGTTGATGTATGTGCAGAAGTGATTTGGTTTTTGTTGGTGTTTTTTGTTTGTTTTCTCCAGTGATTGAGAGAACCTGATGGCTTCTGATCCATCTGCAACCTGTAGGGCTTCTTTGCAGCTTCTTGATGTCCTTTTAACAGCCGTGTCCAGGAACCTTTATTTCCATCTTAGGAAAAGATGCTTATTACCCTTCTTGAATAGTTCTCTGGTTTGACTGCAAGTATAAAACTACTTGCAGCTTTATACCTTTGCTCCAGTTTTCATTGTTCACTGTTGTACCTGTTGATGTAGCAGTGTATGTTGCTGGATTTGAAGTCCCAGTGACTTTTAACTGATTTAACTGAAGGTAGCCAGTCACTTGATTTTTCTTTCTATTACTGTGCAGAAGTGCTGGAGTTTAGGAGTTGTCCCTAGTGAAGCTTGTGGAGTGTTTTTGATAAAAGCTTTTCTGTTAGAGGACTTCCCTCCCTTTTCCCTTTGTTTAACCTGGCTGAGGCTTGCAGGGATCTCTGGAGGTCATCCTATCTCCCCAGCTGCAGCAGCTTGCCCAGAATCATACTTGGGTATCTTCTGACTATCTCCAAGGACAGAGGCTCCCCCATCTCGCTGCTCAGCCTCTGCCAGTGTTTGTTCACCCTCACAGTAAAACATCATCCCCTGATGTTCAGACAGAGCCTACTTACTCTGTGTCAGTTTGTGCCCATCACCTCTGCTTTCATCACTGGGTGCTGCTGAAATGAGCCTGGCTCTGTGCACCCTACTTTCAGGTCTGTTGATGAGACACCCCTTGTACCCTGAAAGAAAAGTTTTCTTCTCTAGGTTGAACTACTTGCTGTAGCCAAATCCATAGTCTTTCTGGCAAACTCAAAGCTATACTTTCTTACATGCCATTAAGAAGGAGGTGGATTTGGAGTTGAATTTAGTAGGGGTCAAAACAGTAATTCATGACTCCTGGTAGGTGGAGTGGGTGGGTGGGTTTGGGATATGAGTTTAGAGAAAGTGCTGTGAAAATGCAGTAAGATGTGTTCAAATCTGAATGATTTCTGTGCTTGCAAATAAGGAGTAATTGGCTGTCTTGACACTCACTGAACTGAGGACTGTAATTCAGCAGTTGTGTGAGGGACAAAACAGGTCAAACACTTGCTTGTCTGCTAGTGATAAAATTGCCCAAGTCCTGTGTATGCTCCTTCCAGGAGCTGTGTGGATTCTCATCGATGGTTTAATGTACATACTGCATTTAGGAAAGTTTAGGATGAGTTCTTACTGCACTTCTGCATATTAAGCAGCTCATTTTGTGAGGCTCTGTGCATAAAAATTATTTTTAAAAGTACTTTTTAGTAAGAGTAAAGCCAAAACTTTGTGGAGTTACACAGGCCCTGGTAAATTAGGAGTGAACAAGATCAGCCTATTTTTCTTGTTCTTGCAAATCCATCCCTCTTCCCCCAAATCCCCAGGAACCCCCACAGCTGTAGGCAAAGGTTAAAACAAAGTCAGTTTGTTAAAATGACTTCAGAGTTAGGGATATTGAATCTGGGAAGTGCAGGGCAGCTCTTTTAAAGTACTATCCCCTGAAATGAAACATCAGTGAGATTTAGTTTCTGCTGGGAAGCCTACCTCAAATATTTCTAATGACTTAACCCCCCTTGCTGATTCCAGTGATTGTTAGGGAGTGCTTCTGAGTACTGCAGTCGTAGGGGAAAGGGAGGAGAAAATGTTTAACTTGTGTGTTTTTTCTCAATAAATCCAGCAAAATAGGATGTGTTCTGTTGATGTTATGTGTTTCACTAATTATGAAATGACCTACCTATTATAAAATAGAATAATTGAGGCCAAGAAATGACAAAACTGCCCCTGTTCAGTTGATTTTGATACCTAAGCAAAAGCACCTCATTACCTAAGCATGCAACATACTGAGTGACACATCTTACCTTGCAGGCCAGAACAAGCGAGTTCAGAACCTCCAGTCAGACTGTGGTAACTAAAACCTTTTTCACCTAGCAAAAACCAAGTAGCATTTTGAGATTCAAGCTGAAGGTAGGAGAGAACAAATTAAATAGTTTAGCAACTGGAATTGTTTTCCTCCCCATGTTGAGGAGGGGTGGTGGGCTGGGAACTGGCTTTATGGTTGTAGGTTGCCTTCTTAAACTTCTAATTTACCAGACCCTGATTGAGAAGCTGCATACAACTCCTCCTCCCCTTCCAGCTGCTCCATGGTATGTGAGGAAAGTTTGGATCAGCATGTTCTTTTGATGGTGATAGGGGTTTACTACAGGCCACCTGACCAAAGAGAGAATACTGATGAGGCTTTCTTCCTTCAGCTGAAGGAGGTGTCGCGGTCACAGGCACTCATCCTGATGGGGGACTCTAACCACCCAGACATCTGTTGGGAAAACCATACAGCAACCTGCAAGAGATCCAGGAGACTCCTGGAGTCTGTAGACGACAACTTTCTGGTTCAAATAGTTGATAGACCAACTAGAGGAGATGCATTGCTGGACCTGGTGCTCACCAACGTGGAGGAGATCATTAAAGGTGTCAAGGTTGGAGACAGCCTGGGCTGCAGTGACCATGCCCTGGTTGAGTTTGTGATCTCAAGGAATGTGGGCCTGGCGAAGAGTGGGATCAGGACATTGAACTTTAAGAGAGCAAACTTTAGGCTGTTTAAGGACCTGTTGACCAAGATCTCCTGGGAGGTGGTCCTTAGAAACAGAAATGTTGAGGACAGCTGGCTACTCTTTAAGGATGCCTTTCTGAGAGCTCAGGGGCTCTCTGACCCTCTGAATAAGAAAGTGGGCAGGAGGGGCAGGAAGCCAGCATGGCTAAGTAAGGGCCTGCTGGTCAAACTGAGAGAAAAGAAAGGCAAACACAAGCTCTGGAAGCACGGTTGTGTAGCCTGGAAAGAATACAGGGATGCTGTTCGGACTTGCAGAGACGGGGTCAGGAAAGCCAAGGCGCAGATGGAACTGAACTTGGCGAGGGATGTTAAAAACAACAAGAAGGGATTTTACAGGTACATTGGCCAGAAGAGACAGGTCAAAGAGAATGTACCTCCCCTGGTAAATGAGAAAGGAGAACTGGCTGCAACTGATGAGGAGAAGGCTGAGGTACTGAATGACTTCTTTGCCTCAGTCTTCTCTGGCAGCCAGGATTCTCATAATTCTCAAATCCCAGAATCTTGCATCCCTGGACCTCTAGGTGGGAACTGGGGGAGTAAATCCCCCCCCGACTGTAAGGGCAGAGCAAGTCCGAGACCGCCTCATGAGACTGAATGTCTACAAGTCTATAGGGCGGGACGACATGCTTCCCAGGGTCCTGAAGGAGCTGGCTGATGTGGTTGCTGAGCTGCTCTCCATCATATTTGAAAAGTCATGGCTGTCAGGAGAGGTCCCTGGGGACTGGAAAAAAGGTCATGTCACTCCCATTTATAAGAAAGGGAGCAAGGAAGACCCAGGGAACTACAGGCCGCTGAGGCTCACCTCTGTGCCTGGGAAGATCATGGAACAGATCCTCCTGGATGACATGCTGGAGCACATGAGGGAAGAGCACTTGATCCGGGACAGCCAGCACGGCTTCACCAAGGGAAGGTCGTGCCTCACCAATCTGGTGACTTTCTATGATGGAGTGACAGCATCAGTAGATAAAGGGAAGGTGACCAATGTCATCTACCTGGACTTGTGCAAGGCCTTTGACACAGTCCCCCACCACATCCTTATCTCTAAACTGGAGAGATGTGGATTTGATGGGTGGACCATCCAGTGGATAAGAAACTGGTTAACAGACCGTAGCCAAAGGGTGGTGGTCAATGGGTCTATGTCCAGGTGGAGGCCGGTGACAAGCGGTGTCCCCCAGGGGTCTGTCTGGGGACCGGTTCTCTTTAACATCTTTATCAATGACATCGATGATGGGATTGAGGGCACCCTCAGCAAGTTTGCGGATGACACCAAGCTGAGTGGTGTGGTCGACACCCCAGAAGGAAAGGAAGCCATCCAGAGGGATCTTGACAGGCTGGAAAAATGGGCCCAGGTGAACCTAATGAGGTTCAACACTGCCAAGTGTCAGGTGTTGCACTTGGGCCGGAAGAATCCCAGCCATAGATACAGACTGGGAGAAGAGCTTCTTGAGAGCAGCCCTGCTGAGAAGGACCTGGGTGTCACCATGGATGAGAAACTTAACTTTCCCTGGAAGTGTTCAAGGCCAGGTTGGATGGGGCCCTGGGCAACCTTGTGTAGATCCAGGCCTGAGGTTGGTGTCCCTGCCTGTGGCAGGGGGGTTGGAGCTTTATGATCCTTGGGGTCCCTTCCAACCCATGCCATTCTATGATTCTATGATTCTATGGTACATTCTTTCCTTGACTCAACATATAGGTTTTAGTGCTGTATGCTGAGGGATGGGGTAGTATGCAGTATGAGCTGGGGAGCTGCTTTGGCAGGGAGGTTGGACCCCATGATCTCTCGAGGTCCCTTCCAACCCCTACAACTCTGTGATTCTGTAGAATGAGTTGCCTGTGGAGAAGCAGGAGGAGGATGTGGCTTAGGGGTAGTTGCAAGATGGATTTGGGCTGGGGGAAAAACAGGGGAAGAGTCTGGTATTCTTGATGACTGATACGATGGGTTGCTGCTCTGATTGGTTTGTTTGAATTATCTGGAGTTTGGCTTATAGCACCAGAAATCAAGTCATTATTGCTGGGCATCCTTAGCTCTGTCTTCACAAACAAAATTCCTGCTTTGATGAACTGCAGTGGAAGGGAGGGATGAAGCATTAAAGGGAGCAGTGGGCCCTGGTAGAACATGTGGGGAGGAGGAAGAGGTCTGCGTTCTCTGCATCCCTCTGAGTTATTAAGTCTGCATGGTGACTTATTTGGCACTGTGGCTATGTTTCAGTCTCTCGAACCAGTAGCTCTGTCAGTGTGTAGCAGCTGAGGCTCCAGTCATGCAGACTGGGTGGCTGGGAGTTTTTGTGTCTTGTGTCTCCTGGTATTGCTATAAATGCATTTTTATTCTGAATTTACGGGTGCGTGTTGGTGCTGCGCTGCAGAGTTGCTCTTTTCCCCAGAAGTTTATATATGAACAGACATGCCATCAGGTAGTGTGAAAGTTTATTTTTTTTAAGATAATCTTTTTGTTCCTTTTCTAAGGGAGAGGTGTAAGGGGGAGAGAGTAAGCTATCTCTGCTGGCACTCTAATGGAGGGGAAAGTTAGCTCTCTTTAGAGATGCACTTTTCCCTTCTTTTGAATAAAATGAGCTTGTCACCACCTTTTACATTTTCTGAAAAATCTCACATTTCTCAGTTTCCCTGCCAAGTGAAGTAAAACCACTTAAGCATAGCTCAAACACAGTACTAAACTTTCCTAAAATGAACTTATTTTATTGTTGTTAAAGCCTAAAGGTGTTCAGCTGAAGTCAACATGTAAGAGACTGAAAATAGAGCCTTACAGTAGGTTGTTTTATCCACATGAATGTTTGGGTATTATGACTCTCACATATTTTATACCAGTATAATATTTATGGCTGGAGAGGTGTAGAGGGGTCTGCTTTCTTAAAATCATGAAGATGAGCTTGGAAAAAGCAGTACCTTCTTCCAGGCCCTGTTGTGAACTGACCTTCTAAGCAGTTCAGCTTCTGGGATGTATCAAAGCTTGTTGAAATACTGACCTGCTGCATTTAGCCTTCACCCTTCTTTTTCAGAAGTTGTATGTATTTCTAAAAGGACCCAAATTTCTAATTTAAAAAATAAAATAAAATTGAAAAAAGCCCTCAATTTACTTTAAAAAAAAGTAAGTATAAAATTAAGGGTTTTATTCAGCTTCAAACCAGTTAAGATGATCTTTTTTTGAAAGATACTTTGCATATTTTAAAATTGTATTTAAATCTCTAACATGACTGAAATGCAGGTTTTTGTTTAAGCCTCTGCTGAAAAGCAAGTTCCAGGTAAACATTGATATATTTACACTTGCTTCTGAAGTAAAATGATAGCCTTTTGTGGATTTGCTGTAGCTATAAGGTCTCTTTGTTGTGTTACTTTTAAAATTTGATAGGGATTTTGATAATTCAGTTGAGCAAAGTGGTGTGGTGTGTTTTTGTTTGGGCTTTTTTCCCTCTCAAATAGGCTTGCATACAGGAATACACCCTGAAGTCCGACTGATGATCTCTGATACAGAAGGTGTTGTGTGTTCTGGGAATTCTCTGGGGTTTATTAATTGTGCATGTAACATTTGAGAACTTAGAATAGTTTTAAGGGAAGTTGTGTATCTGGCTTTGGGAATGAGGTAATCTTTTTAAACAAGCATTTTCCCCCCCCTTTCTTCCTCTGATAACAAATTCTGGAAAGAGCACGAATGTTTTTCTTGGAGGTGTTTGTAACTCTTCAGATGGACTTTCATGAATAAGTGGAGGCAAAAATCCTGCTACTTGAAGTTTCTGTTCTCAGCAGTTGCATCTATACTCAGGAATGTTTGAATGTGGTGTATTGAGAGCTGGTTCATCCCAGTCTGTCAGTCTCTGGCAGTTGATCCTGTGAAGAAATTCTTATGATGGGGCTGTGATCTCTCAGTAATTTCCATGACAACAAATCTCAACACCTCTTGACTTCGTGTCAGGGTTCTTCTGAGGTATCAAAACTAAGGTCATGCTACCACCTTGTGCTTTAGAGTTTTACAGCAGAGCATCAGGGTTGGTAAGTATTGTTTTTCAGTTTTAAGATACTAGAAAATGGAGGTACCAAAAGGACAATATAAAATTTTGAGGCTTGTAGGCTTTCAAAACAAACCCAAAACCTGTGCAGAACTGCAAGTTTCACTGTCCTGAGACAGAGAGTAGCCTTTTAGCAGTTTACTTTCTGCTGAGTACAGCTTTGGGTTAATGCTGCCCTTTTAAACCCTGTATGTGTTTTGGACCTTTTGCTCTTTGCAGAGGAGGTGTGTAGAATGACAATTTGCATTTTTCCTCTTACAATTTTTGTTTTCACCTTATTCTAGTGAATCAGGTGGCTCTTACTGTTTTGCCAGAGGCCATGTTTTGGGCAGTGTACTCACTGAAGAACAGTCTTCATGTCTTAAATTGGGGACACATTTAAAACATCATACAGTTCTGCATTTGAAATTTGCCTATTGTTAATGTTTCAATTTAGTTGGTGTCATCTTGGCTTTTACAGCAGCTGTGCTTAACAATTCCCTGTTGTGCAAGAAATCTTACATAGCATTCTGTAAGAGTGCTGGATTCTGCACGTGGGAAGGGGCAGCCCTGGCTGCACATCCAGCCTGGGGGATGAGATGCTGGAGGCCAGCCATGATGAGAGGGATTTGGGGGTCTGGCTGACAGCAGGTTACCCATGAGCCAGCAGTGTGCCCAGGCAGCCAGGAGGGACAACCCTGTCCTGGGTGCATCAAGCACGGCACGGCCAGCCAGGCCAGGGAGGGGACTGTCCCGCTCTGCACTGTGCTGGGGCGGCCTCCCCTCGAGTGCTGTGTGTGCAGTTCTGGGTGCCACAGCACAAGAGGGACATGAAGCTACTGGAGAGTGTCCAGAGGAGGGTAATGAGGATGGGGAAGGGTCTTAGGAGGAGAGGCAGAAGTCCCTTGGTTTGTTCAGCCTGGAGAAGAGGAGGCTGAGGGGAGACCTCATCATGGTCTGTGGCTTCCTGACGAGGGGGAGCAAAGGGACAGGCACCAGTCTCCTCTCTTTGGTGACCAGGGATAGAACCTGAGGGAATGGCATGAAGCTGTGGCAGGGGAGGTTTAGGTTGGATATTAGGAAGAGGTTCTGTACTGAGAGGGGGTCAGGCACTGGTACAGGCTCCCCAGGGAAGGGGTCACAGCACTGAGCTTGGCTGAGTTCGAGCAGCGTCTGGACAATGTGCTCAGTCCCACACTCTGACCTGGCTGGTCCTGTGTGGAGCCAGGAGTTGGGCTTGGGGAACTTTATGTGTCCCTTCCAGCTCAGGATTCCATGAAATGACTGAAAAGTATTTTGTGGTTAAAAAGTTGTTACTTTATCATGCAATTCTTAAAACTTGTAATATTTTATCTTGCTTACCTCTTGCTCATCCTTTGCTTGATTTCAGTGTAGATACAGCTTCTTGGTTTGCTTGGAGAAAATTGATGTTTACAACACGTCTTCTGCTGAAATGGTTTTAAAGATTGTCATTGCCAAACCATTTGTTCAGGGAGATTTTTGTAGATACAGTATGATCTCTAAAGCTGATACCTGTAATATTTTAATGCTGTTGCTAGAGTCGAACACTCTGGTTAGCAAAATGGGTATTCCAGGTGCAGTCTCAGAATTCATATGTGTACTGAGGGTGAGGTGCTGTGATTAATGTAAGATAGCTGTTTCAGAAACTTAAAGTCTGAAGAGTGCAAATCCCTTTTCAAATGTAAATAACTCAGAGCAGAGTACTCAGTCTTGTAGACTGATGTTAAAACAGACATGTGAGTATTGTCTTCTTGGGATGTTTTAGAAGACAGATTTTCTACTTGGGCATTTTAATATTGCCTGGCACAGTGTATAAACTCTGCAGTCAGGGGCTGTTTGGCTAACACAGCATAGTGTTAGCTGTATTAGAATACAAAATATGAATCAGAGTACAAAAATAGGTTTAGAAGGAAGTGTAACTCTTAAGAAAATAAGTGAATAAATATCTGAAGAGGGCTTTTCTTAATAGCCTGTTGATAGGAAGCTTTGAAGAATACATGCTCATTCTTTGAACTTAAAAAAATATTATTATAAAATAATATTATTATATATTATAAACCAATATTATTAGTCTGGTTTGAAAAGAGTGGCAGGGTAGAGTGAGAGCTGTCTACAGAAGACAGGAAATGTGTGGCAGCCAAACATTTAATTTGAGGCAGTCCAGACATGCAGAAAAGTGTAAAGATGGGGAGCTGGAACGGTGACTGTGGGTCTTAGAAGAAGCCTATGGGTGGTTTGCCCCCCCCTCCCCCCATGTTAGAGAGAAAATAATTCTGAATTAAACACAGTAAAACTTTACGAGATTTGACAGCAACTGTGAGCAGCCTGTCTCTCTAGCATCCTCTTTAGAGAGGTTAAGAAACTAAGAAGTTGGAGATGAGTTTCATTTTGCTTTTTAATATTAAGCCTGGATGACTTTATTCCTGCTTTTAGGTTGGAATCCTGTTCCTTTGTAGTGTGCTGTATGTTTGAAGTTGTGAAGATTGTAAAGATTCATTTCCTTGGATGGCTGATGTAATTTTGGTGCAGATCAGGCAGACCTGACCTCACATAAACTGTGAGAACAACGAAACAAGAGTAAGTGAACTTGCTTGTGACACCAAGTTGAGAAGTTGTGATCATGAAGGAAAAGAGTGCTCAAAACTGACTGGGAAAGCTTGGAGTAAACCCTGTTTTTTTGACTGAAGGAGGTCAAGGTGAGGATTAGTACATAAGGAAAGTAGTAAGGTCTCCTTGTTTAAAGCTAGACAAAATGCTAACAACTGTCATGACCGCAGAAGGAACAATGCAGAGTTGGCAGAAAAATAAAAATTATCTCTTTATGGCCTTCAGTTGTTGGTACTGTTTTGGTGTCTGCTTGCCTTGGAGCACCTCAGAGTCTGAAATGACTCTGCTTCCCACAGCGTTTCACGTTGTAGAGCTAAACTTGACACAAATGGGCATGAATTTTACTGTGCATAAAATCTTGATTAAAAGCATATAGGATTGTGAAGGGAGGAAACCTTTAAAACTGCCTTAGGAAAGATTCTTTCCCTTCTGGGACTTAATATTAAGATATATGTGTCACTGGGGAATAAAAACAAAGTTTTGATGGATTTCTTAAGTATCTTAAGTATGGGGTGCAGGGGGAATTGGCCAGCCCCTTTTCAGTGGTCAGTGGAGACAGGACAAGGGGCAGTGGCAGTATGAGCTGGGGAGCTGCTTTGGCAGGGGGGTTGGACCCCATGATCTCTTGAGGTCCCTTCCAACCCCTGTGATTCTGTGATTCTGTGATTCTGTGATTCTGTGATTCTCCTCTTGCCTAAGATGAACCCTGAGAAATCCCATCATCTGGGAAAGATGTTCTAGAATATCTTGTGTTTTTTAAATGAGTCTTTTTCAGCAGGGCTCCTGGTTTTCTTTAGTTTTCTGAATGCGTGAAGGTATCACAAGCAGCAGTCTGTACCTCATCCCTCAGTGTCTCCTTCCAGGAGTAGGCTGTGTACTTGTTCAGGATGATACTTGAGCTCTTTGGTGTTACCAGAACTCTGAAGCTAGAAACAAAAATCTGGTATTACAGTGTTTCTGGTACATTTCATGGACACAGCCTTACTGATTAAGTGCATTTGCTTTTCTTTCACTTGTCTTGTAATTTAGCTGTTGTTTCCAGTTGAGACTGTAATGTGATGAATATTGCAAGTCTGAATTAATCCTCCCCTCCAAAACGTGCTTTTTTTTCCATGGTGGAACTTTCTACTTTGCTCCTTGTCAGTTCTGGTGTGAATTCACTATGTGCCTTTGTTTTTGAGGCAGTTAAGTATGTTTCTATCAGTGTGAGAATGCAACTAACGTCTCTACTGTTGCTTGGCTATTTTTAGTCCTGCTGCTTGTATCTGTTTCTACTCAAAGAATCCCTTTGGAAGCTGTTCCAGGAGAGTGCAGTTTGGAGACAGGGGATGGAGCTGGAGGGGTTGGGGAGAGCACAATTGCTGAGCAAGAGCTGACAGCGAATTGTTTGACATAGAGTGCTGCTTACTGTGTGCCTCCTTGTTTGCAAGCAAACTCCCCTTCTGTAATTCCTGCTTCTGGATATTGTCCCAGCTCTTGTGGCTCCCAGCTTCTGCTAGCTATTTTTTTGGTGTCTTTTGGAGTACTTGAGTCTTCTTACTGGGTTTGTTTTTCTGTGTAAGCAGCAATTAATTTTTGGGGCTGTTTAGATACTGGGGTTTTAATTTCAGAGTGAATAGTTGAAGTATGCATTTCAATACCCAAAGCCTGCAGTTCTCAGTACTTGTGATTTTCCTTGCTCCTGTTACAATTCAGCATTTTTTTAATGTTTTTTTAAAAATTTCTTCTTTTATTCTTTATTTCTTCTTGGTCACAGTTAATATGGGAAGATGATATGTCCTGTACAGCTTCAGTGGTGTCTTTCAGTCTTACCAGAGATACTTTGGCTACTTAAATATTTATTTTCCATATAGTATTGATAGCTTAGTGAAAGTGTGACCTGAGATCATACGTCCTTCCCTGTATTCATGAAGGGAGCATACATGACTTGTTTAGTCTGTACTCAGAAACTGCTTCCTCACCTTTGTATGTAAGTGTGAGTGTGTGTGCCTTAAGCTAACCTGGATTTAGAGCTGACCACCAAATTCATCCTGCATAGGCTGAAAGGTGTTCAAGTTTATTAACAGCCTGTAGATGCTTTGCCCTTTTTTCTCTGTGTGTGTGTGTGTGCATGTAGGGACCCATCTGAAGAACTTCTAAGTTACCCAGCCCTATCTTCCTGGACAAGTCTGTCTGGATTTCCACCTTTCCCTCTTGGACTGCTGAGGGTTTTAATGAGCTGGCAGAAGGACCAAAGCCTTTCCAAGGTGGGGCTTTTGATAAGGAAAAGTTAGATGCTTAAAGTGGTTTTACCCACTGAAAGTGAAATTCAAGGATGACCAGCAAAAAATAATGATTTTGTACATTTGATAGAGATTGCTTTTCATGTCTAAATTGCTTTAGGGTAGTTTGAGTCTCTTGTTTAATGCCCAAAACTGAAAGTAGACAGATAGTTCTGTGACTGGAGGAAGGGACTGTGCTCTAGATTACCATAAACTGTGTTAGGCTGTCCAAATGTTGGTTGATTGTAGCCTCCTCATGTTTGAGTAGAAGCACCTCCAGATTTTTCTAAGTGTAGTCTTCACTTGAGCTGCTGAATGCTAACAGGTATCCAGGAGGCTGGGTGTTAAAAGAGGGGTCCTCAGTAAGGTCTGTTTTCCTGCTGGTGATCAAAAGAATATATATGCCCTAAGATAGTGATATATTCAAGAGTCTCTTCCTGGGAGGTTTTTTTTGTGTGGGGTTTTTTTAATGCCTGCAGAGATATTTGAATGTATTTCTTTGTTCTTGTTGTGAGCAGAGGGCCTCACCAGATCAAATTTTGCTGTACTGATCCCAGGAAAAAGGAAAGGTGGAACCTCACGTGGCACTGATGTTCCAGTGGTGTGTGGCAGCCGAAATGCAAGTTCCCCCTTCCCTCATGAGCTTGATCCCTGTCCCCCATGTCAGATTCAGCAGCTGTATGGCCACATAGGTTTTCACTGGATAAGCTTATTCAACTGACTTCACTGTTTTGTTTTAGAGGGTCTAGTTTGCTCTTGGGTCAGCTCGCTGAACCCACTCCCTCTGCAGCTGCATGATGGCTAGTCTGATTGAAGGGATCAAACAGTAGTACATGGTTAAGGAGTAGGGGAGCAGGGATGCTGTGTGTGGTGACAGCTCACAGTTGTGTGGTACTAGGTGTGAGCTGAAAAATAAACTGCTTGGGTTCTACCTGTGCTATGGATTGAACTTTGAGTGAATGCAGCCTAGTTTCAAACAGGAACTAAAACTTTAGCCAAGTTTTTTTTTGTCTCAGACTCTGCTCAGCCTTCCTCTGCTCTTGTGTGACTTCAGGAGGGCTGTGTGAGTCCTGGCTATAGAGGGTAATGATTTTCAACCCTGAAAAACCTGCTAGTTCACTGCTTTCCTTAGCTGCAACAAACATTTTCTTTTGTGAAGTACTAGTTAATGTTTTTTATAAGCCTCAAAGTTAATTCAATCTGAGTATTTGTTGTGTGGGGTGAATATGCCACAGTGCTGCTGGCTGCTGCGTTTTTGGAAGTTGTGGACACTGTAGAGCACTTCTACTGTATGCTAATCAGGAGACCTTGGGAGGGGAACTATGTGGGGCTTCACCCCCTGTATTTCTTTGTTCCATTTTTTTGTGGGGGGTGAGCTGACAGAAGCAGGTATGAAGAGTTTTGCAATGCAGATGGTTATTCACCACTGGTTGTAGCAGTGATGGAATCAATAGCAAGTACACTGTGTATTCACTTGGCTAGTGCTTTATTTTATCTCCTTAGGCTAGAAAATAAGAGAGCAGAGGACTCAGAGGTGTTCCCTTCTTCCTGCAGCAAGGGGAAGTAGCTTGTGCATGGTTGTGCAAGCTCCAGCAACCAGCTCCAAGCCACTGTGGTGTCTGTATGCTTCCTACCCTGAGATACGCTGAGTCACTTGACTGTTCAGGGCAGCATGTAGTGTGGTCATTGATGAGAGGGAATACATTATCTCTCTTATTTTGGTAACTTTTAGAGAAGGTTCACAGAAGCTTTTTCTATGATGGGGGCAAGAACTGAGGTCCTCCCATCAAACTTTACTGGAACGTGTATTTAATTTTTCCTTCAGGTCTTTGAATCTCAGGACAGGTCAGAGCTTTTCTTAAAATATTTCTTTAGCAGAGAAACCTACCTACTTCAGAAGTGAACTGGCTCTTACCCCTTTCTCCCAGGACCCACACAGTTGCTGCTTCTCCAAGAGAATTTATATTTTCTATATATTCTGTGTGGACTAGTGCTGCTTCTTTTTTTTACTCTCCTAGTCTCTGTTACACAGTTCGCTTACAGCCAGTGGTAAGTGCTGGTAACTAGTGCATCTTGCAGGTCTTTGTAAACAGGTGGCTTATAATTAGCACAGGGAGTGGGTCTTTATATTCTTTTTGCATGAGGAAATCCAGCAGGTTGCTGTCTAAAATGGTGTTCTTGCAGAAATGCAGCAGAAGATAAGAACCTACTTTGTAGGTACTCATGTCTGAAGCGTAAGGTCAAGTCCTCTGAGTCTTCTAGGACATTCACTGCCTTTTGATTATCCAGAGTCACTAAGGGCTGTTCTCTTCTGACAGCAGCAGAGCTGGGTGGGTTTGTGCTGGTCAGGTTTTTAGCAGTCTGAGTGTTGCCTTGGTTGTGTGAGACATAAGGCCCTGGGTGGAAGTCAGTAAGTCAGTTAGGCTTCTCTGACTTTAATGTGATTGTCTAACATGTCATGTGTGTGTGTGTGTCCCTTTTTTTTAATACCAAGGAAAACAATTTGGGAAAATGTAGATCCTACTTGAGAAATTTCTGTATTAAGAAAGGCACTTGTTGCCTTTGAAGTCTGAATGTAAAGAAACGATGAGGGCAAGTCCCCTGGATGATTATTGGGTGTAGTTGGAAGATTTTGATTAAAGCTAGGATAATCAGTATATGCTGAAATGTAAAACATGCCTGTAAAACAGGCAGGGGCACTGGGATAATAACAGAAATAGGTATTGTGAGAGTGAGGATTTTTGAAAAGCTATGTTAATGATATTCTTTCACTTTCATGTTTGAAAGCTGCTCTGGTGTAAGAGGAAAACTTCACTGTTCAGTCCCCTTCACACTCTTTGAGAGGGGCCCTGGGTATGTGACCAGCCCTTGCCTAACTCTAGTGTTCTGAAGATAAGCACTACTTTCTCTTCACAAATAATAGACAAGACTGTATTGTTTTGAAGACCTGTCTGTATATTTCTTTGTCTTCCTTTATGTGATATTTACTTAAGAATACCAGTCCTGAAATTAACCTTTTTTTTTTAATGGTAACGAGCAATCGTGGATTTCTGTAAATTGGGGTGTGTTCTTAGCTAATTATAGGCTGATTTGGCAGAGTAATGATTTCAGCAGCTGAGAATTCACTTGTTTGTTCAGTGTGCTTTGCAAACACAACTGGAAGTGTATGTGTTAATATGTTTGTGCTGGTAACTCTGGGCACTTCCAGCAGTCCTCTCTGGTGAAAGATGAGAGCATACAGATAGTACAACTTCTCCCTCCTGTGGTGTTTTGCCAGTGATGTAGGTATACTCCTGGCCATCAGTATTCCTCCTATTTACTGCAGAGGACCATGAGATGATGAGACTTGAATCCTCCCAGGATCCATAAGCTCAGGTTCAGTGTTTGCTTGGGGCAGCACAGACACTGAGTAATCAGTGCTGCTGTTGAGGAGCGTCCGGACTCTCTTGCAAACTCTTCTCCTCTTTCAGGCAGTAATAAAGGCAGTGAGATTCTTTAGACATCAGCCCTTGAGGGAAAGGCATTGCATCCATGCTTGCAGACATCATTTTCTTTCCTTTGCACTTTTTCCTCATGCCATGCTACTGGTGTAGGAGTGAAATCCTGACTCATTGTACATCTATGGTAGTCGTGCTATCATGAGGCAGTGTCCTGCAGCCTTTTCCCAGCCTTGTCACTGTGAAAAATCCTTGACTGAGTGTGGCTTTGTTATTAGAGTATAAAAAAGCAATCACACTTTTGAGTTACTCAGAGAGATTCCTGCACAATGTTCTTTATTGCAGCTCCTTGTCCAGAGAGTCAAGAAAATAACTTTCTTGAGACTGCCTCAGGGAGGAGAATTGAAACTGCAAATGTTTAGTTCAGCTGATGGAAGTGAATATTTAACTCAGGATTCTTGAAAGTCAGTTGGTACTGCAGTGCGTGGTCTGTCCCTGGAAGTTCAGCAGTAGGTTTTACTGTGCCTTGTGGGGCTTGCCACCCTGACAAGTCAACTTGTATTATGTGTATCTCTTGCGATTTGGACTCTGAGTGTAAAAGGGCACAATTTCTTGTTGAAGGAACATGGAACAAAAGATCAAAGAAAGTGTGGTGGTGGCTTTAAAAACCTGCTTTTTGTGTTGATAGGAATTCAGTTTCTCTTTGATTTTTGCCTTCCTGTTTTCCTTTTAAAATTCAGAGCAAAACTCAACTGAGTGTGTTGATTAAGACTTACGGTGTAGAAGATTTTGAGAGGTGGTGGGATTTGGTCTTTTGAAGAAAGCTGAAGGTTGAGATACCAATACTTAGATACTGCTTTTGGAAAACAGAATTGTTGCCATTCCATTGCCAGGTGGCTTTTTAAATGATGTGTCTGTGTCTGCTGTTGTGTGGTCTTTGGCCTAGACTTTGTGAACAGAGAAAAACACTAAACCAAACAAAACCTTGACATTGAGGATTATTTTGCTTTAGAGTTTCTCTGTTGCTTTCCATTTTTAAGCCTAGATATTTGCTTTCTGATTAAGTGGTTGAGAAGCTAAACATACTCAAACAGTTTTCTTAACAAATGATCAAGGGTTTTATTTTTGCTTGTGGATTTTTGTTGCTTTTTTGAGGAGAAATATAGACAGCATTCCTCTGGAGGTACTAGATTGCAGAATTAATTTTTTTTTTAAGAGCAGGCTTGTGCTTTTTATTCTTATGAAAGTATAACCACCTTCTTTGAACTTCCCAAAACTGTCATGTAGTTTCTTTAAATGCTTTCTCCTCTCTTTGCTAGTGACTCAGGGGTCTGTTTCATTTAATGTGTATCTATTTTTTCAAAATACAGCTGTTTTGGTAACTTGCTAGAGTTGGAATATGTCTACAAGGTCAAGCTTTAACTGCTGGTGAGAGACTTTTGCACTGAGCTGGGCCCTGGCATGGAAACTTAAACTTCTGCTTGCCTTCATTTTTTTTACATTTATTAAACAGATTTTAATTAAGAGTTGTCTTTCAGTCCCAAATCTTCTTTCCTCATTTGATCTGCAGTTAAAATTAAGTTCATCAGTTTGTGATTTCCTACTCATTGCTATGACAACAGCCTGCCAAACAGACTTTTAATATGAGGAATTGGAGAGAGTAAGAAGCTGCTTTGCGAGCAAGGAAGTATTCTTGTCCAACCCCATCTTGTTAATTAATAATGTCCCACTTAATGGTCAAAGGTGTAGTGACTGCTGTAATTTGAAAGCAGTGGCTATCTGCCTCCCTTCTGCCTGTGACTTTGGTACTCTGCAGTGTAGGTGTGGTAGGGTGTGATGCCTCAGCCCTGTGCTGTGAAGGCATCCCCATGCCAAAGGGGTGAGCTGTTTCTTTCCCTGGTCAGTGCGCTGCTGGTGTTGAACAGGGCCCTTCAGCTACTCCTGTGTGCTGGAGTTGGTCTGACACAACTGGTAGATAGTGGGAGCCAGCTAAGGGCAAATAAAATGGCTTTATTTTGAAAGCTTTCTTTATATCAAGCTGCCAGTTGTGCTTTTAAGAAGACTGGATTGTGTCTGAAATGGTTTATGACATGCCTGTGTTGGCTTAATAGGGAATGCCAAGCTGAAGATGTGTTTCCATACTTGTCAGAAGCAACTGCGAGTCCATCCTGCTGCCAGGAAGAGGCTCTCAGCTTTGCTGGCTTCCTGCTTTGGACATATTGCCAAATTTTACTGCTCACAGGCTTCGTGGTCAACGAGATGAGGATCTTCTTTAAAGATCTTGTTGTACAGCTCAGGTTGCTTGGCTTTGTTCCCTCCAGAAGTGCGTTTTGCTGCCTCATCTCTTGGGATGCCACTTCATCCCTCAGGAGTTTCAAGTGTGTGTGTGTGTGTGTGTGTGTGCATGCATGCCTTTTTCCTTAAAGTACCCTTCCATCCTGAAAGACAGACATGGCTCGAGCAGCTGTGACACAGAGGCACTGTAAAATGCATCTTAAGAGAGGGAGAAAAGGCACAGTGCTCTTCAGGGAGCACATGTTGCCTGGCTGTTTCAAGTGTAAGGCTCTAGTTCAGTGCCTGCTTTACAAACAAACAGAAGACTTTTTGTTTTGCTGTGTGTGCACTGCTGTCATGTCTAAAACGTGGATCACAATGTTTTGAGTAGCTGTGGTGAAATTAGAGAAAATAGCATCGAAATGCATCTCAGAATTTCTAGGTACCAGAACCTGTAAATCATATGATTTGTTAAATCATAAATGATGAACAAATTGAGACCCAATGGAGTTGTAATGTCTGAACGTTAAATCACAGCGGACTGACTCTAGACAATCATGTTTGGAAACTGTTGGCTTGACTTTCAGAGAGGTTTGTGCTCCCTGTCATGTTCTCTGTTCACTCCTCTGTGGTCTTGGGAAACCCCCTCCCATGCTTAAAATTCCCTTGTTTTGGTTTTTTTTTTTGTTGGTTTTTTTTTTTTTTGGTTTTTGCAAGAAAACTCTTTGAGTCATAAAAGAAAGTTTTTTGGGGTTTGACACCAGAACATCTTCAAGCATTCATTTATCATCAGGGTGACGCTATCTCAGAGTGCACCACCACACTATCACATAAAATTCACACTCCAAGCAGGGGAAAGTGATTACAGGCACTGTGTACTGGTGATTACTGGTACCAACCTGAGGGAGCAGGAGAGCAGGAAGGGGAACATAATGCCTGCAGCCCGAGCAAAATACTGATACAGAGTTGGTTGTTGTCCATAAGACTTCTGGTGACTTGTATTTTTTCATTGCTCATTGAGCTAGGTTCAGACTCTTGATGTGGTGACCAATGCTTTCAAAAAAAAACCCCACACCACCAAAACTTCACTAAACCAAGCAACCCAAAGGTCATTATTAGTCTATATAAATTTAAGGGGTTTTGGGCATTGGCAGTGCACTCAGCAGGTAGGCTTCAACAGAAAGAGCAGAAGTAGTCTTTACTGCCAGCTAACTGAAGGCTGTTCATAATGTGTTTAAAATGTAGTGGGCAGCCACAACCAGATAATCAGTGCTAAGTGTTGAATTTGCTGTTCAGAGTGCATATACTGAATGTTTTGCTTTCTACAGAACATGTTGCCATGGCCTTGAGTAATCTCTGTTCTCACTGTAAACTGGGTCTTAGGGTGTTAAGTACAGTGCTCTGGTGAAGGCCTGTTTGTTCTGGGGCTTAGACAGCACAAAGTTAGAGAACCTTGAGGGACTGAGACACGTTGGCTTGGGTGAATATATTCATAAAGCTGGAGAAACACAGTGTTCCAGTTCAGATCATGCTATAGTCGGTTCCTGATAAAGGCAGGCCTTTTCTTGTCAACTGTGCAAGGGTTCATGGAAATACACTTACGCTGCAGACTGTATTGGATGCTTTGACTACCAGATAAAGAAATGCAATGTCTGGGTTCAATTTTGGCTACAAAATGTATTTCTAAAGTGGAGAAAAGATTTAGATAATAGTGGGGTTAGTTGTCTTTATGATTCTAGATGGGGCTCCCCACCATGGTGAGTCTGTGCTGAAACTTAAGCATCTCATCACACCTTTATTTGCTGAGTGCCCATTGCTTGCTGATCCTGGTGAGCAGTTGGGCATGGAATCCACCTCCTTCATGCAGTCACAGTGGTGTGCTCAGTTTTCACCTGAGCATCACTGTGCATTGAACTCAGTGCCAGCTTGCACCATAGCTGCTGCTCTGACAGGTTTCCTGCTGAGGCACCTTCATAGGCTGGGGCTGCAGTACAAGTGCTGTGCTGCCTGTTAGCACATCTCCTTCAGCCCACGTGCACCACTCACAGGTTGTCTTTAGTTCCCTAAATTTGCAGTTTTACTTCCCAGTGTCCTGGGGACAGAAACCAGGCAGTTGACTGTGACTGTTCTGACCAGTTGAGAGATCTTTTTACAGTTATCATAGCTGCTGTAAACCATACTCAGCAATAAGCCTTGTGATAGGTGCTGTACCAACGAACAGGGGGAATAATAAATGTATTGTTTTGAAGTAATTTTGGTGCTAGAGAATGAATGAGGGTGAAAGCTGACTGCCACGAAGGGGTTAGCAGCGATGTGTGTGTTTCTTTGTTGCCATACACCAAAAGTATGTTTTAAGCAGGGTAATAGGTAGCTTTGTAGATTTATGAAAGTGTGAGGGAGAGGAAAACAAAAATACTGACCAGGAAGGTTGTATTTAAATGTCAGCATCATCATTTCAAGCAGGAGAAATCTGTGACCTCTGTATATGCCCAGGAAAGCAGCCTGATGATGAGGAATAGAGGAACTGCATAGTTTGGGAATGATTACTTTTCACTAGAATCACTAGGTTGGAAAAGACCTTTGAGATCGAGTCCAAACCATACACATCCCTTTCTGAACTGTATCCCAGAACACCTTATCTCCCCATCTTTTAAATAAATCCAGGGTTGGTAACTGAACCCCCTCCCAGTGCCCAGAAACCCTTTTGGTGAAGAACCTTTTCCTGATGTCTAAACAGATCGTGCCCTGGTACAACTCGAGTCCGTTTGGCCAGCCCCTTTTCAGTGGTCTGTGGGGACAGGACAAGGGGCAATGGCTGCAAATTGGAGCACAGGAAGTTCCACACCAACATATGGAAGAACTTCTTCCCAGTGAGGGTGACAGAGCCCTGGGACAGGCTGCCCAGGGGGTGTGGAGTCTCCTTCTCTGGAAAGATTCCAGACCCATCTGGATGCCTGTCTGTGTGACCTGTCCTGGAGAACCTGCTTTGGCAGGGGTGGGGATGGTGTGGGGGGGTGGACTCGATGATCTCTGGAGGTCCCTTCCAGCCCCTATGATTCTGTGGAATTGCTGAATGGCTGTGAGAGTGGTTAAATTCCAGGCATCAAAACAACAGTATTACAGAAACATCCGGACTGATAATAGCTGGAGCTGGAATTTCAGCAGAGCAGCAGGTAGTATGTTAAATAGCTCAAAAACCAGATGTCTTCTGGAAGTGCAGATGTAGGTAGAGCCTAGTCAGCTGACAAAAATGCTTCTTATCCACTGCATTTCCCACTTTACTGTAAAGACTGTGATAAATCCATTCATAGCTTATAAAAGGTTCTTTTTCAGGAGTCTCTGTGTAGAATTCATGGGTAAAGGCAGGAAGGCCTCAAGCTGCTGCATGTGTGTATTTTCTGGGTATTGAATCAGTGCCCTGCCCTAACTCATGCTCTCCTTTTGTTTTCCTTCCAGATTTTGTATTTTGTACATACATTGTTTTGTATATACTGTATATGATGACTTCGGTGGGCAGCGAGCGTCTCCGGGGCACTCGGGACAAAACACAAATCTCAGCCACACATCCAACGCAACCACAGAAGCAAGTGGTACAGGTATGTGATGCTGTATAATCCTCTTTGGGTTACAAGTGAGCATGTCATGGAATGCACTTCCTCCCTTAAGTCAGTAGAAACTGAGAAGAGATGGGAGGAAAAATCCTGGTGTATTTTGAAAGGGTATGCTTATTATCTTGCTTTAATTGCTCAGCAGTCCAACACAGCATTAAGTTGTTCCTGTATTCTTGTATCTAAAGGAGCGTTGTGTTCTTTAGCATCACTTCCCATCAGTGAGGAAGTCTTTGCCTATGCCTGTGTCAGGACCTCTGTCCTGTGATGTCAGCGTCCTCAGATCTGAGCTCTTCCATATGCCAGCCTCCTGATGCTTAATTATTTCTGGTCAACAGAAAAATTTGAGTGGGTGGGGAAAGCTTCATTAGATGCATACTGTGCTCTACAGTATGATTCAGTGTATCTGCAGGTCACGAAATCCTGAACTACTTGAGCAGTGTCCTCACAAAATGACATGAAGATGGTTGTCCAGTAGTGGACTAAAATTATTCTGATTATCTCTGAGATTGAAATTAAGGCCCTACCACTTCATCATGAGTCTCAGAATCAGAGTTCCTAAGTTGGTGCTTGACTGGGTTAGTGCAAAATATCTCTGCTTCTGACAACTCTCCTGTTGGGTGCATCTCAAAACTGGCCTGAATTCAGGAATTGCTTCAGTTCTTTGCTGGCAGAGCACATCGGTTAAGAGGTGCTCCCCATGGAACTTAGGTCTCATGCTGCTCTCCAGTCAGGTCTTTAAAGTGGAGGGTCTCCTTGTTTAGTTCTGTTTTGTATCGTATTTAGCATGTGAACTCAAGCCCATTTCTCCTTGTGTTGCTGTGCTTTGTGTAGTGATCATTTATGTCAGTGTGTGGGTTTGGAAAGTGACTTTCAACAGCCTACTTTTTTGTTTATAACAAGTACAGCTGCAGAAGTGTAGAGTGCAGCTTGGCAGAAATGGTGGTTTCCCCTTTTTTGACAAGATGGCAGTGGAGTACTCTGCCCAGTTTTGGTTTCCCTGGCACAAGACAGGCATTGGCAGATGGAAACAAGTCCAGTGATGAGCTGTGAACATGGTCAAGAGGTTGGACTACAGAATGAGCACCTCCCCTATGAAGAAAGGCTGAGGGAGCTGGGCTTGTCCAGCCTGGAGAAGAGAAGGCTGCAGGGGGACCTCATTGCAGCCTGCCAGTTCCTGAAGGGAGCAGAGAAACAGGAGGGGAATCAGCTTTTTAAAGGGGCAGATAAATGGCAGGACAAGGGGGATGAAGTCAGAGTGAGAAGATGGATGAAGAAGTTTTTGTTGTTTTTGCTCTCTGCTGAGCTCTCAGCAGACACCAGGAGTGGGCTCCTTCATGCAGAGCACCACACTGACCAGGAGGCTTTTGTGGAGGGTGACACCAGGGCTGGTGCTGGGAATACCAGAGTGGCCTCTCCTCTGAGTGAGGGACGTATGAAGCTGTCAGTATGACACTCTGAGAAAGTGAAATAGCTTAGGCTACTTAGCTGTGTTACAAACACTAATTGTCTTGGAGCATCTCCTCTAAGCACAGCAACTGTCACTTCCCTCAAGGAACTGGGACAGCTGCAGTATCTTTCCAGAAAATAAGCAGCTGGTTCTGTGTGATGGAGTAATTTTTAGACTCTTCTCAGCACTAACACTTGGCAACCTTCTCTAGAGCTCGTATTTGTGATAAACTCCAAAAGCAGAGCAGCTTAGGGATGAACTGTGAACTCGTGAGGCACAGAATTTCATGTGGGTTTCCTGTGAAGTGAGACTTCAAAAGGTGAGATTCAGCCAGCTGCACAGGATAAATGTTTCCAGGCAGGAATTTCAGTGGATGAGGTAGTTCCTCTTCTCAACAAAGATGACTTCTGCAACACATCAGCTCAGGCTTCTGGTCCTGGTTCTCTTCAGTATCAGCCTTCCTTAGCATGAGATTTAAACCTCTTCTGTTTGAACAGAAATCAAATTAGGTCCAGGATCATGTAGCATAGAGTTATCTCTGGTATTTTCATGAGAATGCAGTTAGAGTATACTGCAAATGCCATGCTATGAAGAGTGGCCTGTGTGAGACATTAGTGTCCTTGAGTTGCCTTCTCTCTGAGGCAGCTACAACCTGTTGGGATTCATGGCACTTTACTACTTCCATCCCTTTTAATCTTTCAGCTTTTGGAGAAGTTACCAGCATGGCCTTGTGGTCCGGAAATGTTATGGAAACATCAAATATTTCATCAGTAGCAGTTTTCAAAGGCCTGTGTTTGCTCAAAAAAGAAAATAATTGCTGCTGTTCATGGGCAAAACGTTGAAGCATCAGTCACCTTCTTTTTAAGCAGTTGAGAGAGTTGTAGAAGGTGATGTGAGCAGGAATCATCAGAGATGAGTTTAATTTAGAAATACCATTGTCTTCCTATGGTAAAACTCTTAACTCTGGAGACTAAATAGAAGTAATAAATTCTATTTTATTATATGGTTGTTTTGTCTATGTGGTGACCTTTAAAAACTTCAGTGAGAACATGTTGATATTGCTTCTGTCCCAGCTAACTTTTTAACTGTAGAAGGGGCACAGAGGAGATGTTAATCCCTTCCCCTATTATCTCTGTGCTTGTGTGTGGTTGTCTGTTTGGTTTTTTTTGGACAGTCTGGAGGGAAAGATGTAGTGACATGAAGAGATACTTTAAAAAAACTAAATACTATTGCCCTTTTGTGTGCTTCATTGGGTGTTTGCCTTTTATCCAGGCAACAGCAGAACAGATCCGCCTGGCTCAGATGATCTACGATAAGAACGACGCAGATTTTGAGGACAAAGTGAAACAAGTATGTTTCTTGTGGTACAGAGGTTACATGCCTTGCAGGAAGGTGCTCCAAAGCTGGCTGTAACGTTCTGGAGGTGGAGCATCTGTTTCTGATTTATAGGAAGCCTTTTTCAGAAAGATGTAAATTTAACTAGGAAAAGATGCTCTCAACTGCACTGTAAAGTCTGTTTCCCACGCAAGGAATTGGGTGGTTTGCTAGCTCTGGCTGTATTCTTACATGAAGGTATTTTCCTTTGTAGACAAGCCTTAAAGACAAAACTCAAGTGTGCTGATGTGTCTTCCAGACTGTATCTCCAGAATGGTCCTGCTGCTTAATGACTGTCAGGATACAGAGTGCATTCACCTTGTCCATATGGGCAGGCACATGGGAAAAATGTCACCTGTGTAAACTGAGTTTGCTAATAGCTTGGCTGTTTTTCAGGAGAAGTAAAAACCTAGCCTAGCTTAAAGGTGAATTGAAGTGTTATTTAAAAAAGAAACAACAATTGACCTCTTAAATCTGTGTATGCAATAAAATTGTACAATTATACTGTACAATAAGAAATCTCACACCATTTCTTGTACCATGCCCAGTTTGAGGTGGAATGCTCAGGACTCCATTACCCAGTTACAGCTGACACCATTATTTCAAGCAGTACTGGGAATCCAGGTCCCTGTTCTTCTCTGGGTGTTGGTGGTGTCCTACTGAACACACTATCACAACTCAAAGGAACCTCCTAGAAGTACGCACAGAGAATTACTGTGAATGTATTAATGCAGCAGAGGAGCAGATTTCTTCATTTCTTTCCCTTTATAAAACCTCCTCTAAAGCATCACTAAGGGATTTTTGTTCCTGTTATAAACTTTGTTCTGTTTCTGTGCCAGAAGTGATGTCTGGTACTTCCTAGACCTAAAGGACCCTCATCAGTAGTGCCTGTAGCTCTGCTGATGGGAAAGGATAATAGTTAAACTCCACATAGGAAATCTCCAATATTTTGTATTGTCCATATATTATTTCTAGCTCATGTGTTTGGTTGTTTTGTTTTTCCTTTGCTGGATGTCTCATGACATACTGTGATTATTTCCATGCCTTGCTCCTCAGGATGTGCACTGCAAGTTCATGGAGCATAGTTCACTACCTGGTCTCCTTGACTAGCTGTTGCTTATGCCTTTTGTGTGACCTTATGCTGAAAGGCTTTGAGGGAGCTCATCTGGCTAAGAAATTACCGTTCTCTTAGTCTGGATGTTTCTCCATATGGATCTGCCATGTCTTGCCTTAAGCATATTCTCACACAGTTGGATAAAGAGGGGGGCTGTTTGATGGGGACAGAGAGAGTTAGATATTGGAGCTGTCCTGGCCTCTTTCATCTTTACTGTTGTATACTGTTGTCTCTGGGGTGACAGCATTTGCTGCAAGCATAAAGGGGGAAAAAAAAAAAAGTTGTGAAGGTGTTTTCCTGATTACCATTTAATTTGTGTCTTTTCCTGTCTCTTCTCTGAATCCCAAGAAGATCTGTAAAATGCAGATACCTTTATTTAGGATTTTAGTTAGCTCTGACTCAGTAGCTATGCACTTTGTTGGAATCTGTGGAGGTACTAACTCTTACTTTCTTGTGGTGGTAATTTAGATGCTTTAACATGTCTGACTTTTACTGCCAGCTCATGGAAGTGACTGGGAAAAACCAGGACGAGTGTATAGTGGCACTGCATGATTGCAATGGGGATGTGAACAGAGCAATCAACATACTACTGGAAGGAAGTTCAGACACGGTAAGGCTTTACTTGCATATGAATCAGCTCTTTACTCTATCTTTCTGTTTCTGAGAAGTGATTGGGAAGGTCATTACTTAGAAAGGTTGTGACTTCCATGTCTCCATTCAGATTCTTTTGAAAGAAACCAAGCCTGGGGCAGGGTCTTTACTGCATACATACTTTGCAGTAGTATGAATCTTAAAATGTGGTGGGTGTTCAGCTGGTCTCTTGCATAGTCCTTCAGCTTTCACTTACATGCAGCAGTTCTAACTCTGCAGCAGAACTCGGTGCTCTGTCAGACACTGGCCTGGGTTTTGTGGCACTGTTTGTAGTGACTCTGTAACACCTCCACAAGCCTGAGACTGTTTGCCACATCTTTGTCAACCTAGAGGGCAGGTAGGTATTTTAAGTTGTGAAACTTCATTAGGTCTCTGTTACTGGTATTGAAGTTGGAGGAGGTTTCCATATTGGAAAGTTGCAGTCACAGTGCTGCTAATGGCAGAACAGCATGCAGCCAGTAGTTGCTCTTTTGCTGCTGCTTATTTGCATAATTTCATTGAAAAACAGACTAACCAGCATGTATGTAACAACAAATAATGTTCCTTATAATGTAGCATGGTGCAGTTTTTATCCTAAGAAATTTTGGGAAAATATGCCTTGCTGTGGTTAATTTTTGCTGGAGGACTTAGAGTTCTTCTCAGGTGGTAGGCTAGATTCTACCTCTTCAGAATTGGGGAAAGAGACCTGGCCATCCTTTCTTAATGCTGAGCATGGTGTTTCCTGTGGTTTGCTAGAAGGTTGTTGTGGTTTAGACCTCAGCGGAAAGCTGGGGCCACAAAGGTCAGAAAAAGAAGCCCCCTACCACTTTAAGAGGTGGAGGATGGGCGAACGGAGCTAATTGAGGAGCTGCAGAGCCAGAGGAAGAAAAACCAAAGAACTGTCAGTTGGGATAAGGATAGTTTACTAAACAACAGGGAAAGGTATGAAAACAACTAACTACAGTGCTATTATATACAGTGCAAACCTCTCCCCACACTATGTCATTTGAGCCGTGCCCGAACCGATTCAGATTCAGAGCCCCGAATGCAGCACTCCCCGAGCCCAGCACCCCCGAGCACCCCCCTCACCACCTCCTGCCACGCCGATCCAAGAGAGAGAGAGAGAGAGAGAAGCCGGAACTCCCACACGCCTGCTCAGACCGGGACTTCCTGTGCCCAGAGCAGTTTCTGATGGGTCCAGAGTCACCCTCGGAACTGGCACTGCGCCTGCCCAGACCGGAACCCCCGTGCCTGGGTCTGGAGTCGCCCCTGCAAGGGGGGGGCAGCCTGCCTGATCATGATGCAATTGGTATGGAATACTTTCAGGGCTAACATAGCCTGCTGCTGGGCTGAACCCAGGACAGATGTGTACTCTGGCTCACTGTTAATGAGGGAACTCGACCCCACACCCCCTACATCTAGGACACGTTCTGTTCTGACTCAGGGGACGTTCTTTTCTATTCCCCTTTCATTTCTAAGAGTCTGAGGTTATCTAAGCCATGCCAAATATATAATACTGAATGAGACTGCAAATTGGGAGTAGAAGAGAGCATCTCACCTTGATTAAATCTGTCTTGGTAATGTGCTGGTTCTGTGCTCTCTTGTAAATAGATGTGAAGTACTAGTTGAAAAGAGTTTTCTGTTTGACAGAGGACATTAAATAACTTTCTTACTTTGGCAAATTAGTGTAGGTGATCATGACATGGAAGAAGTGTTCAGAACTCTTCAGTTAGAAGCAACATGTCCTTCTTTTTGACAAGTCCTTCTGAACCAACCAATGCAGCTCAAATACAGGGAACATAAAGGGCTTAAGGAGGGAGGAGTATTAATTGAAGGGTGTGAAGAAATTGATGGTTCTTTATGCAGGCTTGTGGGCCTCTGCCTTGAAGGGTTGCTTTTAAGGCCATTGCACACCAGAACAGTTTAACTGTGGATTTGGTGTAAAGTTGAAAGCAGAGTTACTACTAGTTCTGAATGCTAACTTCCAAATCTGCTTCTCTTGTTTTGCTCGGCTTTGATGCACTAAGAGTGGGGTTTTTTACCTCATTTGGAAAAAGATGTGCCTTTCCAGTTTGAGTACATATGCAAATTTACTACCAAAATACCTTATCTAGACTGTAAGTTCCTGGAGATGAGCATGCATATAAATGTATCTGCCATCTGAATGGTTTGCAATACCTTTCTTCTTTGCTCTGCAGCTATGGCTCAGTAGACTGACCATACAATTGTGTGATGTATCAGTTGCTGTGGTATTCTTACTCATCTTACTTTTCAACTCAGATGCAATCCCTGAATTTGTTTTAAAGAATGAAGTGTTTTAAAGCTGAAGCCTGATGTTTGGACCATGGTCCTTTGTCTTTTCTGGGATTTTACAGTATTTTGCTCTCTGCAATGAGCTGTAGCTGACCAGAGTGAATGATCTGGCTTATTGTGGCTTCAGTTTTCACAAGTTTTGCCAGTTTCTCTCTCTCTCTTGGTGCTTGAATTCTAGTATGTCTGGATAATGTTTTTTGGAGTGGGTTTTGGGTTTTTTTTTGTCCCCATAGGCCACACACTCTGATCAGTCTCTTGTTTAGTGATGCTTATAAGCATTTTTTGTTTCCCTGGGAGAATGATAGCTCTGTGCATGCTCCCTTGTTATGGAGGTAGCTGAAAGGATGACTGTTGCTTCACACATCTTCTGTATTGTGGTTGTAGCTAGGCTTCCTTGGGCTAGTAGAAGTCCATCATAACCAGAAATATTTGTGATTTTCACCTTTTGTAAGAAAAATCCAACTTCTAGAACATGGTTCTTTCTAACCTCTTCCCCAAAATACATCCTGTGTTGTCCTTTGTACCATTGGGGTTTGGAAGTTTGAGAGGCTATGGAAATACCCGCTTGCAGGGGTGTGAGGTGCAAGTGTACATTGGGAGCTGTCTTTTCCTTTTTGACTCCTGTATCTAATTCTGTTCTGCCAAAACAGACATCTTGGGAGACCGTAGGGGGAAGGAAGAAAAGCCTTGGGAAGGAGAGCTCAGAAAACAAAGAGAACAGAGAAAAACGAGTGGACAGAGAAATGAGCCGCGGACGGGGAAGTTCCAGCAGACGAGGAAGAGGAGGCAGCCGTGTCAGAGAGTGTATGTATAGGGACTAATCTTTAAAGTTGCTTTTCTTGCAGCTGAAACTGACAGTAAATGCTTAATAAAGTCCATCTGAGCTGTAGCTCAGTGCTGAAGGTGCCCTAACTTACTTGTGTGACAGATATGCTTGATTTGTCTACCACCCACTTTGGGGTGGTCCGTGCCCTCGGTTTAAATTCGGATATCGATTTGTACAAATTGCTGTTCTTTCTCTAAGGTTCAGCATGAGTCTTTGTAAGGCTGCTTGGGAGCAAGCACGTCACTGCACAGCTGATACACTTTGTTTCTTTTAATGAAAAAATTATAAAAATCTATCCAGCTTTGACTCCATCTCCTTTTATTAGTGGGAGAACCTGAAGATGTTCTCATCGTAAGGGGAATGAAAAGACTGGGATCATTATTAATCTGACATATATTACTCACATGAGCCAACCAAAAGCGAGTTTCTGCAACAGAGAAAATCTGATTTGAGTTGAATCACTTAAAAATTTCCTACAGTTTATACACATGCAGTAATACACTGTACAGAAGCAAACCCATGTTTCCAAATCAGGTGGCATCACATTAGATCAGGGTTGGATACATGTTGCTTTTTTCTAAATATTATCAGCAGCATCAAAGCTGTATACATTGCCTGTAAGGGACTATGCACAGCACTGCTAGATGAGCAGGGAAAAGGAAGTGAATTAAGTATGTTTAGCTTTTCACTGAAAAGCAGGAAAAGCTTTTATAATATTAGCCAACTCTTCTAATTAATTATTGGAATATACTCAAATATTGCGCTCATGAAAACATTGTGAATCTTTGTAGAACAGAGGAATGTCAGAGCTGGAAGATATTAATAAGACTTTTAGCTGTGCTCAGAACAAATTGATACAGGATTCATCAAAAATAAAAGTGAGGGGCAAAAATTTTGCCCAAGCCAGATGCTGCTTGTCTCTTGTTATAAACAGGAGTTAAAAGATTTTTCAGATGTTCACCAAATCTTTATATTCTTTTGCCAGCTTCATGTCCAAGAGTTAAAGATTTTGGTGCTGCTGTTAGGGGAAGTTGTGCAGTACATAATCTCAGCAGTGTTTTAAGTGGTCAGTCTTTGTAGATTCAGTGGTGGGGTTTTTTTTTTTCTCCTTTCAAGGAGTCAGGTATCATTCAGAGTACCTCCTCAGGAGTGTTCCACAAAACACTGACGTTGCAGTGCTTTTCTCGTAGCTCTCCTTAGCCCAGTCACTGTTCCTTTGATTTAAAAACAAAGGAGAGTTCTCTCAAGCTTCCCTGGTTGTACAGGGACGCAGTATAGGCAGACAGAGGAATTGTTCTTGGTTACCCCTTATTCCTTCACTGTTGCCACTCAGCACATTATCAGGAAAGCATAGCATGAGGCAGCTTTATTTCCCATCTTGTTAAAGAGGTAAGGAGTATTAAATTTTTTTAATGGTAATTATTATAGAGATTTAGTAGTTAATAGATTGACTAGTGCAAGCTGTAAAACACTGCAGTCTTTCAAAAACCCCCTGTGTCTGCTGAGGGATATTCCCCTCTTATTAGATACTTTGCTTCTTAATTGTATGCTGCAGAGCAAACATACTGCTTGTAGCCAGGCCCCCAAAGAGGAGTGGCTGAGATCTGTTGAGCAGGCCAGTTGAAAATCTTGCCTTTTTGTTTGGGGTTCAGGTTGACTAGAGGGCAATGTTGTCTCTTCTGTGAGTCTCTGAAGCATCTCTTAAGCTGTCCTTTCTCCACAGTTAGAGGTGAAGAGAATGGAGTGGACAACAATCAAGGAGACAGGCCTTCGGACCGTGGGAAACGTGGCCGTGGGAGAGGTGAGGTGGTGGCATTGGCATGGGACTGGCAACGGAGTTCATGTCCTGACATGGAAATCTCACTTTATTTTTAATACTTTAAAGCATTTTGTTCGTTACACTTTGTTTCCATAAGCACTTCAATCACCTTTAATTTAGGTACATCACTCCCCTTACCCCTTGTCATGTCTTGGTCTCAGAACATCTTGAAAGAATTGGCACAAATCATGTTTATGGTGAATTCCTGTGTAGCAGACTGATGTACTCTGGCTGTGGAGAGCTGTTTTCCCAGATGGATTCATGCCAGCCTCCTGGTTTCTCAGGATGTATCTTGGCAGCAGGAGAGTCCAGGATTCCATCTGTAGGGCTCTTGGGAAGGGATTTGATACGTATTTGTGCTGTTTCTTTTGGGCTGGATTTGGTTGTCAGGCTTGCTTTCTGCTTTTGGTAGCCAGTCAGAGATGGTATAATGACCTTAGAGGCTTTATGGTAACAGAAGGAATTTGGTATGGAAGAGTTGATGGGAACTGTAGAAAAAGAGTGCTGTGGAGTCTTACATACAGCTCTGATCTAATCCCATGGAAGAGACAGAGAAGGTGTTGATACTTGATTTGATGTGGAATCAGGTGATTTGTAGCTAGTTTGGATTTTCACAGAGTGGTCAGACACTTGTTTTTTCTTAGATGAGGAAGAGAAGTGAAAATAAGTAACCTTCATACAGCATAGATTGTGTGGAGAAGTGGGTATTAAATGAGTTAATTTGGTGAAGTGCAGAGCAGAGCTAATGTTGCTTAATCAGTAATGTCTGACTCATTAAACGTTCTGCCTCCAGAGGACTCCCTTCTTGCTGGGACATCCAGCAGTGGGGTGTTCACAGACACATCCAGCATCGTTGCCTCAAGATATGCATCTGGAAGTAGCAGAAAGATGTAAAGGGATGCAGCTTCCAGGGAGGTGTGATAATGTCTTGGTGTTGTGCCTGTGAATCAGCCAAATGGTGTGTGCCCAAAGGTAGTTAGTTTTCCAGGGGAGGGTGTAGTATAACTCACAGCTGCAGTTTTTGGTATCAGCACTGTTAGTAGGTGGCATGGGAGTGTTACAGTGTTTGTTTTACAGAATGATCCCTTATACTAAAAAATAAACATAAAGGTAGGATTTTTTAAAAGAATTGTTCAGTGAAACTTACTGTTTGCTTTAAAATGCAGCCTGTCCTTTGCTTTGTAACCCCATGAAGAGTGTGCTGCTTTTCTTGTCAGAGCTGCAGCTCTCTGGATGAATATCGCCTGATATTCTGGATGGATATCACCTGTCTCAAGCCTAAGCACTAAATCGTCAATCTGAATGGACATATCAAGAGAAACAGGGACAAATTCAACCAATTTCTGTTTGCTTGTGGAGTGTACACAGTATTACTGTGTCTCTCTACCAGGTATTTTACATTGTGTTCATGGGAGCAAAGTATCTTAATGAAGTGTTCTCAACAGTCTGTGATACAAACGTGTTGAACAGCTTCAGGTTCCTTCTATTCCAAGTCTGTGGCTCCTGTGGCAGGAAATAGCTAACTTGGTTTGATAACACAAGCCATTGATACCTGCAGGGATTGTATAAAGCTCTGTAATTTGTTCTCAGTATTTTAGGGGTACGTGACCTGTCTGTGAATATTAGAAAACATAAAGGAGAGCTTCACTTCATTCAGTAGTCTTCCTTTTTTCTGTCACACAGAATAGTCAAATGTGGAATAAAGTACTTTAGCTGAAAGTAAATAGATTGGTAATTGCCACAGAACCCTTCTTTAGAAATGTTTCATGCAGAGTGTGTGTGTGTGTGTGTTCAGGCTTTGGATACAAAATCAGGGTCCAGGTAATACGAACAAGGCACTGTCTTGCTATTTTAAGCTGCCTTCTCAGTGCAAAGTTATCTTACTGCCTGCTTTCTAGGGGAAGGTTTAGTGGGCCACCAATTACTGCTTCACTGCAGAGCAATCTAACTTTAAGAAATGATATCAAGGCATGTAGCGACAGGACAAGGAGTAATGGCCTTAAGTTGAAGTAGACTAGTTTTAGATTAGATAGTATGAAGAGATTCTTTGAGGGTGGTGAGGCCCTGGCACAGTCTGCCCAGAGAAGCTGTGGCTGCCCACTCCCTGGCAGGGTTCAAGGCCAGGCTGGATGGGGCTTTGGGCAGCCTGGTCTGGTAGAGGGTGTCCCTGCCTTTGGCAGGAGGGTTGTGACTAGATGGGCTTCAAAGTCCCTTCAAACCCAAACCATCCTGTGATTCTGTGATCTGAAGATAGTTGAAATGGCATTGACACAGGGGTGATAATATGCTGCTTACTGAGGCTGTGGGGAGAAACCCTGATACTGAGTGTTTCAGCCTTGGGGCTGTAGGCACTAGCTTTGCTGTGTACCTGTTAATGACTGTGTGACCTTCCTTGTAACCTTATGGGGTAGTAGGAATTCAGCCTACAAGCACCACTGGTTACTTGTGTGTAGATCAGGGATTTGAAGTAGATACATGTTATTGTATCACAGGATGTATTTCAGGACGCATCCCAGCTGGAATTGCTCTTTGCTTGCTAAAGTGAGAGTGTAAAGTTTGGCTCAGGAAGGAGTCAAGGTATTTCTTTTTTTTAAGATGGGCTTTACATCTGTCTCTCTTTTCAGAAATGAAATTCTTGAATGAGCTTAGGTGTAAAGATACTGGAATAGTGGTGGATAGTAGTTGCATCAAAGTGCTCTATGTGTCAGTATTGCAAGGATTTGTAACTGGAATGAGACCTTGTGAAGGAATTATGGAATAGGATGGTGATGTCTTTAGCATTGTCAGCCCTGGGAATGTGTCCTCATTTGTGTTTTAATTAGCTGTGGTGTTATATGCCATTTGACAAACTTTACAGGCACAGGGTTTTTTTATGTTGTTATTTTGTATTGTTCTCACATCTTCAATTCCAAGTGCAGGTCTGGTTCTCTTGTTGTCCTCCATCCAACGTTGAAGAGGGTGAAATAGAGCCAGAAAAGGCATTTGAAGGTACTGGGAAGACTCCCATTTATGGGGTGTGAGGAACAAGCAGTCTAGGACTTCACCTACAAAAGAGTTGGGTGTATGGTAGAGTAAAATTTCCCTACAGAACCTTCTTTGTAAGAATCAATTGCTCATTTTAAGCAGGCATGCAAATGGGGAAATATGAAATTAAATCAGTAGGTTACAGGTTCAAAATGGACTGACAAGAGGTGGTTCTTCATACTTACAGTTAACCTGAAGAATTTATTTTGCTAAGATGTTTTGGATGTTGAAAATTTACACACAGAGAGACTTGACAATCCTAAAAAAAAAACCCCACCCTCTGCTTTTTTGTCTTTCCATTCTTCCTACCCCTGCTATGGGGGGAGCGGTTTAGAGGGCATGTGGTGCCTAGCTCCTGGCTGGGGCTAAATGACACCTGTCAGTATGAATGTCTTGAGTTTTGAAGTAAAGCACCTGTGTTGCAGTGGAAGGATTGAGGTCTGCAAGCTCAGCAGACTGGATTTCCTGTAAGATGGGTTATTAAGTTAAGGCCTCTCTGAGTTGTGGTACTACACACTTTTCTCATGCTCTGTCCTGGGCTTTGGCTGGGATGGAGTTAACTTTCACAAGAGACTGGAATGGGACTCAGCCAGGATAAATGACCCAAACTGGGCAAAGGGATATTCCATACCCTCTGACATCATACTCAGTATATAAAGTGGGAGCTGACTGGGGAGGAAGGGTTACTTTCAGAGACAGGCTGGGCATTGGGTTCCAGGCAATGAGCACATTGTACTGTGTATCACCTGCTTTGTATATTCTTCTGTTACTATTGTTGTTTTACTCTTCCTTTGCTGTTCCAATAAACTGTCCTTATCCCAACACAGGAGTTGTCTTCTGCTTCTCCTTGCCATCCCACTGTGGACTGGGGAGGAGTGAGCAAGTGGCCATGTAGTGCTTAGTTCTTGGCTGGGGCTGACCTACAGCATGCTCCCATGTTGTGTGTGTTTGTTTTGGGGGAAGAAATATTGTTAGTAAGTGAGTTCTGTAGAATTCACTCCAGATGAGGAAGATGGAAATCAAGTAAGCGATATGGCTACTGTGAACTGAATCAACCAGGGGGGGAAGTACTGGACAGCAGGTAAAAAAACCCCAACAAACAACTGAACAATTGTTTGTTCAACTGTTACAACAGTTACAGTGTTAAAGGAAACAAATGTGTTTTCAACAGTTGATTGTTTTAAATTATGTTGAATAGATGTAGTAGCAGGAATGTTGACTTGAATCAACTTTAAATGTAGTTCCCTGCTTCTGTTTCAGAAAGCCAGAACTTTCTGTAACAGAAGTGAGCACTTGATGCTCTGGGTGGCTGTTTCTAGTTCCAAGTGTAGAGTTACATGAGGAAGTGTGAGGGTTTATGTGAGGCAGGAGGGTGTTTCTTGTTCTTTGCCTCGTGTCTATCCTTAGCTTTTGTGCTGAACATACTGTTTGACTGTAAGAATCTCTTCCCTTAGGCTCACCAGAACATCTGATGAGCTACTGACAAGTGACCGCTGCTCAGGAGCTGACTGGGCATTGGTCAGAGGGTGGTGAGCAATTGCACTGTGCATTGATTACTTGTATTACTTATTTTAAATACAAACATTTTCCCTTTTTCTATCAGATGAAACTGGTGTCATCTCAACCCATGAGTTTTACCTTTTTTGTTTTCCCCCCTGATTCTATCCTCCATCCCACTGGTGAGGAGGAGTGACTGAACCACGATGTGTTGTCCACCTGCCTGGCAGGTTAAGCCACACCACCACTTTTCTGGCATTTCACAACTGGGAAGGTGGTTTTAATGTGCTGATCCAAAGGTGAACTGGTATCTTTTGTTTCCTGGCAGTGGTTTTGTGCTCACTCACTGGTATGTTGAAAGCTGTTGGTGCAGAAAAGAGAGCAGAGCTTGTGAGGAGCTGGTGAGGAAGACCTCAGTCATAAAAACAGTTCTGATTTAAACAAGATAAAGTTATGTGGGGATGCATGCTCAGAATTTGGGTCCCTGCTCTGACTTGCAGTGTGAAGCCCCATTTGCTCACTGACTTCTTTTTTTAGTCACAGCTGAAAAGCATATAAAGTTTGCAGATGCATAATGGACATTCATAGTTGCTTCATGACTAACTTCTGTGTTCAAAGACTGTGCCTACTAATCGTTTTAAGGCCATGTTTTAAGTCAGCATGAGGATTTAAGAATATTATAAGTGATCTGGTTGTGTCAAAGAGAATATCAGCCCTTTACACTGGCATCTTGCATTAGTGACCATGATGTATGAGATTCCATGACTAAGTTACGGTGGTTAAATGATGAAAGGACTGGAGCATCTCCCCTATGAGGAAAGGCTGAGTGACCTGGGGCTGTTCAGCCTGGAGAAAAGAAGGCTAAGAGAGGATCTTATTAATGTTTATAAATACCTGAAGTGTGGGACACTGGGGAAATGGGCAGCCTTTTCTCAGTGCTCTGTGGGGACAGGACAAGGGGCAATGGCCTCAAGCTGGAGCACAGGAAGTTCCACGCCAATATTCAGAAGAACTTCTTCCTGGTGAGGGTGCCAGAGCCCTGGGACAGGCTGCCCAGGGGGGTGTGGAGTCTCCTTCTCAGGAGATATTCCAGACCCATCTGGACACCTCCCTGTGTGACCTGTCCTGGGGAACCTGCTTTGGCAGGGGGGTTGGACTCGATGGGCTCTGGAGGTCCCTGCCAGCCCCCACGATTCTGTGACTCTGTGGTCTTTCAGTGCTGAGTGGTCACTGTCCTGTGCTTTGAGTTAGGGCTTGGTGTCTTTTCTAGCTTTGAATTGAGTGCTTTCTGTAACACCTCTGACTTGGTACTTCCCTTTTGTCATCATTATAATGGGGTTTTTTTGTTACATTTTTTAATTATTTCAGTTTTCACAGAAAGTATGTGCAGTTTTATGAAGTTATGGGAATCCACAGGAAATTCAAGTTCAGGTTTAACTTTCAAAATTATTTGCTATAAAAAAACCCCAAACAAACCCTTGCTGGCTAGTACTCTGACTGTGCATGGAACTTTAAGAGCAGCATGATTCTTTCTAGCAATTCTTGAAATTGTTGGAGGTTGTTATTGCTGATTTTAGTTATAATTCCTGTGCTAATACAGTATCTTACACATGCCTCACTTGCTAAAACATTTGTGTTTAAGGTTATTCTCTCAGGCTTTTTGCACTTGGGAAGCTGTGACTTACCTAAACAATCTGTGGGAACTTTCCTGGTAGTTATTCCAGCTGATCTTTCTGTGCCTAATATCTGCCTCATGCAAAAATACTTCTGCCTGACTATTTCTATGATTCACAGCTCCCAATTGATCTTGTAGCTGAGCTTGTCAAAAACCTGGTGGTCTCTGTATCACAGAATCTCCTGAGCTGGAAGGGACACATAAGGTTCCCCAAGCCCAACTCCTGGCTCCATACAGGACCAGCCAGGTCAGAGTGTGGGACTGAGCGTATCATCCAGATGCTTCTTGAACTCAGCCAAGCTCAGTGCTGTGACCCCTTCCTGGGGGAGCCTGTGCCAGTGCCTGACCCCCCTCTCAGTACAGAACCTCTTCCTAATATCCAACCTAAACCTCCCCTGTCACAGTTTCATGCCATTCCCTCAGGTTCCATCCCTGGTCACCAAAGAGAGGAGACTGGTGCCTGTCCCTTTGCACCCCTTTGTAATGATATAGATGACCCCATCATTAGTAAATGGCATGAAATGCTATATTGTTATGTAGGAACTAAATATATCACATAGGTGACCCCTATAATGTCACCAAGTAAATTTGTTTAGCTGGATCTCCTCTTAAAATAAGTTACTTACTGGGCAGAAAGATAACCCAGAGTGCACTGGCTTCTGTGTCTCTGAGAGCTGCAGCTCCATTGTGCCATGGGTCAGCTTTCCAGCTTGGGGATTTTCAGTGGGTGAAGAGCAGTAGAATGGGTAGGCTGAGGGGGGGGAGGTTTGGGAGCCGAGCTACAAGTCTGTTGGGTAACACAGGGTCTGCTGCACTATTTCCTATGGAAGAGTAAAAATCACAGCTCCATGTGTAAGCTTGGTGAAGAGGGATGGCTGCTGCCCAGCTGCAGCTGTTGTTAGCTCTTTCCTAAATCCTGTCTGCCCTCTCCCCATGAGGTTGTGGAAAGAGGAGGATGCAGAGATAACAGGCCTGGTGCAGTATCTGACTTCAGTTCTGTGTTCGTGCTCTTTTGTGTTGCTGTTTGGGAATCTCTCCTCTGCAGGTTTCTGTGGTTCCTCTGTAGCAAGTGGTTGTCATTTTGTGTAGGATATGGGTAAACCCATCAAACTGTGGGTAAAGCTATCCTGCTGTTTTGATGCTTCTAAGAAATACTTGGAAAAATATCAATAGTTAGACATTTTAGGGGTCCACAAATGTCTTTTGAAA
The DNA here is from genome assembly GCA_022605575.1 of Laterallus jamaicensis coturniculus. Taxonomy (NCBI): domain Eukaryota; kingdom Metazoa; phylum Chordata; class Aves; order Gruiformes; family Rallidae; genus Laterallus; species Laterallus jamaicensis. The sequence goes on from JAKCOX010000138.1 coordinate 673,119, forward strand.
CTTGGACAGTGAATTAAGGCAAGGGGAGGAATGAGTGGTGAGGGGAGGGCAGAGAAACCCATGAAAGCTGGAACTTCCTAAACTGCTTTTACCATCTCCTGCAGGTGGTCCCCTGAAAGTAAGGGGTAACTCTGACCCAAAACCAAACAGCCTGTCATGGGTAGTTCTGGTGTTTGTACAACTGGTGTATTGGTGACTTAAAATGACAACTTTTGTCCCTTGGTAAACATACAGTTTGGTGGCTTATAATTACTGCATCATTTTCCTGTTAGGAAAAACACTGCTTTGTTCTCAGTCTGCAGTTCTTAACCTCCTCCTGTTCACAAAGAGCAATAAAAAGTCTTCCTCAAGAAAACCCCCAAAACTGGAAAAAAACTCAGATGTTGAGGTTCTAAAGAAGGGGGGCAGGGGGAAACCTGTGTAGAAATATGCTGCATGTAAGGAGTAGTTTCTAACATGTAGACATGTGCTTTTATGGATAATTAGGTAATACAACATTTTTCATACCTTCTTGGCACGATGCAACATAGAACATTTCACTGTGTCAAGAATCTTGTAAGCTGGGGCCAGTAACCAAAACTGGAGGCAAAAAATATTAATAGAAATTAATATTCTTATGGATGGCAAGCAGGAAGCTCCTGGACTAATTTGAATTGGGTGATTTTTCATGTCAGAAAGTGATTAAGGGGAAGGCAGAAGGAACATGTGATTGCACAGGGTAGGGGTAGACAGGTGGGCTGAGCCTGAGAAGCAAGCAGAGTGTTTAAAGTTTCAACTCAGGCAGGGACAGGGTGTTTCTTGATAGATCAGGGTACACATGGAAGCTGGGATCCTGGAGGGTCTTGGGCACGACTGAGAAGTTATAGACAAAATTTTGCACTATCTCTAGTGATTTGGCAATGGCAGCCTTGTGGAGTGGGCCTTTAGGTGAGTCCTTTCCTTGACATGTGGAGCTAATTAATGAGATACAGAAAAGAGCAAAGAATTGCAAGTCCTACTGGAACACGTAGTCTGAGGTGAACTGCAGCTTCTTTGTGTATGTTAAGGCAACAAACCCTCCTGTGAGGAAATCTGACAAAGTAAATTGTGTATTAACTATGGCAGTTTTCTACTTCAACCACAGCATTTTCTAATGTGACAGACTAGTGACTGGTGGCTGCTCTGCTGTTGCTGTTAAATGGTGTTTTCTCTCCTAGGGTTTGGACGTGGCAGAGAGAGAGGAGCGGGGAGGTTTTCAGCCCAAGGCATGGGGTAAGAAACATGTAGAGAACAGATTCTGGCAAGGGTCAAACTCACTGGTGATATTAACTGACAGTATTAATATTACTGTGTTTGATTAAACCAATATAGAAGCAAATATTCACAGATCTGTTAGATGATTAATGAGTTTTTTAATCTTAAACCAGTATTTCTAGCTAGATACAGCTATACAAACCTGATGTGTTTCACTCAGTGCTAATAACTCAAACTTGGAGAACCCATTTCTATCAGTAGCAGCCACATAGTGCCTAGAAGGCTGAAAGTTCTTGTGTGGGTGCATATAGTCCTAGGTCAGCTTTGGAAGAGATTTGCTTCAGAATAATGTAGAATCTGCAAGCTCTATATAGAACCAGAAAGAGTGGCAATTATAAACTTTCTCCTGGTTTTTCAGGTTTTATGCTTTAGCTGTTTGGACATACATGGACTTAAACCACAATCAAAAGAAGTTGCTCAGCAGCACTAAAGTTTGCTCTCAGTTTTGTTGGAATAACTCTCTTCAGAGGAATATAGCCTCCACTGCGTTCACTCAGTGTTTCTTTGGTGACATGTCATGTAATACCAGTGATGTCACAATGAACAGAAGGCTCATTCTACTTCTCTCACAATCCTTCTTGTTCATACCTGTGATAAACTGAAAAAAAAAAGCTTTTCTTCAGTAACCCTTTTTTTCACCTTTTAACTCCATATGTGTTTTGGCATGGGTGTAAGGAATGCCTTCAGAAGTACTTAGTGACATTCTGACTCCTGTCCTGCACAGGAGGAGTCAGTGTTCTGGAAGGATATGATACTGGTTTCTCATCAGTCAGCCACATGCTGAGAAACTATGAGCTGGGTAGGACTTCCTGGTGTGCAGATAAACTAATGCTTTATGAGACCAAGAGGAGTAGCTCTGCTGTTAACTGCTTTTTCAGGAATTGTTTTGGTTTAGTTTCTCTATAGTTTGGTTGGGTTTTTTTCCAATCTACTCACTTTTTTCTCTTACTACTTTTCCTCTCTTCCCCCTTTTTTTTATCTGTATCTCCTCATACAGGAGAAACCTTTTTTTGAAAGCAAAGCTATCAAGATAAATTATGTGGAAATCAAGATGTTGAATCTAATACAACTTCAGCTAAAAAATGATGACACTTGTGTTCATTGAATGACCCCTGTGTTCTCTCCCATTTCTTAACTTTTAAAACTCCAGGACATTTAACCCTGCAGACTATATGGAATCTTCTGCCACTCATGGTTTTGGGACAGAATCAGAGGTTTGGGAGACTGGTCAGAATGATGCAGATGATGGAACTGGTAAGATGTTTCAAGAAGTGGAAGGAGTGGGATGAAGACCTGTGGCAAATTGCAGTTAAAATAACGACTCTGTTAGTGTTCAGTTAACTTCTGGATATGTGAATGCATCTTGCATGGCACAGACACTTGTTTATTTCTGTAGTGTAGCTGCTGCTGATGTGCAGGGCACAGGCTGTAGCCTGAGTTAAAACCTGCTTAGAATGAAAGGAAGGTAATTTGCTGGGTTTTTTTTGCTTAGTACTAACAATCCCTTTGTCTCTCAGGGGATTTTAAGAGTTATTGGCAGAACCTTGTATGAGAATAACTGTTTAGATAACTGAAGTACTGCTGCAGAGTCCACCTGATGTTGTCAAGGAGTATTCGTCCTACTAGAAGTGATTGGCCCACAGGCAGTGGGCAGGAGGGTGTTGAACATATAAGGAGAAGAAGAAAAAGGGAAGAAAAACTGTTTATAAATACAAATCAATTCTGTGATACTGGGATGACTTTGGAAACCCCACCTGTACAATGCAGGAAAGATGTGAGTCTCTGGGATGGAGAGTTCCAAGATCTGCAACCTTTGAAAAGAAGAATTATTAACTAAAGCACAGGTGGACACAGCAGTCTGTCTGTAGGTAGACTCAGCTGTATGCTTCTGTATGAAGTTTCAAGCACACACACCTGGCTAAAGGCAGGAGGCAGACATAGTTTGGGAAGGAACCACTGGGCAGCAGTCTTGTGGAGATGCAGAAATGAAGAATGTGACCTGCTTGTCTGTGGCTGGGTAAACCTTGCTGCCTCCTATATTCCATCACAGGAGGCTGAGACAGAGGGAAACCCTGTATCAAGATGGAGAAATTAATTTATGTCATTGTTTACATTAATCTGCATTTGGGAAGCAGAGGGATGTGAGAGTTTCAGGGGTTTTTTGGCCTCAGCAAAGGGTAACTCTTGTGATCTCTTCACTGCTGAAGCATGTTCAGCTGATTTTTTTTCATCAAACCCTGTGTCAAGGGTGGAAAGAGGAGAATGGTACTGGAGGTCAGGTTGTGCTCTGTTGAGCTCTGCTGTGAGCCTCTTGAGATCATGCAGCTTTTTGAGCTCCACACAAGCCATTTTCCACTTAAACAGGGAAGACAATAACAGGCTCAGAATTTAGGAGGGCTTGTTAGGCAGCTGTCTTGTCACTCTGAGTGCCTTCTAGTCCAGCATGGGAGAGTGGCACGGAGTATATTAATGGTGGTTGAAAGGCAGCTCTCTTGACAAATATGTCATCTTTCCAAGGAATTACTTTTGAAATGCTTGATCCTGTAGTGCAGATACAAATGCACCTTTTACTTTCATTCATGTTAGTTTTATCAGGTAATTAATTAGAAGGACATGTGATGACTTGAAAGTTCCCCTAAGAACACTGATGCTCGCTGTATGGTGGTGAAAAGCAGGGTATCTTGTCACAAGTACAGCAGAAGCAACAAGGTGAACTAACTAAAGGAAGAAAACATAGAAGGAAGGTGTGAGGAGTCTGGACCAGATGTAGAAGGTTTACTGCTTAGTTATTAATGAATGCAGCTGTAAGGCTGTGGCTTATGAATGGCATTGACTTGTGCAGCACTTCCCAAGCAAACTCAAATGCATTTGTGAACTCTCCATGCTAAATCAGGGTAGCCTTCAGGTGCCCCCCTGTGGCAATTACTGTTCCTGCTTGTAGGCAACTTAGTCTTCAGTAAAGGAAGACTTCTGCCTAGCAACAGGAGTAGCTTGGGTGTTGCTGAACAGGTCCACCTAAGAGTACAGATGTGGCTGTCTACATGAGGGGTTTGCTGCTGAGCAAACAGACCTGTGGAAACTTTAAGTGTACTGCTTGAGATCTGGCACTTTTTGGAAGCTCAGTGCATTTTTGCTGTTTGGCTGTGCACATGTCACCTAGAATTGTACTGAACTTCAGTAACAGCTTAAGGTGTGTATGGAAGGTTGGAAGAGCATGGGATGGAGAAGGTGAGAGAATGCATTGGGCAACTTTTCTCTGGCCTTGTTAGATTAATGGTTCTCAGTGGTATGAATGAGGGGGTGTCAGTGTGGGGAGTCCCTGCAGAATAATTTGGTTGGTGGAGATTCAGAGTAAATTAGTTAAGTGTGAATGTTCTTTTTGGGTGCAAGGTACCTTTTTTCTGCTAATCTTACTTTCAGTGCATATGGAAAAGGCACCACGACTGACAACCCAGAAACGTGTGTCTCTGTATATGACTATAGAATGTTTTATTTTAGTGTTTCTTCTGTAGACAAGCTGAAGGGATGCTGAGAATCAGTCCTTGAGATTCTTTAAAAAGAATGGGCTTTACAGGTGGAATCATTTAGTTTTGTCCAAGTGGGAAGCACTTTCAGACTTGGGGTGGAAGCACCTTGAGGGCATTTAGAGGAGGCTGCAGCTAGGGTAGCAGAAAGGAGTGCTGGGAAGGAAGCAGGGGTAGGGGAAGTAGAGGCAGACAAGGTGTGGGGCTGGAAGCAGGTTGTTGAGCTGTTGATTTGGCTTCTTAATTACAAATATTAGTACAAATATCAGTAATGTTAGGTCAGCAGTCCCAGATAATAAGTAACCAAAGTGGAGTTAAATAAAGATGTGAAAGAAGATAATGTTTATGTATGGAAATCCATAAAGCCTGCAGTGGGCTGGTGAAGGATGACAGATAAGAGTGCATAGAGGAAGGGCAGGATGGAAATCCTGCTCTTTGTTCCTCATCACCCAGTGCCATTTCTTCTTTCATCTAAAAGGAAGGAAGACAAAATTAACACATCCTAGCAGTGTCTTTCATCTGCAGTTCACATCCTAGCTGCCCAGAAGATCAGTGTCTTTCATCTGCAGTTACCTTAAAAAGGAGGTAATGGGCAACAACCTGGAGAAACAAAACCAGTTTTCTGCATCAGTATGGTTTCCAAAGACATAATGCAAATATAAACTCTTTTAAAGCCAGTGCTGGGAAAGGATCAAAATGAAAATTTTCAACTGAAAAGAAATGCACTACTTGTTTCCAAAAGGTAGTTGCCCTCTCTGGAAGAGCTCTAGAGCCTCATGTCCTGAACTGCTGCAGATGCCAGCAGAATCTCAGTAGCCTGGATGAAAGGTGTTTCTAGGTGCACCATTGTGTAATCTTGTAGAAAAGCTAGCTGGTTCTGTGGAAGTAAAAATTAGCATTGCTGGTTGAAATAGAAGGAGGTTGAAAGGGTGAATCTTTGGCAGGTTGTAACATTTAAGTGTAATTGTGTTCCAAATAATTAGTCACTGTTTTTTCTCCATCCTGATTTGTATAGAAGTAATGTACAGATGAAAGGCAAAGAGAAGGGACATGTTGGAGAAAACAAAATGAACCAGCCCTTGTGAAAAGGGAATGAACTTGAACAGCATGACTGGCACTTTCTTACAGGCATGCTGAGGGGTCAGTCTCTTACCTTTTTTGTAATGTAAAAGGCAGTGGGAGATCCTGAGTGACAGACCTTCTTAGAAGGAAGGTTGGAGGTGGTCACTTCTGAAAGTAGGTTATAAAAATGGTAGTTCACTGATACTTCTGCTTTGGTGTTTCATAAATTTCACAGGAAAAACTTCATTCAGTATTATCTTGGCTATAAACAGCCTTCAGTGACTCTCAGACTGAAGACCAACAAAATAAAAACACAGTGTAACTATCAAGTTGGGAAGGAGGTGTGGATTGGAAGTTAGAAGGAAGTGGGGGGTTTTTGGGGTGGGGTTTCTTTGGGTCTGCTGTAAAAGGAAAACTTTGGGTTGTTACGGATTATGAATGCAATCCAGAAAGGAGGGATTAGTATGGGATTTTGGGAATAGACCAAAACCAAATTATTTGGCTCTCATATATATGTTAGAATATTCAAAGAAGGAAAAAAAACATCAAATAGTGTGACAGGAAGTGAGGAATTGGCAGAATATAACTGATAACAAACCACTCAGTATACTTCTTAATGGCTTTATAACTTTCTGAAACCAAGTGTGTTACAAAGGGAAACAGAAAAGAATCATGAATAGCTACCCAGGTTGGAATTGCTGTGACAAGCATCCTTGAGAACACAACGTGCTTTCTGTGGGAAACAGAGAACTCTTAAATTGGGATGCATCGCAGGGCGTGGGGGTAAGGAGTGGGAAGAGGATAATGGGAAGCTGCAGTAATGCCAAGGTGGATTTTGGGCTAAAAGGAAATGGATACACTGGTGGCAAGATCAGACTTAGGATCCAGCTATGAGGAGGAGGGTGTAGGGAAACTGGGTGTCATGTAGAGAAGAGCAGTGAAATGGGTGAGTTGGAAGGTGTTAATAAGTGGCAATACACATCTTAGCAGCTTGGGTAAACTAATACAAGGGTCAAGGGTTGTGTTCAGCATTTAAAAAGAGTGAATGCATGGAACTGTTGACATAAGTAGGAACAACAGGTATACATTTAAATTGAATCTCAGAAAAATGCCCCAAGCATTATTCAGGCAGGTTTGGTTTCTCTAAGGTGATGAGAGATACTCAAGAGTTGGGCTTAACTCGTCTCAGCTCTTTTTGTCTGTGATTTTAGCAGACTCAGAATTCTGTTATTTGAGTTCTGGCACCACCACAAGGTTTGCATTCTACAGAGGCAGGCCTTGCTGGTGGGAGATAAATGCAAGCAGGGCAAATAACGAATCTATTTCTTTAAAAAACAAGTATCAGAGGAAGGTATCCCAGCCTGGTCAACAGAAGGGAGGGAGAATCCACTGTTTCTCATTCTTCCTTTCAAAACTTTCAGTGTCCATGTGTGGATTAGTCTAGAAGTTTGAGGCATGGTAGTAATTTTGCTGTGCTCAGTTATGAGTTATTTTTCAAGTGCCCTAATATTTTGCAGCCTGGAGAAACCTCCTGGTTAGGGCCTGTTTGGTAAATTGTGTGCAGGTGTCACAAGCATCTCTCTGTTGCTCCAGAGAGCCAGCACAAAGTGGGTTGTTACTTTGCTCTGGACCCACCCTGCAATTTTGGAATTGGAGGTATAAACCCCTTCTCTTCTCACCATGTATATCTTCCTGGTAGGCCTGTTTGCCTGGTTGGATCAGTGCTGTTGGACCCTCCTGGGCCCAAGACACTGCTTTATAAAGGTGTACAGAGCAGCAGGCTGATGCAGTGCTGGCATTAGTATGAACTGGATTTGATACCCTCTCAGGGAGCCTGTTTCTGGATAAATATGTCTAAGAGGGTTCCTGATTAAGTAAAAGGAGATTATTAAAGCAGCAGTCCTTTTGCTTTTGTACGTAAAGGTAGTGGTAGCAGGAACTTCACTGCTGATGTTTTCTTTGCTCATGGTTATGTAGTTTAAATGAAGGCTCTGGCTGTTGCTGGGGTAACTTTCCCTGTGCTAACACTGGTGGGCAAGGCCTTCAGCCCTTTATTGCTCTTGCATGTCTGTGCCTGCTGTTTCCTCTGGAAGGGATCAGGTCTTTGCATATGTAGGATCATGTCCTGCCATCTTCCCAGTGTCACATGCTGTGTACTGTGTCCAGTGTCCACCAAGTAAACTCTGCCTCAGGTTAGGGGAAGCAGTCTTTTGTAGCCACAGTGGAAGCTTATTGACACTTTTGCTGCTGTGACATGAATAAAATGTTTAAAAACAAGACTGCCCTATGAGGGGATGGGATTTTGCCCTGAGGAGAGAGTTAACAGGTTGGAAAGGAGACTCCAGAGGCATAGCGTGGATCTGGAATTTAGATGTGTAGAAAGTAGGTTATGGATGTCACAGTTGGTGTTGTGGTTGTGTTTTGTCTAGGCTCTGTGTGAATTTGTGCATGTAAGTATGAGTTCCTGTGGGAAGGCTGAGTAACCTCTTACTGTCACTGGGATCATAGGAGGAAGTTCTTCCAAAGTTTGTGACTAATTGCTGGTGGCAGATGTGTTCTTGTACTATAATGGCTGAGAAATTCCTGAAACTGAAATCAGAAATTGAAGGGGGAAAAAATAATCCCACTTCCCAAGATTTCAAACCTGCAGACCAATTTTCTCGAGCTTCCCATGTTCCCAACCACCATCTCATTTTGTGTTCCACTGATGATGAAAAACAGCGTTGTTTATGAAGCAGGAGGATTGAAATCCTGTGCTTTTAGCTTGTAACTCTTTTTTTCTTTCCTTCCCTAAACTACAATAGGAGCATGGAAAAATGCGATAGAAGACTGGATAGCAGAAGACTGGAGTGAAGATGTAAGTGTCCCTTGCTGGATTGACTGATTATTTACTCTTTTCAGAGTTTTTGTGTTGTGTTCAAAACCTAAATGTTTCAAGTAATACTTTGCTATATTAATGCAGTATTTCTTATTATATTTGTCACTGTAATTCCTCTTTAAATGCACTTATATATTTAGATAAGCTTATTTTAAACATAAAGTGGGATCAAGAAATCTTACGTGGGGTGGACAATACAGTAGATAATAAAATGATAAGTTTTATCCCAAATTAAGTACAGTTCCTCACTGCTCAGTGCTGATGGGTAACTGTGTACTTCCCCTTATTATTGTGTGGGGATTTAAAGTCAGATATCACAAGACTTTTATGTATAAATGCTGAAGCTTATAAACTTCAGACTCTTCATTTGATACTTTTTGTTTGAAATCTGCATAATTGGTTCACTTAGTCCACACCTGGGGGTCCTGGTGGATGACAGGTTGGCCATGAGCCAGCAGTGTGCCCTGGGGGCTGAGAGAGACAATGGGATCCTGGGGTGCATCAGGAGGAGTGTGGCCAGCAGGTCGAAGCAGGTGATCCTCCCCCTCTGCTCTGCCCTGGTCAGGCCCCACCTGGAGTGTTGTGTCCAGTTCTGGGCTCCCTGGGATAAAAAGGACAGGGATCTCCTGGAGAGAGTCCAGAGAAGGGCTACGGAGATGATGAAGGGCCTGGAACATCTCCCCTATGAGGAAAGGCTGAGAGAGCTGGGTCTGTTCAGCCTGGAGAAAAGAAGACTGAGGGGGGACCTAATCAATGTTTATAAATATCTTAAGTATGGGATGCAGGGGGAATTGGCCAGCCCCTTTACAGTGTCTGTGGGGACAGGACAAGGGGCAATGGCTGCAAATTGGAGCACAGGAAGTTCCACACCAACATGAGGAGGAACTTTTTCCCAGTGAGGGTGCTAGAGCCCTGGGACAGGCTGCCCAGGGGGGTGGTGGAGTCTCCTTCCCTGGAGATATTCCAGACCCATCTGCACGCCTGTCTGTGCAGTATGAGCTGGGGAGCTGCTTTGGCAGGGGGGTTGGACCCCATGATCTCTTGAGGTCCCTTCCAACCCCTACAGCTCTGTGATTCTGTGATTCTTGTAAGAGATTTGATCTGTATCATTTGTTCAAAAGTTAATCACATGACAAAACACATGAAGTGGGTTAAAACCTGCCTTGCAAATTTTGGCCAGTCTTTTACAGGAGGACCCTAACTCCACATGGACATTTCTAGGAGGGCTATAAGGGAATTCAGTCCCAGACCAGATGCCATCTAGTGTCTTTATCAATGAGTAGGAAATCAAAACATAACAATAACATTGGAATGGCAATTCGAATCAAGCTAGCCATGCAGGGGACTCTGGACCTCTACTACACTTTACCTGTTCAAGTGAAAAGATTTTTAATATAGCCAAGTGGCCATTTGCTTTACAAGACTAAAGACACACCTCCACAACAAGGGGCTGTTTTTTGGAGAGCAGCGACTGAAAAATTTTGAGAGTTGTGGTGTATGATGACAGATGAACAGCTCAGCATGATCTCCCAGAGGCGAAAATAAGCCTTTTGGCCTGTAGGCTTTCTTTCCTGGCTCTTAATCATTCTTGATTTATTTTTCTATATTCATATGCTCCTGAGCTTAATTCTAAAGTACTGGATCCAATTACTCATTGCCTTGACAAAACAAAAATTGTGGGAAATAGATGAAAATTATTTACTGATAGAAGAGGCCCTTGAGAGGGAGATTTTTAGTTTACCCAGTCTGAAAAAGCATATTATTAGCCTGTAATGGGCTCCAGTTTTAGTCTAGCAAACAAAGGCATAATATGAACCTGTGGCTGGAAAAGGGAGCTACACATTTAAGATGTATAATAAACAATTTTAGCAGCATGACTAATAAGTAACCCCAGAAAGCTGATGTGTTTGCTGTCTAGATACAGACCAGGTGCTTTTCTAAGGAATATTTTTGTTTAAATGTGGTGTTTTGTAGTCAGATACAAGTTATAGGCAGGTGAGTGAAGTTTAACATTGCTTCACTTGAGAATCATTAGATTTTTCTGATCTAATAGTCCTGCATGGTTTTTGTCTTCAGTAGTAAGCACTGAGCAAGTATATCAGGTTGTCAGCATGCTCTTAAATAGAGTAGAAACTGCAGTGAAAATAAGTTCTATTTTGCTAAAGGGACATTCAGAGCATGGGCAATGAAGGGCCAGTCAAACGTTGAGTTACTGCAGAAGACTCTGAATTTTCCTCTTAAAATTGGGATCACATTCTGGCAGAAGAACATAAATTTCAACTACAGAAACTATCAGAAGGGAAGAAAGAGAATACATACAAATTGCCTTAAAGGGGATGAAGGCAAACATTTTCTCTGCAGAATTGTTAGTCATAGTTTTTGTTTGAAACAACAGCAACACTTATGAAAAGTGGGAATGTTTCCTTTACTAGGAAGCAGCAGGAGAAGTTGTTTTCTTCAACTTCAGCATATTGAAGCAGTAATGTGACTTTGGTCACTTCTGATGCATTGATGTTGAGTTACAATGAGGACGCTGGAGTATTTTTTTTCCCTGTTCTTACCTGTTGACTGGCCACAGGAGCTGTTAAATATGTTGTCTTTTTGATGATTAGAGAGTGATTTTTTATCATAGGAACAGGAGCTGAAAAGCACAGGCATTTCACTGCAGGAAATGCCCTTGTGAGGCTGAGGCTTGCAAATGCTTCACAACTGTTCTCTTGGCTCTGGGATTTTCCTCAGGGAAAGATTTGTAGTGTATGGTCAGCATAAATAACTTTGTTAGGAGTTGGTAGTACTTCTAAGAAATGCTAAATAGATCTGTGCAATAAAACTTCAGCTGCTGCTGCATGAAGCATGTGTTTTGACAGATGCTGTAATCCCACCAGACTTTTTGAATTAGGTGCTTGAGTGGAGCTTGTGGCCTTGAGTTTGCTACAAGGTGTGGTGTAAGCTTCAGTGTAGCTGAGCTGGTAGCTGGAGACTTGTTTTGCAAGTCAAGCATGCTTTTGCATTGTCACAGACCTCCACAGGCACCTCAATTTGCTTGTTTTCAGGATTCATCAGTGTTTTGACCGTATGAAACTGCTGACATTACAAAGAATACTTAAACAAGGGATTGCAGACCACAGACTGCTGCTTGTGCCATTCGCTGTCCTCCTTGTGTCGTACAGAGCAGGAGTCTTGTAACACTACCAAAAGCACAGTACATGTTGTTCTAAAATAATACTTATGGTGGGGAAACAGCTGAACAATAGAGAAACAGACTGTGTGATTGGAAACATGCTTGAGCACTACAGAGTTGTGTTCCAGAGAGATGGGATTGAAGTACATTGTATTGGGAGGAGGAGAGAGGCCAAGAGAGGTCCTTCTCCCCCTCTGCTCTGCCCTGGTGAGACCCCACCTGAATAGTGTGTCCAGTTCTGGGCCCCTGAGTTCAAGAAGGACACAGAACTCCTTGAAAGAGCCCAGAGCAGGGCCACTGAGATGATGGAGTGGAACCCCTTCCTTATGAGGACAGGCTGAGGGAGCTGGGCCTCTTTAGCCTGGAGGAGACTGAGGGGTGACCTTACTAATGTTTATATATAATATATATTAAACATTATATATTAAATATTATATATTAATAATGTATATATATGTAAAGGGCAGGAGTCAGGAGGATGGAGGATCCCAGTCGGGTGACTCTGTTCAGGGATATACATGCATTCAGTAGAGCTGCTTGTGGGATGGCAGATGAAATTGGCTCATGTCTGTGATGCCCTTTAAATGGGGCTGCTAGCAATGCATGCAATTAAAACGGCATAATTTCCTGTAAGAGCTGTATTCAGCTGCCACATTCTAAAGGGATTCTTTGCAAATGTTTGAGTAGGTCAGCAATTCTTTATCATAGAATGGTTAGGGTTGGAAGGGGCCTTAGGAATCATCTTATTCCAATATGCCCAGGTTGCCCAAAGCCCCATCCAGCCTGGCCTTGAACACTGCCAGGGAGGGGCAGCCACAGCTTCTTTGGGCAGCCTGTGCCAGGGCCTCACCACCTTTACAGGAAGACTTTCTTCCTTATATCTAGTCTAAGTGTACCCTCTTCATGTTTATAGCCATTCCCCCTTGTCCTGTTGTTATATGCCCCTGTAAAAAGTCCCTCCCCATCTCTCCTGTAGACCTCTGTAGGTACTGGAAGGATGCTATAAGGTGCCCCATGAGGCTTCTCTAGGCCAAACAACCTTAACTCAGCCAGTCATTGTATGGTAGGTGCTCTGTCCCTCTGATCATCTTCTCTGAACATGCTCCAACAGCTCAGTGTCCTTAGGTTGGGGGCCCTGGAACTGGACACAGTACTCCAGGTGGGGTCTCACAAGATCAGAATCACCTCCCTTGACCTGCTGGCCATGCTTCTCTTGATGCAGCCCAGGACATGGTTGGCCTTTTGAGCTGCAAGCACACATTGCCATACTCATGAGCAGACCCCCAAGTCCTTCTCTGCAGCGCTGCTCTCAATCCATTCTCCACCCAGCCTGTTACTGTGCTTGAGACTGCGCTGACCCAGGTGCAGGACTTTGCACTTGGCTTTGTTGATCTTCATGAGGCTGGCGTGAGCCCACCTCTCTTGTCCATGTCCCTCTGGATGGCATGCCTTCCCTCCTGCGTGTCAGCTGCAGCACCCAGCTTGGTGTCACCCATTAACTTGCTGAGGGTGCACTTGATCCCACTGTCCATGTTGCTGACACAGAGTATTGAACAGTTGTGGTCCCAGTACTGATCTCTGGGGAACACCGCTCGTCACCAGTCTCCACTGAGCTGTTGACTGCAACTCCCTGAGTGCAACCATCCAGCCAATTCCTTGTCCAGCAAGTAGATCATCCCTCAAGCCCATATTTATCCAGCTTATTGACCAGGATGTCATGCAGGACAGTGCCAAACACTTTGAAGAAGTCCAGATAGCTTGTCAGTTGCTCTTCCTTTATCTACTGATCTAACTCCATCATAAAAAGCTGCCAAGTTTGTGAGGCATGGTGAAGCCACCTTGGTTACCACCAATCACCTTGTCTTGGTGGTCTATGTGCCTTTGAGCCTTCAGGAGGATCTGCTCCATGATCTTGGCAGGCACAGAGGTGAGTCTGACTGTCCTGTAGCTTCCTGGGTCTTCTTTTTTTCCCTTCTTGAAAATAGGGGTTATGTTTCTCCTTTGCCAGTCAGCAGAAACTCCACCAGATTGCCATGACTTTTTCAATATCATGGATAGTGGCTTAGCAGCTCCACCCACCAGTTCCATTGGGATGGATCTCATTGGGTCCCACAGACTTGTGCACCTTCAGGTTCTTTGGATGATCTCAGATGTGAACTGCAGTTACGGTGGGTGAGTCTTCTCCCACTTCTTGCCATTGCTCTCAGCAGCTTCGGTGGTGTGGCTAGAGCTCTTACTGGTGAAGGCTGAGGGGAAGAAGTTGTTGAGCACCTCAGCCTTCTCTGCATCCCTCATGGCCAGGTCTCCAGTTTCCCTCTGGAGAGGGCCCACATCTTCCCTAGCCTTCCTTCTATGACTGATGCACTTGTAGAAATTCTTGTTCCCTTTATGTCCCTGTCCAGATTTAATTCTGTCTGCCACTTTGTATTCTTCCCAGTTATCCCATTCTTGCTTCCACTCCCTCTTGACTTGCTTTTTGCCCCACAGTAGGTCCAGGAGGTCCTTGGTCATCCATGGAGGCCTCCTGGCATTCTTGCCTGTCACCTTCTTTCTTGGGATGCGCTGCTGCTGGGCTTGGAGGAGATGGTTCTTGGATACTGACCAGCTTTCTTGGGCCCCTCTCCCTCCAGGGTTTTGTCCTGTAATGCCCTGCCTAGCAGATCCCTGAAGAGGTCAAAGTCTGCTCCCTTGAAGTCCAGAGTAGTGAGTTTGGTGTGGTCCCTCTTTGATGTCATGAGGAGCTTGAACTCTGTCATTTCATGGTCACTGTGACCACAGCTGCCCTTGAGTTTCGAGTTACTCATCAGTCTCTCCTCTCTGGGGAGGACCAGGTCCAGCATGGCACCTTTTCTCATGGACTGCTGTACCACCTGGTATAGGAAGTTACCACCAGTGCATTCCAGGAACCTCTTCCGTTGCTGGTGCTCTTCTGTGTTGTCCTTCCAAGAGATCCTGGGGTTGCTGAAGTCCCCCATGAGGACCATAACTTGTGAACCTGAAACTACTGCTATCTGCCTATACAGACCCTCATTCACTTGGTCTTCCTGGTCAGGTGGCCTGTAGTATAACACTGCTATGATGTCTCCTTTCCCTGCCTTCCCTTTAACCCTAAACCCATAAGCTCTGGCAGCTCCTCATCTATCCCCAGGAGGAGTTATTGACTCCAGCTGGTCACTGATCTTCTGCTTGTCTCTCCTAAAGAGTTTATCCATCTGTTCCTGCACTGTAGTCATGAGATCCATCCGCCCACATCTCAGTGATGCCAGTGACATCACAGCCCTGTAGGCACACACACACACACACACACACACCTGCAGCTCTTCCTGCTTGTTCCCCATGCTTTGTGCATTAGTGTACAGGCTTTTAAGTTGAGCCCCCATTGATAGCTGTCTAGATACAAAGCTACACCAAAGTAGTTAAGGGTGATTTTGTGCAAATCTGATTTAAAATACAACCATTACATGTGTATATCTTTATTGCATCAAATCTAACCTGTGCTGGCTTAAGACATACTCTGGTTGGGAAGTATTCCTGTAAATAGAAATGAATTATCCCTAGGAAGTTGTTGCTGTTAACTTTATTTTAAAAATAAAAGCTACTACAAAAAAAAATGCCAACAACCCCCCTCTACAAACCAAAATCACCCCCTTGCCCCTCAAAGCCTCAAACCAGCCAGCTTCCCCTCCCCAGCTATGTGTGTTGCTTTCTTCATTGTAACTGCACAGTGAAATGGAGTCCTGTGCCCAAATCTGGGCCCCCAATACAAGAAAGATGTGGAACTGTTGGAGCCCTACAAAGAGAGGCTGAGGGAGCTGGGCTTGTTCAGCCTGGAGAAGAGAAGGCTGTGGGGGGACCTCATTGCAGCCTGCCAGTACCTGAAGGGAGCAGAGAAACAGGAGGGGAATCAATTTAAAAGGGCAGAGACTGGCAGGAGAAGGGGGAATGGTTTAAAGCTGAAGAAGGGAAGGTTTAGATTGGATATTAGGGGGAAGTTTTTTACAGAGAGAGTGGTGAGGTGCTGGAAGGGGCTGCCCAGAGAGGTGGTGGATGCCCCATCCCTGGAAGTGTTCAAGGCCAGGTTGGATGGGGCCCTGGGCAACCTTGTGTAGCTCCAGGCCTGAGGTTGGTGTCCCTGCCTGTGGCAGGGGGGTTGGAGCTTTATGATCCTTGGGGTCCCTTCCAACCCTTGCCATTTTATGATTCTATGAAATCGATGCAGTTCCCAGCTCTGGGTGCTGTAACTGGTTACACTGGCATAAGCATTATGTGGTTCTCCCTTTATCATTGCTTTTGAGCTCAAGCTTGCAAGCAGCTGGTTTAAGCGTTACTGCCAACCCCAGCAGAGATGCCAGTTAAGGGACCACTGATGCTACCTTGCTGTGCACACCTGAGTGTGAGCTGCCTTTGTGGTGACACATGAAATGAGTGGGAATGGTGCAGAGTGCTAGCTTTCTGCAGCAAGACTTAGCAGAGCTGCTCTGTGGAGTCCTGAATTATGTCTGCACAAGGTATCTTTACACTGATGATATACCAGTTCTCATGTTAATTCCTTGCTACTAGCATATTTTTCAGTGAAACTGAAGTTGCTTGATGTAGTGTAGTCATATTGGGATGCCATTGTGTTCAGTAGATCAGATTTCCTAACACTTCAGTGAAATTGGTACTGGATTCTGTGGAGAACACTTTGCTGAAGCTTGAGTATGTGTTTTTGTCCTTTTAAGCAGAGCTGCAGCATCACTTCTTGTACTGGTAGTTTGTCTTTAACCTTGAAGGTGCCATGACCAAAGTGGAATTTCTGCAGATGTTGCAGCACTGAAGAGTGTATATGTGTATGATTAAAATACCTTTCTCCCCAACTCTTTTTCAGCTTTCTGAAACCAAAGTCTTCACAGCTTCCTCTGTTCCAAATGAGAATCATGTGAATCCTGGACAGAGGTAAGCTCTTCTATAGTTTCTTGATACCTTCAAAACCTTCTGCTTGGTGAAGCAGTGTTACTTGCAGGTACATAATGTTGACTAAAACCAGGTCAGTTCTGGTCAAAGATTGGTTAAGCCAGTTTCAAAACCATGAAAGCCTTGCTTGCAAATTGTTCTGTGGGTTGTTGTGTTACCTATTACAGATGAAGGAAGTGGAGCCAAACTTAAATCCACAAGCATAGCACTGAGAAGACTGTTCTCTGCACAAAGAGTGCTTACAGGCAGGAGCAAAAGTAGCTGGTTGAATTTCCTGGTAACCATCACATTTGCCTTAGCTAATGAGCTCAGATACCAAATATATGGCAGTTGCTGCTTTCCTTTGCTTGCCTTTGTCTTCACCAAATGCATGGCTGCTGTTGATAGGGAATGCTGCCTGTGTTAGCCTCAAGTCCCAGGAGGGCAGGTTCAAGTTCAGTGTTTGGATAGCATGAGATCTGAAAACTAGATAGCCTGATGGCCCCAAACACCCCGATACAGCTGTACTCCAGAACAATTTTCCTTACCACATGGTTGTGATCTGGAGGGGGCCATGGTGTCAGTTGGTCTACAGCCTGTATTCCTTTCCTCCTTTAAAGGTGATGTGTTCTCATGTTCATTGCTCTAACACAAACATTCTTCCACTGGGTGTCCCTCAAATTATATTAGAAAATATTTTAGTTCACCAAATCCTTGTGTGTTTTCTAGTTTGTTTGGTTTTGTTCAGGGTTTTTTGGAAGGGATTTTTTTCTGTTTTGTTTTGGTTTTAGTCTTTTTTTGTTGGGGAAAGTGGGAGGTGGGGGTTTTTTTTACATTTTCCATAAGAAAGGTTTAAGGTTATTAAGAAATCCGTTCTAATTAAAGTCCCAGAAGCATCTTTTCAGACCAGGCCTGCAGGAGGATAAGCTTAAGTCAGAATTTTTGGAACAGTTTTCTTGTCTGAATGCTTTGCTTTTCCTTGGATAAACCTGTGCTAAATGTGTGGTCAAGGTTAGTAAGCTCTGCTAAATACAAGAAACTCTCTTTCTCATCCTGCTCAAATATCAATAAACATCTAGAAGAGAAGAAGGCTATCAGGAGTGGTCAGTATGAATTCACCAAGGGGAAATCATGCCTAACCAACCTGGTAGCCTTCTATGGTGGCAATAACCAGCTAGGTGGATGAAGGGAGAGCAGTGGATATTGTCTACCTTCAGCAAGGTTTCTGACACCACCTCTCATAACATCCCCCTGGGCAGGCTCAGGAGGTGTGGGCTGGATGAGGGGACGTGAGGTGGGCTGAGAACTGGCTGGATGGCAGAGCTCAGAGGTTGGTAAGTGGCACAGTCCAGCCAGAGGCCTGTAGCCAGTGGTGTGCCCCAGGGATCAGTGCTGGGTCTTGTCTTATTTAACATACTCATCAATGGCCTGGACAAGGGGACAGAGCATGTCCTCAGCAAGTTTGCTGATGGTACTGAGCTGTGAGGGGTGGCTGACACACCTGAAGGCTGCACTGCCATTCAGTGAGACTTGGACAAGCTGGAGAGTTGGGCCAGGGGGTAACTGTATGAAATTTAGCTAGGATAAGACTAGGGCCTTACACCTAGGGAAGAGCAACCCCAGCACCAGTACAGTCTAGGGTCTGACCTGCTGGGAAGTAGCACTGTGAAGAAGACCTGGGATTCCTAATGGAGGACAAGCTCTCCAAGAGCCAGAAATGTGTGCTCATGGCCAAGAAGGCCAAGGTATCCTGGGGTCTATCAAGAAGACAGTGTCCAGCAGGACACAGGAGGTCCTCCTCCCTTTCTGCTTTGCCCTGGTGAGGCCACATCTGGAGTTCTGTGTACAGTTCTGAGCTGCCCAGGTCAAGACGGTGAACTCCTGGAAAGAGTCCAGAGGAGGGCTACAAAGAGGATGAGGGGACTGGAGCATCTCTCTTATGAGGAAGGGCTGAGAGAGCTGGGGCTGTTTAGAGAAGAGAAAAAAGGAGATCTCCTCAACATTTATAAATACCTGAAGGGTGGATGTCAAGAGGAAGGGGGCAGACTCTTCCCAGTGGTGCCCAGCAACAGGGCAAGGGGCAGCAGGCACAAACTGGAACACAGGGAGTTCCAGCTGCATGTGGGGATAAACTTCTTTACTGTGAGGGTGGCAGAGCTCTGGGACAGGCTGCCCAGAGAGCCTGTGGAATCTCCTCTTCTGGAGAGATTCAGTCCTGTGCAACCTGCTCGGGGTGATCCTGCTCTAGCAGGGGGTTTGGAGTAGATGATCTCCAGAGGTCCCTGACAGCCCCTACGAATCTGTAAATCTGTGGTGTTTTTAGATACCTGCCTACTATATGAGAAACTTAGCTTTTATTTCTGTTGTGCTGGTCTTCTAACTTCCATGTCATCACACATTCACTCAACTGCTGCATGAGGGAATTTGATTCCTTGCTGTTTTTAAAGGGATAGTGTGATACACAGTGAATGTGGGCTGCTTTCTGTGATGGGGTGACCAGACACAGGAAAAGCAATGGATGTCATCTGTCTGGATTTCTTCCAGGCCTTTGACACAGTCCCCCACAGCATCCTTCTCTCTGAACTGCAGAGATAGGGATTTGATGAGTGGACTGTTCTGTGGGTAAGGAATTGGCTGGATGGCTGCACCCAGCAAGTAGTTGTCAATGGCTCGAAGTCCAGATGGAGAGATGTGGCAAGTGGTGTTCCTCAGGGATCTGTACTGGGACCAGTATTATTTAATATCTTCATCAGTGACATCAGCAGTGAGGTTGAGTGCACCCTCAGCAACTCTGCAGATGACACCAGGCTGAGTGGTGCAGCTGACAGGCCAGAAGGACAGGATGTCACCCAGAGGGATCTGGACAAGGTAGAGAAGTGGGCCCACATGAACCTCATGAGGTTCAAGAGGTGCAAGGTCCTGCACCTGGGTCAGGGCAATCCTCATCATCAGTACAGGCTGGGAGATGGAGTGACAGAGAGCAGCCCTGCAGAGGCCTTGGGGTGCTGCTGGGTGAGGAGCTGGACCTGAGCCGACAGTGTCGCTCACAGCCCAGAAAGCCGATGGTGTCCTGGGCTGCATGAAGAACAGCGTGGCCAGCAGGCTGAGGGAGCTGATTCTGCCCCTCTGCTCTGCTCTGCTCTGCTGAGACCCCACCTGGAGTACTGTCCAGGTCTGGAGTCCCCAACAAAAGAAGGACATGGAACTGTTTGAATGGTTCCAGGGGAGGGCCACAAAGATGACTGGAGGACCAGAGCTCCTCTCCTCTGAAGACAGGCTAAGAGCTGGGTTTGTTCAGCCTGGAGAAGAGAAGGCTCTGGGGAGATCTTATAGCAGCCTTCCAGTACCTGAAGGAGCCTACAAGAATTTGGGGAGGGCCTTTTTAGAAGAAGTTGTGATAGGATGAGGGGGAATGGTTTTAAATTGGAAGGGGGTAGATTTGGATTGGGTATTAGGTAGAAATTCTTCACTCTGAGGGTGGTGAGGCCCTGGCACAGGCTGCCCGGAGAAGCTGTGGTTGCCCCCTCCCTGGGTGGTTAAAGGCCAGTTTGGAACTTGGTGATACTTGAGGTCCCTTCCAACCCAAAGCATTACATCTAAGGGCCTTGTAGGCAGGATCCATTTAAAGATTATGTATCTTTTATGACTTCTCTGGTTACTTGGTTATATTAACCATATAGTTCATTTATGTGATCCATGATTTGATAATGTTTGAAGGGAGTGCAAAGACAATTTATATTCTTACTGTAGTGGAAGGTCACAGGTAGCAGTATATAATTTTCTGGGAAAAAACCCTCTATTCCATCTCTCTTTGCATGGCAGTCAAGCAATGGCTAAGCCCATTATGAATTCTGTGGTCAGTACAGCAGCTTTAGTGTTGATAGTGCTTTCTTCACCTTCAGCACATCCTGATCATCATGTTTATTCCAGCCAAACTTTGCTGTCTGTCTTTCTTACAGCATTGATTTAGTGTCACTGATTCAAAAACCTATGACTTCGTCCCAGGAGATGAAAAGCATCTCCTTTGAGGCTCCCCAACAGCAGAGCTTTGGCCAAGCCCTAGTCTTCACAAATTCTCAGCACAGCACCCAGATGACATCAGGAATTAGCAGCTCCACTGCAGTGAACTCTTATTCTCCTCAGAGTCTGGTAAAATTATGCTTTCTAAATAATCTTGATGAGTAAATATTTCAGGCTAAATAACTTTTACAGTACTTGTCATTTCATGAAACGTTTCAGTATTTGTAAAATTTAGATGCAAATATTGAAGGAATATAATTTGTAATTCCTGTTCTCTCTCACACACAAACGATTACTTTCCCCACCCCTGTTTTTTCTAAGCATTTGTTTCTTGCTTTAACATGAAGTACTAATGTTTAAATTGATATTTTTTTTTAGTAGATAACAGATGCATTTAATGCATGCTGATTTGGGATTAGATAATTTGTTTATAGTGAAGAGTTCTGTGCCAGAAAGCTATGATGTGTTATTTCCAACTATGTATCTGACTGTTTTTTTGTGGAAACCTCTCTCTGTTTCCAAGTCAGTTGTGAGGGATTGGAATGGGGCATTTACACTTATTCTCCAGGCATCAGTTCCATTGTCAGTAAATACATGCTGTTTTGAGATGCATGGATGCAAGTAAAACCAGCATTGTTGTGATGAGTGGTGAAAGTGGTGTGTTAGAGAAAGGATCTGGCCACCTGTTACAACTGCTGAATATTTTGTTGGTCATTTTTTAGTAATCTAGGGATGAAGTGGCTTCAGTTGATGCAAAGTAGCAGCTGTAGGCATTGACCTCTGGTTAAGTTGAAATTATTAAATCCATAACTCCACACCCCTCCCCTCTTAATTCTGTTTAATTTTTTTCTTCCCCCTCTGTCAGTCTGCAGTTCTTTGTTCTGGCTTTGGAGAACTGGGATCCGCTAAACTGCCAAACTCTGCTGGATCCCAAATCTTGGACCATTTGAAATCTCCAGGGTTGGGTCAGTTCACCTCTCAACAGAACAGCTCCACCATCACCACCGCAACTGCCACTTCATCCTGGGATCTGAAACCGCCCATCACGCAGCCATCGGTCCTTGGCCCGTTCGGTAAGTGCTTGGACACAGCCTTCTCTCTCTCTCTCTAAGGTTTCAAAATGCCAATGACAGTTTGAAATGGCCTTAATGAAAGCCTTTTTCTAAAAAAATGTCACCCTAATAATGCAGTTGATTACAGCACTGTAAGAGTTAAGCTTCCTTGCTGGTAGTAGACATGAGGAGTATATTAAAAACAAGTTTTGATAGGCTCAAGCCTATCCATAAATGTCATTGCCTCTTCAGAGGCTGTTGAACCTTGATGTAATGGCATCTTTGATGTAATGCACTTGAACATTTAAGTGGAAGTTTGTTACGACTTTGTTTCTCAACAAATCCTGGAAGATACTTCCCTTCTTCATGCCTGTGCCACTCCTAGCTATGTATAACGTTGTACCCTATTTTTTTCCTCCAAAATTGTAATCATTTAACCATGACATGGTCCTTCAATGAGTACTATATCATTTCTTCATAACATGCACCACATCTCAGTGTTCTTTCCCTAGTGTGCTGAGAAGGATGCAGGCTGCCCATTTTGTCTACTCACAGTTGTGTGGATTCTTTCATTTAATTCAGTAAAATCAGTATAAGCAGTGAAAATGGCACAAACTTCTTTTTTGCCATGTAGTTCCTGGCAAAAAAGAAGCCATGTAGAAGCCATGGCATATTCTCACTATGAAGAGTTTATCTTGTGTGTTATGTGTTCATGTTTCTAGATAGATAAGCAGCTAATTTGGTAGCAGTTATAATCTTTTACACACAGCAATTCTGAAAGAACGTTTGCTAAATTTTAAATGGCTTCCTAATGCACTTTACCAGTTGAATTGAAAAACATTCACATTGGAAATGCTGTGGGTCTCTTACAGTGGTTGGCTAGTGCTCTGAGCCACTCCCTGGCTTTCAGCATCTGCAAAATATGAAAGGTGAACACTTGGGGGAAAAGAAAACCCCAACGCTGTGTCCAGCACCTCTTGACTTTCAGCCAGATTGAGATGGTAGATGACTTCCTATTTGTGTGGAAAATCTTCCCTTTTGTAGGGTAGGCAGGAAATCCTAACTCATAATCCCTCTCAAGTGCATCACCAGACCCCTTGGAAGTAATCCCATTTTATTGGCACAGTTAATTGCAATGAAACTTGCAGTGTTACTTGCAGAGAGTATCACATGTTGGCCTTACTTATTGCAATGGTAATGTTCAATGTGGAGCTCATGTACTGTCTGAAGGAGACTTGCAAATGCTTTAAGGCGTAGCTGTCCAATATGCCAGGCTTCCCAGATGCTTTTATTAAGTGTAGAAGCATTAAAAGCAGAGTTTAAAGCTTTAATTTTGCTATTTCTTTTTCTCAATGCTGACCAGACTTTAAATCCCAGCCTGAACCATCTCCAGTTCTGAGCCAGCTGACTCAGAGGCAGCAGCAGCAAACGCAGGTAGTTCCTGTTCCTCCTCCTGGGCTGGAGTCTTTCTCCTCCCAGGTCAAACTCCGAGAGCCATCACCAGTACACACGTCTACAGCTGTTAGCAAAATGTTACAGCTCCCCACTATATGTATGGATAACCAGGCAGTGACTGCCCATCACACTCAACAGAAACAGATAAAACCACCCAAACGGAGAATAGCTCCAGCATCCAAGGTGGGTAATTGAGTGGTGGCTTGTACTTAGCAAATATGAAAACATATACAAAAGCTTGTAGTGGAACTAGTTTGGCCAGCAGGACCAGGACAGTGACACAGTCACCCCTGTATTGGCATGGGTGAGGCTGCACTTGGAGTACTGGTGTTCAGTTTTGGGCCCCTCACCACGAGGAAAAAGTTGAGGTGCTGGAGTGTTTCCAGAGAAAGGCAGCAAAGTGGTGAAGGGTCTAGAGCACAGGTCTTACAGGGAGAAGCTGAGGGGCCTGTGGTTGTTTAGCCTGGAGAAGAGGAGGCTGAGGGGAGACCTTACTGCTCTCTGTCACTTCCTGAAGGGAGGGTGTAGCCAGCTGGGTGCTGGTCTCTTCTCCCAAGTAACAAAGTGATAGAACAAGGAGAAATGGCCTCGAGGTGTGCAGGGAAGGTTTAGTCTGGACATTAGGAAAATGATCTTCATTGAGAAGGTGGTCAGTCACTGGAACAGGCTGCCCAGGGAGGTGGTGGAGTCACAATCTCTGGAGGTATTTAAAAGACATGTAGATGTGGTGCTGAGGGATGTGGTTTAGTGGCAGACTGGGCAGTGCTGAATCGATTGTTGGTCTCTGTCTTAAAGATCCTTTCCAACTTAAACAATTCTGTGATTCTGTTCTATATCTAAGTTGCATGTTAGAAGAAGGCCAAAGACCACATTATATTTCTTGTTTATTATGCAGGAATTTTCAAGCTGGATAGCTTTTAGGTCCAAAATTGAGTTGTAATGTCATTTTGAAATGCTTACCTGACTGCTTTTTGTGGAAAATGACTGTTGCCAAGTGATTTTTGGATTGACTTAGTAGCCACAAGATGAATGTTGGCTGAAGGGGGATGAACATGGATGACACTTTAATCAGCTCCAGATCAGGACTCAGAATCAATGAATTAAATTCCAGTTGCAAGAATGTAGTTGATTTGTGATGTAAACTGGGGGGATGTTGCAGATTCGTTAGCAGAGAAGTCTGAGGCAGTAACTGAAAGAAGGTTATGGTTAAGGGAGGAGAGGGTGTCAGTTACTGCTGCACAGCCACGTGCATGCAAAGGAATTATGGCTTTTTATTTTCTCCTTTAAGATTCCTGCCTCTGCTGTGGAGATGCCCGGGTCAGCAGATGTGACAGGGTTAAACGTTCAGTTTGGAGCTCTGGAGTTTGGATCAGAGCCTGCAATCCCAGAGTTTGGATCAGCTTCAAGCAGTGAGAATACCAGCCAGGCGACCAACAATAGCTTGTACTCAAAATCTGTGAAGTACGTGTGAGTCCCCCATGTGCATTCCTTTCTTTTTTAGGGGGTCCAGTTTGTGCTAAAAACGTCAAAGGTGGTTACAGTGTAATGGAAGGGGGAAATAGGATATTCTGTAAGGCTGTTTTCTGTGAGTGGCATCTTAAAGGAGAAATTATCTTTTCTAGGGACAATCAAAATCTCCTTGGATGGGTCAGTGTGAAGCTGGAGTTGACATGAATGTAAATAGCCTTATAATAAGCTATCCTTTATGGAATTGCTTCCTCACATGAATTCTCCTGACTTTCAGATTAGTTAGGGAGCTTGTTCCTCACAACCCAAATTTTTCTGCTTTTGATCCAGGAGAGATCACCCTTGTACCATATATGTCTGCCAGCAGATTGGCACCAGATTACACATCTGATCCTCCTATGGGATGAGAAAAGAGGCCAGGCTTTCAGTATGCAGAAGCTCTTTCTGAAATGCTAGAATAGCCAAAAATAAAAAGCATTATACCAGTAACCCATTTTATTTTCCTTATTCATTCAAAAACTGGCTTCAGTATAAAGATTCCTGAAGTTGATGAAACAGTCCTAGTAAAAATGAACTTTAACGTTACTTTCTAGTGCTCTAAATGGCTTAAGCTCTTTAGAAAGTAAAACTCATGCATGTCTTATTTTTTCCTCTTTGCACAGTTCATTCAAACTGCCACTGTAATGTCAGAATTCTGTTGTAAAATACCAGATTTTATGGAACTAGTTGTTTGAAGAAGGGAGGCTTTGATCATTAATTTATCCTTTGAGAAGGTGGGAAAGTGCTTGTTTTGGTTGGTCTGGCAGGGGGAAGGTAAATGGTGCTTGGTGCAGCTGATGGATTTGAATCAGTGATTACTTGGGACCAAAGCAATATCATGTGGTGGTTTTGGTTTTTTTTCATAATTAGATTTTCTACTATAAGTAATGTAAATTTGACTGCATGCTTAAGATAAGTCCTAGCTAACTGTATAGGAGCTGATATTTTCATGAAGGTGCTTGAGATGTCATTTACCAAGATGACCAATGAACTTTCTACTTTTTGCAGTGATCCTTTGAATACCTCTTTGCCAATATCCAATACAGTACTGGAATCCACGTATACAACCTCTGCCATCACCTCTTCCAGTCTGACCTGCTCATCCCAGAGCACCAGCCCAGTAACAACCTCCTCCTATGAGCAGATACCTGTGCATAGTAGGATAGCCTACCAAAGCTCCATGGCTCCATCTGAACCAGCGCCTGTTGTCGTTCCGGTGAGTGAGTTTCAGAAATAAGACCTTGACCAAGGTGGAATATTCTTTAGGCTATTACCTTGCTATGTTAATACTTTTAACCAAGCCAAGTGGCATTTTTGATTCTCAAGCCTAAGCTGTTACTTGGTTTTGGTTTTCCTATTGTGTATAGATTTTTGGCCATACATTATTTGGTGTATAAGAGCCTCTGATTTTATGGGTTCCAACATGTTATTTTGCTGTTTGACCATTTTTCCCTAGTAACACATAATGTTCTACTTGAGCTTCCTTCCCTGAAACTTAGTTTTTTAAAAAGGAACTGTCTCTGTATGTAAATGTGTCATGGTAGTTTGCCACAGCTCGATAGTTTTATCCCAAGGTAGAAGATAGATCCAAACTGTCTGTGGTCCCTCCAGCATTTACTCTTTGGTTGGACTTAAATTCCAGTGGGAATTAATTTCACCTTTTGTTTTAAAAAGCATAGGGAGAGGCCTAACCTAGACAGAGAGTATCTCTCTTGAGAGATTCGAAAGCACCTATTCTCCTTGTATACAGAATGTAGGCTTGTTTTAAGAGAATTTTATTTATTAAATGTTAAAGGAACTTGTGAGAGTTTGTAAGTTGATTTACTTCTGGCCTTTGTTATGTAATGGCTCAGTCACACTTGTCTTCTGCACTAGCTCGTATGTACTGGTGAGGATCAAGCATAGACTATCCACTTCTGTACTCCAGCGTTACCCAAAAAACAACTGGTGCTTCTCAAGTCTTATCTTTCAATGGAAAAAAATTGGCGTCTCTGTGTAACTTGGATAGTTAAAATTGTGAGTTGCATTAGATCAAAAGCACAACCATTTCCTATATGTTAATGCAATTCTTTCTTTCATATTGGTGTGAACCTGAAGTTTATGTTATAATACGGTACATGGGAAGGTCTCCTTCTTATGGGTGTAGTATGGGCAGTTTATGGGAATTCTGTATGTTCAGGACACCTGGCACTTGAAAGAACTATTATGTGGTTTTGTTAAAGGCAGTAAAAAAGTTAACTTTCTGCCTTTTTTTTTAAATTTTTTTTTTTTGTCTTTCAGTTTAGAATGACTATATAGAATTTTGCATGAAGCATGTTCAATGTGTGATTCTGTCTGAAAATGTGGTATACCTCTGAGGTGGTTTATTCATTCGTTTCTCCTTTGTTCACAGAACGGGCACAGCAGTGTTAGAATACAGACACCACTTGACAGTAAGTTTACACAGCTTGGATGTGCACAGGACTTTCCTTGTTACTTGCTGGGTGCACAGCTATAGCAGTGGCGGCTGGTTTAAGGTTTTACATTGTTCTCCCTGACTAGCTTTTGGCTGACCTGTTTGAGTTTACTTTGCACTTGCAGTAGGATATACTGCTTGCTTCTTGGCTTAAAACTGAGGTATGAAAGCAGCCCGTTTCAATCTACAACTCTTAAGCAGTCTTAGAATTAGATAAGCTGCTTTGCTGCTGCTTTTCCTTCTCAATTTCTTTGCCTAAAAGAAATAATAATCCAAAATAAACCACAAAATTAAGTTTTGATGTAACATTTCTTACCAGTTCTTCCAGTTCTCAGTGGGGAAGCTGCGAGTAGCTTTTAGCTGTAGTGGAACAGCTCAGCTCTTTGGCTGTTGCCTCTCACTCCCTGCGTGTAGTGCTACTTGCGCCCGGTTACAAGCCCTTGGGGAGTGAGTAAGGGTGGTGGACGTGCTCCCTCTGCTGGGTCGCTCCCTACCTTGCACTGGAGTAACAACTCTACTTGCCACTGGTACAGGCGCTGCTGTTACCGTCATCTTGACTTGTTTCTACTGTGGTACTTTACTTGTAGCACCCCGACAGCTTTCTCTCTTCCTAGAGTTCAAGTGATTAAAGTGTAGTATTTGCCTTTCTGATCTTTGTGCTGCTCTGGAAATCTTCAAGGGCAGCAGTCTGAATTAACATATCTTGGAATTCCCCCACTTCAATTTTAGGTCTATCCTCCTCTTAAACATCTCTTCAGGTAGGTCATTAGTGGGGCAGCTTTTTTTTTTTTTAATACTTCTGAGTAGAAAGAAATTGAGTATTCAGACATGTGAAGAGTGTTTTGTTGGTGCCAAGTCAGTTTAAACTAGCAGAAGGAATTTATATGCCCAAAGAGTTACCTCTGTAAAGGTTGTTGCTGCAGGATTTGTATTCTTGCTATAGAAAACCAAAACCTGAGAATTCCTATTATTTCTGTAATTATTCTGTAACAGTTTTACTTGTCCTTTTTTTCTATACCAGGTTCTCCTTTGAGAACACAAGTTCCTTCTGTATGCCAGGCACATGAACTGGAATGAGTCATCTTCCACATGTCTATTTCATGCATCCAAACAATTTTGACATTCTTCCTTAACATCTGAAAGTATTAACATTCTTCCTTTTCTGTGCACTGATAATATTCTTAGTTGTTCCTCTCTCATCTTTACAGCTGTTGTCCCTAGTTCAGAGTGGCTGGTGTGTTACAACTCTGACTGTCCTACTTGTCTCCTGGTTTTCTTTGTCTGGCACATTGTGTTCAGGCAATCTTGTAGGGGTTTTTAATGAAGGTGGTGATCCTGTCCCTTGTGTCAGGACTTCTACCTTTGCTTCAAGAAGTGAACCCTGCTTTAAATGTATTGAGTTGTAAAGATTACTTACACTCATCTTGCCAGGAGGTATCAAGTGATCGAGTTACTCCCCTCGTGACTATGCTTGTTTGTCACTTCAGTTGCCTTCTCTGTTGTCAGTTACTCTCATACTGACTGCCAAGGCCCAGACCTCTTGATTTCTGTTTGCAGAGCACCCAGTCCTGCAACCTGGTCATTTAGTGAGGAGACCAAACCACTAATGTGAACAAACTGTGGTGCATGACTTCAGAGCACGTATCTGACTTCTGTTGGGATGGGAAGACTGTCTTCCCATCCATTCCAACTAATGATGATCCATGGCAGGGCTTAATTCTGTCTCTGTGTTTTATTTGTGGGTGAGAGCCTCTAATTCTTTAATTACCTTCACAGTACAAGAGAAGTGTAGAAACAGCTGGGAGTTATATTAAGCAGTAGAGTTGTTCAGTGTCTTGTTCCAGTATAGTGACTTGTTTGGAAAGACACATCTGTGGTAAATAGGTTTTACTATGCATAGCCTAAAAAGAAATACCAATGCCAAATGGTTTTTGTTTTCTAAGTCAGATAAAATAAGTCAATATTTGACAAATCTTTAGCCATTAAAAGTGCTTAATGCTGTGCTCAGTGGTGGCCTTTTGCTGTAGCTTCTCTTATTCTACTGCATTACTCATTTGAGTCCTTCAAACTCAACCTATGTACCCTTGTACTCCAGCAACCTAAGTCTCAAATCATTAAAAGGTGCCATGTAGGTTGGAGTGAAGAAGCAGAGCTACAGGCTAAACAAGATCTATACAGTGCCTGGAAAAACACAAATTACTTTTGTGGAATAAAATGCAAGGAATTCTAAAACAGGGATTGACTTGTGAGCAAAAGCTGGTAATCCATATAGTGGGAGGTGAAGGGCAGAAGACTAGTTGCTACACTGTTAGTAGTGAATGTTATAAATCAGTTCTGCTGACTTTAGCATTTTCTTAATAGCCAGATTGCTTGTTACTGCTACTGGTTCTTAATGTTCAGGTTTTTGTAAACCAAGGGGGAATACAGCTGTCTTCCTGAGTCCATGCTGGGATTGTCATGTGCTGGAATTGGTTTTTGAATGCCTCTTTTTAACTTGTTGCAGCTACTTCATCAGTTCCAGCGCCTAAGACAGAGCCTTCTCCCTCACTACCTTCTGCTGGTTCTCTGCCTAGTGTGGCATCCACCACTGCTTCGCTTCTGTCTTCAGCATCGCAGCATGCAGCAGCATTGCCCAGCTTGCCTCAGCCCAGTGATTTGGCCAGCAGCTCACTTTCCCAGTTAAGCAGGTACAGTAGGAGTTGTGATACAGTGGAAGGGGTTCAGTTTGGAGGAAGAGACAAACACGAGGGTGATTGTGTATGGGGGCTGTCAGACACATTAACTAGAATTAGGAGAGAGGTTCAGAAAAGGCTGGACTGCCTCTTAATAATGGAACAGCTGCTGCCCCCAAGTTTTTGTGGTGTATAAAGAACTTTGTGTTTCAAGGGGCTCTTGCTTCAGCCAGACCAGCTGAATCAGCTAAATTGATTCCCCCAGTTTCTCCTTCCTACTTTCTCCACAGTGCATGCTGTTTGTGTAGTGTTACATGTTTGAAATAATTCCTTAACAGTTTACTTCCTGGCTAATTTTAAAATACTGTAGTTTAGTTTAATTTTAAAATACTGTGTGATATAGCACATTTATGCTATCGGTCTGGTTTTTCTCAGTACCTTTTGAGCTTCACATGCAGGTAAGTGACATCTCAAGGCTATAGTGTTTGAGTTACACTAACAAACACAATGCAAAAGTGAGTATTAAAAACATAAGAAACTTTTTTAATGGGATCTCAGGATTGTTTTACTCTTTGATAGCTAAGACACAGTTGATTCTCTTAACATACTAGCATGTTCTGTTGATTAAAATGGTAAATATGTCAGATAACAGGAATTACTTCACACTAGAAATGTAATTTCCCCACATTTACTTGTTGAAAAGTTCTGTACCTTGGTAGAAATTTTAGTTGGAGGGATGTTGCAGTTGAGCTGATATCAAGCCCTATGAAAAAACGATTCCTGAATTCCAGTGTGTCTGACCTGGTCATACTGGCAACTCGTGTCTTGTGTCTCTACCATAAGTCAGATTCACTACCTGTGAATTAAACCTTGTTAGAAGATCTGGGGAGAGTGGGCAAGGGAGTGATTTAAAAACTGTATCTTGGGCTGAGCTATTTCTTTTCTTGCTGCTTGGAATGCTGTTGTTAAAATTCCTGTGATTGGGGAACTGTTTTAAATAATCAAGGTAAAATTAATTTGTGAAACTGCCCAGATTTATTCTGGTCCACGCTGTGAATAGCTGGTAGAAGTCTTTGCCCTTAAATTAGGACATTTGTTTATTTATGTGTTCATTCTGTTATTCCCTACTGTACTGTAAGTTACATTCCTGACCTTGAATGTAAGGTATAATTTTTGTCAGTGTAAAGTTTTCAAACCAGTTTAAATTCAATATCCCTGAGAGGTGATAAAGACCTTTGGATTATAGATTAATATCTGTGCTACAGTTAGTGCCAGGTGTTCATTGGCCTGGTCAGCTGGGGAAAAAGGTGGTGCTAGAACAGCATCACTTCCTAAAATTAAGTTACCTGCAGGTCTTTTTCAGATATAATTCTTTATTTTTGTGCAGGGTTTGTATAAAACCAAAGTGATAGTTCTGATTTGCCAACTCAAAGAGGAAGATGCTTTTATTAGCCTGCAGTGGTACAAACTGCCCTTAATTGGAGTACTAGAATCATAGAATGGCAAGGGTTGGAAGGGACCCCAAGGATCACAGAGCTCCAACCCCCCTGCCACAGGCAGGGACACCAACCTCAGGCCTGGAGCTACACAAGGTTGCCCAGGGCCCCATCCAACCTGGCCTTGAACACCTCCAGGGACGGGGCACCCACCCCTTCTCTGGGCAGCCTGTTCCAGCCCCTCACCACTCTCTCTGTAAAAAACTTCCCCCTAATATCCAATCTAAACCTTCCTTCCTTCAGCTTCAATCCATCCCCCTTGTCCTGCCAATGTCTGCCCTTTGAACAAGCTGATTCCCCTCCTGTTTCTCTGCTCCCTTCAGGGACTGGCAGGCTGCAGTGAGGTCCCCCCGCAGCCTTCTCTTCTCCAGGCTTAACAAGCCCAGCTCCTTTAG
Organism: Laterallus jamaicensis coturniculus; assembly: GCA_022605575.1. NCBI lineage: Eukaryota > Metazoa > Chordata > Aves > Gruiformes > Rallidae > Laterallus > Laterallus jamaicensis. The sequence continues at coordinate 705,040 of JAKCOX010000138.1, forward strand.
CTTCTCTTCTTAGGGAACAAGCTCCAGCCCTCTGATCATCCTTGTGGCTCCTCTGACCCCTCTCCAACAGTTCCACATCTTTCTTGTATTGGGGGCCTCAGATCTGGACACAGGATCCAGCTGGGACCTCACGAGGGCAGAGTAGAGAGGGACAATCCCCTCCCTGTCCCTCCTGCCACCCCTGTTCTGATGGAGCCCAGCTGGATTCTGTAGCAGTACAGCTAATTTCTGGGCTTTCACAGATCCTCTTTATTTGCTGGTTTGTGGGGTTTTTTTGGTGGATTTTTTTTTTGTTGATTTTTGAGCCCTGTCTTTTGAGGGTGTGTTGGGCCTTTTAGCACAGCCGTGGAGCAAACATCTGGGGGTCTAACTGATTGAACTAATGTTGTGCAGGTTAAAATGTGATAAATAGGGTATTGAGTCAAACCAAAACACTGCCTGACCTAATTGATACCTGTGCCCTGTGTCAGGCAGCAGCAGTCACTATGGGAAAGAATGGAAAACAAGCTGTGTAGCTGTGTGTTGTGGGAGCTTTATTCTGGTTTTGGACTTTGTGTCTTGGAGTCGTTGCTATATAGTTGCTGAAGCAACTATAGCTTTTTCTAAAAACACTGTAAATTGATAAATACAAACAAATGGTGGTTTAGGTGTTTCTTGTTAATAATAGTTGTCTCTATTATTTTTTTCCCCATTAAAAGATAGTAAGATATTAGTTAAAGATAAAATTATAGTAGGGCTTTATGTATATACACACATAATTGTGTGTGTGTATCTTGAAAACATTTTTTCTTTAATTATATTCTTTCTGTTGTATCCCTGTGTACACACAGCTACAATTTTTATTCTTAAGTTAATAGCCTAGTACCTAGTCTTTGTTTGTGGGTGTGTATATATATAAATACATAGATATAAGCAAATACTTATAGGAAAAATTAATTTGACTAATTCTTTGTGATTTCTTTCTAGCACCCTTTCCAGTCATCAGAGCAGCCTCTCCCCTGGTTCAGTGTTGTCTCCAAGCACATCACACGCAGTAAGTCCTGTCTGTGTTTCCACAGATGTTTGGCACACAATTTGTTTAGCTGGTGATTAGAACACTCTAGAAGTTCCCTGTGTCTCAGTACACTGAACTGCAGGAGCCTTGTCTCTCCTGGAAGGACTGCTAGTCCTCTAGTGGTAAAAAAAGTCTCCTCCACTTGTGAATTGTTAGAGAGACTTGCCAGTCACACAGCCACAGAGGAAGCTTTTGTGCCAGCAAGAGGGAGTGGAACATATAATGGTTTGTAACAGATGTGTTGAAAATAAATGAGAAAACTTTAAAAGTGACTGCCAGTTTAGAAGAAACTGCCTCAAAATGTGGACAGTTAGCAGTCTTCAGTGGAGAGTTTAGCTGGCAAAATGCAAGTGATGGAATGACACTTGTCATGACAAATGCCTCATGACACACGATTTTAGACTTCACCATGTGGCATTGTTGTCACCTGGGTGTGTAATGCATTTGAGGTAACATGAAAAATGGTACTGGCTGTAGTGCTCCAGAGGAGGTTACACAAACAGAAGTCAGAGGCACACTACCTGGTTTTGTTGTGAGGTGCTTATCCTACAGTCCCTGTTGGGGTGTGCAGACAGGTTACTGCTTTTCCTTATCCTGTATTGTGGTTTGTAATGCTCCATCCCTACTGAGTATGTAACCTAAATATCCACACTTACACAGATGTCCTCTCTTTTGTTACCAGAGTTGTTTTGGCTTCTGTGTGTTGCTCTCACAGTTTAGCAAATGTGATAAGCTTGAGTTAAGGCGCTCCTATGCTTGGTTCAAACCAGGAGCTCCTTTATCCTTTTGTGCCCCACCAGTACATCTGATCTGTGCTTCCATTTACCACACTGACTGTTGTGGGGTGCTGCAGTTTTAGAGTCTTAAATTCCACAAGTGCATTGAGGAAATCATGTTATTTTGAAAACAGGTATTATCTTTAGGAAGAATATAGGGGTTTATTTCATATAACAAGTGGTAGCTTAAAGGAGCATACAAGCAAAGTGCAAGAAATAATGCAGTGGAGTGTCATGTGAGTCACTGTGATACAATTTTATGGTGACAGCAGTTTAAATTTAACTCTCATGTAATAGTTTTCTTTGAATACCTAAAAACCACAAGCATGCAACTCAGTTGCTTGCTTGGTACATAAATGATGCATATGCTTTTCTTTTGCATGCGCTGCTGTTATGTCAAAGATTGTTGATTTTGTTTGGTTTTGGGGTTGGGTTTTTGTTTGTTTGTTTGTTTTCACACAGCATCTTCCACTGTAGCTTATTTTCTCTGTGATCCTCATTCTTTTTGTCTTCTTTCTAGCACATTAGTGTTGAGAACACAACTCCGCTCCAGCCTTCAACAACCTTTTCAACTGCTTCAACCTCAGCCACTAGCACCACCTCTTCGGTTGTCAGCATGGCAAGCAGTATGAACACTACAAACAGCCTTGGCCTGAGTGTTACCAGTGTGTCTATACCAGCTGCTACCACACGGGCAGCTCCCTTAATGTCTTCAGGTTTGCAATATTAACAAATCATGTGGATAGACAGAGGACTTTGGTCAGCAGGGCTGCCAGTCAAGCATCTTGCCAGCCATAACTATGCTAAGAAGTGCACACTCTTGACTGTCATTTTCAGCATGCTTTATTTGCTGTTGTGTAAAATAAAATTGCCTGAAATATTATTTTAGGGTGTTAACTGGCATTTATATAGCACTAACTCTATCCCCAGAGAGCTTTATTAATAGGTACTAGATAAGTTTTAACTTTGGAATTTTGGGGCTAGGAGATCTCCCAGTTTGTATTCTAGGGTGTGATCAGCTCTTGGCTGTAAGTTCTTATTTAATTCCAGTCTTCTCTGTAACTTGAATTAATTTGTCAGTATCAAACTATACTGCAGTGTCCTCCCTATCACATCCCTACTGCCACATCCACAGAAAGGAAAAACGTGTCTGATGTCTGGGTCATTGCACAGCAAATAGCATTTCAGGAAAAGGATCCACAGAGAGAGAAGGTGGGGAGGCTTCTTGCACTGCAGTGGAAGCAATGCTAAATTACATTCTCTTTTGCTTCTCTAATTAATCTGAACAGCTAAAAGGAACTCCTAGGGAGGGAAGTGAATGATTTAAATACAGATATCAAACTTAGAAGGATTCCTCATTTCTTATTCCCATACCTTATAAATTAAGTATCTGATGGCTGTACAAAGTGCATTTTTTTAATCTTCTGCTTCCCAGCAGTGCTTCATGGAGGCAGCTGGAGCTGTTTCAGTTTTTGCAGTTCTCAGCTGCAGTAAGTCATCCCCAAAAAGTACACTGACAACATGTAGTGCATTCGAGTCTATTGCTGGTGAGAAGGGAAATAAGCAGAAAATTAGAGGGTTTCCTCTCATTTTTAAGAACAATGTCTAAATTTTTCCTTCAGGAGAAGACTGTGGAGAGGAGAAGTTTCTGCAATTCTTGCAATCCTCTTGGCAAAGTAAATGATGTAATCAGACTGTTCTCTGGTGGGGACAATTTTCAGTCTTAAGTAGCCCGTGCTTTCCTTCCTTGAGGCATGGTTGATCTCTTCAGGCTTTTTTGGAGCATTTTCCTAAACAATTCTGCAGAGTTCTGTGCTTTAGGAGCTATGCCAGTGCAGCTGCCAGGGCTTGTGAGCTGTCTTGTCTCAGTGCTGAAGCCTGTTCTTCTCTAAAGGCTTGTTAAGGTGTCTGTACTTTGATTCTACAGGCAAAGCTCCCCCAAATCTGCCCCAAGGTGTGCCGCCCTTGTTACATAACCAGTATATTGTGGGACCTGGAGGACTTCTGCCTGCCTACCCAGTAAGCAGTTTCATTGTTTGTTGATTGCTTAACCCTTGATGCAAGTGTCCCTCCAGACCTGCTACTTGCTGTCTATGCCAGGGTGTTTCTTTTGCCAGGATGTTTGTTCCAGACACTGAGGAATACATGAAATTCAGTCGGTGAGGGGTTAATATTGATAGTAAACCACAGAATCACAGAATCTTAGGGGTTGGAAGGGACCTGAAGAGATCATGGGGTCCAACCCCCCTGCCAAAGCAGCTCCCCAGCTCATACTGCATTGATAGGCGTCCAGATGAGACTTGAATCTCTCCAGAGAAGGAGACTCCACCACCTCCCTGGGCAGCCTGTCCCAGGGCTCCCTCACCCTCACTATGAAAAAGTTCTTCCCCATGTTGGTGTGGAACTTCCTATGCTCGAGCTTACAGCCATTGCCCCTTGTCCTGTCCCCACAGACCACTGAAAAGGGGCTGGCCAATTCCCCCTGCAACCCATGTCTAAGGTATTTGTAAACACTAATTAGGTCCCCCCTAGGTCTTCTTTTTTCTAGGCTGAACAGCCCCAGCTCACTCAGCCTTTCCTCATAGGGGAGATGTTCCAGACCCCTAATCATCTTTGTCGCCCTTCTGCTGGTGCAGACCTGATTTGGCTGCTGTTGAAGCTAAACATGCATGCTGCTGTGGTTTTCAGTGGTGTGATGTTTCAGGCCCTCCGAATAAGATCAGACTGGTTCAGGTTTGCATTGCTGGAATAGATTTACCAGTCGTGGTTGGCACATGCCACATGTGCTTGAAAGACTGCACATAGCTTTTTGATGCCTGACCAGGATCAGTGTGGCTTTGGTTACCTGCTTCTTGAATCAGAAGCTGTATTCTGATCATCTTTCTGCATCACACTGAATGCAAGGGGATACAATAGGCTGCTTTGTAGTCTAGTCATTAAATCTTAAACCCTGCTGTTCTCAGAAGTAGTGATTGCAGCAAAGACTGTTGCTCTCCCAAATCTGAATGCATCAACGTCTTCATAAGTTGGTGAATGATACCTCTCTGAAAACAGTCTTGAAGGTGGGACAGTCAAACTCTCCCTCAGAGAACTGCTGTCACCAAGACACAATGTCAGAGTGATGAGCCTTTTTAAGCTTAGCTCTACAGGCCTTAAGGTGATACAAGTGTCATGACAGCACAGCATGACCACAGAACTGTACACCTGTAAGGGACCTAAGTCAGACTCTGCTTAAAGACTCAAAATGGTCAGCATCAGAGAACATTTTTATAATGGTGTTGTATTTTTATCTGTCTTTAAGCAGATTTATGGTTATGATGATCTCCAGATGCTTCAATCCAGGCTGCCAATGGTAAGTGAATGTTTGGTTTATTTAATTTTAAACAAGTTACCTTCAGTGTTGATCACCTGTGCACTACAAATTGGTTTGGTTTATAGTAATTAAGAGCTTATCCTTTGTTCTGTTCTTTCAAATACCCACAAAAGAATTCTCAAGGTAGTGTAAATTGGCATATGACAACTGTTGCATCATGTACTGGTCTATATGAAAATTCTGGAAATAGAAGCAAGCATGCCCTCTGCTTTTCAGTGAAAAAAAGTTTTGTTTCAGCAACAGGATGACATGTTGTCAAATTTAATTGAAATCTGAATGTGAATATTTTCTTTTACCAAGAGGTAAAGTTAAACAACAAGTGCACAAATTGGCAGCCAGTAGGTACATCAGACAGATTTTGAGGGTGCTTATAGGTGGAGACCTTTATAGCAACTGTTGTGGTTTAGCCCCAACTGGCAGCTGAACACCACATGGCCATTTGCTCCCTACCCCCTCCTCCCCCCAGTGGCATGAAGAGAAGGAGGAGGGGACAAAGGCAAACCTCATGGGGTGGTTGGGTAAGGACAGTTTACTGGGATGGCAAAGGGAGGGGCAAAGGACAACAGGACTTCAAATATACAAAACTAGTGATACCCAGTGCAGTTTCTCCGTGACATCTATACAACTTAGATTGTACAGCTCACACCTATCATGATCCTGGACTGTCCTGGAGCCCTACCAGAATACCCCCCCTTGTATACTGAGTGTGAAATCATAGGGTACAGAGTACCCCCTTTGGCTAGTTTGAGTCACCTGTCCTGGCTCTGTCCTAACCCAGCTTCTGGTGAAAATGAACCCTGTCCTGGCTGAACCCAGGATAATGATGTACCCCCAGATAGACCTAGACAACCTCTGTCATGCCCACATCCAGTAGTTCCCTTCAGCCCACCACTTTCCCAGTCTGAGATGCACACAGATACCACCTTCTCAGTCTCTAAATGTCCCCTGAGTTCATTTAGTCCATGGCTTTGGGCTTGGTCTGTCACAACAGTCTCTCAGGGCAGAAGTGGTGGATGATGTGTGCTGTTGGATTGTTGTGTGCTGCATCTGCAGCTGGTGGCTGGTGTGGCTGGTGTGATCTGTGCTCATGGTCTGCCTGTTGCAGGCATCAGTTTTTCAAGGAAATGGCTGGATGCAGGTTGCTGAGGCCACTTTAGTTCCATCATTGTGGCACTTGTCCTTCACTGGCCTTGCTTGTCAAGGCCCAGGTAAGTGTTTTGGCTGGTGGCACAGGGCACAGGATGTTTCCAGCCACCCGGTAGTTGTTTCACCACCGTCAGCGCATGGTGGTGCTTCCCTTGGCAGGTTTGTGTGTACAGTGTAACCTGTCTGCCAGCCCTCCCCAGATTTATGCTTCAGGCATCATTCTCCATGCCAGAGAGACTTTAACTGCCTGGCTTGCTTGATTGTAGCACGTTTCACATTCATGGATGACCTGTGCAGTAGTGTCCTTGGTGAAGTTCACCCCTTGATCACAAGCTCATCTATATGTTGCATCTCTTCCTTGATGACCTGAGGTGTCACAGACTCACCAAGCTATAAATCATTCACCCTTATGTTGCCAGTCCGGATCTACCTGAACCACTCCAGTCTTATCCCAATCCACACGCTGCCTGTTCTGATGCTTCCCCATGTTCCAGTTCTTGGGTGTGTGGGCATGATCATGAAGTACTTTTACAACCAGCTTCTCCAGCCAGGCAGCAATACCTCACCCTCAGCCAGCAGCCAGATGGGTTTTTGTCTGTGCTGCCAGTTGCTCTGTTTTCATCACTGTAACCACCCCCACAGGGCATTGGCCACCATCTCAGTACAGAGGTGAGGCATTGGCCATTTTTCTTTCAGCAACATCCAAAGCCAGCTGCATGGCCTTCACCTCTGCAAAGTGGCTCAATTCACCACCTTCTCCAGCAGCTGCTGTGGCTTGTTGTGTAGGACTTCAGACAGGACTTCCACCTCCAATGCTTTCCTACAGTGTGACAGGACCCATTGCTCAACAGGGCATATTGCTTCCCATCCTCTGGCAGTTTATTGTATGGTGGGGCTTCTTTAGCCTGTGTCACCACCTCCTCTGGCAAAATTGTTACCTTCTGGCCAGTCCATGACCACTTGTGGCATTCCTAGGTGACTGGGATTTCCTGCTGCGTGATCAGCGTGACTCCACATAGCACGAGTGGCTTGCTGTGTAGAGGGGACCCTCCCTTGGAACATCCAGCCCAGCACCAGCAGTCTGGGTACCAGGAAGATCAGGGCTTCAGTTCCAATCACTTCTGAAGCAGACTGAACCCCTTTATGAGCTGCCAGTATTTCCTTGTCTGTTGGGAGTGTAACTGGCTTTGGATCCTCTGTAGCCCTGACTCCCAAACCCCAGGGGTCAGCCTCGAGCCTCCCCTGGTGCTTTCTGCCAGAGACCCCTGGTAGGGCCATTCTTCCTGGCTGCAGTGTGGAGCACTTGTTTATTAGCTTCTGGCTCTGCCCAGACTGGCCCAAAGGCTACGGTGTGGACTATCTCCTGCTTTGCTCAAAGGCTTGTTGTGTCTCAGGACCTAGAAGAATGTCTCAGAAGAAGAAACAGTTCTTGTTCTGGGCTACATGACAGAGAGGGCTTAAAGTGAGACTCTCATTTGGAACATGCATTTGCTGGAAGCCCACAATGCCCAAGGGAGCTTGTGTTTCCTTTCTGTTGGTTGGGGAGACATTAACTGCAGTTTTGTTGATCGTGCCTGTCTTGCCATTTTAGTCCTAAAATCTGGATGTCTGTGCAGGTCCCTTGAGCTTGCTTTGTTTCATGGTGTGGTTTGACCCTGGCTGGAGGCCAGACACCCACCAGAGCTGCTCCATTATTCCCCTTTTCAGCTGGACAGGGGAGAAAACACCTGTTGAGAGGCTCGGGAGTGGAGATGAGGACAGGGAGAGATCATTCCACAGTCAGGGTTACGGGCAGAACAGACTCAGCACAGAATAAAGGAGAGAAAACTCTAATTGATGACCCTGCCCTGCACCCCCAGTGACACCAGAGTTGGGTGATGAGAAGTGCCACCAGATCTTAAAGCACCTCCCCCCACCCCTCCCTTCTTAGCAGGCTGCACTTGAGTCATGGTTTCGCTCCCTTCTTCCCCGTCCACGTGTCACAGGGGAGACAGGAATGGTGGGTTTCAGTCAGTTCCTCACGAGATGTTCTCCTTCATCTGGGGGTGTGGGGGGAGCATTTCCTGCTGCACCATAGGGTCTCCCACAGCAGACAGTCCTCCGTGAGCTTCTCCAATGTGAGTCCTTTCCCATGGGGCTTCAGCTCTTCCCCAGCTGCCCCAGCGTGGGTCACTGCTATGGGTGCAGTCACAAATCACAGAATGTCTCTCAGTCTCTCAGGCACAGACTGCTCCAGCCTGGTCCCCCATGAGGTCACACAAGAGTCCCCCCAGCAAACCTGCTCTGGTGTGGGTCTTTCTCTCCACAGGCTGCAAGTGCTGCCAGGATGTTGCTCCAACACAGGTCACAGCGTCTCCTGCATGTCTCCCCCTGCTCCAGTGTGGGGCCTCTCCACGGGCTGCAGGTGGAGTCTGGGTCTTTTCCATGGTCTGCAGGGGAACCCCTGCTCCACCATGGGTTTCTCCAGGGGCTGCAGGGGCATCTTTCTCTCTGGCACTGTCACCATCCTCAACTAGATAGACTACTTTGGCAGAGGTTAAACCCCTTGTGTTCCAGCCGACCTCAGAACGCTCTGGGCGGCTGGGTACAGCTGGGCTTACCTCCTGAGTGATGTCCAGTTAGGTGTTTTATTGTGACCAGGTCATCACAATTCTCAGGAACAGAACTAAAAAATAGAGTCAGGGTTCAAGTTGCTTTATTTGGCCCTCAACAAGTGTGCAGGAGAAGGGGGGAAGAAAGAGAAAAGAGTGAAAGAGACGGGGGGGGAGGGAGGGGGATTGCAATATCTGGCACCACAAAGCTGAGGCATCCCATCAGTCTGAACTGACTTCCCTCGATGGGGAATTCTGTTAGCTGCTGGTTGTCATGGGTCAGTGCTGGGTGCACAGGGGATCACTTCACTGCAGATGTGCACACTAACGTGGCAGATCTTCTTGGTTATATACAGTTCAATGACACTCATAAGGTTACCTCACACACCTCTACATATTCATCACCTGCCCTGCTTCCTACTCAAATGAGTTCCAAGAGGAGATTTCAATAAACTCCTCCCAATTGCGTCTGCGCTCTGTTTCCTGGTGGTGGTTGTTGGGGGGGGTCTCAGTGATGAAGGCTCAAAGTCTTCATCAGGTTGAACTTTTCACCTCCTTCCCCTGGCACATGCGTAGTTGTGATTGTTCCAGATGGGCACAATTATCCTTGGGATGTTTCCTTCTTACCTATCCCAGGCACCACCTCCCTTGGGATGCTCCCTCCTTATCAGTCCTGGGTCTGCTTTAAATTATTCCAAGAACACTAATCACTCAAGACTAACTACACTAGAAACACTGGAGTTGTTCAAGTGAGACACTGTTTATGTGAGGTCACCTCTGACATAGCCACTATGGCACTTCAAACCATCCTGTTAGCAAGTCTTCCTTAGCCCTTTACAAGCACCTTATTAGCAAGTCCTCTTTATCACAAATAGCAGTAATAGCAGGAGGTGCAATACTTCAGCAATGTTGAGACACACATCCACTGTTACAGGCATCCACTGAGGGACACAGTCCTTCACAAGGACCTGGGGCACCTCTTCCCCTCCCCTTCCCTGTCCTTGGTGCCTGCACAGCTCCTTACATCTTCTCACTCCCTTCTCTGGGGGCACAAAGCAGCCGCTGGTGGGTTTCATTCTCCTAAATGTGACTCCCAGAGGCGCTGTGACCGTCACTGATGGGCTCGGCCTTGGTCAGGGGCAGGTCCGGCCTTGAGCCGGCTGGTGTTTGCTCTGTGGGGCCTGCAGAGAGCTTCTGGCTGCTCCTTGCAGAAGACCCCCTGCAGCCCCCCCAGTCCTGTCCACCAGAACCCAGCCACGCAGAACCACAACTCATGGCCAAGCCAGCTATCAGAAGGATTGGAACTATTTCCTCCCCTTTCTCAGAAGCATCTTCTGCTGTGTTGCCCCATATGGTGTCATCAATGTACTGCAGGTGGTCTGGAGCTTCCCCCCTGTTGCTGTACAGTCTGGATCAGCCCATGGCAGATGGTGGGTCTGTGCTTCCAACCCTGGGCAATCAATTCCAGGTGTACTTGGCCACCCTCTGAGTGAGAGCAGCCTGTGGCCTGCACTCTGCCACAAAAGGGGTGGAGAAAATGTGTTTGCAGTATCCCCTGCAGCGTGCCGCTCGGCTGCCATGGCTCCAGTTTGTGTGGAAGTTCCAGGATGTCTGGCATGGCAGCACTTATGGGTGGTGGGACTTCCATTGGGCCATGGCAGTCTGCTGTCAGTCTCTGCATGTCACTAGACTTCCACACTGGCCACATGGGACTGTGAAAGGGTGAGCAGGTTCTGCTGATCACTGCCTGACTCTCCAGGCAGTGAATCACCTCATGGAGGGCAATCAGGGTGTCTTGGATGGTGAGATATCCCTGCTGGTGCACAGCTGTGGCAGCAATTTGTAGCTGCTGTTCTTCAACCTTCAGCAGTACAACAACAGAAAGGTCCCCCGAGAGACTGGGCAAGGCAGACAGCTGTTTGCCTTGGAGTCAGAGGAAATCAGCTATATCAAAAAGCCACCAGTACCCTTTTAGGTCCTTGAAAGATCCTCCCCAGAGGCAGTCCGTGCCCAGGACGCACAGAACCTCTGGACCAGTGGCCAGACTTTTCCACTCACTCCCAGTTAGATTCACTTCAGCCCCAGCAGAGTCAACTGTTGGGATTCCCCTGTCACTCCAGAAATCCAGATGGGTTCTGCCCCTTCACGGCTCGAAGGCATTAGGGTACCCTGGGCACTGGTGTCCACTGGAGCCTTGTACTCCTGTGGGTCTGACGTGCCAGAGCATGGGATCCACACAGTCCAGTAACCCCATTTGTCCTTCTGCTCCTCGTGGCTGGAGGCAGGGCACTGCTACTTCTGCTCATTCTATTTGCTGCTCACTCCTTGCAAAAAGGACTTGGATGTCCCTTCAGGAGGATCATGCGTATGAGAAGGCCTTCCACTCAGCTTTCCACTGCTGTAAATTGAGCAGCACTTTTCTGAAAAGAATCCTGGTTTTGTGACTCTTTCTTACTTAGCAGCTGCTCATAGGGCTGAGGGCTTTCTATATTGCTTCCTCATGTCCTCTCCATGATCATGAAGATGAAACCACAGGATGCCTTGTGGCATGTACCCTCTATATCCCCTCTCTGGAGCAGAGGAATTCAGAACTGGTCTGTCGAAGAGAAGTCGTCTTGAAAGTTGCTGAACCTTCCAGAACAGTTTCTCCACACCTGAGGTGAGGGAGCAAGACAAACTTTCTTCATATTGTTGGAGCTGTCCAGCTGCTTGTCCACTGTTGCTGCCTCTTTTCCAGTCTAGTACTGCCAGTGAGTTTGTACGTGATCATGGTGTGCTCATACAGACTTACATGACAACATGTCATGGGTCAGGTGCATTGGACTTCATCAGGTTTGGTGGGTACAATAAGCCATATCCTGCACAACTCATTCCCCCAAGGACTGGATACCCTTCTCTGTGGTGTTCCACTTCCCTGGCTGACATACAACATCTTTTCCCTCAAGCTTGGCAGGAGTCACCTTCAAAGGTTGAGGGCTTCTGTCTTTTTCCCGGTCCCTTTGTCACTAGCCCCTTCCCTAGACAGGGATCCCAGCTGCTTGTCCTCCATACCCTCTAATTCCAGGCTGCTTGTCTCATTATCCCAGCATCAAAGCAGCCAGGTAATGGTGTAAGGCAGCTGAAATATTTTCCCATATCTCACAGCTCACTCAGGGCCAGGGATGGGGTGATGATTTCTGGTTCTTCCTCCTGTTCTTGTGCGGGCCCTGATTATTCATCATCCCCCACTAAGCAAACTGAATTCTTTGTGTATTTCTTCCCCTATACTGGGGTGACTGATACCAGTACAGATTGTGGTTTTGGCTCAGCCACAGTGCCTCTTGTGGGGGGTGGAATAGCTGTATTGTCTGTGGGTCTGCTTTCCTTCTCTTCCCACTGATGGCACTGCCTACAGTGGAGCAGTATTTGGTAGATGGTGGCCAAGGCCCATCACAATGCAGCAAGTTCTGCATCCTTGGAATAGCCACAGCATTTTCAAGTGTCCTGTCATTTTATCAGGGTTCTGTAGTTGTTTGAGAGTGAAATTCCAAACCACTGGTCGTGAGAAGGTCTCTAGCACCTTGCCCATACTCCCCCACACACCATGCCAGCCGACTGCTTGGCCTCAGGAAAATCTCTGGGTGGTAGTATTCCTAAAACAATGTTTGGTAATGCTGAACAGGGCTTGAAAGATACAGAGGGGACATAATAGCAACGGGCTACTCTGAACATCTCAAGGGTATTCTGCATCCTGGAAGTGTGCTGTAACCAGCTTGAAGGGAAAAACACAGGTGAAAGAGTGGGAGGAAGGTTTCCCTCTCTCATCCCTATAGATTGGCTGAGTGTATTAATCAGTTTGAAGGGATGTGGTCTGAGGTATGGACAGGACAGCAGTCTCCCATAAACACAGGCTTAAGCTGATGACTGTTGATGTTCTCATGCCATAAGTTGTTATCACACAGTACAGCACAACAAGAATCTGGACCTCTCTCCCCGTGCTGCACGGGATACATACAGCAGGTAGGGGTTCCATCCCACAGCCACTTCACCAAACATATCACTACTGTCACTGGTGACTCTTTAATAGTACAATGAATACTTTCTGCAGTTTTAGTTTTAAAGCACTCAGGTCAGATATATTGTTATCCCAACCTTTCCTGCCCCACATCGTGTGCAAAAAGGACTGTCATGGTTTAGCCCCAGCTGAGCACTATGCAGCCACTTCCTGAGCCCTACCCTGGTCTTGTGTTGTGCCCCATGCCTTTCCCCCTCTCCACCTTCCCTCTCACTGATCCCTGGCAGGATGAGGAAGAAAAGGAGGAGATAAGTATGTTGGGAGAAGGTCAGTTTAGAGCGACAGCAAAGGAAGAATGGAAGAACAACAGGACTTACAACAGAATGCACAAAACACAGCGCAGTATGACTTCCCTGGAAAGGAAGGGTGGTGGTACATACCTGAGAAGAGTCACAGAATTAAGTGATGGAATGTAACTGTAGACACAGATATGGAGCAACAAGCAGTGATCTGGAAGAGAAGTATTGCTTGGTGAATGCCCCAGTTAACATTCCAAGTTAACACTGGATCTTCATGTAGAGCCCAGGTCCAGGCAGATTAACATAGTCAAGGGTGAATACAGGGATGTCCCAGACAAAAGCTTGTCCAGCTGCACATCTTGAATGAAAAATAAAATTCTGCATATTAATGAAGATTTAAACTATCCTGTTGTTATGCTTTAGTGCCAGACAGATGTTTGCTCACTCTTCCCCCCACCACTCCCTCTGGGTTGGGGCAGAGTAGATTAAAAGAAAAAGGTATAATTTGGGGAGATTGGATAAGAGTTTACAGAGACAGCAAAGGAAGAAGGTAAGAAAAGTACTTTTAAAAAATATACCAAGCAGGTGATACACAGTGCAGCATCTCACCATCCAGAACTTCCAGCCCAGCCTGTCCCTAATCACTGATCCTTCCTCACTGGTCAACTTCTCCTTTATATACTGAGCATGATATCATGTGGTATGAAATACTATCTCTTTGGCCAGTTTAGGGCACCTGTCCTAACTCAGTCACCTCCCAGCTTCTTGTAGAAGTTCAGTTAATTCCATCTGAAACCCAGAACATATATAAAGTTATAATCTCTGGAAGAATTGTGAACTGAAATGAATTTGGATGATTTGCATAGAAGAAAAAGAACAATATTTGCACTTCTGGGGCTAGGAGAGGCATGGTGTGGTGGGTTGGCCCTGACTGGACAGGGGGTGCCCACCAAGCCACTCTATTTCGATCCTCAGTTGCATAAAGGAAAGAAATGTATATAATGAAAGCCATGTGCATCAATATAAAAACAGGGAGAGATCACTACAAATTACTCTCAAAGGTCAGTCAGACTCAACTCAGGGAAAATAATTTATTTTGAACCAAATGAGAGTAGGACAATGAGAATTATAAACAAAAATGCCCCCAACCCTCCCTACTTCTGAAGCTTAATTTCAGTCTCTGTTTTCCTATCTCTGTCCCAAACAGTCCAGAGAGAAGGGAGTGGGGGTTGCGTGCGGTTCATCACGCCTTGTCTTTAATGCTCTGTGTTCCAATGGGGAGGACTAGTCACGCTACTTCCCTTTGGACTGAGGGTGGCAGTGGAGCTGAGGAGGTGGCACTGGGTGCTGGCCCTGTGAGTGTGGGCTCTAATCCTGGCTGGAGCTGCCCCAGCTCCGGTCTTGGGAGATGCTGAGGTTGGGGAAGAGCAGCAGGAGGAAAGGCTTGCGGAGAGGGAAGAGGGCAGCGTTGGGTCCCTGGCTGTGGCACAATGGGACAGTTTCCATACAGAGTGGCCGGAGCGGCAGGAAGAGAGGCCCTGCCAAGAGATCTCTGCCACCTGTGCCTACCCTGGGTGGAAGTGTTGAGTGGTTTTGGTCAAGAGGGACCCTTAAAGTTGTCCTGGTGCAGCCTCCTGGCAGCAAGCGGGGATCTCTTCAGCTAGTTGAGGTTGTTGAGGGAGTGTCAGCGTGTCTGGGCGTCCCAGTGCTGGGCAGACTTCCTCCTCTCCCTTTCTCCTCTTCCTTTCATTTCTTCCTCTTCTCCCTTCTTCCTCTCTCTACTTCCTCCTATTCTTTTCTTCCCCCATCCCCCTTCCTTTACTCCTTCTCTTCACTTTATTCCCCAGCTCCCTTCTCTAATCATCTTCATGGCATCCTCTGAACCCTCTGCAACAGTTCCACATCTTTCTTGTATTGAATGACCCAGCTCTGGACACAGAACTTCAGCTGGGGCCTCAGGAGGGCAGAGTAGAGAGGGACAATCTCCTCCCTGTCCCTGCTGCCATCCCTGTTCTGATGGAGCCCAGGACACCACTGGCCTTCTGAGCTGCAAGAGCACGCTGCTGGCTGATATTTGTCATCCACCATGACACCCAGGTCCTTCTCAGCAGAGCTGCTCCCAAGGAGCTCTTCTCCCAGCCTGTAAATGTGTCTGGGTTTCTTCCAGCCCAAGTGCAACCCCTGACACTTCTTGGAGTGTTGAACCTCATCAGGCTCCCCTGGGCCCACCTTTCCGGCCTGTCAAGATCCCTCTGGATGGCTTCCTTCCCTTCTCTTGACACAGAGCCATTGACCACCAACCGTTGTCATTGTCGTTTCAGCCAGTTTCTTATGCACTGATTGGTCCACCCATCAAATCCACATCTCTCCAGTGTAGAGATCAGGATGTGGTGGGGGGCTGTGCCAAAGGCCTTGCACAAGTCCAGGTAGATGACATCGGTCGCCTTCCCTTTATCTACTGATGCTGTTACTCCATCATAGAAGGTCACCAGATCGGTGAGGCACGACCTTCCCTTGGTGAAGCCGTGCTGGCTGTCCCTGATCACAGGCTCATCCCTCACGTGCTGCAACATGTTATCCAGGAGGGCCTGTTGCATGATCTTCCCAGGCACAGAGGTGAGGCTCAGCGGCCTGTAATTCCCTGGGTCTTCCTTGCTCCCTTTCTTACAAATGGGAGTGATGTGATCCTTTTTCCAGTCTCCAGCGACCTCTCCTGACAGCCAGGAGTTTTCAGATATGACGGAGAGCGGCTCGGCAACCACATCAGCCAGCTGCTTCAGGACCCAGGGATGCATGTCACCCGGCCCCATACTCTTGTAGACATTCAGTCTCATGAGGCGGTCTCGGACTTGCTCTGCCCGTACAGTGGGGGTTGGGGGGATTTCCTCCCCCAGTTCCCACCCAGAGGTCCAGGGAAGCACGGTTCTGGGACTTGAGAATTAGGAGAATCCTGGCTGCCAGAGAAGACTGAGGCAAAGAACTCATCCAGTACCTCAGCCTT
Organism: Laterallus jamaicensis coturniculus; assembly: GCA_022605575.1. NCBI lineage: Eukaryota > Metazoa > Chordata > Aves > Gruiformes > Rallidae > Laterallus > Laterallus jamaicensis. The sequence continues at coordinate 721,274 of JAKCOX010000138.1, forward strand.
CCCCACATCTGTTGCAGCCAGTTGTCCTTTCTCATTTGCCAAAGGGGGTATGCTCTCTCAGGCCTGTCTCTTCTGGGAAATGTCGCTGTAAAATCCCTTCTTGTTGTTTTGAACATCCCGCGCCAAGTACAGTTCCCTCTGCGCCTTGGCTTTCCTGATCCCATCTCTGCAAGTCTCAAGAGCATCCCTGTATGCTATCCAGGCTTTTGGCTCTCAGGTAGATGAATGATGGCCATGGATTTGCTTTTCTCTAGTTTGGCTTTTTTTAAAAATAAAATCTTTATTTTTAGCAGGTGAGTGACAATGAAGCAAATAAATTAATAAATAAGTGTCCCGAACACTGGCTGGATAGATAAATAAATAAATAGATAAATAAATACATAAATAGGTAAATAAATAAATAGCTAAATAAGTAGAGAAGTAGAGCGGTTCTGTGAGTAATGGTCATTTGGATGCGAGTCCCGCAGTGTCCATGGGGTCCTGCCTCCCTCTGAGAGCGGGTCACATTCCTGAGATGCCAGATTAAGCCATTGATAGAACCCCCTCCCCTCTCCCAGCACTTCCCACATCCCCATGAGCATGAGCGCAGCAATGTCCTCCTGCCTGTGCTGTGACCCACAGGTGGTCCCCGTGCCACAGCCTGGCCACAGCCTCAGCGCTGTCCTGCGCGGTTCCCCGCTGGCGCAGGCTTCTGGCTGGAAGAGGTGTGAGCGGTGCTGAGCCATCCCTGGTGGGGCCTGTGCGGCGTCTGCTTGGTCTGTAGCCCACGGCGTCTCCTGGGGCTGGGCATTTGGCCTGGCTGGGTTTGGTAGAGGGCAGGCATGGCTTGTCTTTTCACCCTCCGCAGGAGTGTGTCCAGGTGTCTGAAGCAGGCCTCAGCTTGCCGGCGCACCTGGTCCCAGGCGCAGGCGCTGTAGCTGTGGGTGTGGAGTAAGGTGTTGATGCTGCTGAAGTATCTGTTGATGCTGAGCAGCAGGTTGCGGGGCCCTTGCCTTTGGAAGAGCCTGGTGTTGTCTGGCAGGCATTTCTGTAGGCGGTGGGTGTAATGGTGGAGGTTGTTGAGGAGGTGTTGGCGTGCCTGTGCGTCCCAGTGCTGGGGGGTGTTGGGGCTGCTGAGGATGTCAGAGAGGTGATTGAGGATTTGTAGGGCGGTGGCGATGGCAGCGTCCCTGTGCGTGTGGCTGGTGTTGAGGAAGGTTTGGTTGAAGAAGTAGTCGTCCAGGTTGTGGCAGGACTGTGTTGGTCTGGGAGCCATGGCCCGAAGGAGCTGAAGGCTGTCCCAGGAGAAGGTGTCATCATGGGGCCGCAGGTGGTTGCAGGCGAAGGTGGTGGTTGTGGCGGTGAGAGCCGTCAGTAGGAGCAGGAGTGCCGAGGCGCCGTGCCGCGAGCAGAGCTGTGCGGTTGCGAGTGCAGCCATGGTGAGTCTGTGGGTGCTGCGTGGTGGGTGGCGTGCAGGAGCCTGGTGTGGCTTGGTGCTGCTGGTGGTGCTGTTTCGGGCTCTGTGCTTGGGGTGGCGCCGGGCAGGCGTCTTTATACGGTGCCGCGGCTTTCGCTTCCTCACTTTCTGCTTGCAGCCAGGTCCTGGCTGTGGTTTTCACTTTTGGCTGGTGGCTGTGGTGCTCCTGGGGAAGTGCGTTGGTGGGGTGGCCGTGCTGGGGGAGCACTTTCTGCCGGGGGTGTGTTGGCCTCCGTGGTGGTTGAGTGGGGGATGCGAAAGCGCTGGGGCAGAGCCCTTGGGCGCAGGCAGCTGTGGCATGGAGGTGTGTTAGGGTTTCCCTGTTGCCTGCAGGCAGAGCTGCGGTGCCTCCGTCCTGCAGCCCAAGTTTCCCTTCCTGCCGCAGTGTCTTTTCCGCCTGGTTGTGGTCTGTTTCCCTTTCGCTTGCAGGTCGCCTTTGCTTTCATCTTACTTGGGCTTCTTTTTCCATCCCGGGAAGGGCCGCGAAGCGACGTCACTTGGCAGAGCCTGGGGAGCCCCCTGAGGGAGCGAGGGCCTGGGGGTGGCGGCAGCTGGAGAGAAGGTGGCACTGGGTGCTGGCCTGTGAGTGCGGGCTCTTCTCCTGGCTGGAGCTGTCTCAGCTCCCATCTTGGGAGGTGCTGAGGTTGGGGAAGAGCATCAGGAGGAAAGGCTTGCGGAGAGGGAAGAGGGCAGTGTTGGGTCCCTGGCTGCAGTGCCAGGCTGTGCCCCTGTAGCAGGGCTCTTGTTGTGCTCTCTTGTGCTCCATTTTCCTGAGGGGGGCTGGAGAGCAAAGAGAAGAAGAAAACGCATTCTGAGCCTGAGGGCTGTTGCCTTAGGGTGGGCCTGAGCCCGCGCACCCCTAGATCAGGTTGTGGTGTCCAGGAGTCCTGGGCAGGTGGAGCAGAGCCGGCTGATTTGGTTGTCGACCTCAGTTGGGAGGAGGAGGCATCAGTTGCTGAGGTTTTTGGGCCCTTCCCTTGCCAGCAAGGAGGGGATGAAGTTCTGCTTGCAAGAGAGGCACTGGTGCCCGTTTTCTGGAAGCTTTTGGATCAGGGAAAGGTGTGTGGGGTGGTGGCGCGGGCGGTGGTGATGGCGGCAGGGCCTTGGTGGGCTTGCAGCCGGGGCCTGGCCGGGCCCAGCCAGGCCAGGCTGTGCTGGCAGGTGCTGTGCGTAGGGTGCTGGCCCGTGCAGGATGCTTTGGCAGGCTCATGGGCAGTAAAGTTGGCCATTCCCTGAGTATTGATTTTCATGGGCTAGCTGACATGAAGCGGAATAGAGCCCCCGTGATACAGGTGGAAATGATTTGTGACCTACTTGGCCAGTTTGAGACCCGCAAGTCCGTGGGGGCGGGTGGGATCTACTGGAGTGTATTGAGGGAGCTGGCAGATGTGCTTGCCAAACCCCTTTCCATGATCTACCAACAATCCTGGCAGGCTGGGGAAGTTCCGCTCAAGAGGAGGCTGGCACATGTTACACCCATGTACAAGAAGGGTCGGAGGGAGGATCCGATGAACTACTGGCCTGTCAGTGTGACCTCAGTGCTGGTGAAATTCATGGAGAAGGTCATCTTGGGAGCTATAATGCAGCACATGTGAGATCTCCAGGGGATCAGGCCCAGTTTACATGGGTCTACAAAAGTTAGATCCTGTCAAACTAAGCTGATCACCTTCTGTGACCAGGTGACCGGCTAAATGGATGAGGAGAAGGCTGTGGATGTGGTCTGCCTGGACTTCAGTAAAGCCCTTGACAGGGTTTCTCACAGCATTCTGCTTGAGAAACTGGCTGCCACTGACCTGGACAGGTGGACCCTCCGCTGGTGAAAATCTGGCTGGATGGCCGGGCCCAGAGGGTGATGGCGAATGGAACCAAATCCATCTGGAGTCTGCTCAGGAGTGGTGTTCCCCAGGGCTCAGTCCTGGTCCAGTTTTGTTCAACATCTTTATCAGTGACCTGGAGGAAGGGATTGAATACTCCCTCAGTCAGTTTGCAGGTGACACTAAGCTGGGAGGAAGTGTTGATGTGCCTGAGGGTTGGGAGGCTCTTGAGAGGGATCTGAACAAGCTGGGTTGATGGGCTGAGACCAACTGCATGAGATTTACCAAGGCCAAGTGTAGAGTGCTGCAGATGGGACATAACAACTCCCTGCAGCGCTACAGGCTTGGGGGAGACTGGCTGTAGAGCTGTGAGGCAGAGAAGGACTTGGGGGTGTTGGTTGACTGCAGACTGAATATGAGCCAGCAGTGTGCCCAGGTGGCCGTGAAGGCAATCGGCATCCTGGCTTGTATGAAAAATAGTGTGGCCAATAATTGTGGGGAGGTGATTGTGCCCCTGTACTCGCTATTGGTGATTCTGCTCCTCGAGTACTGTGTCCAGTTCTGGGCTGGTCACCATAAGAAGGACATTGAGGTCCCGGAGTGAGTCCAGAGAAGGGCAGCCAGACTGGGGAAGGTTCTGGAGTGGAAATCCTCTGAGGAGCAGCTGAGGGAGCTGGGGATGTTCAGCCTGGAGAAGAGGAGGCTGAGGGAAGACCTTGTCACCACCTACAACTACCTGACAGGAGGGTACAGAGAGGTGGGCAATGTTCTCAGCCAGGTGACAGGTGGCAGGACAAAGGGAAATGGCACAAAGCTGCCCCAGGGCAGGGTCAGATCAGATGTTAGGAAAACATTTTTGACTGAAAGAGTTGTGAGGGCCTGGAAGAGGCTGCCCAGGGAGGGGCGTATTTGTGTGTGTGTGTGTGTGTGTGTGTGTGGATATGTACATACATACGTGTGTGAAACAAGAACTTGGTCATAGCCAAGAGAAACTCCTGGATCTGGTCATGACATAAATGGTATAGAACAAGGGGTGGATAATGTCCTGGTTTCAGATAGGATGGAGTTAATTTCTTTTGTAATAGTGGGTGGAATGCCGTGTTTGGGAGTCAGGATGAGAGCAGTGGTGATAGCACCCTGATGTTTCTAGTTGTTGCCAAACAATCAAGGACTTTTCAGTTGTTCATATTTCCCTAGTAATGAGGAGGGAGGGGATGCAGCCAGCACAGGTGACCCGAGCTGGCCAAAGGGAGTATTCCATACCAATTATGTCCTGCTCAGCATAAAGGGGGCTGGTGGGAGGAGGAGCAGGAGGCTCCAGAACACACAGATTTGGGGACCGTTTGGTTTTTTGGGACGGCTCTGGGCTGCACGGCCTGAGTTGTGTGGTTCAGTGAGAAACTGTAGCGCCAGTCTCATACACTGTTTTGCTATCAAGTCCTGTTATCATTGTTATATTGGTCCTTCTGCAATTCTAGCAAGCTGTCCTTATCCCAATGCACAAGGTTTTGGTTCCTTGGTTTTGTGTTGTTTTTCCCTTTCTCTTACCTGTTTGCCCCCCCAACATCCTGCTCCTTTTGAAGAACAAGAGACTATGTGGTGCTTAACTCTCAGCTGGGGGAAAACCACACCTGTGGGGAGGGCAGGGAATGGAAGGGGTTCCCCTCTCCCTGCCTTCTCTCCCTCCCTCCTTCCCTCCCTCCCTCCTCTCCCTCCCTCCCTCCTCTCCCTTCCTTCTCTGCCTACCTCCTGTTCTCTTCTTCCCCATTCCTTTCCCCCTTTTCCCTTCCTCCTGTTCTCTTTTTCCCCCTTCAGTTCCCCGTTGTCTGCTCCTTCTTCCTCAGCTCCCTCAGCCTCTCTTTGTAGGGGAGGTGCTCCAGCCCTCTGATCATGTCCATGGCCGCCTCTGACCCCTCTTCAACAGTTCCACATCTTTCTTGTATTGGGGCCGCAGATGTGGATACAGGACTCCAGCTGGGACCGCACGAGGGCAGAGCAGAGAGGGAAAATCCCCTCCCTGTCCCTGCTGGCCACCCCTCTTTTGATGGAGCCCAGGATACCATTTGCGTTCTGAGCTGCAAGAGCCACTGCTGGTTCATTTTAAGGTTCTCGTCCACCATGATACCCAGGTCGTTCTCAGCAAGGCTACTCCCACGGAGCTCTTCTCCCAGTCTGTATGAACTTCTCCATCATGATTCCTCTCTATGGGGGTATCATCTCCTCACCATGTGCCTCAGCCTGGCTCCCTTCCATGGGGTGCTGACCTTCGGGTCCGGACAGCTCCGACCTGGTCTCCCATAGGCTCAGACGTCCCCTAGGAAACCTGCTGAGGCGTAGATCAATCTCTTCACAGGCTGTAGATGCCTCTGCTCCCTATCCTTATCCATGGGCTGTGGGGGGACACCTCCTCCATGGTCATGTCCATGGGCTGCAGGGGAATCTCTCTCTGGCACCTGGAGTGCCTCATTCTTCCCCCGCCACACTTCGGGCCTGGCCTTGGTGTCCATGCTGGTCTCCTTGGTCTCCGGGAGCTGGAGAGCAAATAGAAGAAGAAAATGCATCTTGAGTGTTTGGGCTGTGGCCTTAGGGTGGTCCTGAGCCCGCGCACCCCTAGATCAGGTTGTGGTGTCCAAGAGAGTCCTGTGCAGGTGGAGCAGAGCCGGCTGATTTGGTTCTCGACCTCAGTTGGGAGGAGGAGGCATCAGTTGCTGAGGTTTTTGGGCCCTTCCCTTGCCAGCAAGGAGGGGATGAAGTTCTGCCTGTGAGAGAGGCACTGTCGCCCATTTTCTGGAAGCTTTCAGAGCAGGGAAAGGTGTGTGGGGTGGTAGTGGCACGTCGGCGGCGGGCCAGGAGCCAGGGTCTGTCCAGGCCCAGCCAGGCCAGGCTGTGCTGGCTGCTGCTGTGCTTGGGGCACTGGCACATGCAGGATGCTTGTGCCAGCTGGGGCTGGCTGTCCCGGATCACGCGCTCATCCCTCACGTGCTGCAACATGTTATCCAGGAGGGTCTGTTCCATTATCTTCCCAGGCACAGAGGTGAGGCTCAGCGGCCTGTAATTCCCTGGCTCTTCCTTGCTCCCTTTCTTACAAATGGGAGTGATGTGACCCTTTTTCCAGTCCCCAGGGACTTCTCCTGACAGCCAGGAGTTTTCAGATATCACGGCGAGCGGCTCGGTAACCACATCAGCCAGCTCCACCAGGACCCTGGGATGCATGTCACCCAGCCCCATACTCTTGTAGACATTCAGTCTCATGAGGCGGTCTCGGACTTGCTCTGCCCTTACAGTAGGCGGTTGGGGGGATTTCCTCCCCTAGTTCCCACCCAGAAGTCCAGGGAAGCACGGTTCTGGGACTTGAGAATTAGGAGAATCCTGGCTGCCAGAGAAGACTGAGGCAAAGAACTCATCCAGTACCTCAGCCTTCCCCACATCTGTTGCAGCCAGTTGTCCTTTCTCATTTGCCAAAGTGGGTATGCTCCCTCAGGCCTGTCTCTTCTGGGAAATGTCGCTGTAAAACCCCTTCTTGTTGTTTTGAACATCCCGCGCCAAGTACAGTTCCCTCTGCGCCTTGGCTTTCCTGATCCCATCTCTGCAAGTCTCAAGAGCATCCCTGTATGCTTTCCAGGCTTTTGGCTCTCAGGTAGATGAATGATGGCCATGGATTTGCTTTTCTCTAGTTTGGCTTTTCTAAAAATAAAATCTTTATTTTCAGCAGGTGAGTGACAATGAAGCAAATAAATTAATAAATAAGTGTCCCGAACACTGGATGGATAGATAAATAAATAAATAGAAAATAAATACATAAATAGGTAAATAAATAAATAGCTAAATAAGTAGAGAAGTAGAGTGGTTCTGTGAGTAATGGTCATTTGGATGCGAGTCCCGCAGTGTCCATGGGGTCCTGCCCCACCCTGAGCGCAGGTCACAGTCCTGAGATGCCAGATTAAGCCATTGATAGAACCCCCTCCTCTCTCCCAGCACTTCCCACATCCCCATGAGCATGAGCGCAGCAATGTCCTCCTGCCTGTGCTGCGACCCACAGGTGGTCCCCGTGCCACAGCCTGGCCACAGCCTCAGCGCTGTCCTGCGCGGTTCCCCGCTGGCGCAGGCTTCTGGCTGGAAGAGGTGTGAGCGGTGCTGAGCCATCCCTGGTGGGGCCTGTGCGGCGTCTGCTTGGTCTGTAGCCCGCGGCGTCTCCTGGGGCTGGGCATTTGGCCTGGCTGGGTTTGGTAGAGGGCAGGCGTGGCTTGTCTTTTCACCCTCCGCAGGAGTGTGTCCAGGTGTCTGAAGCAGGCCTCAGCTTGCCGGCGCACCTGGTCCCAGGCGCAGGCGCTGTAGCTGTGGGTGTGGAGTAAGGTGTTGATGCTGCTGAAGTATCTGTTGATGCTGAGCAGCAGGTTGTGAGACCCTTGCCTTTGGAAGAACCTGGTGTTGTCTGGCAGGCATTTCTGTAGGCGGTGGGTGTAATGGTGGAGATTGTTGAGGAGGTGTTGGCGTGCCTGTGCGTCCCAGTGCTGGGGGATGTTGGGGCTGCTGAGGATGTCAGAGAGGTGATTGAGGATTTGTAGGGTGGTGGCGATGGCAGCGTCCCTGTGCGTGTGGCTGGTGTTGAGGAAGGTTTGGTTGAAGAAGTAGTCGTCCAGGTTGTGGCAGGACTGTGTTGGTCTGGGAGCCATGGCCCGAAGGAGCTGGAGGCTGTCCCAGGAGAAGGTGTCATCGTGGGGCTGCAGGTGGTGGCAGGCGAAGGTGGTGGTTGTGGCGGTGAGAGCCGTCAGGAGGAGCAGGAGTGCCGAGGCGCCGTGCCGCGAGCAGAGCTGTGGGGTTGCAAGTGCAGCCATGGTGGGTGGCGTGCAGAAGCCTGTTGTGGCTGGGTGCTGCTGGTGGTGGTGGTGTTTCGGGCGCTGTGCTCGGGGTGGCGCTGGGCGGGCGTCTTTATACAGTGCCGCAGCTTTCGCTTCCTCACTTTCTGCTTGCAGCCAGGTCCTGGCTGTGGTTTTCACTTTTGGCTGGTGGCTGTGATGCTCCTGGGGAAGTGCGTTGGTGGGGTGGCTGTGCTGGGGGAGCATTTTGCCTGGGGTGTGTTGGGCTTCCCTTGGCCTCCGTGGTGGTTTAGTGCGGGATGCAAAATCGCTGGGGCAGAGCCCTTGGGCGCAGGCAGCTGTGTCGATGAGGTGTGTTAGGGTTTCTCTATGGCCTGCGGGTAGAGCTGCGGTGCCTCCGTCCTGCAGCCCAAGTTTCCCTTCCTGCCGCAGTGTCTTTTCCGCCTGCCATAGCCTGGTTGTGGTCTGTTTCCCTTTCGCTTGCAGGTCGCCTTTGCTTTCATCTTACTTGGGCTTCTTTTTCCATCCCGGGAAGGGCTGCGAAGCGACGTCACTTGGCAGAGCCTGGGGAGCCCCCTGAGGGAGCGAGGGCCTGGTGGTGTCGGCAGCTGGAGAGAAGGTGGCACTGGGTGTAGGCCTGTGAGTGTGGGCTCTTCTCCTGGCTGGAGCTGCCCCAGCTCCCATCTTGGGAGGTGCTGAGGCTGGGGAAGAGCATCAAGAGGAAAGGCTTGCGGAGAGGGAAGAGTGCGGCGTTGGGTCCCTGGCAGCGGTGCCAGGCAGTGCCCCTGTAGCAGGGCTCTTGTTGTGCTCTCTTGGGCTCCCTTTACCCGAGGGGGGCTGGAGAGCAAAGAGAAGAAGAACATGTGTCGCGAGCCTGAGGGCTGTGTCCTTAGGGTGGGCCTGAGCCCGCGCACCCCTAGATCAGGTTGTGGTGTCCAGGAGTCCTGTGAAGGTGGAGCAGAGCCGGCTGATTTGGTTCTCGACCTCAGTTGGGAGGAGGAGGCATCAGTTGCTGAGGTTTTTGGGCCCTTCCCTTGCCAGCGAGGAGGGGGTGGCATTCTGCCTGTGAGAGAGGGACTGTCGCCCGTTTTCTGGAAGCTTTCAGAGCAGGGAAAGGTGTGTGGGATGGTAGTGGCAGGGCAGCGGCGGGCCAGGAGCCAGGGTCTGTCCAGGCCCGGCCAGGCCAGGCTGTGCTGGCTGGTGCTGTGCTTGGGGCACTGGCCCGTGCAGGATGCTTTGGCGGGCCCAGGGGCCATCGCTGCAGGAGGTTGGGAGGCTGCTGGGTGCCTGGAGGAATGTAGTGAGATCATGGAGGGAGAAAGTCAGAAGGGCTCAAGCCCAGCTGCGACTCAGACTGGCCCGTTCCGTGAAAGACGATAAAACCCCTTCAGTAGATCTATGAACTGTGAAAGGAGGGCCAAGGGGATTCTCCAGCCCTTACTGGATGCAGGGGGAACATGAGAGACAAGGGATGAGGACAATGCTGATGTGCTGAGTTCCTTCTTTCCTTCAGTCTTTAATAGTAAAGTAGGATCTTCCCTTATAAGCTCCCTTCAGGTACTGGAAGGCTGCAATGAGGTCCCCCTGCAGCCTTCTCTTCTCCACGCAGAACAAGCCCAGCTCCTTTAGCTTCTCTTCTTAGGGAACCAGCTCCAGCCCTCTGATCATCTTCATGGCCTTCTCTGAACCCTCTCCAACAGTTCCACGTCTTTCTTGTATTGGGGGCCCCAGGTCTGGACACAGGACTCCAGCTGGGGCCTCACAAGGGCAGAGCAGAGAGGGACAATCCCCTCCCTGTCCCTGCTGCCACCCCTCTGCTGATGGAGCCCAGGACACCGCTGGCCTTCTGAGCTGCAAGAGCACACTGCTGGCTCACGTTAAGGTTCTCATCCACCATGACACCCAGGTCCTTCTCAGCAGGGCTACTCCCAAGGAGCTCTTCTCCCAGTCTGTATCTATGGCTGGGATTCTTCCAGCCCAAGTGCAACCCCTGACACTTGGCAGTGTTGAACCTCACCAGGCTCCCCCGGGCCCACCTTTCCAGCCTGTCAAGATCCCTCTGGATGGCTTCCTTCCCTTCTCTTGTATCAACCACACCACTCAGCTTGGTGTCATCCACAGACTTGCTGAGGGTGCCCTCAATCCCATCATTGGTGTCACTGATAAGCTGTTAAAGAGAAGCGGTCCCCAGGCAGAACCCTGGGGGACACCGCTTGTCACCAGCCTCCACATGGACACAGAGCCATTGACCACCAGCCTGTGTCATTGTCGTTTGAGCCAGTTTCTTATGCACTGGTTGGTCCACCCATCAAATCCACATCTCTCCAGTTTAGAGTTAAGGATGTAGGACTGTGCCAAAGGCCTTGCACAAGTCCAGGTAGATGTCATCATCACCTTCCCTTTATCCAGCGGTGCTGTCACTCCATCATAGAAGGTCACCAGATTGGTGAGGCGTGCCCTTCCCTTGGTGAAGCCGTGCTGGCTGTCCCTGATCACAGGCTCATCTCTCACGCGCTGCAACATGTTATCCAGGAGGGCCTGTTGCATGATCTTCCCAGGCACAGAGGTGAGGCTCAGCGGCCTGTAATTCCCTGGCTCTTCCTTGCTCCCTTTCTTACAAATGGGAGTGATGTGACCCTTTTTCCAGTCTCCAGTGACGTCTCCTGACAGCCAGGAGTTTTCAGATATGATGGAGAGCGGCTCGGCAACCACATCAGCCAGCTGCTTCAGGACCCAGGGATGCATGTCACCCGGCCCCATACTCTTGTAGACATTCAGTCTCATGAGGCGGTCTCGGACTTGCTCTGCCCTTACAGTGGGGGGTGGGAGGATTTCCTCCCCTAGTTTCCACCCAGAGGTCCAGGGAAGCATGGTTCTGGGACTTGAGAATTAGGAGAATCCTGGCTGCCAGAGAAGACTGAGGCAAAGAACTCATCCAGTACCTCAGCCTTCCCCACATCTGTTGCAGCCAGTTGTCCTTTCTCATTTGCCAAAGGGGGTATGCTCTCTCAGGCCTGCCTCTTCTGGGAAATGTCGCTGTAAAACCCCTTCTTGTTGTTTTGAACATCCCGCGCCAAGTACAGTTCCCTCTGCGCCTTGGCTTTCCTGATCCCATCTCTGCAAGTCTCAAGAGCATCCCTGTATGCTTTCCAGGCTTTTGGCTCTCAGGTAGATGAATGATGGCCATGGATTTGCTTTTCTCTAATTTGGCTTTTTTTAAAAATAAAATCTTTATTTTTAGCAGGTGTGTGACAATGAAGCAAATAAATTAATAAATAAGTGTCCCGAACACTGGCTGGATAGATAAATAAATAAATAGATCAATAAATACATAAATAAATAAATAGCTAGAGAAGTAGAGCGGTTCTGTGAGTAATGGTCATTTGGATGCGAGTCCCGCAGTGTCCGTGGGGACCTGCAATCCCTCTGAGAGCGGGTCACAGTCCTGAGATGCCAGATTAAGCCATTGATAGAACCCCCTCCCCTCTCCCAGCACTTCCCACATCCCCATGAGCATGAGCTCAGCAATGTCCTCCTGCCTGTGCTGCGACCCACAGGTGGTCCCCGTGCCACAGCCTGGCCGCAGCCTCAGCGCTGTCCTGTGCGGTTCCCCGCTGGCGCAGGCTTCTGGCTGGAAGAGGTGTGAGCGGTGCTGAGCCATCCCTGGTGGGGCCTGTGCGGCGTCTGCTTGGTCTGTAGCCCGCGGCGTCTCCTGGGGCTGGGCATTTGGCCTGTCTGGGTTTGGTAGAGGGCAGGCGTGGCTTGTCTTTTCACCCTCCGCAGGAGTGTGTCCAGGTGTCTGAAGCAGGCCTCAGCTTGCCGGCGCACCTGGTCCCAGGCGCAGGCGCTGTAGCTGTGGGTGTGGAGTAAGGTGTTGATGCTGCTGAAGTATCTGTTGATGCTGAGCAGCAGGTTGTGAGACCCTTGCCTTTGGAAGAGCCTGGTGTTGTCTGGCAGGCATTTCTGTAGGCGGTGGGTGTAATGGTGGAGGTTGTTGAGGAGGTGTTGGCGTGCCTGTGCGTCCCAGTGCTGGGGGGTGTTGGGGCTGCTGAGGATGTCAGAGAGGTGATTGAGGATTTGTAGGGCGGTGGCGATGGCAGCGTCCCTGTGCGTGTGGCTGGTGTTGAGGAAGGTTTGGTTGAAGAAGTAGTCGTCCAGGTTGTGGCAGGACTGTGTTGGTCTGGGAGCCATGGCCCGAAGGAGCTGAAGGCTGTCCCAGGAGAAGGTGTCATCATGGGGCTGCAGGTGGTGGCAGGCGAAGGTGGTGGTTGTGGCGGTGAGAGCCGTCAGGAGGAGCAGGAGTGCCGGGGCGCCGTGCCGTGAGCAGAGCTGTGGGATTGCGAGTGCAGCCATGGTGAGGCTGTGGGTGCTGCGTGGAGGGTGGCGTGCAGGAGCCTGTTGTGGCTGGGTGCTGCTGGTGGTGGTGCTGTTTCGGGCGCTGTGCTTGGGGTGGCGCTGGGCGGGCGGCTTTATGCGGTGCTGCAGCTTTCACTTCCTCACTTTCTGCTTGCAGCCAGGTCCTGGCTGTGGTTTTCACTTTTGGCTGGTGGCTGTGGTGCTCCTGGGGAAGTGCGTTGGTGGGGTGGCCGTGCTGGGGGAGCACTTTCTGCCGGGGGCATGTTGGGCTTCCCTTGGCCTCCGTGGTGGTTGAGCGGGGGATGCGAAAGCGCTGGGGCAGAGCCCTTGGGCGCAGGCAGCTGTGGCATGGAGGTGTGTTAGGGTTTTCCTGTTGCCTGCAGGCAGATATGTGGTGCCTCCGTCCTGCAGCCCAAGTTTCCCTTCCTGCCGCAGCGTCTTTTCCGCCTGGTTGTGGTCTGTTTCCCTTTCGCTTGCAGGTCGCCTTTGCTTTCATCTTACTTGGGCTTCTCTTTCCATCCCGGGAAGGGCCGCGAAGTGACGTCACTTGGCAGAGCCTGGGGAGCCCCCTGAGGGAGCGAGGGCCTGGGGGTGGCGGCAGCTGGAGAGAAGGTGGCACTGGGTGCTGGCCTGTGAGTGTGGGCTCTTCTCCTGGCTGGAGCTGCCCCAGCTCCGTTCTTGAGAGATGCTGAGGCTGGGGAAGAGCGTCACGAGGAAAGGCTTGCGGAGAGGGAAGAGGGCAGTGTTGGGTCCCTGGCAGCAGGGCCAGGCTGTGCCCCTGTAGCAGGACTCTTGTTGTGCTCTCTTGGGCTCCATTTTCCTGAGGGGGGCTGGAGAACAAAGAGAAGAAGAAAACACATTCTGCGCCTGAGGGCTGTGGCCTTAGAGTGGGCCTGAGCCCACGCACCCCTAGATCAGGTTGTGGTGTCCAGGAGTCCTGTGCAGGTGAAGCGGAGCCGGCTGATTTGGTTGTCGACCTCAGTTGTGAGGAGGAGGCATCAGTTGCTGAGGTTTTTGGGCCCTTCCCTTGCCAGCGAGGAGGGGATGTCTTTCTGCCTGTGAGAGAGGCACTGGTGCCCGTTTTCTGGAAGCTTTCAGAGCAGGGAAAGGTGTGTGGGGTGGTAGCGGCCGGGCGGTGGCGGGCCAGGAGCCAGGGTCTGTCCAGGCCTGGCCAGGCCAGGCTGTGCTGGCTGGTGCTGTGCTTGGGGCACTGGCACGTGCAGGATGCTTTGGCGGGCCCAGGGGCCATCGCTGCAGGAGGTTGGGAGGCTGCTGGGTGCCTGGAGGAATGTAGTGAGATCATGGAGGGAGAAAGTCAGAAGGGCTCAAGCCCAGCTGCGACTCAGACTGGCCCGTTCCGTGAAAGACGATAAAACCCCTTCAGTAGATCTATGAACTGTGAAAGGAGGGCCAAGGGGATTCTCCAGCCCTTACTGGATGCAGGGGGAACGTGAGAGACAAGGGATGAGGACAGTGCTGAGGTGCTGAGTTCCTTCTTTCCTTCAGTCTTTAATAGTAAAGTAGGATCTTCCCTTATAAGCTCCCTTCAGGTACTGGAAGGCTGCAATGAGGTCCCCCTGCAGCCTTCTCTTCTCCACGCAGAACAAGCCCAGCTCCTTTAGCTTCTCTTCTTAGGGAACAAGCTCCAGCCCTCTGATCATCTTCATGGCCTTCTCTGAACCCTCTCCAACAGTTCCACATCTTTCTTGTATTGGGGCCCCAGATCTGGACACAGGACTCCAGCTGGGGCGTAATGAGGGCAGAGCTGAGTGGGACAATCCCCTCCCTGTCCCTGCTACCACCCCTCTGCTGATGGAGCCCAGGACACCGCTGGCCTTCTGAGCTGCAAGAGCACACTGCTGGCTCACGTTAAGGTTCTCATCCACCATGACACCCAGGTCCTTCTCAGCAGGGCTGCTCCCAAGGAGCTCTTCTCCCAGTCTGTATCTATGGCTGGGATTCTTCCAGCCCAAGTGCAACACCTGACACTTGGCAGTGTTGAACCTCATCAGGCTCCCCCGGGCCCACCTTTCCGGCCTGTCAAGATCCCTCTGGATGGCTTCCTTTCCTTCTCTTGTATCAACCACACCACTCAGCTTGGTGTCATCCGCAGACTTGCTGAGGGTGCCCTCAATCCCATCATCGGTGTCACTGATAAGCTGTTAAAGAGAACCGGTCCCCAGACAGAGCCCTGGGGGACACCGCTTGTCACCAGCCTCCACCTGGACACAGAGCCATTGACCACCAGCCTTTGTCATTGTCGTTTGAGCCAGTTTCTTACGCACTGGTTGGTCCACCCATCAAATCCACATCTCTCCAGTTTAGAGATATGGATGTAGGACTGTGCCAAAGGCCTTGCACAAGTCCAGATAGATGACATCATCACCTTCCCTTTATTCAGCGGTGCTGTCACTCCATCATAGAAGGTCACCAGATTGGTGAAGCGTGCCCTTCCCTTGGTGAAGCTGGGGCTGCCTGTCACGGATCACGCGCTCATCCCTCATGTGCTGCAACATGTTATCCAGGAGGGCCTGTTGCATGATCTTCCCAGGCACAGAGGTGAGGCTCAGCGGCCTGTAATTCCCTGGGTCTTCCTTGCTCCCTTTCTTACAAATGGGAGTGATGTGACCCTTTTTCCAGTCTCCAGGGACCTCTCCTGACAGCCAGGAGTTTTCAGATATGACGGAGAGCGGCTCGGCAACCACATCAGCCAGCTGCTTCAGGACCCAGGGATGCATGTCACCCAGCCCCATACTCTTGTAGACATTCAGTCTCATGAGGCGGTCTCGGACTTGCTCTGCCCGTACAGTGGGGGGTGGGAGGATTTCCTTCCCTAGTTCCCACCCAGAGGTCCAGGGAAGCACGGTTCTGGGACTTGAGAATTAGGAGAATCCTGGCTGCCAGAGAAGACTGAGGCAAAGAACTCATCCAGTACCTCAGCCTTCCCCACATCTGTTGCAGCCAATTGTCCTTTCTCATTTGCCAAAGGGGGTATGCTCTCTCAGGCCTGCCTCTTCTGGGAAATGTCGCTGTAAAACCCCTTCTTGTTATTTAGAACATCCCCCGCCAAGTACAGTTCCCTCTGCGCCTTGGCTTTCCTGATCCCATCTCTGCAAGTCTCAAGAGCATCCCTGTATGCTTTCCAGGCTTTTGGCTCTCAGGTAGATGAATGATGGCCATGGATTTGCTTTTCTCTAGTTTGACTTTTTTTAAAAATAAAATCTTTATTTTTAGCAGGTGTGTGACAATGAAGCAAATAAATTAATAAATAAGTGTCCCAAACACTGGATAGATAAATAAATAAATAGATCAATAAATACATAAATAGGTAAATAAATAAATAGCTAAATAAGTAGAGAAGTAGAGCGGTTCTGTGAGTAATGGTCATTTGGATGCGAGTCCCGCGGTGTCCATGGGGTCCTGCCCCACCCTGAGCGCAGGTCACATTCCTGAGATGTCAGATTAAGCCATTGATAGAACCCCCTCCCCTCTCCCAGCACTTCCCACATCCCCATGAGCATGAGCGCAGCAATGTCCTCCTGCCTGTGCTGCGACCCACAGGTGGTCCCCGTGCCACAGCCTGGCCGCAGCCTCAGCGCTGTCCTGCGCGGTTCCCCGCTGGCGCAGGCTTCTGGCTGGAAGAGGTGTGAGCGGTGCTGAGCCATCCCTGGTGGGGCCTGTGCGGCGTCTGCTTGGTCTGTAGCCCGCGGCGTCTCCTGGGGCTGGGCATTTGGCCTGTCTGGGTTTGGTAGAGGGCAGGCGTCGCTTGTCTTTTCACCCACCGAAGGAGTGTGTCCAGGTGTCTGAAGCAGGCCTCAGCTTGCCGGCGCACCTGGTCCCAGGCGCAGGCGCTGTAGCTGTGGGTGTGGAGTAAGGTGTTGATGCTGCTGAAGTATCTGTTGATGCTGAGCAGCAGGTTGCGGGGCCCTTGCCTTTGGAAGAGCCTGGTGTTGTCTGGCAGGCATTTCTGTAGGCGGTGGGTGTAATGGTGGAGGTTGTTGAGGAGGTGTTGGCATGCCTGTGCGTCCCAGTGGTGGGGTGTGTTGGGGCTGCTGAGGATGTCAGAGAGGTGATTGAGGATTTGTAGGGCGGTGGCGATGGCAGCGTCCCTGTGCGTGTGGCTGGTGTTGAGGAAGGTTTGGTTGAAGAAGTAGTCGTCCAGGTTGTGGCAGGACTGTGTTGGTCTCGGAGCCATGGCCCTGAGCAGTTGGAGGCTGTCCCAGGAGAAGGTGTCATCGTGGGGCCGCAGGTCGTTGCAGGTGAAGGTGGTGGTTGTGGCGGTGAGAGCCGTCAGGAGGAGCAGGAGTGCCGGGGCGCCATGCCGCGAGCAGAGCTGTTGGTTTGCGAGTGCAGCCATGGTGGGGCTGTGGGTGCTGCGTGGTGGGTGGCGTGCAGGAGCCTGGTGTGGCTGGGTGCTGCTGGTGGTGCTGTTTCGGGCTCTGTGCTTGGGGTGGCGCTGGGCGGGCGTCTTTATGCGGTGCCGCGGCTTTCCCTTCCTCACTTTCTGCTTGCAGCCAGGTCCTGGCTGTGGTTTTCACTTTTGGCTGGTGGCTGTGCTGCTCCTGGGGAAGTGCGTTGGTGGGGTGGCCGTGCTGGGGGATCACTTTCTGCCGGGGGCGTGTTGGGCTTCCCTTGGCCTCCGTGGTGGTTGAGCGGGGGATGCGAAAGCGCTGGGGCAGAGCCCTTGGGCGCAGGCAGCTGTGGCATGGAGGTGTGTTAGGGTTTCCCTGTTGCCTGCAGGCAGAGCTGCGGTGCCTCCGTCCTGCAGCCCAAGTTTCCCTTCCTGCCGCAGCGTCTTTTCCGCCTGCCATAGCCTGGTTGTGGTCTGTTTCCCTTTCGCTTGCAGGTCGCCTTTGCTTTCATCTTACTTGGGCTTCTCTTTCCATCCCGGGAAGGGCCGCGAAGCGACGTCACTTGGCAGAGCCTGGGGAGCCCCCTGAGGGAGCGAGGGCCTGGTGGTGTCGGCAGCTGGAGAGAAGGTGGCACTGGGTGTAGGCCTGTGAGTGTGGGCTCTTCTCCTGGCTGGAGCTGCCCCAGCTCCCATCTTGGGCGGTGCTGAGGCTGGGGAAAAGCATCAAGAGGAAAGGCTTGCCGGGAGGGAAGAGTGCGGCGTTGGGTCCCTGGCAGCGGTGCCAGGCTGTGCCCCTGTAGCAGGGCTCTTGTTGTGCTCTCTTGGGCTCCCTTTACCCGAGGGGGGCTGGAGAGCAAAGAGAAGAAGAACATGTGTCGCGAGCCTGAGGGCTGTGGCCTTAGGGTGGGCCTGAGCCCGCGCACCCCTAGATCAGGTTGTGGTGTCCTGGTGTCCTGGGCAGGTGAAGCGGAGCTGGCTGATTTGGTTCTCGACCTCAGTTGGGAGGAGGAGGCATCAGTTGCTGAGGTTTTTGGGCCCTTCCCTTGCCAGCGAGGAGGGGATGTCATTCTGCCTGTGAGAGAGGGACTGTCGCCCGTTTTCCGGAAGCTTTCAGAGCAGGGAAAGGTGTGTGGGGTGGTAGCGGCCGGGCGGTGGCGGGCCGGGAGCCAGGCTCTGGCCAGGCCTGGCCAGGGCAGGCTGTGCTGGCTGGTGCTGTGCTTGGGGCACTGGCACGTGCAGGATGCTTTGGCGGGCCCAGGGGCCATCGCTGCAGGAGGTTGGGAGGCTGCTGGGTGCCTGGAGGAATGTAGTGAGATCATGGAGGGAGAAAGTCAGAAGGGCTCAAGCCCAGCTGCGACTCAGACTGGCCCGTTCCGTGAAAGACGATAAAACCCCTTCAGTAGATCTATGAACTGTGAAAGGAGGGCCAAGGGGATTCTCCAGCCCTTACTGGATGCAGGGGGAACGTGAGAGACAAGGGATGAGGACAATGCTGAGGTGCTGAGTTCCTTCTTTCCTTCAGTCTTTAATAGTAAAGTAGGATCTTCCCTTATAAGCTCCCTTCAGGTACCGGAAGGCTGCAATGAGGTCCCCCTGCAGCCTTCTCTTCTCCAGGCAGAACAAGCCCAGCTCCTTTAGCTTCTCTTCTTAGGGAACCAGCTCCAGCCCTCTGATCATCTTCATGGCCTTCTCTGAACCCTCTCCAACAGTTCCACGTCTTTCTTGTATTGGGGGCCCCAGGTCTGGACACAGGACTCCAGCTGGGGCCTCAGGAGGGCAGAGCAGAGAGGGACAATCCCCTCCCTGTCCCTGCTGCCACCCCTGTTCTGATGGAGCCCAGGACACCACTGGCCTTCTGAGCTGCAAGAGCACGCTGCTGGCTCACATTAAGGTTCTCATCCACCATGACACCCAGGTCCTTCTCAGCAGGGCTGCTTCCAAGGAGCTCTTCTCCCAGTCTGTAAATGTGTCTGGGATTCTTCCGGCCCAGGTGCAACCCCTGACACTTGGCAGTGTTGAACCTCATCAGGCTCCCCCGGGCCCATCTTTCCGGCCTGTCAAGGTCCCTCTGGATGGCTTCCTTCCCTTCTCTTGTATCAACCACACCACTCAGCTTGGTGTCATCCACAGACTTGCTAAGGGTGCCCTCAATTCCATCATAGGTGTCACTGATAAGCTGTTAAAGAGAACCGGTCCCCAGACAGAGCCCTGGGGGACACCGCTTGTCACCAGCCTCCACCTGGACACAGAGCCATTGACCACCAGCCTTTGTCATTGTCGTTTCAGCCAGTTTCTTACGCACTGGTTGGTCCACCCATCAAATCCACATCTCTCCAGTTTAGAGTTAAGGATGTAGGACTGTGCCAAAGGCCTTGCACAAGTCCAGGTAGATGTCATCATCACCTTCCCTTTATCCAGCGGTGCTGTCACTCCATCATAGAAGGTCACCAGATCGGTGAGGCGTGCCCTTCCCTTGGTGAAGTTGGGGCTGGCTGCCCCTGATCACAGGCTCATCCCTCACGTGCTGCAACATGTTATCCAGGAGGGCCTGTTGCATGATCTTCCCAGGCACAGAGGTGAGGCTCAGCGGCCTGTAATTCCCTGGCTCTTCCTTGCTCCCTTTCTTACAAATGGGAGTGATGTGACCCTTTTTCCAGTCCCCAGGGACCTCTCCTGACAGCCAGGAGTTTTCAGATATGACGGAGGGCGGCTCGGGAACCACATCAGCCAGCTCCTTCAGGACCCAGGGATGCATGTCACCCAGCCCCATACTCTTGTAGACATTCAGTCTCATGAGGCGGTCTCGGACTTGCTCTGCCCGTACAGTGGGGGGTGGGAGGATTTCCTTCCCTAGTTCCCACCCAGAGGTCCAGGGAAGCACGGTTCTGGGACTTGAGAATTAGGAGAATCCTGGCTGCCAGAGAAGACTGAGGCAAAGAACTCATCCAGTACCTCAGCCTTCCCCACATCTGTTGCAGCCAATTGTCCTTTCTCATTTGCCAAAGGGGGTATGCTCTCTCAGGCCTGCCTCTTCTGGGAAATGTCGCTGTAAAACCCCTTCTTGTTGTTTTGAACATCCTGCGCCAAGTACAGTTCCCTCTGCGCCTTGGCTTTCCTGATCCCATCTCTGCAAGTCTCAAGAGCATCCCTGTATGCTTTCCAGGCCTTTGTCTCTCAGGTAGATGAATGATGGCCATGGATTTGCTTTTCTCTAGTTTGGCTTTTTTTAAAAATAAAATCTTTATTTTTAGCAGGTGAGTGACAATGAAGCAAATAAATTAATAAATAAGTGTCCCGAACACTGGCTGGATAGATAAATAAATAAATAGAAAATAAATACATAAATAGGTAAATAAATAAATAGCTAAATAAGTAGAGAAGTAGAGCGGTTCTGTGAGTAATGGTCATTTGGATGCGAGTCCCGCAGTGTCCGTGGGGACCTGCCTCCCTCTCAGAGTGGGTCTCAGTCCTGAGATGCCAGATTAAGCCATTGATAGAACCCCCATCCCCTCTACCCAGCGCTTGCCAGCTCCCCGTGAGTATGTGAGCAACAATGTCCTCCTGCCTGTGCTGCGACCCACAGGTGGTCCCCGTGCCACAGCCTGGCCGCAGCCTCAGCGCTGTCCTGCGCGGTTCCCCGCTGGCGCAGGCTTCTGGCTGGAAGAGGTGTGAGCGGTGCTGAGCCATCCCTGGTGGGGCCTGTGCGGCGTCTGCTTGGTCTGTAGCCCGCGGCGTCTCCTGGGGCTGGGCATTTGGCCTGTCTGGGTTTGGTAGAGGGCAGGCGTGGCTTGTCTTTTCACCCTCCGCAGGAGTGTGTCCAGGTGTCTGAAGCAGGCCTCAGCTTGCTGGCGCACGTGGTCCCAGGCGCAGGCGCTGTAGCTGTGGGTGTGGAGTAAGGTGTTGATGCTGCTGAAGTATCTGTTGATGCTGAGCAGCAGGTTGCGGGGCCCTTGCCTTTGGAAGAGCCTGGTGTTGTCTGGCAGGCATTTCTGTAGGCGGTGGGTGTAATGGTGGAGGTTGTTGAGGAGGTGTTGGCGTGCCTGTGCGTCCCAGTGGTGGGGGGTGTTGGGGCTGCTGAGGATGTCAGAGAGGTGATTGAGGATTTGTAGGGCGGTGGCGATGGCAGCGTCCCTGTGCGTGTGGCTGGTGTTGAGGAAGGTTTGGTTGAAGAAGTAGTCGTCCAGGTTGTGGCAGGACTGTGTTGGTCTGGGAGCCATGGCCCGAAGGAGCTGGAGGCTGTCCCAGGAGAAGGTGTCATCGTGGGGCCGCAGGTGGTGGCAGGCGAAGGTGGTGGTTGTGGCGGTGAGAGCCGTCAGGAGGAGCAGGAGTGCCGAGGCGCCCTGCCGTGAGCAGAGCTGTTGGTTTGCGAGTGCAGCCATGGTGGGGCTGTGGGTGCTGCGTGGTGGGTGGCGTGCAGGAGCCTGGTGTTGCTGGGTGCTGCTGGTGGTGGTGGTGTTTTGGGCGCTGTGCTCGGGGTGGCGCTGGGCGGGCGGCTTTATGCGGTGCCGCAGCTTTCGCTTCCTCACTTTCTGCTTGCAGCCAGGTCCTGGCTGTGGTTTTCACTTTTGGCTGGTGGCTGTGGTGCTCCTGGGGAAGTGCGTTGGTGGGGTGGCTGTGCTGGGGGAGCATTTTGCCTGGGGTTTGTTGGGCTTCCCTTGGCCTCCGTGGTGGTTTAGTGCGGGATGCAAAATCGCTGGGGCAGAGCCCTTGGGCGCAGGCAGCTGTGTCGATGAGTTGTGTTAGGGTTTCTCTATGGCCTGCGGGTAGAGCTGCGGTGCCTCCGTCCTGCAGCCCAAGTTTCCCTTCCTGCCGCAGCATCTTTTCCGCCTGCCATAGCCTGGTTGTGGTCTGTTTCCCTTTCGCTTGCAGGTAGCCTTTGCTTTCATCTTACTTGGGCTTCTTTTTCCATCCCGGGAAGGGCCGCGAAGCGACGTCACTTGGCAGAGCCTGGGGAGCCCCCTGAGGGAGCGAGGGCCTGGTGGTGTCGGCAGCTGGAGAGAAGGTGGCACTGGGTGTAGGCCTGTGAGTGTGGGCTCTTCTCCTGGCTGGAGCTGCCCCAGCTCCCATCTTGGGAGGTGCTGAGGCTGGGGAAGAGCATTAGGAGGAAAGGCTTGCCGGGAGGGAAGAGTGCGGCGTTGGGTCCCTGGCAGCGGTGCCAGGCTGTGCCCCTGTAGCAGGGCTCTTGTTGTGCTCTCTTGGGCTCCATTTACCCGAGGGGGGCTGGGGAGCAAAGAGAAGAAGAACATGTGTCGCGAGCCTGAGGGCTGTGGTCTTAGGGTGGGCCTGAGCCCGCGCACCCCTAGATCAGGTTGTGGTGTCCTGGTGTCCTGGGCAGGTGAAGCGGAGCTGGCTGATTTGGTTCTCGACCTCAGTTGGGAGGAGGAGGCATCAGTTGCTGAGGTTTTTGGGCCCTTACCTTGCCCGCGAGGAGGGGATGTCATTCTGCCTGTGAGAGAGGGACTGTCGCCCGTTTTCCGGAAGCTTTCAGAGCAGGGAAAGGTGTGTGGGGTGGTAGCGGCCGGGCGGTGGCGGGCCGGGAGCCAGGCTCTGGCCAGGCCTGGCCAGGGCAGGCTGTGCTGGCTGGTGCTGTGCTTGGGGCACTGGCACGTGCAGGATGCTTTGGCGGGCCCAGGGGCCATCGCTGCAGGAGGTTGGGAGGCTGCTGGGTGCCTGGAGGAATGTAGTGAGATCATGGAGGGAGAAAGTCAGAAGGGCTCAAGCCCAGCTGCGACTCAGACTGGCCCGTTCCGTGAAAGACGATAAAACCCCTTCAGTAGATCTATGAACTGTGAAAGGAGGGCCAAGGGGATTCTCCAGCCCTTACTGGATGCAGGGGGAACGTGAGAGACAAGGGATGAGGACAATGCTGAGGTGCTGAGTTCCTTCTTTCCTTCAGTCTTTAATAGTAAAGTAGGATCTTCCCTTATAAGCTCCCTTCAGGTACTGGAAGGCTGCAATGAGGTCCCCCTGCAGCCTTCTCTTCTCCAGGCAGAACAAGCCCAGCTCCTTTAGCTTCTCTTCTTAGGGAACCAGCTCCAGCCCTCTGATCATCTTCATGGCCTTCTCTGAACCCTCTCCAACAGTTCCACGTCTTTCTTGTATTGGGGGCCCCAGGTCTGGACACAGGACTCCAGCTGGGGCCTCAGGAGGGCAGAGCAGAGAGGGACAATCCCCTCCCTGTCCCTGCTGCCACCCCTGTTCTGATGGAGCCCAGGACACCACTGGCCTTCTGAGCTGCAAGAGCACGCTGCTGGCTCACATTAAGGTTCTCATCCACCATGACACCCAGGTCCTTCTCAGCAGGGCTGCTTCCAAGGAGCTCTTCTCCCAGTCTGTAAATGTGTCTGGGATTCTTCCGGCCCAGGTGCAACCCCTGACACTTGGCAGTGTTGAACCTCATCAGGCTCCCCCGGGCCCATCTTTCCGGCCTGTCAAGGTCCCTCTGGATGGCTTCCTTCCCTTCTCTTGTATCAACCACACCACTCAGCTTGGTGTCATCCACAGACTTGCTAAGGGTGCCCTCAATTCCATCATAGGTGTCACTGATAAGCTGTTAAAGAGAACCGGTCCCCAGACAGAGCCCTGGGGGACACCGCTTGTCACCAGCCTCCACCTGGACACAGAGCCATTGACCACCAGCCTTTGTCATTGTCGTTTCAGCCAGTTTCTTACGCACTGGTTGGTCCACCCATCAAATCCACATCTCTCCAGTTTAGAGTTAAGGATGTAGGACTGTGCCAAAGGCCTTGCACAAGTCCAGGTAGATGTCATCATCACCTTCCCTTTATCCAGCGGTGCTGTCACTCCATCATAGAAGGTCACCAGATCGGTGAGGCGTGCCCTTCCCTTGGTGAAGCTGGGGCTGGCTGCCCCTGATCACAGGCTCATCCCTCACGTGCTGCAACATGTTATCCAGGAGGGCCTGTTGCATGATCTTCCCAGGCACAGAGGTGAGGCTCAGCGGCCTGTAATTCCCTGGCTCTTCCTTGCTCCCTTTCTTACAAATGGGAGTGATGTGACCCTTTTTCCAGTCCCCAGGGACCTCTCCTGACAGCCAGGAGTTTTCAGATATGACGGAGGGCGGCTCGGGAACCACATCAGCCAGCTCCTTCAGGACCCAGGGATGCATGTCACCCAGCCCCATACTCTTGTAGACATTCAGTCTCATGAGGCGGTCTCGGACTTGCTCTGCCCGTACAGTGGGGGGTGGGAGGATTTCCTTCCCTAGTTCCCACCCAGAGGTCCAGGGAAGCACGGTTCTGGGACTTGAGAATTAGGAGAATCCTGGCTGCCAGAGAAGACTGAGGCAAAGAACTCATCCAGTACCTCAGCCTTCCCCACATCTGTTGCAGCCAATTGTCCTTTCTCATTTGCCAAAGGGGGTATGCTCTCTCAGGCCTGCCTCTTCTGGGAAATGTCGCTGTAAAACCCCTTCTTGTTGTTTTGAACATCCTGCGCCAAGTACAGTTCCCTCTGCGCCTTGGCTTTCCTGATCCCATCTCTGCAAGTCTCAAGAGCATCCCTGTATGCTTTCCAGGCCTTTGTCTCTCAGGTAGATGAATGATGGCCATGGATTTGCTTTTCTCTAGTTTGGCTTTTTTTAAAAATAAAATCTTTATTTTTAGCAGGTGAGTGACAATGAAGCAAATAAATTAATAAATAAGTGTCCCGAACACTGGCTGGATAGATAAATAAATAAATAGAAAATAAATACATAAATAGGTAAATAAATAAATAGCTAAATAAGTAGAGAAGTAGAGCGGTTCTGTGAGTAATGGTCATTTGGATGCGAGTCCCGCAGTGTCCGTGGGGACCTGCCTCCCTCTCAGAGTGGGTCTCAGTCCTGAGATGCCAGATTAAGCCATTGATAGAACCCCCATCCCCTCTACCCAGCGCTTGCCAGCTCCCCGTGAGTATGTGAGCAACAATGTCCTCCTGCCTGTGCTGCGACCCACAGGTGGTCCCCGTGCCACAGCCTGGCCGCAGCCTCAGCGCTGTCCTGCGCGGTTCCCCGCTGGCGCAGGCTTCTGGCTGGAAGAGGTGTGAGCGGTGCTGAGCCATCCCTGGTGGGGCCTGTGCGGCGTCTGCTTGGTCTGTAGCCCGCGGCGTCTCCTGGGGCTGGGCATTTGGCCTGTCTGGGTTTGGTAGAGGGCAGGCGTGGCTTGTCTTTTCACCCTCCGCAGGAGTGTGTCCAGGTGTCTGAAGCAGGCCTCAGCTTGCCGGCGCACCTGGTCCCAGGCGCAGGCGCTGTAGCTGTGGGTGTGGAGTAAGGTGTTGATGCTGCTGAAGTATCTGTTGATGCTGAGCAGCAGGTTGCGGGGCCCTTGCCTTTGGAAGAGCCTGGTGTTGTCTGGCAGGCATTTCTGTAGGCGGTGGGTGTAATGGTGGAGGTTGTTGAGGAGGTGTTGGCGTGCCTGTGCGTCCCAGTGCTGGGGGGTGTTGGGGCTGCTGAGGATGTCAGAGAGGTGATTGAGGATTTGTAGGGCGGTGGCGATGGCAGCGTCCCTGTGCGTGTGGCTGGTGTTGAGGAAGGTTTGGTTGAAGAAGTAATCATCCAGGTTGTGGCAGGACTGTGTTGGTCTGGGAGCCATGGCCCGAAGGAGCTGAAGGCTGTCCCAGGAGAAGGTGTCATCGTGGGGCCGCAGGTGGTTGCAGGCGAAGGTGGTGGTTGTGGCGGTGAGAGCCGTCAGGAGGAGCAGGAGTGCCGAGGCGCCGTGCCTCATGGCCCTTCATGGGCTAGCTGACATGAAGCGGAATAGAGCCCCCGTGATACAGGTGGAAATGATTTGTGACCTACTTGGCCAGTTTGAGTCCCGCAAGTCCGTGGGGGCGGATGGGATCTACTGGAGTGTATTGAGGGAGCTGGCAGATGTGCTTGCCAAACCCCTTTCCATGATCTACCAACAATCCTGGCAGGCTGGGGAAGTTCCGCTCAAGAGGAGGCTGGCACATGTTACACCCATGTACAAGAAGGGTCGGAGGGAGGATCCGATGAACTACTGGCCTGTCAGTGTGACCTCAGTGCTGGTGAAATTCATGGAGAAGGTCATCTTGGGAGCTATAATGCAGCACATGTGAGATCTCCAGGGGATCAGGCCCAGTTTACATGGGTCTACAAAAGTTAGATCCTGTCAAACTAACCTGATCACCTTCTGTGACCAGGTGACCGGCTAAATGGATGAGGAGAAGGCTGTGGATGTGGTCTGCCTGGACTTCAGTAAAGCCCTTGACAGGGTTTCTCACAGCATTCTGCTTGAGAAACTGGCTGCCACTGACCTGGACAGGTGGACCTTCCACTGGTGAAAGTCTGGCTGGATGGCCGGGCCCAGAGGGTGATGGCGAATGGAACCAAATCCATCTGGAGTCTGCTCAGGAGTGGTGTTCCCCAGGGCTCAGTCCTGGTCCAGTCTTGTTCAACATCTTTATCAGTGACCTGGAGGAAGGGATTGAATGCTCCCTCAGTCAGTTTGCAGGTGACACTAAGCTGGGAGGAAGTGTTGATGTGCCTGAGGGTTGGGAGGCTCTTGAGAGGGATCTGAACAAACTGGGTTGATGGGCTGAGACCAACTGCATGAGATTTACCAAGGCCAAGTGTAGAGTGCTGCAGATGGGACATAACAACTCCCTGCAGCGCTACAGGCTTGGGGGAGACTGGCTGTAGAGCTGTGAGGCAGAGAAGGACTCGGGGGTGTTGGTTGACTGCAGACTGAATATGAGCCAGCAGTGTGCCCAGGTGGCCGTGAAGGCAATCGGCATCCTGGCTTGTATGAAAAATAGTGTGGCCAGTAATTGTGGGGAGGTGATTGTGCCCCTGTACTCGCTATTGGTGATGCTGCTCCTCGAGTACTGTGTCCAGTTCTGGGCTGGTCACCATAAGAAGGACATTGAGGTCCCGGAGTGAGTCCAGAGAAGGGCAACCAGACTGGGAAAGGTTCTGGAGTGGAAATCCTCTGAGGAGCAGCTGAGGGAGCTGGGGATGTTCAGCCTGGAGAAGAGGAGGCTGAGGGAAGACCTTGTCACCACCTACAACTACCTGACAGGAGGGTACAGAGAGGTGGGCGATGTTCTCAGCCAGGTGACAGGTGGCAGGACAAGGGGAAATGGCACAAAGCTGCCCCAGGGCAGGGTCAGATCAGATGTTAGGAAAACATTTTTGACTGAAAGAGTTGTGAGGGCCTGGAACAGGCTGCCCAGGGAGGGGCGTATTTGTGTGTGTGTGTGTGTGTGTGTGTGTGTGGATATGTACATACATACGTGTGTGAAACAAGAACTTGGTCATAGCCAAGAGAAACTCCTGGATCTGGTCATGACATAAATGGTATAGAACAAGGGGTGGATAATGTCCTGGTTTCAGATAGGATGGAGTTAATTTCTTTTGTAATAGTGGGTGGAATGCCGTGTTTGGGAGTCAGGATGAGAGCAGTGGTGATAGCACCCTGATGTTTCTAGTTGTTGCCAAACAATCAAGGACTTTTCAGTTGTTCATATTTCCCTAGTAATGAGGAGGGAGGGGATGCAGCCAGCACAGGTGACCCAAGCTGGCCAAAGGGAGTATTCCATACCAATTATGTCCTGCTCAGCATAAAGGGGGCTGGTGGGAGGAGGAGCAGGAGGCTCCAGAACACACAGATTTGGGGACCGTTTGGTTTTTTGGGACGGCTCTGGGCTGCACGGCCTGAGTTGTGTGGTTCAGTGAGAAACTGTAGCGCCAGTCTCATACACTGTTTTGCTATCAAGTCCTGTTATCATTGTTATATTGGTCCTTCTGCAATTCTAGCAAGCTGTCCTTATCCCAATGCACAAGGTTTTGGTTCCTTGGTTTTGTGTTGTTTTTCTCTTTCTCTTACCTGTTTTCCCCCCCAACATCCCGCTCCTTTTGAAGAACAAGAGACTATGTGGTGCTTAACTCTGAGCTGGGGGAAAACCACACCTGTGGGGAGGGCAGGGAATGGAAGGGGTTCCCCTCTCCCTGCCTTCCCTCCCTCCTCTCCCTCCCTCCCTCCTCTCCCTCCCTCCCTCCTTCCTCTCCCTCCCTCCCTCCCTCCCTCCTCTCCCTTCCTTCTCTCCCTACCTCCTGTTCTCTTCTTCCCCATTCCTTTCCCCCTTTTCCCTTCCTCCTGTTCTCTTCTTCCCCCTTCAGTTCCCCGTTGTCTGCTCCTTCTTCCTCAGCTCCCTCAGCCTCTCTTTGTAGGGGAGGTGCTCCAGCCCTCTGATCATGTCCATGGCCGCCTCTGACCCCTTTTCAACAGTTCCACATCTTTCTTGTATTGGGGCCCCAGCTCTGGATACAGGACTCCAGCTGGGACCGCACGAGGGCAGAGTAGAGAGGGAAAATTCCCTCCCTGTCCCTGCTGGCCACCCCTCTTTTGATGGAGCCCAGGATACCATTTGCGTTCTGAGCTGCAAGAGCCACTGCTGGTTCATTTTAAGGTTCTCGTCCACCATGATACCCAGGTCCTTCTCAGCAAGGCTACTCCCACGGAGCTCTTCTCCCAGTCTGTATGAACTTCTCCATCATGATTCCTCCTTGGTCTCCGGGGGCTGGAGAGCAAATAGAAGAAGAAAATGCATCTTGAGTGTTTGGGCTGTGGCCTTAGGGTGGGCCTGAGCCCGCGCACCCCTAGATCAGGTTGTGGTGTCCAAGAGAGTCCTGTGCTGGTGGAGCAGAGCCGGCTGATTTGGTTCTCGACCTCAGTTGGGAGGAGGAGGCATCAGTTGCTGAGGTTTTTGGGCCCTTCCCTTGCCAGCAAGGAGGGGATGAAGTTCTGCCTGTGAGAGAGGCACTGGTGCCCATTTTCTGGAAGCTTTCAGAGCAGGGAAAGGTGTGTGGGATGGTAGTGGCACGCGGTGGCGGGCCAGGAGCCAGGCTCTGGCCAGGCCCAGCCAGGCCAGGCTGTGCTGGCTGGTGCTGTGCTTGGGGCACTGGCACATGCAGGATGCTTGTGCCAGCTGGGGCTGGCTGTCCCGGATCACGCGCTCATTCCTCACATGCTGCAACATGTTATCCAGGAGGGCCTGTTGCATGATCTTCCCAGGCACAGAGGTGAGGCTCAGCGGCCTGTAATTCCCTGGCTCTTCCTTGCTCCCTTTCTTACAAATGGGAGTGATGTGACCCTTTTTCCAGTCCCCAGGGACTTCTCCTGACAGCCAGGAGTTTTCAGATATGACGGAGAGCGGCTCGGCAACCACATCAGCCAGCTCCTTCAGGACCCAGGGATGCATGTCACCCAGCCCCATACTCTAGTAGATATTCAGTCTCATGAGGCAGTCTCAGACTTGCTCTGCCCGTACAGTGGGGGTTTGGGGGATTTCCTCCCCCAGTTCCCACCCAGAGGTCCAGGGAAGCACGGTTCTGGGACTTGAGAATTAGGAGAATCCTGGCTGCCAGAGAAGACTGAGGCAAAGAACTCATCCAGTACCTCAGCCTTCCCCACATCTGTTGCAGCCAGTTGTCCTTTCTCATTTGCCAAAGGGGGTATGCTCTCTCAGGCCTGTCTCTTCTGGGAAATGTCGCTGTAAAACCCCTTCTTGTTATTTAGAACATCCCGCGCCAAGTACAGTTCCCTCTGCGCCTTGGCTTTCCTGATCCCATCTCTGCAAGTCTCAAGAGCATCCCTGTATGCTTTCCAGGCTTTTGGCTCTCAGGTAGATGAATGATGGCCATGGATTTGCTTTTCTCTAGTTTGGCTTTTCTAAAAATAAAATCTTTATTTTCAGCAGGTGAGTGAGAATGAAGCAAGTAAATTTATAAATAAGTGTCCCGAACACTGGCTGGATAGATAAATAAATAAATAGAAAATAAATACATAAATAGGTAAATAAATAAATAGCTAAATAAGTAGAGAAGTAGAGCGGTTCTGTGAGTAATGGTCATTTGGATGCGAGTCCCGCAGTGTCCATGGGGACCTGCATCCCTCTGAGAGCGGGTCACATTCCTGAGATGCCAGATTAAGCCATTGATAGAACCCCCTCCCCTCTCCCAGCACTTCCCACATCCCCGTGCCACAGCCTGGCCGCAGCCTCAGCGCTGTCCTGCGCGGTTCCCCGCTGGCGCAGGCTTCTGGCTGGAAGAGGTGTGAACGGTGCTGAGCCATCCCTGGTGGGGCCTGTGCGGCGTCTGCTTGGTCTGTAGCCCGCGGCGTCTCCTGGGGCTGGGCATTTGGCCTGGCTGGGTTTGGTAGAGGGCAGGCGTGGCTTGTCTTTTCACCCTCCGCAGGAGTGTGTCCAGGTGTCTGAAGCAGGCCTCAGCTTGCTGGCGCACGTGGTCCCAGGCGCAGGCGCTGTAGCTGTGGGTGTGGAGTAAGGTGTTGATGCTGCTGAAGTATCTGTTGATGCTGAGCAGCAGGTTGCGGGGCCCTTGCCTTTGGAAGAGCCTGGTGTTGTCTGGCAGGCATTTCTGTAGGCGGTGGGTGTAATGGTGGAGGTTGTTGAGGAGGTGTTGGCGTGCCTGTGCGTCCCAGTGCTGGGGGGTGTTGGGGCTGCTGAGGATGTCAGAGAGGTGATTGAGGATTTGTAGGGCGGTGGCGATGGCAGCGTCCCTGTGCGTGTGGCTGGTGTTGAGGAAGGTTTGGTTGAAGAAGTAGTCATCCAGGTTGTGGCAGGACTGTGTTGGTCTGGGAGCCATGGCCCGAAGGAGCTGGAGGCTTTCCCAGTAGAAGGTGTCATCGTGGGGCCGCAGGTGGTTGCAGGCGAAGGTGGTGGTTGTGGCGGTGAGAGCCGTCAGGAGGAGCAGGAGTGCCGAGGCGCCGTGCCGTGAGCGGAGCTGTGGGGTTGCAAGTGCAGCCATGGTGAGGCTGTGGGTGCTGTGTGGTGGGTGGCGTGCAGGAGCCTGGTGTGGCTGGGTGCTGCTGGTGGTGCTGTTTCGGGCGCTGTGCTTGGGGTGGCGCTGGGCGGGCGGCTTTATGCGGTGCCGCAGCTTTCGCTTCCTCACTTTCTGCTTGCAGCCAGGTCCTGGCTGTGATTTTCACTTTTGGCTGGTGGCTGTGGTGCTCCTGGGGAAGTGCGTTGGTGGGGTGGCTGTGCTGGGGGACCATTTTGCCTGGGGTTTGTTGGGCTTCCCTTGGCCTCCGTGGTGGTTGAGTGCGGGATGCGAAAGCGCTGGGGCAGAGCCCTTGGGCGCAGGCAGCTGTGGCAGGGAGGTGTGTTAGGGTTTCTCTATGGCCTGCGGGTAGAGCTGCGGTGCCTCCGTCCTGCAGCCCAAGTTTCCCTTCCTGCCGCAGTGTCTTTTCTGCCTGGTTGTGGTCTGTTTCCCTTTCGCTTGCAGGTCGCCTTTGCTTTCATCTTACTTGGGCTTCTTTTTCCATCCCTGGAAGGGCCGCGAAGCGATGTCACTTGGCAGAGCCTGGGGCGCCCCCTGAGGGAGTGAGGGCCTGGGGGTGTCGGCAGCTGGAGAGAAGGTGGCACTGGGTGCTGGCCTGTGAGTGTGGGCTCTTCTCCTGGCTGGAGCTGCCACAGCTCCCATCTTGGGCGGTGCTGAGGCTGGGGAAAAGCATCAAGAGGAAAGGCTTGCCGGGAGGGAAGAGTGCGGCGTTGGGTCCCTGGCAGCGGTGCCAGGCTGTGCCCCTGTAGCAGGGCTCTTGTTGTGCTCTCTTGGGCTCCCTTTACCCGAGGGGGGCTGGAGAGCAAAGAGAAGAAGAACATGTGTCGCGAGCCTGAGGGCTGTGGTCTTAGGGTGGGCCTGAGACCGCGCACCCCTAGATCAGGTTGTGGTGTCCTGGTGTCCTGTGCAGGTGAAGCGGAGCCGGCTGATTTGGTTCTCGACCTCAGTTGTGAGGAGGAGGCATCAGTTGCTGAGGTTTTTGGGCCCTTCCCTTGCCCGCGAGGAGGGGATGTCATTCTGCCTGTGAGAGAGGGACTGTCGCCCGTTTTCCGGAAGCTTTCAGAGCAGGGAAAGTTGTGTGGGGTGGTAGCAGCCGGACGGTGGCGGGCCGGGAGCCAGGCTCTGGCCAGGCCTGGCCAGGGCAGGCTGTGCTGGCTGGTGCTGTTCTTGGGGCACTGGCACGTGCAGGATGCTTTGGCGGGCCCAGGGGCCATCGCTGCAGGAGGTTGGGAGGCTGCTGGGTGCCTGGAGGAATGTAGTGAGATCATGGAGGGAGAAAGTCAGAAGGGCTCAAGCCCAGCTGCGACTCAGACTGGCCCGTTCCGTGAAAGACGATAAAACCCCTTCAGTAGATCTATGAACTGTGAAAGGTGGGCCAAGGGGATTCTCCAGCCCTTACTGGATGCAGGGGGAACATGAGAGACAAGGGATGAGGACAGTGCTGAGGTGCTGAGTTCCTTCATTTCTTCAGTCTTTAATAGTAAAGTAGGATCTTCCCTTATAAGCTCCCTTCAGGTACTGGAAGGCTGCAATGAGATCCCCCTGCAGCCTTCTCTTCTCCAGGCTCAAGAAGCCCAGCTCCTTTAGCTTCTCTTCTTAGGGAACAAGCTCCAGCCCTCTGATCATCTTCATGGCCTTCTCTGAACCCTCTCCAACAGTTCCACGTCTTTCTTGTATTGGGGGCCCCAGGTCTGGACACAGGACTCCAGCTGGGGCGTAATGAGGGCAGAGCAGAGTGGGACAATCCCCTCCCTGTCCCTGCTGCCACCCCTGTTCTGATGGAGCCCAGGATCCCATTGGCCTTCTGAGCTGCAAGAGCACACTGCTGGCTCACATTAAGTTTCTCATCCACCATGACACCCAGGTCCTTCTCAGCAGGGCTGCTTCCAAGGAGCTCTTCTCCCAGCCTGTAAATGTGTCTGGGATTCTTCCAGCCCAAGTGCAACCTCTGACACTTCACGGTGTTGAACCTCATCAGGCTCCCCCGGGCCCACCTTTCCGGCCTGTCAAGATCCCTCTGGATGGCTTCCTTCCCTTCTCTTGTATCAACCACACCACTCAGCTTGTTGTCATCCACAGACTTGCTGAGGGTGCCCTCAATTCCATCATCGGTGTCACTGATAAGCTGTTAAAGAGAAGTGGTCCCCAGACAGAGCCCTGGGGGACACCGCTTGTCACCAGCCTCCACCTGGACACAGAGCCATTGACCACCAGCCTTTGTCATTGTCGTTTCAGCCAGTTTCTTACGCACTGGATGGTCCACCCATCAAATCCACATCTCTCCAGTTTAGAGTTAAGGATGTAGGACTGTGCCAAAGGCCTTGCACAAGTCCAGATAGATGACATCATCACCTTCCCTTTATTCAGCGGTGCTGTCACTCCATCATAGAAGGTCACCAGATTGGTGAAGCGTGCCCTTCCCTTGGTGAAGCTGGGGCTGCCTGTCACGGATCACGCGCTCATCCCTCATGTGCTGCAACATGTTATCCAGGAGGGCCTGTTGCATGATCTTCCCAGGCACAGAGGTGAGGCTCAGTGGCCTGTAATTCCCTGGCTCTTCCTTGCTCCCTTTCTTACAAATGGGAGTGATGTGACCCTTTCTCCAGTCTCCAGGGACCTCTCCTGACAGCCAGGAGTTTTCAGATATGACGGAGAGCCGCTCGGCAACCACATCAGCCAGCTGCTTCAGGACCCTGGGATGCATGTCACCCGGCCCCATACTCTTGTAGACATTCAGTCTCATGAGGCAGTCTCGGACTTGCTCTGCCCGTACAGTGGGGGTTGGGGGGATTTCCTCCCCCAGTTCCCACCCAGAGGTCCAGGGAAGCACGGTTCTGGGACTTGAGAATTAGGAGAATCCTGGCTGCCAGAGAAGACTGAGGCAAAGAACTCATCCAGTACCTCAGCCTTCCCCACATCTGTTGCAGCCAATTGTCCTTTCTCATTTGCCGAGGGGGTATGCTCTCTCAGGCCTGCCTCTTCTGGGAAATGTCGCTGTAAAACCCCTTCTTGTTATTTAGAACATCCCCCGCCAAGTACAGTTCCCTCTGCGCCTTGGCTTTCCTGATCCCATCTCTGCAAGTCTCAAGAGCATCCCTGTATGCTTTCCAGGCTTTTGGCTCTCAGGTAGATGAATGATGGCCATGGATTTGCTTTTCTCTAGTTTGGCTTTTTTTAAAAATAAAATCTTTATTTTTAGCAGGTGTGTGACAATGAAGCAAATAAATTAATAAATAAGTGTCCCAAACACTGGATAGATAAATAAATAAATAGATCAATAAATACATAAATAGGTAAACAAATAAATAGCTAAATAAGTAGAGAAGTAGAGCGGTTGTGGGAGTAATGGTCATTTGGATGCGAGTCCTGCCGTGTCCATGGGGTCCTGCCCCACCCTGAGCGCAGGTCACAGTCCTGAGATGCCAGATTAAGCCATTGATAGAACCCCCTCCCCTCTCCCAGCACTTCCCACATCCCCATGAGCATGAGCGCAGCAATGTCCTCCTGCCTGTGCTGCGACCCACAGGTGGTCCCCGTGCCACAGCCTGGCCACAGCCTCAGCGCTGTCCTGCGCGGTTCCCTGCTGGCGCAGGCTTCTGGCTGGAAGAGGTGTGAGCGGTGCTGAGCCATCCCTGGTGGGGCCTGTGCGGCGTCTGCTTGGTCTGTAGCCCGCGGCGTCTCCTGGGGCTGGGCATTTGGCCTGTCTGGGTTTGGTAGAGGGCAGGCGTGGCTTGTCTTTTCACCCTCCGCAGGAGTGTGTCCAGGTGTCTGAAGCAGGCCTCAGCTTGCCGGCGCACCTGGTCCCAGGCGCAGGCGCTGTAGCTGTGGGTGTGGAGTAAGGTGTTGATGCTGCTGAAGTATCTGTTGATGCTGAGCAGCAGGTTGCGGGGCCCTTGCCTTTGGAAGAGCCTGGTGTTGTCTGGCAGGCATTTCTGTAGGCGGTGGGTGTAATGGTGGAGGTTGTTGAGGAGGTGTTGGCGTGCCTGTGCGTCCCAGTGGTGGGGTGTGTTGGGGCTGCTGAGGATGTCAGAGAGGTGATTGAGGATTTGTAGGGCGGTGGCGATGGCAGCGTCCCTGTGCATGTGGCTGGTGTTGAGGAAGGTTTGGTTGAAGAAGTAGTCATCCAGGTTGTGGCAGGACTGTGTTGGTCTGGGAGCCATGGCCCTGAGCAGTTGGAGGCTTTCCCAGTAGAAGGTGTCATCGTGGGGCCGCAGATGGTTGCAGGCAAAGGTGGTGGTTGTGGCAGTGAGAGCCGTCAGGAGGAGCAGGAGTGCCGAGGCGCCGTGCCGCAAGCAGAGCTGTGGGGTTGCAAGTGCAGCCATGGTGAGTCTGTGGGTGCTGCTGGTGGGGGGTGGCGTGCAGGAGCCTGGTGTGGCTGGGTGCTGGTGGTGGTGCTGTTTCGGGCTCTGTGCTTGGGGTGGCGCCGGGCAGGCTTCTTTATGCGGCGCCACGGCTTTCGCTTCCTCACTTTCTGCTTGCAGCCAGGTCCTGGCTGTGGTTTTCACTTTTGGCTGGTGGCTGTGGTGCTCCTGGGGAAGTGCGTTGGTGGGGTGGCCGTGCTGGGGGAGCATTTTGCCTGGGGTGTGTTGGGCTTCCCTTGGCCTCCGTGGTGGTTGAGTGGGGGATGCGAAAGCGCTGGGGCAGAGCCCTTGGGCGCAGGCAGCTGTGGCAGGGAGGTGTGTTAGGGTTTCCCTGTTGCCTGCAGGCAGAGCTGCGGTGCCTCCGTCCTGCAGCCCAAGTTTCCCTTCATGCCGCAGTGTCTTTTCCGCCTGGTTGTGGTCTGTTTCCCTTTCGCTTGCAGGTCGCCTTTGCTTTCATCTTACTTGGGCTTCTTTTTCCATCCCGGGAAGGGCCGCGAAGCGACGTCACTTGGCAGAGCCTGGGGAGCCCCCTGAGGGAGCGAGGGCCTGGTGGTGTCGGCAGCTGGAGAGAAGGTGGCACTGGGTGCTGGCCTGTGAGTGCGGGCTCTTCTCCTGGCTGGAGCTGCCCCAGCTCCGGTCTTGGGAGGTGCTGAGGTTGGGGAAGAGCGTCAGGAGGAAAGGCTTGCGGAGAGGGAAGAGGGCAGTGTTGGGTCCCTGGCAGCGGTGCCAGGCTGTGCCCCTGTAGCAGGGCTCTTGTTGTGCTCTCTTGGGCTCCATTTTCCTGAGGGGGGCTGGAGAGCAAAGAGAAGAAGAAAACGCATTCTGAGCCTGAGGGCTGTGGCCTTAGGGTGGGCCTGAGCCCGCGCACCCCTAGATCAGGTTGTGGTGTCCAGGAGTCCTGTGCAGGTGGAGCAGAGCCGGCTGATGTGGTTGTCAACCTCAGTTGGGAGGAGGAGGCATCAGTTGCTGAGGTTTTTGGGCCCTTCCCTTGCCAGCAAGGAGGGGATGAAGTTCTGCTTGCAAGAGAGGCACTGGTGCCCGTTTTCTGGAAGCTTTTGGATCAGGGAAAGGTGTGTGGGGTGGCAGGGCGGGGGCGGTGGTGATGGCGGCAGGGCCTTGGTGGGCTTGCAGCCGGGGCCTGGCTGGGCCCAGCCAGGCCAGGCTGTGCTGGCAGGTGCTGTGCGTAGGGTGCTGGCCCGTGCAGGATGCTTTGGCAGGCTCATGGGCAGTAAAGTTGGCCATTCCCTGAGTATTGATTTTCATGGGCTAGCTGACATGAAGCGGAATAGAGCCCCCGTGATACAGCTGGAAATGATTTGTGACCTACTTGGCCAGTTTGAGACCCGCAAGTCCGTGGGGGCGGATGGGATCTACTGGAGTGTATTGAGGGAGCTGGCAGATGTGCTTGCCAAACCCCTTTCCATGATCTACCAACAATCCTGGCAGGCTGGGGAAGTTCCGCTCAAGAGGAGGCTGGCACATGTTACACCCATGTACAAGAAGGGTCGGAGGGAGGATCCGATGAACTACTGGCCTGTCAGTGTGACCTCAGTGCTGGTGAAATTCATGGAGAAGGTCATCTTGGGAGCTATAATGCAGCACATGTGAGATCTCCAGGGGATCAGGCCCAGTTTACATGGGTCTACAAAAGTTAGATCCTGTCAAACTAACCTGATCACCTTCTGTGACCAGGTGACCGGCTAAATGGATGAGGAGAAGGCTGTGGATGTGGTCTGCCTGGACTTCAGTAAAGCCCTTGACAGGGTTTCTCACAGCATTCTGCTTGAGAAACTGGCTGCCACTGACCTGGACAGGTGGACCTTCCGCTGGTGAAAGTCTGGCTGGATGGCCGGGCCCAGAGGGTGATGGCGAATGGAACCAAATCCATCTGGAGTCTGCTCAGGAGTGGTGTTCCCCAGGGCTCAGTCCTGGTCCAGTTTTGTTCAACATCTTTATCAGTGACCTGGAGGAAGGGATTGAATGCTCCCTCAGTCAGTTTGCAGGTGACACTAAGCTGGGAGGAAGTGTTGATGTGCCTGAGGGTTGGGAGGCTCTTGAGAGGGATCTGAACAAGCTGGGTTGATGGGCTGAGACCAACTGCATGAGATTTAACAAGGCCAAGTGTAGAGTG
Organism: Laterallus jamaicensis coturniculus; assembly: GCA_022605575.1. Lineage (NCBI taxonomy): Eukaryota > Metazoa > Chordata > Aves > Gruiformes > Rallidae > Laterallus > Laterallus jamaicensis. The sequence continues at coordinate 758,379 of JAKCOX010000138.1, forward strand.
CTGCAGATGGGACATAACAACTCCCTGCAGCGCTACAGGCTTGGGGGAGACTGGCTGTAGAGCTGTGAGGCAGAGAAGGACTTGGGGGTGTTGGTTGACTGCAGACTGAATATGAGCCAGCAGTGTGCCCAGGTGGCCGTGAAGGCAATCGGCATCCTGGCTTGTATGAAAAATAGTGTGGCCAGTAATTGTGGGGAGGTGATTGTGCCCCTGTACTCGCTATTGGTGATGCTGCTTCTCGAGTACTGTGTCCAGTTCTGGGCTGGTCACCATAAGAAGGACATTGAGGTCCCGGAGTGAGTCCAGAGAAGGGCAACCAGACTGGGGAAGGTTCTGGAGTGGAAATCCTCTGAGGAGCAGCTGAGGGAGCTGGGGATGTTCAGCCTGGAGAAGAGGAGGCTGAGGGAAGACCTTGTCACCACCTACAACTACCTGACAGGAGGGTACAGAGAGGTGGGCGATGTTCTCAGCCAGGTGACAGGTGGCAGGACAAGGGGAAATGGCACAAAGCTGCCCCAGGGCAGGGTCAGATCAGATGTTAGGAAAACATTTTTGACTGAAAGAGTTGTGAGGGCCTGGAACAGGCTGCCCAGGGAGGGGCGTATTTGTGTGTGTGTGTGTGTGTGTGTGTGTGTGGATATGTACATACATACGTGTGTGAAACAAGAACTTGGTCATAGCCAAGAGAAACTCCTGGATCTGGTCATGACATAAATGGTATAGAACAAGGGGTGGATAATGTCCTGGTTTCAGATAGGATGGAGTTAATTTCTTTTGTAATAGTGGGTGGAATGCCGTGTTTGGGAGTCAGGATGAGAGCAGTGGTGATAGCACCCTGATGTTTCTAGTTGTTGCCAAACAATCAAGGACTTTTCAGTTGTTCATATTTCCCTAGTAATGAGGAGGGAGGGGATGCAGCCAGCACAGGTGACCCGAGCTGGCCAAAGGGAGTATTCCATACCAATTATGTCCTGCTCAGCATAAAGGGGGCTGGTGGGAGGAGGAGCAGGAGGCTCCAGAACACACGGTTTTGGGGACCGTTTGGTTTTTTGGGACGGCTCTGGGCTGCACGGCCTGAGTTGTGTGGTTCAGTGAGAAACTGTAGCGCCAGTCTCATACACTGTTTTGCTATCAAGTCCTGTTATCATTGTTATATTGGTCCTTCTGCAATTCTAGCAAGCTGTCCTTATCCCAGTGCACAAGGTTTTGGTTCCTTGGTTTTGTGTTGTTTTTCCCTTTCTCTTACCTGTTTTCCCCCCCAACATCCCGCTCCTTTTGAAGAACAAGAGACTATGTGGTGCTTAACTCTCAGCTGGGGGAAAACCACACCTGTGGGGAGGGCAGGGAATGGAAGGGGTTCCCCTCTCCCTGCCTTCCCTCCCTCCTCTCCCTCCCTCCCTCCTCTCCCTCCCTCCTCTCCCTCCCTCCCTCCCTCCTCTCCCTTCCTTCTCTCCCTACCTCCTGTTCTCTTCATCCCCATTCCTTTCCCCCTTTTCCCTTCCTCCTGTTCTCTTCTTCCCCCTTCAGTTCCCCGTTGTCTGCTCCTTCTTCCTCAGCTCCCTCAGCCTCTCTTTGTAGGGGAGGTGCTCCAGCCCTCTGATCATGTCCATGGCCGCCTCTGACCCCTCTTCAACAGTTCCACATCTTTCTTGTATTGGGGCCGCAGATGTGGATACAGGACTCCAGCTGGGACCGCACGAGGGCAGAGCAGAGAGGGACAATCCCCTCCCTGTCCCTGCTGGCCACCCCTCTTTTGATGGAGCCCAGGATACCATTTGCGTTCTGAGCTGCAAGAGCCACTGCTGGTTCATTTTAAGGTTCTCGTCCACCATGATACCCAGGTCCTTCTCAGCAAGGCTACTCCCACGGAGCTCTTCTCCCAGTCTGTATGAACTTCTCCATCATGATTCCTCTCTATGGGGGTATCATCTCCTCACCATGTGCCTCAGCCTGGCTCCCTTCCATGGGGTGCTGACCTTCGGGTCCGGACAGCTCCGACCTGGTCTCCCACAGGCTCAGACGTCCACTGGGAAACCTGCTGAGGCGTAGATCAATCTCTTCACAGGCTGTAGATGCCTCTGCTCCCTATCCTTATCCATGGGCTGTGGGGGGACACCTACTCCATGGTCATGTCCATGGGCTGCAGGGGAATCTCTCTCTGGCACTTGGAGTGCCTCATTCTTCCCCCGCCACACTTCGGGCCTGGCCTTGGTGTCCATGCTGGTCTCCTTGGTCTCCGGGGGCTGGAGAGCAAATAGAAGAAGAAAATGCATCTTGAGTGTTTGGGCTGTGGCCTTAGGGTGGTCCTGAGCCCGCGCACCCCTAGATCAGGTTGTGGTGTCCAAGAGAGTCCTGTGTAGGTGGAGCAGAGCCGGATGATTTGGTTCTCGACCTCAGTTGGGAGGAGGAGGCATCAGTTGCTGAGGTTTTTGGGCCCTTCCCTTGCCAGCAAGGAGGGGATGAAGTTCTGCCTGTGAGAGAGGCACTGGTGCCCATTTTCTGGAAGCTTTCAGAGCAGGGAAAGGTGTGTGGGATGGTAGTGGCACGCGGTGGCGGGCCAGGAGCCAGGCTCTGGCCAGGCCCAGCCAGGCCAGGCTGTGCTGGCTGGTGCTGTGCTTGGGGCACTGGCACATGCAGGATGCTTGTGCCAGCTGGGGCTGGCTGTCCCGGATCACGCGCTCATTCCTCACGTGCTGCAACATGTTATCCAGGAGGGCCTGTTGCATGATCTTCCCAGGCACAGAGGTGAGGCTCAGCGGCCTGTAATTCCCTGGCTCTTCCTTGCTCCCTTTCTTACAAATGGGAGTGATGTGATCCTTTTTCCAGTCCCCAGGGACTTCTCCTGACAGCCAGGAGTTTTCAGATATCACGGAGAGCGGCTCGGCAACCACATCAGCCAGCTGCTTCAGGACCCAGGGATGCATGTCACCCAGCCCCATACTCTTGTAGATATTCAGTCTCATGAGGCAGTCTCGGACTTGCTCTGCCCGTACAGTGGGGGTTGGGGGGATTTTCTCCCCCAGTTCCCACCCAGAGGTCCAGGGAAGCACGGTTCTGGGACTTGAGAATTAGGAGAATCCTGGCTGCCAGAGAAGACTGAGGCAAAGAACTCATCCAGTACCTCAGCCTTCCCCACATCTGTTGCAGCCAGTTGTCCTTTCTCATTTGCCAAAGGGGGTATGCTCTCTCAGGCCTGTCTCTTCTGGGAAATGTCGCTGTAAAACCCCTTCTTGTTATTTAGAACATCCCGCGCCAAGTACAGTTCCCTCTGCGCCTTGGCTTTCCTGATCCCATCTCTGCAAGTCTCAAGAGCATCCCTGTATGCTTTCCAGGCTTTTGGCTCTCAGGTAGATGAATGATGGCCATGGATTTGCTTTTCTCTAGTTTGGCTTTTCTAAAAATAAAATCTTTATTTTCAGCAGGTGAGTGAGAATGAAGCAAGTAAATTTATAAATAAGTGTCCCGAACACTGGCTGGATAGATAAATAAATAAATAGAAAATAAATACATAAATAGGTAAATAAATAAATAGCTAAATAAGTAGAGAAGTAGAGCGGTTCTGTGAGTAATGGTCATATGGATGCGAGTCCCGCAGTGTCCATGGGGACCTGCATCCCTCTGAGAGCGGGTCACATTCCTGAGATGCCAGATTAAGCCATTGATAGAACCCCCTCCCCTCTCCCAGCACTTCCCACATCCCCGTGCCACAGCCTGGCCGCAGCCTCAGCGCTGTCCTGCGCGGTTCCCCGCTGGCGCAGGCTTCTGGCTGGAAGAGGTGTGAGCGGTGCTGAGCCATCCCTGGTGGGGCCTGTGCGGCGTCTGCTTGGTCTGTAGCCCGCGGCGTCTCCTGGGGCTGGGCATTTGGCCTGTCTGGGTTTGGTAGAGGGCAGGCGTGGCTTGTCTTTTCACCCTCCACAGGAGTGTGTCCAGGTGTCTGAAGCAGGCCTCAGCTTGCCGGCGCACCTGGTCCCAGGCGCAGGCGCTGTAGCTGTGGGTGTGGAGTAAGGTGTTGATGCTGCTGAAGTATCTGTTGATGCTGAGCAGCAGGTTGCGGGGCCCTTGCCTTTGGAAGAGCCTGGTGTTGTCTGGCAGGCATTTCTGTAGGCGGTGGGTGTAATGGTGGAGGTTGTTGAGGAGGTGTTGGCGTGCCTGTGCGTCCCAGTGCTGGGGGGTGTTGGGGCTGCTGAGGATGTCAGAGAGGTGATTGAGGATTTGTAGGGTGGTGGCGATGGCAGCGTCCCTGTGCGTGTGGCTGGTGTTGAGGAAGGTTTGGTTGAAGAAGTAGTTGTCCAGGTTGTGGCAGGACTGTGTTGGTCTGGGAGCCATGGCCCGAAGGAGCTGGAGGCTGTCCCAGGAGAAGGTGTCATCGTGGGGCTGCAGGTGGTGGCAGGCGAAGGTGGTGGTTGTGGCGGTGAGAGCCGTCAGGAGGAGCAGGAGTGCCGGGGCGCTGTGCCGCGAGTGGAGCTGTGGGGTTGCGAGTGCAGCCATGGTGGGGCTGTGGGTGCTGCGTGGTGGGTGGCGTGCAGGAGCCTGGTGTGGCTGGGTGCTGCTGGTGGTGTTGTGGGCGCTGTGCTTGGGGCGGCACAGGGCGGGCGGCTTTATGCGGTGCCGCAGCTTTCGCTTCCTCACTTTCTGCTTGCAGCCAGGTCCTGGCTGTGGTTTTCACTTTTGGCTGGTGGCTGTGGTGCTCCTGGGGAAGTGCGTTGGTGGGGTGGCTGTGCTGGGGGAGCATTTTGCCTGGGGTGTGTTGGGCTTCCCTTGGCCTCCGTGGTGGTTTAGTGCGGGATGCAGAATCGCTGGGGCAGAGCCCTTGGGCGCAGGCAGCTGTGGCAGGGAGGTGTGTTAGGGTTTCTCTATGGCCTGCGGGTAGAGCTGCGGTGCCTCCGTCCTGCAGCCCAAGTTTCCCTTCCTGCCGCAGTGTCTTTTCCGCCTGCCATAGCCTGGTTGTGGTCTGTTTCCCTTTCGCTTGCAGGTCGCCTTTGCTTTCATCTTACTTGGGCTTCTCTTTCCATCCCGGGAAGGGCCGCGAAGCGACGTCACTTGGCAGAGCCTGGGGAGCCCCCTGAGGGAGCGAGGGCCTGGGGGTGGCGGCAGCTGGAGAGAAGGTGGCACTGGGTGCTGGCCTGTGAGTGTGGGCTCTTCTCCTGGCTGGAGCTGCCCCAGCTCCCATCTTGGGAGGTGCTGAGGTTGGGGAAAAGCATCAAGAGGAAAGGCTTGCGGAGAGGGAAGAGTGCGGCGTTGGGTCCCTGGCAGCAGTGCCAGGCTGTGCCCCTGTAGCAGGGCTCTTGTGCTCTCTTGGGCTCCCTTTACCCGAGGGGGGCTGGAGAGCAAAGAGAAGAAGAACACGTGTCGCGAGCCTGAGGGCTGTGGCCTTAGGGTGGGCCTGAGCCCGCGCACCCCTAGATCAGGTTGTGGTGTCCTGGTGTCCTGTGCAGGTGAAGCGGAGCCGGCTGATTTAGTTCTCGACCTCAGTTGGGAGGAGGAGGCATCAGTTGCTGAGGTTTTTGGGCCCTTCCCTTGCCAGCGAGGAGGGGATGTCATTCTGCCTGTGAGAGAGGGACTGTCGCACGTTTTCTGGAAGCTTTCAGAGCAGGGAAAGGTGTGTGGGGTGGTAGTGGCAGGGCAGTGGCGGGCCGGGAGCCAGAGTCTGTCCAGGCCCGGCCAGGGCAGGCTGTGCTGGCTGGTGCTGTGCTTGGGGCACTGGCCCGTGCAGGATGCTTTGGCGGGCCCAGGGGCCATCGCTGCAGGAGGTTGGGAGGCTGCTGGGTGCCTGGAGGAATGTAGTGAGATCATGGAGGGAGAAAGTCAGAAGGGCTCAAGCCCAGCTGCGACTCAGACTGGCCCGTTCCGTGAAAGACGATAAAACCCCTTCAGTAGATCTATGAACTGTGAAAGGAGGGCCAAGGGGATTCTCCAGCCCTTACTGGATGCAGGGGGAACATGAGAGACAAGGGATGAGGACAATGCTGAGGTGCTGAGTTCCTTCTTTCCTTCAGTCTTTAATAGTAATGTAGGATACCTTCTTTCCTTCAGTCTTTAGTAGTAAAGTAGGATATTGCTGTATAAGCTCCCTTATAAGCAAGCCAAAAAGCAGGCTAGCTATCCTGAGTTTTGGAAGAGCTAACTATGATCTCCTCCACAACCTATTAGGAGCTATCCCGTGGGCTATGCTGTTAGAGCGAAAGGGGGCCTGTGAGAGCTGGGTAACATTTAAAGAGCACTTCTTCCAAGCGCAGGACAGGTGCATCCCTTTGAGTAAGAAACCGGGAAAGAGTGGCAGAAGACCTGCGTGGAATAGCAGGGAGCTCATGAGTAAACTCAAAGGGAAGCAGAAGGTTTATGAACTGTGGAAACAGGGTCTGAGCACCTGGGGAGAATATAGGGATGTTGTCAGGGCCTGTAGGGACGCAACTAGGAAGGCTAAAGCCAACCTGGAAAAGAAACTGGCAAGGGACATAAAGGGCAATAAAAAGAGGTTTTTCAGGTATATGAATTGTAAGAGGATGACCAGGGATAATGTAGGTTCCTTGCTGAATAAGGCAGGTGTCCTGGTAATGGGGGATGATGAGAAGGTGGAGATACTAAATGCCTTCTTTGCCTCGGTCTTCACTCCAAAGGCCCCTCAGGACCCACAGATCCTGGATGAAAATAGGAGTGTTTGGGGAACGAAGAGCTTCCCTCTAGTTGAGGTAGGGGCGGTCCAGGAGCGGCTCAAAGGGATTAGTGGACACAAATCCATGGACCCAGATGGGTTGTGTGCACGTGTGTTAAAGGAGCAGGTGGAAGTGATTGCAGAGCCGCTCTCTATCATCTTCGATAGGTCTTGGCGAACAGGAGAAGTGCCTGAGGATTGGAGGATGGCCAATATCACTCCAGTCTTTAAAAAGGGCAAGAAGGAGGATCCTAGCAACTATAGGCCAGTCAGCCTCACTTCTGTCCCTTGAAAGGTGATGGAACAGCTTGTTCTGGATGCCATCACCAAGCAACTGGAAGAAAAGTTCATGAGGAGTAGTCAGCATGGATTCACCAAGGGAAGCTTGTGCTCGACCAATCTCATAGCCTTCTATGATCTCATCACCGGCTTGGTGGATGGAGGGAGAGCAGTGGATGTCATCTACCTTGACTTCAGCAAGGCTTTCCATACTGTCTCCCGTGACATCCTGATAACAAAGCTGAGAGAGCATGAGATCGATGAGTGGACAGTGAGGTGGGTTGAGAACTGGCCGTCGGACCGAGCCCAGAGGGTTGTGATCGGTGGAGCAGAACCTGACTGGAGGCCTGTGACTAGCAGTGTTCCCCAGGGCTCAGTGTTTGGTCCCGTCCTGTTCAGTATCTTCATTGACACCTTGATGAGGGAACAGCATCCACCCTCAGCAAGTGCTGATGATCCAAAGCTGGGAGGGGTGGCTGACAGGCAGGACACTGCGCTGCCATCCAGAGACGGGAACAGGCTTGAGAACTGGGCAGGGAGAAACCAGATGAAATTCAGCAAAAGCAATTGTAAAGTCTGGCACCTGGTGAGGCTGAGGGGTTGACCTGCTGGAGAAGAGCTAGAAGAGCTCTGTGGAGAAGGACCTGGGGGTCCTGGTGGATGGCAGGTTGGCCATGAGCCAGCAGTGTGCCCTGGTGGCTAAGAGAGCCAATGGGATCCTGGGGTGCATCAGGAGGAGTATGGGCTGCAGGGGAATCTCTCTCTGGCACCCGGAGTGCCTTATTCTTCTCCCCCATCCTTCGGGCCTGGCCTTGGTGTCCGTGCGGCTTTTACATCTTCTCACTCCCTTCTCTGGTGGCAAAATGCCCCTGCCTGCAGGTTTTTTTCTCCTAAATGTGATTCCCAGGGGCGCTGTGACTGTCACTGATTGTCTCTGCCCTGGTCAGCAGCACCTCTGGGCTTGAATTGGCCGATGTTTACAGTCTGGGGCCTGCAGAGAGCTTCTGGCTGCTGCTTGCAGAAGCCATCTGGGCGGCACAGCTTCGCAGACTTGCGACAGAGGTCTATGTGCTTTATGGAGTGAGGCAGGTCTCCGTGGCCACTGGTGTACTGAGCGCAGGCAGGAATGTTCTGTACCAGTTGGAGTGGTTGCAGAAGAGCAATGAGCAGTCCTGAGCATCTCCTGTGTGTTTTGTGGGTTGTTGGTGTTTCCTGAGTGGAGTTGGCAGCACTGGACTGTTGTTCCTTGTCCAAATCTACGCGTGCCTTGGTGAGTTCCTTCCCTGCCTCTTTGTGGGTGCACCTTGTCAGTGCCACCCTGCGTGTCCCCCAGTAATACGGTGGCATTGTGAGGAGGTGGCGGTTTGGAGATGGCTTTCATGTCTTGTCAGTGGGGGTAGGTTTGGGAATGGAGGCGGTGGGTGGTGTGAGAGGAGGGGTGTGCAGGGCAGTCACAGTGTCATTTAGGAGGGTATGTGCAGGGTTCAGGCCTCAGTAGGAGAGGCCTGTGGGCTTGCAAGTGTGTGGTGGGCTGCTCCCTGAAGCTTTCACCTGGGCGGGTGGCTTTGGTGAGATGGGGTGCAGCAGCGAGGCGCAGCCCTGCCCACAGAGAGCTGCTTTTGGCTTTGGGGTAGACGAATGATGTCCATGGTTTTGCTTTCATCCGGTTTGGCTTTTTTTAAAAATAAAATCTTTATTTCCAGCAGGTGAGTGACATGGAAGCAAAGAAATTAATAAATAATTGTCCAGAACACAGCCGGCAGAAATAAATAAATTGGTACACGGATAAATAAATAAATAGATAGATAGGTAAATGAGTAGATAAGTGGAGTGGTTCTGTGAGTAATGGTCATTTGGATGAGAGTCCTGCCATGTCCATGGGGACCTGCCCCACCCTGAGCGCAGGTCACAGTCCTGTGCCAGATTAAGCCATTGATAGAACCCCCTCCCCTCTCCCAGCACTTCCCACATCCCCATGAGTATGAGCGCTGCAATGTCCTCCTGCCTGTGCTGCGACCCACAGGTGGTCCCCGTGCCACAGCCTGGCCGCAGCCTCAGCGCTGTCCTGCGCGGTTCCCCGCTGGCGCAGGTTTCTGGCTGGAAGAGGTGTGAGCGGTGCTGAGCCATCCCTGGTGGGGCCTGTGCGGCGTCTGCTTGGTCTGTAGCCCACGGCGTCTCCTGGGGCTGGGCATTTGGCCTGTCTGGGTTTGGTAGAGGGCAGGCGTGGCTTGTCTTTTCACCCTCCGCAGGAGTGTGTCCAGGTGTCTGAAGCAGGCCTCAGCTTGCCGACGCACCTGCTCCCAGGCGCAGGCGCTGTAGCTGTGGGTGTGGAGTAAGGTGTTGATGCTGCTGAAGTATCTGTTGATGCTGAGCAGCAGGTTGCGGGGCCCTTGCCTTTGGAAGAGCCTGGTGTTGTCTGGCAGGCATTTCTGTAGGCGGTGGGTGTAATGGTGGAGGTTGTTGAGGAGGTGTTGGCGTGCCTGTGCGTCCCAGTGCTGGGGGGTGTTGGGGCTGCTGAGGATGTCAGAGAGGTGATTGAGGATTTGTAGGGCGGTGGCGATGGCAGCATCCCTGTGCGTGTGGCTGGTGTTGAGGAAGGTTTGGTTGAAGAAGTAGTCGTCCAGGTTGTGGCAGGACTGTGTTGGTCTGGGAGCCATGGCCTTGAGCAGTTGGAGGCTGTCCCAGGAGAAGGTGTCATCGTGGGGCCGCAGGTGGTTGCAGGCGAAGGTGGTGGTTGTGGTGGTGAGAGCCGTCAGGAGGAGCAGGAGTGCCGAGGCGCTGTGCCGCGAGCAGAGCTGTGGGTTTGCGAGTGCAGCCATGGTGGGGCTGTGGGTGCTGCGTGGTGGGTGGCGTGCAGGAGCCTGGTGTGGCTGGGTGCTGCTGGTGGTGCTGTTTCGGGCTCTGTGCTTGGGGTGGCGCCGGGCAGGCGTCTTTATGCAGTGCCGCGGCTTTCCCTTCCTCACTTTCTGCTTGCAGCCAGGTCCTGGCTGTGGTTTTCACTTTTGGCTGGTGGCTGTGGTGCTCCTGGGGAAGTGCGTTGGTGGGGTGGCCGTGCTGGGAGAGCACTTTCTGCCGGGGGTGTGTTGGGCTTCCCTTGGCCTCCGTGGTGGTTGAGCGGGGGATGCGAAAGCGCTGGGGCAGAGCCCTTGGGCGCAGGCAGCTGTGGCATGGAGGTGTGTTAGGGTTTCCCTGTTGCCTGCAGGCAGAGCTGCGGTGCCTCCGTCCTGCAGCCCAAGTTTCCCTTCCTGCCGCAGTGTCTTTTCCGCCTGGTTGTGGTCTGTTTCCCTCTCGCTTGCAGGTCGCCTTTGCTTTCATCTTACTTGGGCTTCTTTTTCCATCCCGGGAAGGGCCGCGAAGCGACGTCACTTGGCAGAGCCTGGGGAGCCCCCTGAGGGAGCGAGGGCCTGGTGGTGTCGGCAGCTGGACAGAAGGTGGCACTGGGTGCTGGCCTGTGAGTGCAGGCTCTTCTCCTGGCTGGTGCTGTCTCAGCTCCGGTCTTGGGAGGTGCTGAGGCTGGGGAAAAGCATCAAGAGGAAAGGCTTGCGGAGAGGGAAGAGTGCGGCGTTGGGTCCCTGGCAGTGGTGCCAGGCTGTGCCCGTGTAGCAGGGCTCTTGTTGTGCTCTCTTGTGCTCCATTTTCCTGAGGGGGGCTGGAGAGCAAAGAGAAGAAGAAAACGCATTCTGAGCCTGAGGGCTGTGGCCTTAGAGTGGGCCTGAGCCCGCGCACCCCTAGATCAGGTTGTGGTGTCCAGGAGTCCTGGGCAGGTGGAGCAGAGCCGCCTGATGTGGTTGTCAACCTCAGTTGGGAGGAGGAGGCATCAGTTGGCCATTCCCTGAGTATTGATTTTCATGGGCTAGCTGACATGAAGCGGAATAGAGCCCCCGTGATACAGCTGGAAATGATTTGTGACCTACTTGGCCAGTTTGAGACCCGCAAGTCCGTGGGGGCGGATGGGATCTACTGGAGTGTATTGAGGGAGCTGGCAGATGTGCTTGCCAAACCCCTTTCCATGATCTACCAGCAATCCTGGCAGGCTGGGGAAGTTCCGCTCAAGAGGAAGCTGGCACATGTTACACCCATGTACAAGAAGGGTCGGAGGGAGGATCCGATGAACTACTGGCCTGTCAGTGTGACCTCAGTGCTGGTGAAATTCATAGAGAAGGTCATCTTGGGAGCTATAATGCAGCACATGTGAGATCTCCAGGGGATCAGGCCCAGTTTACATGGGTCTACAAAAGTTAGATCCTGTCAAACTAACCTGATCACCTTCTGTGACCAGGTGACCGGCTAAATGGATGAGGAGAAGGCTGTGGATGTGGTCTGCCTGGACTTCAGTAAAGCCCTTGACAGGGTTTCTCACAGCATTCTGCTTGAGAAACTGGCTGCCACTGACCTGGACAGGTGGACCTTCCGCTGGTGAAAGTCTGGCTGGATGGCCGGGCCCAGAGGGTGATGGCGAATGGAACCAAATCCATCTGGAGTCTGCTCAGGAGTGGTGTTCCCCAGGGCTCAGTCCTGGTCCAGTCTTGTTCAACATCTTTATCAGTGACCTGGAGGAAGGGATTGAATGCTCCCTCAGTCAGTTTGCAGGTGACACTAAGCTGGGAGGAAGTGTTGATGTGCCTGAGGGTTGGGAGGCTCTTGAGAGGGATCTGAACAAGCTGGGTTGATGGGCTGAGACCAACTGCATGAGATTTAACAAGGCCAAGTGTAGAGTGCTGCAGGTGGGACATAACAACTCCCTGCAGCGCTACAGGCTTGGGGGAGACTGGCTGTAGAGCTGTGAGGCAGAGAAGGACTTGGGGGTGTTGGTTGACTGCAGACTGAATATGAGCCAGCAGTGTGCCCAGGTGGCCGTGAAGGCAATCGGCATCCTGGCTTGTATGAAAAATAGTGTGGCCAGTAATTGTGGGGAGGTGATTGTGCCCCTGTACTCGCTATTGGTGATGCTGCTCCTCGAGTACTGTGTCCAGTTCTGGGCTGGTCACCATAAGAAGGACATTGAGGTCCCGGAGTGAGTCCAGAGAAGGGCAACCAGACTGGGGAAGGTTCTGGAGTGGAAATCCTCTGAGGAGCAGCTGAGGGAGCTGGGGATGTTCAGCCTGGAGAAGAGGAGGCTGAGGGAAGACCTTGTCACCACCTACAACTACCTGACAGGAGGGTACAGAGAGGTGGGCGATGTTCTCAGCCAGGTGACAGGTGGCAGGACAAGGGGAAATGGCACAAAGCTGCCCCAGGGCAGGGTCAGATCAGATGTTAGGAAAACATTTTTGACTGAAAGAGTTGTGAGGGCCTGGAACAGGCTGCCCAGGGAGGGGCGTATTTGTGTGTGTGTGTGTGTGTGGATATGTACATACATACGTGTGTGAAACAAGAAATTGGTCATAGCCAAGAGAAACTCCTGGATCTGGTCATGACATAAATGGTATAGAACAAGGGGTGGATAATGTCCTGGTTTCAGATAGGATGGAGTTAATTTCTTTTGTAATAGTGGGTGGAATGCCGTGTTTGGGAGTCAGGATGAGAGCAGTGGTGATAGCACCCTGATGTTTCTAGTTGTTGCCAAACAATCAAGGACTTTTCAGTTGTTCATATTTCCCTAGTAATGAGGAGGGAGGGGATGCAGCCAGCACAGGTGACCCGAGCTGGCCAAAGGGAGTATTCCATACCAATTATGTCCTGCTCAGCATAAAGGGGGCTGGTGGGAGGAGGAGCAGGAGGCTCCAGAACACACAGATTTGGGGACCGTTTGGTTTTTTGGGACGGCTCTGGGCTGCACGGCCTGAGTTGTGTGGTTCAGTGAGAAACTGTAGCACCAGTCTCATACACTGTTTTGCTATCAAGTCCTGTTATCATTGTTATATTGGTCCTTCTGCAATTCTAGCAAGCTGTCCTTATCCCAATGCACAAGGTTTTGGTTCCTTGGTTTTGTGTTGTTTTTCCCTTTCTCTTACCTGTTTTCCCCCCCAACATCCCGCTCCTTTTGAAGAACAAGAGACTATGTGGTGCTTAACTCTCAGCTGGGGGAAAACCACACCTGTGGGGAGGGCAGGGAATGGAAGGGGTTCCCCTCTACCTGCCTTCCCTCCCTTCTCTCCCTCCTTCTCTCCCTCCCTCCCTCCCTCCCTCCCTCCCTCCCTCCCTCCCTCCCTCCCTCCCTCCCTCCCTCCCTCCCTCCCTCCCTCCCTCCCTCCCTCCCTCCCTCCCTCCCTCCCTCCCTCCCTCCCTCCCTCCCTCCCTCCCTCCTCTCCTCTCCCTCCCTCCTCTCCCTTCCTTCTCTCCCTACCTCCTGTTCTCTTCTTCCCCATTCCTTTCCCCCTTTTCCCTTCCTCCTGTTCTCTTCTTCCCCCTTCAGTTCCCCGTTGTCTGCTCCTTCTTCCTCAGCTCCCTCAGCCTCTCTTTGTAGGGGAGGTGCTCCAGCCCTCTGATCATGTCCATGGCCGCCTCTGACCCCTCTTCAACAGTTCCACATCTTTCTTGTATTGGGGCCGCAGATGTGGATACAGGACTCCAGCTGGGACCGCACGAGGGCAGAGCAGAGAGGGACAATCCCCTCCCTGTCCCTGCTGGCCACCCCTCTTTTGATGGAGCCCAGGATACCATTTGCGTTCTGAGCTGCAAGAGCACACTGCTGGTTCATTTTAAGGTTCTCGTCCACCATGATACCCAGGTCCTTCTCAGCAGGGCTGCTCCCACGGAGCTCTTCTCCCAGTCTGTATGAACTTCTCCATCATGATTCCTCTCTATGGGGGTATCATCTCCTCACCATGTGCCTCAGCCTGGCTCCCTTCCATGGGGTGCTGACCTTCAGGTCCGGACAGCTCCGACCTGGTCTCCCACAGGCTCAGATGTCCACTGGGAAACCTGCTGAGGCGTAGATCAATCTCTTCACAGGCTGTAGATGCCTCTGCTCCCTATCCTTATCCATGGGCTGTGGGGGGACACCTCCTCCATGGTCATGTCCATGGGCTGCAGGGGAATCTCTCTCTGGCACCTGGAGTGCCTCATTCTTCCCCCGCCACACTTCGGGCCTGGCCTTGGTGTCCATGCTGGTCTCCTTGGTCTCCGGGGGCTGGAGAGCAAATAGAAGAAGAAAATGCATCTTGAGTGTTTGGGCTGTGGCCTTAGGGTGGGCCTGAGCCCGCGCACCCCTAGATCAGGTTGTGGTGTCCAAGAGAGTCCTGTGCAGGTGGAGCAGAGCCGGCTGATTTGGTTCTCGACCTCAGTTGGGAGGAGGAGGCATCAGTTGCTGAGGTTTTTGGGCCCTTCCCTTGCCAGCAAGGAGGGGATGAAGTTCTGCCTGTGAGAGAGGCACTGGTGCCCATTTTCTGGAAGCTTTCAGAGCACGGAAAGGTGTGTGGGATGGTAGTGGCACGCGGTGGCGGGCCAGGAGCCAGGGTCTGGCCAGGCCCAGCCAGGCCAGGCTGTGCTGGCTGGTGCTGTGCTTGGGGCACTGGCACATGCAGGATGCTTGTGCCAGCTGGGGCTGGCTGTCCCGGATCACGCGCTCATTCCTCACGTGCTGCGACATGTTATCCAGGAGGGCCTGTTGCATGATCTTCCCAGGCACAGAGGTGAGGCTCAGCGGCCTGTAATTCCCTGGCTCTTCCTTGCTCCCTTTCTTACAAATGGGAGTGATGTGACCCTTTTTCCAGTCCCCAGGGACTTCTCCTGACAGCCAGGAGTTTTCAGATATGACGGAGAGCGGCTCGGCAACCACATCAGCCAGCTCCTTCAGGACCCAGGGATGCATGTCACTCAGCCCCATACTCTTGTAGATATTCAGTCTCATGAGGCAGTCTCGGACTTGCTCTGCTCGTACAGTGGGGGTTGGGGGGATTTCCTCCCCCAGTTCCCACCCAGAGGTCCAGGGAAGCACGGTTCTGGGACTTGAGAATTAGGAGAATCCTGGCTGCCAGAGAAGACTGAGGCAAAGAACTCATCCAGTACCTCAGCCTTCCCCACATCTGTTGCAGCCAGTTGTCCTTTCTCATTTGCCAAAGGGGGTATGCTCTCTCAGGCCTGTCTCTTCTGGGAAATGTCGCTGTAAAATCCCTTCTTGTTATTTAGAACATCCCGCGCCAAGTACAGTTCCCTCTGCGCCTTGGCTTTCCTGATCCCATCTCTGCAAGTCTCAAGAGCATCCCTGTATGCTTTCCAGGCTTTTGGCTCTCAGGTAGATGAATGATGGCCATGGATTTGCTTTTCTCTAGTTTGGCTTTTCTAAAAATAAAATCTTTATTTTCAGCAGGTGAGTGAGAATGAAGCAAGTAAATTTATAAATAAGTGTCCCGAACACAGGCTGGATAGATAAATAAATAAATAGAAAATAAATACATAAATAGGTAAATAAATAAATAGCTAAATAAGTAGAGAAGTAGAGCGGTTCTGTGAGTAATGGTCATTTGGATGCGAGTCCCGCGGTGTCCATGGGGACCTGCCTCCCTCTGAGAGCGGGTCACAGTCCTGAGATGCCAGATTAAGCCATTGATAGAACCCCCTCCCCTCTCCCAGCACTTCCCACATCCCCATGAGCATGAGCGCAGCAATGTCCTCCTGCCTGTGCTGCGACCCACAGGTGGTCCCCGTGCCACAGCCTGGCCGCAGCCTCAGCGCTGTCCTGCGCGGTTCCCCGCTGGCGCAGGCTTCTGGCTGGAAGAGGTGTGAGCGGTGCTGAGCCATCCCTGGTGGGACCTGTGCGGCGTCTGCTTGGTCTGTAGCCCGCGGCGTCTCCTGGGGCTGGGCATTTGGCCTGTCTGGGTTTGGTAGAGGGCAGGCATGGCTTGTCTTTTCACCCTCCGCAGGAGTGTGTCCAGGTGTCTGAAGCAGGCCTCAGCTTGCCGGCGCACCTGGTCCCAGGCGCAGGCGCTGTAGCTGTGGGTGTGGAGTAAGGTGTTGATGCTGCTGAAGTATCTGTTGATGCTGAGCAGCAGGTTGCGGGGCCCTTGCCTTTGGAAGAGCCTGGTGTTGTCTGGCAGGCATTTCTGTAGGCGGTGGGTGTAATGGTGGAGGTTGTTGAGGAGGTGTTGGCGTGCCTGTGCGTCCCAGTGGTGGGGGGTGTTGGGGCTGCTGAGGATGTCAGAGAGGTGATTGAGGATTTGTAGGGCGGTGGCGATGGCAGCGTCCCTGTGCGTGTGGCTGGTGTTGAGGAAGGTTTGGTTGAAGAAGTAGTCGTCCAGGTTGTGGCAGGACTGTGTTGGTCTGGGAGCCATGGCCCGAAGGAGCTGGAGGCTGTCCCAGGAGAAGGTGTCATCATGGAGCCGCAGGTGGTGGCAGGCGAAGGTGGTGGTTGTGGCGGTGAGAGCCGTCAGGAGGAGCAGGAGTGCCGAGGCGCCGTGCCGCGAGCAGAGCTGTGGGGTTGCAAGTGCAGCCATGGTGGGTGCTGCGTGGTGGGTGGCGTGCAGGAGCCTGGTGTGGCTGGGTGCTGCTGATGGTGCTGTTTCGGGCGCTGTGCTTGGGGTGGCACCGGGCAGGCGTCTTTATGCGGTGCCGCAGCTTTCGCTTCCTCACTTTCTGCTTGCAGCCAGGTCCTGGCTGTGGTTTTCACTTTTGGCTGGTGGCTGTGATGCTCTTGGGGAAGTGCGTTGGTGGGGTGGCTGTGCTGGGGGAGCATTTTGCCTGGGGAGTGTTGGGCTTCCCTTGGCCTCCGTGGTGGTTTAGTGTTTCCCTTCCTGCCGCAGTGTCTTTTCCGCCTGGTTGTGGTCTGTTTCCCTTTCGCTTGCAGGTCGCCTTTGCTTTCATCTTACTTGGGCTTCTCTTTCCATCCCGGGAAGGGCTGCGAATCGACGTCACTTGGCAGAGCCTGGGGAGCCCCCTGAGGGAGCGAGGGCCTGGGGGTGGCGGCAGCTGGAGAGAAGGTGGCACTGGGTGCTGGCCTGTGAGTGCGGGCTCTTCTCCTGGCTGGAGCTGCCCCAGCTCCCATCTTGGGAGGTGCTGAGGCTGGGGAAAAGCAACAAGAGGAAAGGCTTGCGGAGAGGGAAGAGTGCGGCGTTGGGTCCCTGGCAGCGGTGCCAGGCTGTGCCCCTGTAGCAGGGCTCTTGTGCTCTCTTGGGCTCCCTTTACCCGAGGGGGGCTGGAGAGCAAAGAGAAGAAGAACATGTGTCGCGAGCCTGAGGGCTGTGGCCTTAGGGTGGGCCTGAGCCCGTGCACCCCTAGATCAGGTTGTGGTGTCCAGGAGTCCTGTGAAGGTGGAGCAGAGCCGGCTGATTTAGTTCTCGACCTCAGTTGGGAGGAGGAGGCATCAGTTGCTGAGGTTTTTGGGCCCTTCCCTTGCCAGCGAGGAGGGGATGAAGTTCTGCCTGTGAGAGAGGGACTGTCGCCCCGTTTTCTGGAAGCTTTCAGTGCAGGGAAAGGTGTGTGGGTGGTAGCGGCCGGGCGGTAGCGGGCCAGGAGCCAGGGTCTGTCCAGGCCCAGCCAGGGCAGGCTGTGCTGGCTGGTGCTGTGCTTGGGGCACTGGCACATGCAGGATGCTTTGGCGGGCCCAGGGGCCATCGCTGCAGGAGGTTGGGAGGCTGCTGGGTGCCTGGAGGAATGTAGTGAGATCATGGAGGGAGAAAGTCAGAAGGGCTCAAGCCCAGCTGCGACTCAGACTGGCCCGTTCCGTGAAAGACGATAAAACCCCTTCAGTAGATCTATGAACTGTGAAAGGAGGGCGAAGGGGATTCTCCAGCCCTTACTGGATGCAGGGGGAACGTGAGAGACAAGGGATGAGGACAGTGCTGATGTGCTGAGTTCCTTCTTTCCTTCAGTCTTTAATAGTAAAGTAGGATCTTCCCTTATAAGCTCCCTTCAGGTACTGGAAGGCTGCAATGAGGTCCCCCTGCAGCCTTCTCTTCTCCAGGCAGAACAAGCTCAGCTCCTTTAGCTTCTCTTCTTGGGAACAAGCTCCAGCCCTCTGATCATCTTCATGGCCTTCTCTGAACCCTCTCCAACAGTTCCACGTCTTTCTTGTGTTGGGGGCCCCAGGTCTGGACACAGGACTCCAGCTGGGGCGTAATGAGGGCAGAGCAGAGTGGGACAATCCCCTCCCTGTCCCTGCTGCCACCCCTGTTCTGATGGAGCCCAGGACACCGCTGGCCTTCTGAGCTGCAAGAGCACACTGCTGGCTCACATTAAGGTTCTCATCCACCATGACACCCAGGTCCTTCTCAGCAGGGCTGCTTCCAAGGAGCTCTTCTCCCAGTCTGTAAATGTGTCTGGGATTCTTCCGGCCCAGGTGCAACCCCTGACACTTCACGGTGTTGAACCTCATCAGGCTCCCCCGGGCCCACCTTTCCGGCCTGTCAAGATCCCTCTGGATGGCTTCCTTCCCTTCTCTTGTATCAACCACACCACTCAGCTTGGTGTCATCCGCAGACTTGCTGAGGGTGCCCTCAATTCCATCATTGGTGTCACTGATAAGCTGTTAAAGAGAAGCGGTCCCCAGACAGAGCCCTGGGGGACACCGCTTGTCACCAGCCTCCACCTGGACACAGAGCCATTGACCACCAGCCTTTGTCATTGTCGTTTGAGCCAGTTTCTTACGCACTGGTTGGTCCACCCATCAAATCCACATCTCTCCAGTTTAGAGTTAAGGATGTAGGACTGTGTAAAAGGCCTTGCACAAGTCCAGGTAGATGACATCATCACCTTCCCTTTATCCAGCGGTGCTGTCACTCCATCATAGAAGGTCACCAGATCGGTGAGGCGTGCCCTTCCCTTGGTGAAGTTGGGGCTGGCTGTCCCGGATCACGCGCTCATCCCTCACGTGCTGCAACATGTTGTCCAGGAGGGCCTGTTGCATGATCTTCCCAGGCACAGAGGTGAGGCTCAGCGGCCTGTAATTCCCTGGCTCTTCCTTGCTCCCTTTCTTACAAATGGGAGTGATGTGACCCTTTTTCCAGTCTCCAGCGACCTCTCCTGACAGCCAGGAGTTTTCAGATATGACGGAGAGCGGCTCGGCAACCACATCAGCCAGCTCCTTCAGGACCCAGGGATGCATGTCACCCGGCCCCATACTCTTGTAGACATTCAGTCTCATGAGGCGGTCTCGGACTTGCTCTGCCCTTACAGTGGGGGCTGGGGGGATTTCCTCCCCCAGTTCCAACCCAGAGGTCCAGGGAAGCACGGTTCTGGGACTTGAGAATTAGGAGAATCCTGGCTGCCAGAGAAGACTGAGGCAAAGAACTCATCCAGTACCTCAGCCTTCCCCACATCTGTTGCAGCCAGTTGTCCTTTCTCATTTGCCAAAGGGGGTATGCTCCCTCAGGTCTGTCCCTTCTGACCAATGTCGCTGTAAAATCCCTTCTTGTTCTTTTGAACATCCCGCGCCAAGTACAGTTCCCTCTGCGCCTTGGCTTTCCTGATCCCATCTCTGCAAGTCTCAAGAGCATCCCTGTATGCTTTCCAGGCTTTTGTCTCTCAGGTAGATGAATGATGGCCATGGATTTGCTTTTCTCTAGTTTGACTTTTTTTAAAAATAAAATCTTTATTTTTAGCAGGTGTGTGACAATGAAGCAAATAAATTAATAAATAAGTGTCCCGAACACTGGCTGGATAGATAAATAAATAAATAGATCAATAAATACATAAATAGGTAAATAAATAAATAGCTAAATAAGTAGAGAAGTAGAGCGGTTCTGTGAGTAATGGTCATTTGGATGCGAGTCCCGCAGTGTCCATGGGGTCCTGCCCCACCCTGAGCGCAGGTCACATTCCTGAGATGCCAGATTAAGCCATTGATAGAACCCCCTCCCCTCTCCCAGCACTTCCCACATCCCCATGAGCATGAGCGCAGCAATGTCCTCCTGCCTGTGCTGGGACCCACAGGTGGTCCCCGTGCCACAGCCTGGCCGCAGCCTCAGCGCTGTCCTGCGCGGTTCCCCGCTGGCGCAGGCTTCTGGCTGGAAGAGGTGTGAGCGGTGCTGAGCCATCCCTGGTGGGGCCTGTGCGGCGTCTGCTTGGTCTGTAGCCCGCGGCGTCTCCTGGGGCTGGGCATTTGGCCTGTCTGGGTTTGGTAGAGGGCAGGTGTGGCTTGTCTTTTCACCCTCCGCAGGAGTGTGTCCAGGTGTCTGAAGCAGGCCTCAGCTTGCCGGCGCACCTGGTCCCAGGCGCAGGCGCTGTAGCTGTGGGTGTGGAGTAAGGTGTTGATGCTGCTGAAGTATCTGTTGATGCTGAGCAGCAGGTTGCGGGGCCCTTGCCTTTGGAAGAACCTGGTGTTGTCTGGCAGGCATTTCTGTAGGCGGTGGGTGTAATGGTGGAGATTGTTGAGGAGGTGTTGGCGTGCCTGTGCGTCCCAGTGGTGGGGGATGTTGGGGCTGCTGAGGATGTCAGAGAGGTGATTGAGGATTTGTAGGGTGGTGGGGATGGCAGCGTCCCTGTGCGTGTGGCTGGTGTTGAGGAAGGTTTGGTTGAAGAAGTAGTCGTCCAGGTTGTGGCAGGACTGTGTTGGTCTGGGAGCCATGGCCCGAAGGAGCTGGAGGCTGTCCCAGGAGAAGGTGTCATCGTGGGGCTGCAGGTGGTGGCAGGCGAAGGTGGTGGTTGTGGCGGTGAGAGCCGTCAGGAGGAGCAGGAGTGCCGAGGCGCTGTGCCGCGAGTGGAGCTGTGGGGTTGCGAGTGCAGCCATGGTGGGGCTGTGGGTGCTGCGTGGTGGGTGGCGTGCAGGAGCCTGGTGTGGCTGGGTGCTGATGGTGGTGCTGTTTCGGTGCTGTGCTTGGGGCGGCGCTGGGCGGGCGGCTTTATGCGGTGCTGCAGCTTTCGCTTCCTCACTTTCTGCTTGCAGCCAGGTCCTGGCTGTGGTTTTCAGTTTTGGCTGGTGGCTGTGGTGCTCCTGGGGAAGTGCGTTGGTGGGGTGGCTGTGCTGGGGGAGCATTTTGCCTGGGGTGTGTTGGGCTTCCCTTGGCCTCCGTGGTGGTTTAGTGCGGGATGCAGAATCGCTGGGGCAGAGCCCTTGGGCGCAGGCAGCTGTGTCGATGAGTTGTGTTAGGGTTTCTCTATGGCCTGCGGGTAGAGCTGCGGTGCCTCCGTCCTGCAGCCCAAGTTTCCCTTCCTGCCGCAGTGTCTTTTCCGCCTGGTTGTGGTCTGTTTCCCTTTCGCTTGCAGGTCGCCTTTGCTTTCATCTTACTTGGGCTTCTTTTTCAATCCCGGGAAGGGCCGCGAAGCGACGTCACTTGGCAGAGCCTGGGGAGCCCCCTGTGGGAGCGAGGGCCTGGTGGTGTCGGCAGCTGGAGAGAAGGTGGCACTGGGTTCTGGCCTGTGAGTGTGGGCTCTTCTCCTGGCTGGAGCTGCCCCAGCTCCCATCTTGGGAGGTGCTGAGGTTGGGGAAAAGCATCAAGAGGAAAGGCTTGCGGAGAGGGAAGAGTGCAGCGTTGGGTCCCTGGCAGCGGTGCCAGGCTGTGCCCCTGTAGCAGGGCTCTTGTGCTCTCTTGGGCTCCCTTTACCCGAGGGGGGCTGTAGAGCAAAGAGAAGAAGAACATGTGTCGCGAGCCTGAGGGCTGTGGCCTTAGGGTGGGCCTGAGCCCGCGCACCCCTAGATCAGGTTGTGGTGTCCAGGAGTCCTGTGAAGGTGGAGCAGAGCCGGCTGATTTAGTTCTCGACCTCAGTTGGGAGGAGGAGGCATCAGTTGCTGAGGTTTTTGGGCCCTTCCCTTGCCAGCGAGGAGGGCATGTCATTCTGCCTGTGAGAGAGGGACTGTCGCCCGTTTTCTGGAAGCTTTCAGAGCAGGGAAAGGTGTGTGGGGTGGTAGTGGCAGGGCGGTGGCGGGCCAGGAGCCAGGGTCTGTCCAGGCCCGGCCAGGCCAGGCTGTGCTGGCTGGTGCTGTACTTGGGGCACTGGGACGTGCAGGATGCTTTGGCGGGCCCAGGGGCCATCGCCGGAGGTTGGGAGGCTGCTGGGTGCCTGGAGGAGTGTAGTGAGATCATGGAGGGAGAAAGTCAGAAGGGCTCAAGCCCAGCTGCGACTCAGACTGGCCCGTTCCGTGAAAGACGATAAAACCCCTTCAGTAGATCTATGAACTGTGAAAGGAGGGCCAAGGGGATTCTCCAGCCCTTACTGGATGCAGGGGGAACGTGAGAGACAAGGGATGAGGACAATGCTGAGGTGCTGAGTTCCTTCTTTCCTTCAGTCTTTAATAGTAATGTAGGATACCTTCTTTCCTTCAGTCTTTAGTAGTAAAGTAGGATATTGCTGTATAAGCTCCCTTATAAGCAAGCCAAAAAGCAGGCTAGCTATCCTGAGTTTTGGAAGAGCTAACTATGATCTCCTCCACAACCTATTAGGAGCTATCCCGTGGGCTATGCTGTTAGAGCGAAAGGGGGCCTGTGAGAGCTGGGTAACATTTAAAGAGCACTTCTTCCAAGCGCAGGACAGGTGCATCCCTTTGAGTAAGAAACCGGGAAAGAGTGGCAGAAGACCTGCGTGGAATAGCAGGGAGCTCATGAGTAAACTCAAAGGGAAGCAGAAGGTTTATGAACTGTGGAAACAGGGTCTGAGCACCTGGGGAGAATATAGGGATGTTGTCAGGGCCTGTAGGGACGCAACTAGGAAGGCTAAAGCCAACCTGGAAAAGAAACTGGCAAGGGACATAAAGGGCAATAAAAAGAGGTTTTTCAGGTATATGAATTGTAAGAGGATGACCAGGGATAATGTAGGTTCCTTGCTGAATAAGGCAGGTGTCCTGGTAATGGGGGATGATGAGAAGGTGGAGATACTAAATGCCTTCTTTGCCTCGGTCTTCACTCCAAAGGCCCCTCAGGACCCACAGATCCTGGATGAAAATAGGAGTGTTTGGGGAACGAAGAGCTTCCCTCTAGTTGAGGTAGGGGCGGTCCAGGAGCGGCTCAAAGGGATTAGTGGACACAAATCCATGGACCCAGATGGGTTGTATGCACGTGTGTTAAAGGAGCAGGTGGAAGTGATTGCAGAGCCGCTCTCTATCATCTTCGATAGGTCTTGGCGAACAGGAGAAGTGCCTGAGGATTGGAGGATGGCCAATATCACTCCAGTCTTTAAAAAGGGCAAGAAGGAGGATCCTAGCAACTATAGGCCAGTCAGCCTCACTTCTGTCCCTTGAAAGGTGATGGAACAGCTTGTTCTGGATGCCATCACCAAGCAACTGGAAGAAAAGTTCATGAGGAGTAGTCAGCATGGATTCACCAAGGGAAGCTTGTGCTCGACCAATCTCATAGCCTTCTATGATCTCATCACCGGCTTGGTGGATGGAGGGAGAGCAGTGGATGTCATCTACCTTGACTTCAGCAAGGCTTTCCATACTGTCTCCCGTGACATCCTGATAACAAAGCTGAGAGAGCATGAGATCGATGAGTGGACAGTGAGGTGGGTTGAGAACTGGCCGTCGGACCGAGCCCAGAGGGTTGTGATCGGTGGAGCAGAACCTGACTGGAGGCCTGTGACTAGCAGTGTTCCCCAGGGCTCAGTGTTTGGTCCCATCCTGTTCAGTATCTTCATTGACACCTTGATGAGGGAACAGCATCCACCCTCAGCAAGTGCTGATGATACAAAGCTGGGAGGGGTGGCTGACAGGCAGGACACTGCGCTGCCATCCAGAGACGGGAACAGGCTTGAGAACTGGGCAGGGAGAAACCAGATGAAATTCAGCAAAAGCAAGTGTAAAGTCTGGCACCTGGTGAGGCTGAGGGGTTGACCTGCTGGAGAAGAGCTAGAAGAGCTCTGTGGAGAAGGACCTGGGGGTCCTGGTTGACGAGAGGTTGGCCATGAGCCAGCAGTGTGCCCTGGTGGCTAAGAGAGCCAATGGGATCCTGGGGTGCATCAGGAGGAGTATGGGCTGCAGGGGAATCTCTCTCTGGCACCCGGAGTGCCTTATTCTTCTCCCCCATCCTTCGGGCCTGGCCTTGGTGTCCGTGCGGCTTTTACATCTTCTCACTCCCTTCTCTGGTGGCAAAATTCCCCTGCCTGCAGGTTTTTTTCTCCTAAATGTGATTCCCAGGGGCGCTGTGACTGTCACCGATTGTCTGTGCCCTGGTCAGCAGCACCTCTGGGCTTGAATTGGCCGATGTTTACAGTCTGGGGCCTGCAGAGAGCTTCTGGCTGCTGCTTGCAGAAGCCATCTGGGCGGCACAGCTTCGCAGACTTGCGACAGAGGTCTATGTGCTTTATGGAGTGAGGCAGGTCTCCGTGGCCACTGGTGCACTGAGCGCAGGCAGGAATGTTCTGGACCAGTTGGAGTGGTTGCAGAAGAGCAATGAGCAGTCCTGAGCATCTCCTGTGTGTTTTGTGGGTTGTTGGTGTTTCCTGAGTGGAGTTGGCAGCACTGGTCTGTTGTTCCTTGTCCAAATCTACGCGTGCCTTGGTGAGTTCCTTCCCTGCCTCTCTGTGGGTGCACCTTGTCGGTGCCACCCTGCGTGTCCCCCAGTAATACGGTGGCATTGTGAGGAGGTGGCGGTTTGGAGATGGCTTTCATGTCTTGTCAGTGGGGGTAGGTTTGGGAATGGAGGCGGTGGGTGGTGTGAGAGGAGGGGTGTGCAGGGCAGTCACAGTGTCATTTAGGAGGGTATGTGCAGGGTTCAGGCCTCAGTAGGAGAGGCCTGTGGGCTTGCAAGTGTGTGGTGGGCTGCTCCCTGAAGCTTTCACCTGGGCGGGTGGCTTTGGTGAGATGGGGTGCAGCAGCGAGGCGCAGCCCTGCCCGCCGAGAGCTGCTTTTGGCTTTGGGGTAGACGAATGATGTCCATGGTTTTGCTTTCCTCCGGTTTGGCTTTTTTTAAAAATAAAATCTTTATTTCCAGCAGGTGAGTGACATGGAAGCAAAGAAATTAATAAATAATTGTCCAGAACACAGCCGGCAGAAATAAATAAATTGGTACACGGATAAATAAATAAATAGATAGATAGGTAAATGAGTAGATAAGTGGAGTGGTTCTGTGAGTAATGGTCATTTGGATGAGAGTCCTGCCATGTCCATGGGGACCTGCCCCACCCTGAGCGCAGGTCACAGTCCTGTGCCAGATTAAGCCATTGATAGAACCCCCTCCCCTCTCCCAGCACTTCCCACATCCCCATGAGCATGAGCGCAGCAATGTCCTCCTGCCTGTGCTGCGACCCACAGGTGGTCCCCGTGCCACAGCCTGGCCGCAGCCTCAGCGCTGTCCTGCGCGGTTCCCCGCTGGCGCAGGCTTCTGGCTGGAAGAGGTGTGAGCGGTGCTGAGCCATCCCTGGTGGGGCCTGTGTGGCGTCTGCTTGGTCTGTAGCCCGCGGTGTCTCCTGGGACTGGGCATTTGGCCTGTCTGGCTTTGGTAGAGGGCAGGCGTGGCTTGTCTTTTCACCCTCCGCAGGAGTGTGTCCAGGTGTCTGAAGCAGGCCTCAGCTTGCCGGCGCACGTGGTCCCAGGCGCAGGCGCTGTAGCTGTGGGTGTGGAGTAAGGTGTTGATGCTGCTGAAGTATCTGTTGATGCTGAGCAGCAGGTTGCGGGGCCCTTGCCTTTGGAAGAGCCTGGTGTTGTCTGGCAGGCATTTCTGTAGGCGGTGGGTGTAATGGTGGAGGTTGTTGAGGAGGTGTTGGCGTGCCTGTGCATCCCAGTGCTGGGGGGTGTTGGGGCTGCTGAGGATGTCAGAGAGGTGATTGAGGATTTGTAGGGCGGTGGCGATGGCAGCATCCCTGTGCGTGTGGCTGGTGTTGAGGAAGGTTTGGTTGAAGAAGTAGTCGTCTAGTTTGTGGCAGGACTGGGTTGGTCTTGGAGCCATGGCCCTGAGCAGTTGGAGGCTGTCCCAGGAGAAGGTGTCATCGTGGGGCCGCAGGTGGTTGCAGGCGAAGGTGGTGGTTGTGGCAGTGAGAGCCGTCAGTAGGAGCAGGAGTGCCGAGGCGCCGTGCCGCAAGCAGAGCTGTGGGGTTGTGAATGCAGCCATGGTGGGGCTGTGGGTGCTGTGTGGAGGGTGGCGTGCAGGAGCCTGGTGTGGCTGGGTGCTGCTGCTGGTGGTGCTGTTTCGGGCGCTGTGCTTGGGGTGGCGCCGGGCAGGCGTCTTTATGTGGTGCCGCGGCTTTCCCTTCCTCACTTTCTGCTTGCAGCCAGGTCCTTGCTGTGGTTTTCACTTTTGGCTGGTGGCTGTGGTGCTCCTGGGGAAGTGCGTTGGTGGGGTGGCCGTGCTGGGGGATCACTTTCTGCTGGGGGTGTGTTGGGCTTCCCTTGGCCGCCGTGGTGTCATGGGGGATTCCGTTGGGGATGTTGTTGGGGGTTGATGCACACGAGGGGCAAAGCTGCTCTGGGTGTTGCAGTTGTTGTGGATTTGTTTCCTACTCAGCCAGCATTTTGCCTGTTTCATGTCCCCTGAGTTGCTGTCCTGCCCTAGTGTCTTTTCATTATGTCATGCTCCAGGAGTGCTTTGGGTTTTCACTTTCGCTCTGGTTTTATCTTGGTGCTGTTTTGAAACCTCAGTTTCTCTGTAGAATTAGTGAGAGTTTCCAGTTGTGTCATTCTCTTTCATTGTGGTCTCTCTCTTAAGTCCCAGAGTCCTCTTGGGTTTTTATCCCGGGCGTAAACACTGCAGCACTTAATGCTTATGGAGGACTGTGTGTCCTGGGTGGAACCCTTGTGCTGGAGCAGGGGAAGAGCATAAGGAGTCCTCCAGCCGAGGATGGAGGAGTGGCAGAAACAGTGGCTGATGAAGTGACTCTAGCCCCTATTCCCTGTCCCCCTGTGCTGCTGGGGGGAGGACTTCTAGAAATGAGGAAGGAAGTTGAGCCTAGGAAGAAGGGAGGTGTGTGGGGGGAGGTGTTTGAAGACGATTTTATTTGTCTTTTTCCTGCTCCTTTGTGATCTAATCTAGGGGATGATTTTTGTTCGTGGTTGAGTGTGGCCCGTGCCTATAGTTGCTGAAGGATCTCTCCCTGCCCTCCTCCCGACAGGCGAACCTTTCACTGTATTTTCTCTGCCCTGTCTAGCTGAGGAGGGGAGTGATAGATCGACTTTGGTGGGCAGCTGGCTTCCAGCCAGGGTCAGCCCAGCAGGAGGTGGCTGATGGCCTTGTGCCATGAAACTTTGGGTAGATCTCCTGGAATGGATGTCCTAGAGCCTCTCTGATCCCTCTTCTGTCTTTGCTGCCGTTTTGTGTAGCTGTGCTGCTTCGGTGGGTTTTGTAAGCCACAGTTACAGCTTTCTCCAGTCCCCATGTTTGTAACATTGGTCAATTCAAGGCCAAATTGAGGCTGAGCCAATCAGAGCTGGTCACAGCACCTCTGTGAATCACATATAGGAAAAAACCCTGCTGGCAGGGGCACTTTGGCACCAGAGTGGGGAGTGCGAAGATGTAACAGGCTGCACAGACACCAAGGCCAAGCCCAAAGGAGAGTCAGGGGGTAAACAATGCAGAAAGAGAGTTTCCCCTGCAGCTCATGCTGGGACCATGGTGAAACGGGTGTCCCCTCGAAGCCCATGGAGGAGGATGGGTAGCAGAGACATCTGTGCCCTGTGAAGAGATTGATCCACACCTCAGCAGGTTTGCCAGGGACTTGTGACTTTGCGGGGGACCAGGCCGAGGGAGTCTGGGCCTGAATGTCAGCACCCATGAGAGAGGAGTCCTGCTGAGAGGCCTGTGGTGAGGAGATGGCTCCCTGATAGAGAGGGCTCATGCTGCAGAAGTTTGTGGACACAAATCTCGCATGGGTGGGACCCCACGGCGCCGCAGGGGAAGTGTGTGTGTGTGTGTGGGGGGAATGGCCCAACCCCCAAGGGAGACAGAAGACAACCTGGGAGGAACGGACTGATCATTCCCTGCCCCTCCCTGTGCTGCGAGGGGAGGGATGAAGGGAACAGATCTATGATTAAAGTCAAGAGTGCAAAGAGGCGAGGGGTGGGGGGAAGTAGAAGTGTTTTGATCTGGGGAAGAAAAGCAGCTTGTGAGGAATCGCCAGAACCCCACTGCCCATTCCCTGCCCTTACCCGCACCATGTTGGGGGGGAAGAAGGGAGTAAAATCATGATGAAGTTTAAGTCTCCTAAGTTGGGAGGGGTGGGGGGAAGGTGCTTTAAGACCTGGGCACTTCCTATTCTTATGTCGTTCTGGTTCACCGGGTCTAATAGTTGTAGTAGTAATAAATCACTTTATTTTGTGCTGAATCTGTTTTGCCCATTGCACTAACTGCAGAGTGATCCCTCTGTCCTTATCTCAAGTCCTAAGCCTCCCAATAGATATTTTCTCCCCTTTTTGGTTGAAGGGAGGGTGGTGAGTGAGCGGCTTGGTGCCGGTTTGGCCTCTAGTCAGGGCCTAACCACCACAGTCTTGTGTCAGCTCCATGGTAAAGATGGTAATAATATCTTTATTCTTTTGTCTTTGCTTGCCTGTGTTCCACTTGTGTGCTTCCTTTTCCTTGCCTGTTTCTGTGTCTGAGGAAGATTTTTCCTCTTCAGATGCCTCAGAGAAGAGTGAGCCAATGTGGTTCCCCCAAGCGTGGCCTCACAGCGTATTTCTGGTTATAAGGAAGATCGGTGGTTATGTAGTACAAGCTGGAAGTGTCATCCTTAGGGGTCCTGCTTTGTACTTGAATGTATTGGGTCACGCTTGTTTTCTTACTCTCTAGTTGCCTCAGAGGTGTCCGTTTGTGTGGAACAGTGATGTGGAGGTGGTTTGGGGGAGTGTGGAGAAGCAGCTCTTTGTCGTGTGCAGAAGGAGGCCAGAGCTGTTCAACTTTCGTGTTGTCCTGTTTCGCCTTACCCGGGGAGGGCAGGGCACCTGATGCAGCTGTTTTTGGGGAGATGGTTGGGGACAAAGGAGCAGCTTGTGCTCTTTGTATTTGGGCAGTGTCCTTCTTGGGGAATGCTGTGCTGGTCTGTGCTGGTTGGTTTGGACCACACTGGGTGGTGGTGTTTGAGGTTGCTAAGATGGGTTGGGGTGAAGAAGGCTGTGGTGGTTTGGCCCTGGTTCACTCCACTTTTCAGCCAAAAGAGGGAGAAAATCAGTATCGGGAGGCTTAGGCTTCAGGATAAGGACAGAGGGATCACTGTGCAATTAGTGTCCTGGGGAAAACGGACTCAGCACAAAATAAAGGAAAGTGATGTATTGCACTACAACAACACACCCAGTGAACCAAGAGTTGGGTAATGAGAAGCGCGGTCAGGTCTTAAAGCACCTTCCCCCCACCCCTCCCTTCTTAGGAGACTTAAACTTCATCATGATTTTACTCCCTTCTCTCCACGCAACGTGGCATGGGGAGGAGCAGGGACTGGGGAGTGGGGATCTGGTGGTTCCTCACAAGCTGCTTTCCTCCTCCAGTTCTTAATACTTCTACTCCCCCCTACCCCTCCCTTCTTCATAGACTTTAGTCATAAATTCGATCCCTTCTTCCCCCCATCGTGGCGCAGGGAGGGGCAGGGAATGGGGAATGGGGGTTTTCAGTCCGTTCCTTCCTTCTTAGCAGAGGGGGGGGCATCCCTCACACATCCTTCCCTGGTGCACTGTGTGGTCCCACCCATGGCAGACAATCCTCCACAGACTTCATCATGATTCCTCTCTATGGGGGTATCATCTCCTCACCACGTGCCTCAGCCTGGCTCCCTTCCATGGGGTGCTGAACTTCGGGTCCGGACAGCTCCGACCTGGTCTCCCACAGGCTCAGACGTCCCCTGGCAAACCTGCTGAGGCGTGGATCAATCTCTTCACAGCCTGTAGATGCCTCTGCTCCCTATCCTTATCCATAGGCTGTGGGGGGACACCTCCTCCATGGTCATGTCCATGGGCTGCAGGGGAATCTCTCTCTGGCACCCGGAGTGCCTCATTCTTACCCCCACCCTTAGGGCCTGGCCTTGGTGTCCGTGCGGCTTTTACATCTTCTCACTCCCTTCTCTGGTGGCAAAAAGCCCCTGCCTGCAGGTTTTTTTTCTCCTAAATGTGATTCCCAGGGGCGCTGTGACTGTCACCGATTGTCTCTGCCCTGGTCAGCAGCAACTCTGGGCTTGAATTGGCCGATGTTTACAGTCTGGGGCCTGCAGAGAGCTTCTGGCTGCTGCACGCAGAAGCCATCTGGGCAGCACAGCTTCGCAGACCTGCGACAGAGGCCCGTGTGCTTTATGGAGTGAGACAGGTCTCCGTGGCCACTGGTGTACTGAGCGCAGGCAGGAATGTTCTGGACCAGTTGGAGTAGTTGCAGGAGAGTGATGAGCAGTCCTGAGCATCTCCTGTGTGTTTTGTGGGTTGCTGGTGTTTCCTGAGTGGAGTTGGCAGCACTGGACTGTTGTTCCTTGTCCAAATCTACGTGTGCCTTGGTGAGTTCCTTCCCTGCCTCTCTGTGGGTGCACCTTGTCAGTGCCACCCTGCGTGTCCCCCAGTAATACGGTGGCATTGTGAGGAGGTGGCGGTTTGGAGATGGCTTTTATGTCTTGTCAGTGGGGGTAGGTTTGGGAATGGAGGTGGTGGGTGGTGGGAGAGAGGGGGAGTGTGCAGGGCAGGTAGATGTCAGGTAGATGAATGATGTCCATGGTTTGGCTTTTTTAAAAATAAAATCTTTATTTCCAGCAGGTAAGTGACAAGGAAGCAAATAAGTTAATAAATAATTGTCCAGAACACAGGCGGCATAAATAAATAAATAAATAAATAAATAAATAAATAAATAAACAAATAGCTAGCTAAATAAGTAGAGAAGTAGAGCGGTTCTGTGAGTAATGGTCATTTGGATGCGAGTCCCGCAGTGTCCGTGGGGACCTGCCTCCCTCTGAGCGCAGGTCACATTCCTGAGATGCCAGATTAAGCCATTGATAGAACCCCATCCCCTCTACCCAGCACTTCCCACATCCCCATGAGCATGAGCGCAGCAATGTCCTCCTGCCTGTGCTGCGACCCACAGGTGGTCCCCGTGCCACAGCCTGGCCACAGCCTCAGCGCTGTCCTGCGCGGTTCCCCGCTGGCGCAGGCTTCTGGCTGGAAGAGGTGTGAGCGGTGCTGAGCCATCCCTGGTGGGGCCTGTGTGGCGTCTGCTTGGTCTGTAGCCCGCGGCGTCTCCTGGGGCTGGGCATTTGGCCTGTCTGGGTTTGGTAGAGGGCAGGCATGGCTTGTCTTTTCACCCTCCACAGGAGTGTGTCCAGGTGTCTGAAGCAGGCCTCAGCTTGCCGGCGCACCTGGTCCCAGGCGCAGGCGCTGTAGCTGTGGGTGTGGAGTAAGGTGTTGATGCTGCTGAAGTATCTGTTGATGCTGAGCAGCAGGTTGCGGGGCCCTTGCCTTTGGAAGAGCCTGGTGTTGTCTGGCAGGCATTTCTGTAGGCGGTGGGTGTAATGGTGGAGGTTGTTGAGGAGGTGTTGGCGTGCCTGTGCGTCCCAGTGCTGGGGGGTGTTGGGGCTGCTGAGGTTGTCGAAGAGGTGATCGAGGATTTGTAGGGCGGTGGCGATGGCAGCGTCCCTGTGCGTGTGGCTGGTGTTGAGGAGGTTTTTGGGGAAGACGAGTTCCTCCAGGTTGTGGCAGGACTGTGTTGGTCTGGGAGCCATGGCCCTGAGCAGTTGGAGGCTGTCCCAGGAGAAGGTGTCATCGTGCGGCCGCAGGTGGTGGCAGGCGAAGGAGGTGGTGGCAGCAGCAGCGAGAGCCGTCAGGAGGAGCAGGAGTACCGGGGCGCTGTGCCACGAGTGGAGCTGTGGGGTTGTGAGCTCAGCCATGGTGGGGCTGTGGGTGCTCTGTGGAGGGTGGCGTGCGGGAGCCTGGTGTGGCTGGGTGCTGGTGGTGGCACTGTGCTTGGTGCTGGAGGGAGAGCAGCTTTATGCGGTGCTGTGGCTTTCCTTTCATCATACTTATGGAGACTGGATTTCTATTTCCCATTTTCAGTTTTCGTTTCCTTTTGCTTTCTTATGTGCGTTTTTATTGTTGTAGACAAAGTGTGAGGAGAGGCTGGCTATGCCCAAGTTAAGGAAGCTGGTTCTTTTCCAGGGCTGCTGTTCAATGTGGAGGGGGGGAACTCAGCTCCTGTGCTGTTAGGGTTCAGCAAGAAGACAGCTGCTGAGGCTTCTGGGCAGCTGAGTTTGGGCTGTGTTTCAGAGTTTTCTTATTTTACTTTCTGATGTTATTTTTTTATGAATGAGTTACTACACATTTGCCTTTATTTCTTATTGATAATAATTCTAGTCTGTCAGCCTTTTGGGGTTTTTTTCTTTTCCTTCTTTCTCTTCAGCATTTGCAGCTTTGCAGGTGGAAGCAGTTTTACTCTTCCTGCAAATATATCTATCAGTATTTCTGGGGGGTGGTCTGTCACACAGCCTCTAACTACCCTCCAAGTTACTTGTCTTTGGTGTGTATATTTAGAAATAAATGCATAAATGTCCTGAAGGACTTTTCATCATTTCTACGTACAGTTATTACTATTTCTAGATTTGGGGCTTTCCATTGTGTTTTTTATTTGTTGTAGATATTAGGCAACATGAGGTGTTTGGTAGGTAGGAGCTGCTGGGATTATTTGTCTTAGACTTGCTGACATGCTTAGATCTAGAAAGTGAAAGTGGGCAGAGTTCCAAGTGCAAGTCGTCACTGCCTTAGCTGGGAATTCTCCTGAGGAATCTAACACGTTTTTAACTTAAGTCAACTTCTTAGTGTGCATTTTGACACTGTAAATTCTCACTGTGGGTTTTCTTTGTTTTGTTGTTTGGGTTTTTTTTTAAAATTGATGTTTGTGTGTATTGCATTTAGATACGCTAGATACGCTGCCTTTTCTGTTGGTCTGGTGCAGGCTGCCTTTGTCAGAGCTCTGCCAAATGGCTGGTGCACATGGTACTTAGCAAGCCACCTGGTGGAGCCTAAATCTATTACATCATATCACTTACCATTTTTCAGTCCTTTTCTATCTTGCTTTTTTTACTCTATTCCTGGTGCTTCGGTTTTGACTGTAGGTGCCTTCTCCTGCATGCCTTCCATAGATCAGGAAATTCCCATGGTGCTTGAAGAGCAGAGAATCTCCTGTGAATGGGCATGGAGTGCAAAGATAGGACTGGCTTGAACTTGGAATGAGTGCTAGAGACGTGTGGGAATGGCATATGCAGTGCTGATGTGGTTTCCCCCCACTCAAGGGGCAGTTGGAATAATTGCAATTCTTAGACCCTGTTATCATGTGGTTTTGGGTATATTTTTTCCTGTTTATATAGGAGAATATACTAGTGTATCAGATCCAGCTCTTATCTACCAAATCCTGTTCAGATCTCTTCTCCAAACCTGCTTTTTTTTTTGGCATTTTTCTTGGAAGGAGATGAGAGTGCTGCTTTTGAGTGACCTGCTAAGAGTTTAAATGTGAATTTGGTTGGGTTTTGTTAAGGGATGTCTGCCAGAGTTAATAAGGTGGAATTCCCTGGGAAAGGAAGCAAAGGATGATGACATATGGCACTGTTTCAAGTTACAGAAAGCACATGCAATGCTAAATCTTTGCCAGCTTGTTTTTATGTTCATTCATGGAGGATTGGGTGTAGGAAATGGGGGTGATGCAAGGAAATGCAACCAGCTGGAAGGTGCTGCCAAGTCTGAGAAAGCATTTGAAGTGCTAGGGAATTTGCAGGTAGTTTTGTTGAGTACCAGCCCCAGACATAGAGCTTACCCAGGGAAGGAAGAGCAAACTTCTGGAATGTTTTTCTTCCAAACTGAAGACAAAATGTTGCTTTGTATTTGCTGGCTTGCCCTGTCCTCTCAGAGTACAAGATTTTTAGGGTGATGACCTCCTTACCTTCCTGTAGAGGACCTAGAAGAATGATCTATGGCAGTGGTCTCACACCATCAGTAAATTAACTGGTGAACACTCACCCTCCTTATATTTCTACTTCAAATGTTGTAAAACAGACACAAAATTTAAAAAAAAATTAAAATTTAAAAAATAAAAATTAAAAAAGGGTGAGATAAAGGTTAAACAAACAACATTTTCTTTTTAAAAAACATACTTATTCCTGGCACAAAACTTTTTTGATGCATGTAATACAGAGTTCATAAAGGCTGTCCAGCTCTGTTTCAATTCCAGCTATCAATAAATGATGTTGTCTCTTTCCAAGGATTACTATGGAATTACATTCCCTGCTCCTGCAACCTTGACAGGCAGAGATGGGAGCCTTGCTAACAACCCGTACTCAGGTAAGTGCTATTTAAAGACAAGGATGCAAAGTGAGACGTGCTGGTTTCTAAATGCAGGTCATCCTGCCACTGCTAAAAGAGCAGTCGTTTTCCTCCTCTGTAAACAGTTAAACCCACCAGCCCCAACTAGTCATACAAAACCAAGCACCTCCCTCTAAACCCTGACACTGGTGTTTGTGGTTTTCATCAGTAATTCACACCTGACTACTGCTGGAACCAAGTTGGATAGCCTTGAAGAGTCAGTCCAAAGTTGTTACAGATGTAAACTGCAGTGTCATCTAGTGCCCTTCCTGAGCACATACAGGTGCTGAAACACATCCCATAGCAGAGTCATTCTTCTTGAAAATCTGCTGACTGACTTTCCTTTTATTTGGTACCCCACACCACCCCTCTTCTTCCCCCCACCCCACCCCCAGCAGCTCCCCATACATTGTTACTGCTGGTTTAGCAGTTGTATATTCCCAGCAGGAGCTGCATCAAGCAGGTTCTCCCTCACCTCCCCACATCTAATGGTCTTATTCCCAAAAGCAGGTGGTCTAAGCCCTTCCTCATTCCTGTGCTTACTCTTCATTTATCAGTGTGCAAAGATGTCATTAATGCCATCCAGCATTATCAGCCAGTTGTTTTCATCTACAGCCTTCTGATAACAGCTTACAACAGTAGCCATAGGCATTGTAACTCCTATAATGATTGTATTAAGGGCTGTCATGCTTCCTGGTAACCAAGAAAAAGGGATATTGGCTGGGAATGAGATAGATGTGATGTGTGTCACCTCCCTAAAACACATGTGAACATAGTACCCCGTAGGCAGACAGAAAATGTGAGTGCTCAGGAGTTTTCTCTTTCATTGTCACTCCTCTTGGGAGGCTGCTTTTGGGTTAATAACCAAATTTCCCTTCCTACTTCTTCAATAAGGTGGCCCACGATGCAAGCCTTGCTTTCCTGGCCTTCAGCTACTGTCTCCAGAACTTTGGTGGTGTGAGGAACTGGACATCTAACTAGTCATGCTTGACAAATAAACAGACATTGACAAAAACATGCCCATCACAGCCTGTAAATCCTAACTTGCTTTCAGCTCATGAAGCTCAGCTAATCAGTTTAACTTCCTTCCAGGAGAGTCACACTTTAACCCAACGACCATTTGCTCTTTGGCTATTTACCATACTTCTGCTTTTAGCATATTGCAGTGACCTGGTAGCAATGAATCTTCTCAGAAATAGGTAAGTATTGGTATCTCCATTCTATCAGTGGATTAGCCATGGCATGGAGCTTTGTGCCACAAACAGGCAGTGTCCCTGTGGCTGTCAGGAATAGAGGCTGGGAGAACGCTTCCCATGAACAACTGCAGGCTTTTTCAAGTGTGGGATGTGTTGTCTTCTGTAGTTGTCTACTTGTATTCAGAGGATTTGAGTCCTTTGAGTCCTCCCCTTGAGGAGCAGCTCTGATAGCTTTTCTGGTCTTTCTTTCACAGGTGATGTAACAAAATTTGGCCGTGGGGATTCTGCTTCACCTGCTCCCGCTACCACGCTCGCCCAGCCGCAGCAGAGCCAGACACAGACTCACCACACAACTCAGCAGCCCTTCCTCAACCCGACCCTGCCCCCAGGGTACAGCTACACTGGGTTACCTTACTACGCTGGCGTGCCCGGTGTACCCAGTGCATTCCAGTATGGGCCAACCATGTTTGTAAGTGTGACAGCACAAATGGTAACTCTCCCTTCGTGCGGCTTTGGTTTCACTCTCTCCAGCCCAAGTCTTCTCTCTCTCTTGGAAACGCAGACTGGTTTGGGTTGGAAGGGACCAAGCAGGGACACCTTTCAGTAGACCAGGTTGCCCAAAGCCCCATCCAGCCTGGCCTTGAACCCTGCCGGGAAGGGGGCAGCCACAGCTTCTCTCCCTCATAGGAAGCGTTTCTTCCTTATGGCCAATGTAAATCTGTCCTGTTTCAGTTTACAACTGTTGTGCTTTGTCCTGTTGCTACAAGCACTACTAAAATGTTTGTCCTTATTTTTCTTATAAGCCCCTGTTAAGTATTGCAAGGCCATCATAAAGTCTTCCCAGAGCCAGGGGAGAGTCTCTCCAAGCTGAACAAACCCAACTCTCTCAGGCTGCCTTCATAGCAGAGGTGCTTCAGCCTTCTGATCATCTTTTGACTCACTCCAGCAGCTCCATGTCTGTCTTGTACTGGGTATCCCAGAACTGGATGTAGCACTGCAGGTTGGGGTCTTGTGAGAGCAGTCATCTTTCCCCAGCCTGCAAGGGATCTCCAGAAACATGCAAGCTTGAAAAAACAGCTGCAGTCTCTTCCCCAAGAAAACAGGAAGTTTAAAAGGCCAGAACTTGGAGAGTCCTGCACAGGCTACTGTAAATAGCAGACAGCTGCAGCTCGTGGACTCGGTGTTCCTGAAGGTCCTTACCTGCCTCCAGAGAGTCAAGGGGAGATCCAAAGCTGAGTCAGTGAGCTGGGAGTGTCAAGGATGGAGGAGACCCCATTAAGTCAGAGAGTAGTGCTCATACCCTCAGGAGGGAGAAGGTTATTTGGGAAGAGGTGATGCTTCAGGTAGAAGGTTAGATGAGTTTATTTTAAGGCCACATAGGACATTGGTTTATATAACAGTTTCAGGGCAGGAACTGACACTGTGTTTATTCTGGAGGGAGAAGCTGTGCCTTGCTGGGTCTGTGGGTAGGAATATGCTGCTCACCTGTCCTGCATGAAAGGATGATGCAGCCTGTTTGTAGACAGCTGCACTGTGATCAGGGGGGGCGGCTCCAGGGGAAAGCCTGGGCCTTGCACAGATGCACTACAACAGGCTGGTGGTGCTGGAAGCAGGACTGTGTCCCAGTGCTCCCAGCTCCAGACCGATCTCCCGGGGAGGTGGAGGTGCCTTCCCCACTAGGTGGCATAGGCGGCTTGCATTTAACAGCACCTTTCTCCCTGCCCTTTGTCCAGGTACCTCCGGCGTCTGCTAAACAGCATGGAGTCAGCCTGAACACTGCCTCCACTCCTTTCCAGCAAGCGAGTGGCTATGGGCAGCACAGCTACGGAGCAGGTAGGCTCACTGCCCTGCTTCTCTGGATGCCTGCAGAGCTGCTAGCACCCTGCTAACACCTTGTCTTGTACACACCAGGCTATGACGACTTAACGCAGGGAACGGCAGCTGGAGATTACAGCAAAGGAGGCTACAGTGGGTCATCTCAAGCACAAAACAAATCCGCTGGCACTGGACCTGGGAAAGGTAACACAGGAGGCTTGAGGTTAATCTTGAGTGAGATTTAGCAGGTCAGACTCCCAGTATTGCCAGTGCTGTGCAGCAGACACAGCAGCCAGCTCCAGAAGAGGGCCGCGATCCAAGCTGTTTCTCCATCTCCCGTGTACAAAGCAGTTTGCTAACGGCCCAAGTGGCCCTTCTGAACCTCTCGTGCTTGAACTTGGCACAAGGATTGGTGTGGCTGGTGCACAGCTTTGACCACAGCTGTACACAAAAGAAGTAGTGAGCTGGTGTGCCCTGCAGCAGTGCCGTGACTCTTTCAGCCTGGGCAGTTGTAGTGCTGCTGAAGTGGTCCTCTGCCAAATGTTGACTTGATTTTGAGTTCCTTGGTAGGCACCTGAGCGCTGTGTTGTGCTAAGGAGCAAGCAGGGCTGTTCAGACACTCTGGGCTGTTGTTTCAGCTGCTGTGTGCCCTGTAACTCATCGCATTGTGTGGTGCCTGGAAATGTTTCCTTTGTGACTGTACAGGCTGAAGCATTTGTGCAGCTTATATGAGAGCTTTATTCTGCACATGCTGGTTAGATTTGTATACTGAACTGCTTGGCACTAACTAGTTCTTCCTTGGGCTTAAGCAAATACCAAGCATTTGCTGTGCATTTGAAACACCAACTGGGCTGCCTTTGGCCAAGAGCTGGTCACAGTGTCCTCTCTGGAGTAGTAATCCAGAAACAAGCAACATCCTAGGAAGGTGACAGCCTTAGAGCAGTGCACACCCTCTGAGTCCTGTCCTCTGATTCACTGGCCAAAGAACAGTGGGCTTTATTCTGATCCAAGTGAAATGATTAGAGCCAGTCTTTATAAGACTCTGAATAAGTGTCTGGTTTGAGAATCATCTCACTGGTGAGTGTTTCTGAGCCTGATGTGACACCATCCAGTCCAGGTGGAAGGTGCCTGAATCAGTGATGCTCATTCTTGGTACAGAGGACCGTTGCAGACCTTGGTCTTCTGCAGCATGTGGAAGGAGCTCAGATGTGTAGCAGATGCTGAGCCTCCTAGCTTAGCTCACTACTGGAAAGCTCTTGAATGCTGCAGGAGAGCCAAATGCATCCCTAATCCTAGGGGAAAGCTGGATTTTTGTGAGCTTAAATGAGTGTTTGGTGCAGCCAGCTGCTGCCTGTTGAAGTGCATTTGAATCTATGCAGTAAGTGTTGGTTTGTGGACGTGATTGATCCCAGTGGGCTGGTTTCCTGCTTTGCAGTGGGAGCAAGGAACCCCTTTCCTCTGTGTCCATGTGGGGTGCTGTGGGTCTGAGGGCACGGACAACTCTACCCAGCTGGCCAGCAGCAGCAGCAGGGCCTGCGGTAGTCAACTTTTCATTGTTTTGTGTTCCAGGTGTTTCTGTGACCTCAAGTAACACTGGTGTGCCTGATATCAGTGGCTCAGTCTATAACAAGACTCAGGTGAGTGATACAGGGCCCTCTTCCCTCGTGGCTTGAAGCCAGGCTGATGGCTGCCCTGTGGAGTGCTGGTGGCTGGGTAGTTCCCAGGCTGGTGGGGTGCAGGGTCAGCAGGCTCTGTTGGAGAGCTCCTGGTCTGTCCCTCCCTTCCACTGCTTCCACCCTGTCAGCTCCTGACAGCCGCTGCTGGCATGGGCACAGTGCTCTGTGCTGCCTCACGCTCCCCACTTGTCCTGTGCCCTGGGTACAAAGGAAGTGTGATGGCATCAGTTTTTAGACAAAACAGCCCCCAAAGCAGGTGAGTGAAGAGGCAGTTTGCTGTTTACCCCAGAGACTGGTTAGTACCCCTCACCCCCAGCTCCCAAGGGTCCCTGTCCCATGTTCTCCTGTGGCTGTTGCTCTACGTACAGCTTCCCAGGGAGAGCACGAGCTGTGTGTGCAGTGGGCTTCTGCCCAGCTCATTCCCCCATCCCAACACCTCAGCTGGGGCAGTCGGTGCCTGGCTGTGCTCCATGCTTAGTGGTGGGAAGCCAGCCCTCAGCCACACGCTTCATGTCAAGGGTCAAGCTTTGGCCATGGGGAGGAGAATCTTACTGCCAGTCCTGCTTGTGTTCTTGTTGGGCTGCCCTTGGGTTGGTTGTGTGTTTCCAGGCTGAGCCCCCACAATGTTTAAAGGGCTGAGTTCAGGCATCCCATGTCCCACTGAGTAAAAGGGGGTCAGGGACAGAAGGAACACAGCAGTGGTGGAAATGGGGACACATGAACATTGGAGGCATTAGTGCAGCGACACGGGTGAGAACAGGAGGTGAAACTCAGCTGCTGGAGCGCTCACAGGCCTTTGGGGTGACTTGTCTTGCTCACAGGGTGGGTGAGAGGTTGAGGTGGTGTGTGTTTGGGGCACTCTTGTTCTTGTCTGGTGACTGTGGAGCTGCTCTCTGACGCTGTCCCACTCGCCTCCCGCGCAGACGTTCGACAAGCAGGGATTCCACGCCGGCACGCCGCCCCCCTTCAGCCTGCCCTCTGCCCTCGGATCCACTGGGCCACTGAACCCTGGTGCTGCCCCGGGTTATGCTCCAGCCCCATTTCTCCATATCCTGCCTGCACATCAGCAGCCTCATTCCCAGATGCTGCATCACCATCTTCAACAAGATGGGCAGGTGAGTCGGGCCCTTCTGCTCCTACAGCGTGCCTGGGGGCAGATTGCTCCCACCCACACCCCCACGGGGAATTGGGGAGTGGGGGGGGGGGAGAGGGAGTAGGGGGTGGGATTTGCTTCCTTCTGGTTTTTCCTTTTCCCATTGCCTTGACGGTGATTGTGCACCAACAGCCCCAGTGCTGGTGACCAGTGTGGGGAGGCAACCTCATGCAGTGGTTCAGCAAGGGGAAGTGCAGAGTCCTCTCCTCACCCCTCCTGGGCAGGAACATGCACCCCATGCTGGGGCCAAAGCAGCATCACAGAAAAGGCCTTGGGTCCCTCCCAAGGGAGGGGGGCTTGACTGTGTGTGCTCTGGCCACAGAGGCTGCATCAGGCAGATCGTTGCCAGGAGGTTGAGGGTCGCTGATCCTTCCTCTCTGCTGTGTGTTGTGCTCAGTTCTGGCTCCCCAGTATGAGAGAGACATGGACAAACTGGAGACAGTCCAGCAAAGGGGCCACAAAGATGAGTAGGAGATTGGATTATCTGTCCTGTGAGGAAAGGCTGAGTGCTGGGTCGGTTTAGTCTGGAGAGGACTGAGAGGCAATCTGATCAATACAAACACACACACGAAGGGAAGGTGTAAGGAGGACAGAGCCAGCTCTTCCCAGAGTTGCCCCGTGTCAGGAGCAGAGGCAGTGGGCACACACTGAAACAGGAAGCACTTGTTTTTTGGGGGTGTATGAGGGTGACCAAACACTGCCACAGGTTGCCCATGGAAAGTGTGGGGTCTCCATACTTGGAGATACTCGGAAGGTGTGTGATCTGCCTATAGAGTCAGGAATAGGAAATGACTGACTTCTCTCTCCAGATGTGACATACTCTGTTCACCTTTACTGTCCCCAGTTCTTTCCTTCTCCTTCCTTGTGCCTGAACCCATCCTGGATAGAGGGGCAGTGGGATGCTGTGTCTCTCCTTGGTGTCTCCAGCCATTTATCCTGGATTGTGAGCTGTGGAGACATTGTAGAGCAGAAACTGGTCTGTTCAGGGGGAACATCACTCTGTTGGGAGGGTGTCAGGGCTTCCCCTGGGGGTGGCAGGTCAGGTGGCCATGCCTTCCTGGGAGCACTGATGCCTGTGTCTCTCTCCCATCTCTAGGGTGGATCTGGCCAACGCAACCAACCCAGCACCATGCAGCAAAAGTCTCAGGCTACCAAAACCGCCTATGGCACTTCTCCATACTGGACAAACTAAATCTGAAACTGGGGAGGAGAGAAGAGAATCAAAGGAGATGAGGAAGGGGGAAGGAAAGGAGAAAAAAGAGCGAGAGAAAAAGAAACAAAGACGACGCCCATTCCTGGAATTACGATGAGAAGAAGTAACTGCTCAGCCAAATGCCTGTGTGGGGAGAACTGCAGTCAGCCAGCCATCCTCTGTGTCACTCACCTGCTTTCTCTTTGAGTTGCTGTTGTATGTAATATATTTATGTATGTATTTGTAAATGTTATAGAGCCTAAATGTCGTTTTCTGCATCTTGCAACCTGTTTCTTAGTAGAAAACCTAATTATTCATTTCTCATCTGCACCTTCCTTGCTTTTTTTGCTTTTTTTTTTTTTTTTTTTAAAAGCTCTGTGGGCTTTATAACTCTGTCAAACTGCCTTTTTCTTTTGGAGCTGGAGCCCGTTTATTTAATGCAGTTCTAAATTCAGGCAAAGCAGGAGGCCTACCCACCCCCGGCCACTGACCCCCAGGGTAGAAGAACCAAGGATGTGTCCTGCTTTTAATTTCTGCCCTCAGCCACCCCCAGTAGAGCTGTTACTTTAAAAAAAAAAAAGGAAAAAAAAAAGGAAAACAAAACAAGAAGAAAAAAAAGAAAATGAAAAAAATCAAATGAAAACAATCTCTTGTGGGCCTTCCCCTTTCTTTTTGTCTCCTTCTTTTTCGCTCTTGATGTGAAGATAAATTCTCACAGGCAGTTTGGCCACTGGCCCTGAACTGCAGCCTTTTTGCTTCTTAATTTGTGAATAATTAAAAAATTTTTTTGTATTGGAGGTTTATTTTCTTTCCATAGCAAGAGCTGTGGTGGATGGCTCAATGTGTCCTGGAACCTCCTTTATATCACTAGAGGCAAAAAAACCCAACCAACCAACCTATGTAGCGGTTTCTTAAATAAAAGTATAAGCTGTGTCTTGGGCCTTTTTTTGCCCTGAGCCACCCAGCCCAGGAGAACCAGAGCTCCTGGTTGGAAGCTTCACCTGTCCTTCTCCACTTCTTTCAAAACAGAGACTCTGGAGGCAACTCCTGGTCCTTCTTGTCCTCCACAAAGTGTGGTAAATGTTTTAGGAGTTTCTAGTCCTTCCTCCACCTAATAAAGATCTGAGCAAATCACTGGTGTTTGTTGCGTTTTCAAAGGCTCCAGGAGGAGTTTTGCTTTTACAGCCCGTCCCTTCCCACCTGCTGCAGCACCGAAAGCTGAGCTGGGGGGGGGTAAGAGCAGCAGATGGGTCTGCAGGGATGCTGAATGCTGTCAGCAAGGTGTGTCCACCTCTGTGCCAGGAGCTCACAGGCAGCTGCAGTGGGGCTGGGATCCTGGGCAGCACCCTGGGTCCTTGTGCTCTGAGTCCCTGGGGAGCAGCACTGCCCTCCCTTGCTTTGCCCATGAGGGCCACAGGCACCACCAGGATAGAAAAAGTCAGTGGTGAGGGGTCCTGCCCGAGGCTCATCCTCAGCATCCTGGCCCCCTGCAGCACAGCAGGTGAAGGTGCCCACACAGCAGGCCAGGTGGTTTTTTTTTTTGGGGGGGGGGTGGTTCGTTTTGCACTTCCCCCTTCTGGTTCAAGAGCCACAAGGGGAAAAAAAAAAAATCTGTTCCTACTGAGAATGCCTTTTCCTTAAGAATCACATTTTCCTTAAGAGACATTTTCACCAGCCCTTGGGTCCTGTATGAAGTTGGCCTGGAGGAAATGAGCGTGGCACCTGCCCTCCTCAGACTGAGCAGCACAGGAGGAACTGCACCCCCATTCCTTGGGCCCACTGGTCAGACTGCAGCACCTGCTGCAAGCGCCTGGCAGCTGCTGTCCCACTGCCTCATCTTTGGGGCTGAATGACAACGGGGACAAAAGTGTTTCTGCAGGCTGGGGACTTAAACACCAGCCCATTGGGGGGCTGCACCAGCCCCAGAGCCTGTGGGGATCTCTCACTGATCTGCAGTCAGAGCTGGTGCCCTACAGTCAAGTCTTTGCAGAACAAACCTCCCCAAAGGCTTCTCCACACACACACAGCTTCTCCATTACAGCAGGGCTGCTGCCAGGGTGGGTCAGGCCTTGCTTGTGTGTCTGGGTCCTGAAGCAGCTGGGATTTGCTGAAAGCAACACCTGAGCATTGGTACCAGTGCAGAACAGACCTGAGATGGATTGGCACCCTAAGTCAGCTATGTGCAGACTGCTCCTTTAAACTAAACAGCATCTTCCCCCATTTCCTTCCCAGTTCCAGCAGGGCAATTTCCTCTCTCTGCTGTCACAGGCTGATGGCAGAGTCAAGGTTGCTCAGCTACACTCGGCCACCCAGGGAAACCCAAAACAGAACCCAAACCTACACAAGTGGCAGCCAGGTTTACCCCATGCTGGACTGTTGCTCTTGGCTCCAGTACAGCACCGGCTGCATGCAGGCACTGCTGGCAGCTCTGGTCACCCAGGGGCTAGAAGCCAGGCAGGAGCCAACGTGCCTGATCTAAGCAAGGAGCCCCAGACAACAAACACCATCCCGCTCTGTCCCACTCCCCACCAGAGACGACTCTGGGACTGAGCTCTGCAGGGCCATCATGCTTCCTGCAGCACGGCGGCAAAGCTGCACCACTCAGGCCACAACGTTTCCCTCAGCAGTGGCTGCTCTGCAAATGATGTCCAGTGTAGCAAGTGTGACTCCTGGTTTCACTCAGATGCCAGGAGGCACCGAAAAAAACAACCCCATAAGCTCCTGCTTGACCAGGCAGGCCAAGCACACACCCCCCCCCTCCCCCCCCAAGGGTTGGCAGCGATGACCTCAGGCCCTCCAGCTAGCCTTCTACAGGAGGTCAAACCCATAGCCCAGCAGCAGCTTCCCCTGCTGCCTTGCCTAATGGTTACAGCAGTGCTGTGCTCCTGGCCAGCCTGGGAACAGCCACCAGCAGCACTGAGCCCTGCATCCCTGCTGCACCCATACAAGACCCTGAACCATCTTCCCCCGGTCTACCCCCTTCCCGAGTTTCCAAAGTCAGCTGTAACACCAAAAGCCTTTTGCTTTAGTACTGCTCCAAGTCCCCCCTGTGGCTTTGGGCTCAGGCAGGCAGCTGTCCCACAGCAGCTTTATTTTCCAGTAACTTTAATAGATATTTATGTATTGGCATTGACACCAGGGCAGCGCTGAACTTTGGGATACCTGTTACTGAACGCTTTAAATAACCCATGCAGATAAACCATCGGTTAACAGGGAAGTAACAGTACAGGGATATTTTCATTTCACATTTTTATTAGTAGACAGATGTGCAGAAAAGACAAAATATAACTACTGACGGGGAAGACAACACAAAAATGCATCATTTAAGTCTTTCTGGT
This sequence comes from Laterallus jamaicensis coturniculus, assembly GCA_022605575.1. Classification (NCBI taxonomy): domain Eukaryota; kingdom Metazoa; phylum Chordata; class Aves; order Gruiformes; family Rallidae; genus Laterallus; species Laterallus jamaicensis. Next base: position 802,720 of record JAKCOX010000138.1, read on the forward strand.
AAATTATACTGAAGAAAAAAAAAAAAGAAAGGAAAACATCTGGGATTTCAGCTAAGAAAAAAACTACTAAGAAATCTAGTGTACCCTGCTGGTTTCAGAATGGTTGAAAACTGCATTAGAAGGGGCTTGGAGTTGCAAATGTAAACGCTAATATTGACTGAGACAGGAAAAGAGGGTTAAGAAAAAACCCCAGAATACACAGGAAAGGTAAACATTTTCTCTGCAATCTCTTAAATAGATTCAAAAAAACCCTCATACTTCAGTTTGTATCTCAAAAAAGGAAACCAGCAAGTCAACAAGCAATGACACTGCACAGGACAGTGGGGAAGAGATTAGTCTGGTTAATGTAGGAGCTCTCAAAATAGGTTGGGTTTGGGGTGTTGGTTTTTTTTTTTTGTCTTTAAAAACAGGTAACAGAAGAGTCATGGTAACGCATCTTACAACACCAAGCTTGAAAATACAAGTCACTGGAGAGTATACAGTGAAGACGGTCAAAATTACAAGGGGAATCCTGAAAGATGCAGTATCCTCATTTCAAATCAAGTCACCTGCGCAGCCAGCACTGCCATGCTCTGCTCCTTCACACCCCCCACCCAACAGCCCTCCAAAAGCTGGCTGTTGGTGTCCCCGTCCCAGATCAGCCCTGAGACCAGTCCTGCAGCCAGCAGGCCTAAGTACCCATTTGCCCACACTGGTGCAGGGAGTGAAGCTGGGGCTGCCCCACAAATCCCCTTCAAAAAGCTCTGGTGGGCTGCATCAGTCCCTACTGAAAGGACAAGCTGAAGCAGCCCAGGTGGGACAGTTTGGGAGGTAACATGCAAGCAGGAGCGCAGATCATCACAGGGGACCCTGGGGACAAGGTGTCCCCCCCAACCCAGGCTGCCTTTGCTCTGCCCGGAGCAGGGACTGTCCCTGCTGCAACAACCTCCAACATTCTGAAAACCCATCTGCCTCACTCTCCGGGAGCACAGAACCCCACCACCACCCCCCTCCGCTCCCCCAGGCCGTGCACTGAGCTTGCTCCCTCCCGTCACACTCCCCTGGACAGGCAGGGCAGGCTGGTCAGGGGACAGTTACTCCCACAAAGCCCCCTCCAGGGGCCGCGGCTGGTGACGTACCATTGAAAACCCTGAGATAGATGAAGGTGAGGCATAAGCAAGTGCCCAAGCCCACAGCTCCTGTCAGGGTAACTGCCTCTGTACCTCCGGGAACAGAGGGTCTTGCCCAAGCAGGGCCAGCACCTCAGACCTGCTCCTGGAGGTGACAGGACTCAGTGCAGGGGCGGGGATGGCCGCTGCCCAAAGGATCATGCAAAAGGCCAGCTCAGGCCACGGTACCACAGCTGAAGGAGAGCACACTGCAACAGGGTCAAGGTGCAGAGGGACTGAGGAAGCGGGTGCTGCAGAGACAAGCATGCAGGAGCCCTCCCTGCCCATCAGGGAGGGCCCTAAGCTCTGGCAAGAGCTCCCAAAAACATGCAGGAGGCTGAGCTCAGTGCACCAGCTGAAGCATGCTGCTAAATAGCCTGTAGGACCCCACCTTTGGCCTTTCAGGCTCACAGCCTGAAAGCCCTGTGTACCCCTCTCCTCAGGGGCTGCACACACTCCCATGTCCCCACCAGCCAGGCAGGGCAGAGCCCAGCACACATCCATCCCAGCTGCCACTGCAGGCACACAGGCAGCCTGGACACCCCAGGCAGGCACCAAAGTGAGCACTGACTTCTGCCCACCCCACAGCGCTGCATTTACCAACATGGGACCTACATGAGCAACAGGGGAAGAAAAGGGGGAAAAAAAAGCTCAGGCCAGCACTGGAATTGGGCTTCAGGAAGCAAGGGCTGCAAGCAAGCAATGGGGCAAGAGGGTATCAGTCTCTTCCATTGCCAAAACCAAGTTCAGCATGAACACAGGCCAGCTGGGCAGTGGGATGCACGTCTGTCCCTCTTCCCTCTGGAGAGGGGCACTTGACAGACCTCAGCAGCACAACTAAACTGAACTTTTTCAACCTCAACTTGGTCTGAAAATAAAAAATAAATAGCAACCCAGGGCTCAGTTGTACAGATGTGAAGTGTTAAGTGTTTATTTTAGGGTTCATATCACAAGCTTCTTCCAGAGACAAAGTGGATTGTGCCCTCCAGGGCTCCAGGGGCTACCTATTTCCTGACTTGAGCAGGCAGAAAAAGGAATACTGTACCTTTCAGTAACATCCCATCAAGCTCAAACACACAGTAGCTTTACACTCTCCACCCCACACCTTATAAAGGAAAAGCCACCACCACAAGGCTAAACGAATGTACACACGCTATTATTGTAAATGGAGCAGCTAAACCTTGGCAATTTGCTTTGTGTGGATTTTTTTTTCTTTCCAGTAAATGCTGCACTTGAGCTCCCAAAAACCCAGCTTCCAATGGGTTTGTTCCAGCTTTAAATACATTAAACATCTCGATGCAAGACTGCATTTAATTCAAGAATCTAAATGCGAGCAAACCTCTTTTGCTGTGAGCGTTTCGTAGAGAAGTGAAAAGGGGAGTTTCTTTTTTAAAAAGAAATCGTAATACAGTGATGAAAGGGTTAAACTGCAAGAATTCAGACATTCTGTGGAGGGTCTCTAAGAGGTCCATAAAAAAGGAGCAAACAGATCTGTACAACAGGAGACAGCAGGAGACAGTTGTTTGTTTGTTTGTTTGTTTTATCCCCCCCCACACTTTTTTGCTGGACTGCTGCTAGGTTACCGCTGCTCCCTTCTGGCCTGAGTCGGCAGGGCAGTACAGGGACATAGAGGGAACAGGTCACGACTCCTCGTTGCCAGAGTCATCATCATCGTAACAGTCGGCATCCTCCTCCTCCTCATCTTCGTCATCAATGTCGTCATCATACAAGTCGTCATAAAGCAAATCTGAACTGTTGTCATTGGAAGGCACTTTAGTTTTGATGCAGTACTCAGCCAGCGTAGTGGGGACCTTTACTCCATCCTTCTCTGCCTCGGCTTTGGTAGCCAAAACCTGTTTCCTGTGGGGAGGAGAAGAGAGACATGAGCAGGGCTGTGTGCCAGCAGCAGCAGCACAGCTCCGCTCCCGGCAGCCCAGCCCAGCCCTCCCGGCAGCTCCACGTCAGCAGCGCTTGGCAGAACCGATGCGAGCGGCCTGAGGAGCGGCCCGAGCTCCTCCAGCCCCAGTTCCTCCAGCCCCAGACTGAGCGGCTTGAGGAGCAGCCCAAACTCCTCCAGCCCCAGGCCGAGCAGCCCCAGTTCCTCCAGCCCCAGGCCGAGCGGCCCGAGGAGCTGCCTGAGCTCCTCCAGCCCCAGGCCGAGTGGCCCAAACTCCTCCAGCCCCAGGCCGAGTGGCCCAAACTCCTCCAGCCCCAGGCCGAGTGGCCCAAACTCCTCCAGCCCCAGGCCGAGCGGCCCAAACTCCTCCAGCCCCAGGCCGAGCGGCCCAAACTCCTCCAGCCCCAGGCCGAGCGGCCCGAGGAGCTGCCTGAGCTCCTCCAGCCCCAGGCCGAGTGGCCCAAACTCCTCCAGCCCCAATTCCTCCAGCCCCAGGCTCAGCAGTGCCCGAGCTAACCCCGCAGCACAGGGGCTCTCCGGAACACAGGGCATCAGGTGCTGTACAGAGCTCTGCAGCAGGCACTGGCAGAGCTCTGCAGCATTTGCTGCAGGAGGATGCTCAGGGAGTTTCCTACGAGGACTCAGGGCCTCTGCTACTGATGACTTGGCCCCAGCGTGCTCAGAACTGCAACTCCCACGAGCACCTGGCAGCTTGGAGCTCCCACTGGAAAGAGAGAGCAGCCTGTGCCCCGAATCACAGCCACAACCCCAATGCTGCCCATGGCTGGCAGGAGACAAGTGTTGCCCAGCACCCCAGGACAGGCTCTGTGAACTGTGCAGCCCATGCTACCTCCCAGCAGGGAGAGGGGCAGACAGCAGCCTGTCCCATCACTCCACCCAACAGCCCATCAGCTGCCATGCTCTGCTCTTGGGGTACATCCAGCTGCACAGGAGCCAAGGGAGCAGGAGGGGGACCAAGACACCCTTGCCAGTGAGGTTCTCTGCACAGACCAACTGCCCTGCATAGCTCCAGACAGGGGTCTTGATCCCATGAAATGTAATAATGCTGAGTAGACTGATATAGATGTAAATTAAGAGACAATTAATTCACTTGAAGAATTTGTGTGTTTTGAGAACAGAAAGTATTTGAGTGTTTTGAGAATCAACAGCAGCTGCATGTTTTGAGAATAGATTTGTTTTGGATTTCAGTAGAACATGGCTGTAATCCTGCAGGCCCAGCTAGCAGAGTCAATGCAGATGTCGCTGTGCCCCAGGCAAGCACACAGCAGTGCCTGCTGCAGCACAGACCACCCATCACTGCTGTCCAGTGATCTGGCTCAAGTTTGCATCACCCCACTACAGCACCTAGTGAACCAGGAGCTTCTCAGCAAAGGACAGTCAAGATGGGGCAGTGCTCCCAGCTAATCAAACCCAGCTCTGCAAACCCTTGCCAAATCCTGCTGGTATTCCTTCAACTTGCAGGGACAAGATGATGATTCATGAGTGCATTAAGCACAGGATTAGTAGGGTGCAGTCAGAGTGAATCGAATCAGGGAACACAAGCAGCACTCAAAAGCAGACAGGGACTTCGACTGGGATTCACCAGCAGCCAATAGATTTTTTGCAGAGCATCCTGCCAGATTAGTCTGAGAAGAGAACAATTCAAAGACCTGCTCCAAAAAGAAAAACCTAGAGGGAGTGGAAGCACAGACTTGGAATAAGACAGCGAGACTCATTTCCAAAGCTGCAAACCAGGGTGAGAAGCCTCCAGTTTCAGCAAATCCTGCAAACAGCCTGTTTTCTGGGGATTCAGAGCAGGAGGCTGGTAGCAGAGCATCGCAGGTGGCAAAGCTTACCTTATGATTTCAGCATACTCCTTGTCTTTCCCTTTACTGTCCCTCCATTTCCTGAACATGACTGATGCATCCACGTTGGCAGGAGAGAAGGTGTTGGGTTCATTCAGCAAGGAGATTACACTCAGTAAGATAGTCCTGGAAAAGGCAACCATGACAGCAGCGTCAGAGCTAATGCACTCATGGGTTCTGGGTGGCAAAGGCTTCCTTTAGGTGATGCATCAGAACCCTGATGAAGGTAGAAACTTAAGCTAAGAGTAACACCTGCAGCCAGAGCATGTGTTCATGAACTTCAGCAGGCAGCACGATACAAACCTTGGGGATCTCACCTGACCATGGACCATCATGCCTGTGCATCTGCTTCAGTGTGACAGGGCAACAAGCAAAGCCAGGGCCAGACCAAATTCAGCTTGTCCACACCACCCATGGAGGGAGCAGGGCTGGCAGCCTGCTTGCTGAGCCTGCTCCTGCCAACATGCAGCCTCCCAGCAGGAAGCCAGGCTCTTTGCCTGCCCAGTGGAGGGAGAAGGGCTACCACCACCACCCAAGGCCATCAGATAAGGCTTGCTTTCATCAGATAAGGCACTGGTTTCCCTGCCCCACAGGGTGTTAAGAGATTGAAGCTGTGGGCAGGTCTTGCTTCTCCTCAGCTCATGCTGCCAGAGCAGCACTTGAGCGCTGCAAAGGGATGACAGCACAGGTATTTTTCAACACCCAGGCAAGCTGCCAAGGGCCTGGCAGAATTGGGCTGCTGGTACTCCTCAAAGCCAGCATGAGCCAGCCACACAACCCCAGTGGACAGACAGCCTTCCTGATTTCTAGCAGGGGCACACAGCTAGCTCACTGCCTCGATCCACAGGCATTTTCCAGGGCCAAACACCACCCCCCTCACCCAGCCCCTTCTACCCTCCTCCTGCACTTCCTACAGCCCTCTGGGCTTCAGAGATTCAGCCTTTTGCTCCTCACACGGTGCCACAACCAGCATAAAACTCGACAGCAAGTCACACCCAGCAGCTCTGTGCACCCAGCACCCACCACAACAGCCTCACGTGTCTCAGGGGGTCCTGTGGGGAACAGCTTTTGATTTAAGTGGAAGGGAAGAAAGAAAAAAAAAAAGACAAAGACTAGGTCTTGAAATACAGGAGCACACAGCAACTGCTTTGCAGAACCTGATTAAGGGAGAGTACAGCTCCTGCTGTACTTGCACTGATTTAGGGGCACACTGAGAGCAGTGGATGCTGAGCACATCGACCAGATGATATATCTGGGATATAATTCCAGGAAACACTCAGTCATTTGGACACTGAGCTTCTTGAAGCATTTTGAAACTCAACACCTCTATTTAGGCAGACTGCTCAGCACAGCTATCAGGGCAGTCTTATACAACTTATTTTCCAAATACCATAATTCTGCAGGAAAAGAAAACAGTAGCTCTAGAAAAAGTGATCTGCTCAGACCAGAATAACAGGCAGAGAAGAGACCATCTACTACTTCAAGACTTCATTCAAAAGCCTTTGATTCTCAGCATTCAGGCTGTAAACCCAGCATGTCAGCTCCAGCATCATCAGTACAGCAGCTCTACTGTAGAGCAAGCAAAGTTTAGGGAAGGTCGAGGACAGGAATTCCTATGTGGATTTAGCATCTGCTCTACTGCACTTCCACTGCAGTGCTCCTGACTCCAGAGCCACTGCAAAGCTCCTTAAAGACATCAAGGCAACCCTAAGGGGTGAAGCTCTCTGCATTCCTCCTTCCCAACCTGTGTGTTAGATTCTGATGCCTCAAGAGCTGGACCATCTGCTCTGACACAAACCCTCCTGCTGTGGGTGAACAAGGTGTAGTATCAGGAAGGGATCCCAGCAGATGGGACCTGACAGGACAACAGCTGCAAAGGGAAGTTTAACTGTGAGAGACTGGAAACTTCACCAGCATCAGACAGGAGCTGCACTGGGCTGGGTACAGCCTGACCCTCTGCAGTACTGTCAGGGATCTGTTTCTCTCTCAGGTGAGGTTGCTCCAGCATGTTGTTTCATGCAGATTGATGTTGTGAGTGGTGATTTCCAGCCTGCCTTCTGCTTTCTTAGGTCCCTACCTAATTCTGGGAAACAATTAGCATTTAAGTGTTTACATCACTGTTGTCTGTAGCACAAGTCCCTTTAGCAGCAGGAGAGTGCAGCCAGTGGAAGGTCCAAGGAAACAGAGCTGTTTGGTGCACTGTTCTCTCCATGTATCAACAGAATGCTCAGACAGATGAGCTTAATCCAGCACAGACATGATGTAGGCTAGCTAGGGCTCCCAACCAGAACATCCCCTCATGTACCTTGCTGGAAAAGGCTAATTTTTTTGTTCAAGCTGCTACCTCACATTGTAGCCTCAGAGCACCTTCAGAGGTGCACTACCTTGGGCCTCAAAGCAAGTCCTGAGGCGACAAGGCACCCCAGGAGAACTGGTTCACAGAATCACAGAGTTGTAGGGGTTGGAAGGGACCTCAAGAGATCATGGGGTCCAACCCCCCTGCCAAAGCAGCTCCCCAGCTCATACAGCACAGACAGGTGTCCAGACAACAGGACTCATTTCTGGAACACCTTCATAGACACCTCAGGGCCAAAGAGCAGGGCCCTGAGTGTGTGTCACACCCCTTGTCATGCACCACTGTATGGTTCAGTGAGAAACAGCACTGTGTAGTCCCACTTCTGCATATTCTGTTCTAAATCCTTTTGTTGTTCTTTCCTCCTCCCTTTGCTGCCCCAGTAAACTGTCCTTATCCCACCCCACAAGGTTTTCCTGTGTCTCCCCATTCTTCTCTCCATCCCAGCAAGTGTAAGCAGTCAGCCACATGGTGCTCACGTGCCAGCTGGGGCTGAACCACAACTGGGGGGGCTTGCACAGCATTGACTTCATGTGGAGAGGAAGTGCTCTGTTCACATATTGTGTGTCTGTGCACGTGTCCAAATAATCTGTATCTCAACCCACAAGTCCCCTCATTTTCCCCCCTTCCAATTCTCTCCCTGATCCCACCAGGAGTGGTGTGAACAAGGGACTGCACAGTGGCATTGCTGGCCAGGGCTTAAACACAACACCTCTCCAGATATTTCAGCCACAGTCACCTGTAGTAAGCAATACTTCACAGGATTTATAAAACTCAGCAGCTGAAGAGAAGCCCAAGGTTACACATACAGCTCATGACAAGTGCACTCCCATCCCACAACCTTCAGCCCTGCTGCCTGCTGCCTGACACTCTGGAGCTGTGCAGAGGCAGATGGGACCCCAGCAAGATGCATTTCTCTCTCCAGTTAGCCCAATGCTGTTGCTGGTAGCAGGCTAGGAGCAAAGGACAAGTTTTACTTATTTGCTGAACAGCCAAGGAATGTTTCCTCCCCAAATGTCACCCTTGAGCACAACATGTTCCAAGAGTAAGCCCTGAAAAGGGAGAGCAGAAATCAGAACTAGCACCATGACAAGCCTCACGTCAATCTTTGGGGCTGCATATAATGAAACTCTCAATATGTATGCAAAAATTCATGCCCTGAGCTGTTTCCTGAGTTGAGGCTTGTCACCTAGTCAGTTTATTGGCAGCATCTTGTAAGGAGAATGAAATTGAGTTGGTGTTTAAAGTGGACAGCTTAGCCTTGAATGCCTCCAGTGCTTAGTGATCCTTCAGGGGTTGTTTTTTTTTGGCAGGAAGAAAGCTACCTGGCTAACTACTTGTGATACCATGGCTGCAGGGCAGGAGACAGACAAATACTCAACAGCCAACAGGAGGCAGGATCATGCACAAAGTTACTCCCACTGAGCCTGAATATTCAAAAGTGTTCTTTTCCAGGAGCAGTTTCTTGGTGGAGTTTGAAAGACCCAAGCATAGTGTAACATCAGCCAAGAAAGGCATTTGAGACAAAGCATACTCTTAGAGCAGAAGTATTAGCTGCTGGAGTGACTTCAGAGGGCCACAAAGATGGTCAGAGGGGTGGGGCACCCCCTCCTGTGAGGACAGGCTGAGAGCATTGGGCTTGTTCAGCCTGGAGAAGACTCCATGAAGACTTCACCAGTCTTCCAGTAGCTGCAGAGGGGCCAGGAAAGCTGGAGAGGGACTGGTTACAAGGGCAGGGAGTGACAGGACAAGGGGGAATGGGTGGATTTAGATTAGGTATTAGGAAAAAATTCTTCAGTGGTGAGGCACTGGAACAGGTTGCCCAGAGAAGTTGTGGACACCCCTTCCCTGTTCAAAGCCAGGTTGGAGGGGGCTTTGGGCAACCTGGTCTGGTGGAGGGTGTCCCTGCCCATGACAGGGGAGCTGGAACTAGATGGTCTTTGAGGTCACATCCAACCCAAACCTGTGATTCCATGAAGCCCTGTGAACAAGACAGCTCATATTGTTAGTCCAGTATCAGGACACACTCCAATGTCTCCAGGCAGCTTGCTAAGTGTGGTTCCCACTCATTTCAAGCCCTAGAATTCCCCAAGCCTTAAATCCCCTTCCAATCACCTCCCAAAGCAGGCCTTAGCATCCCCCAGCATACACCTTAGTCTCAGAGAGACAAGAGGCCTCAGAGGTCATTGTTTTACATCAGATTTGCAGTTACCTGACATTTTGAGTAGGGTTCCACCTCTCAGATGGCAGCTCTCCACTTTGTGGGTCATCTACAGGTGGGTGAAGAATTGAAATACATACATCTCCATTCTGCAAGACAGAAACAAAGAGTTAGGCTTATCCTGGCTTGAGGAAGGGGTCTGACCACTCAACTCCAACACTCTGGCTATGTTCTGAGCAGTTTGAACTTTGTTATGAACATCCCAAGTGAGAGTAAAAATATCCAAGGACTAGGAATGGTTCTCAATTCTTCCTGGGTCTATTCAACTGCACACTCCAGTTTCCCTTCCTCAAAAGAGTCAGTCTGCAAACTGGGACAAAATCTGAAGTACAGATGTTTGAAGAATGTAGCAGAGGAAACAAAAATAAAGTCACAGAAAACTAAACTGGCCTCTCCATAGCAAGGACTGCCACAGTAATCAAAACAGGCTTCAGTCACAGGAGACCCAAAGTAGGGTTAACAGTGTTTGTTCCCAGTGGTAGCCGAGTTAGCTACAGGTATTTTAGAATTGGAAGGGTTTAGCACTCTTTGCTAGTTAACGTATCAAAATAATGCTTCTCCCAAGACACAAGGCTGAACAGATGGGGTGGGGCAGCCTTCCAACAGCTGTGTCCCAGGGGAACAGTGTAAGTACCAGGTGAAAAAGCAAGAGATGCTCTCTGAAGGTTTCACTGGAAATGCCTTCCAGCATGCAAGAGGAAGAATATTTTGGCAGCATGTGGAAGCCACACAGCCACATAATCCTCAATCTGTGTTTTACTCACCAGTGTCAAAGCCTGAATATACATTTAAAGCTGCAGATCAGTTCTGTTTGAGACTGGAGGCTGGCAGATCCCCATGCACCTAGTCTCAGACACATCCTCAGGACTCTCCAAGGCCGCTCAACATGGAGGAACCAGAGCACAGAGCAGTGCTGCTCACAGTGATAACACCCTTTGAGCCCCAGCCAGTATCAGATAGCCCCAGCTACAGATAGCAGCAGCTCACCTAAAGGGCCTTCCAGACACTTCAACTCACCTTGATTAACAGAGACATTTGCTTTATAGCCAAACAACATCCTTCAACACTGGAGGCTTCTGATCACTATCCAGATTTCAGTGGCTCACTAACCCTGCCAGGTATGCTAATCTAGCAAGCCCTCATCATTTTGAGGCAAGATTTTGTCAAGAACATACCTACACACAGCAATATAGCACCTGGAGCTGCTGAATACCCAAGTGCTGCTGGAACAGTTAACCATGACAAGACAGCTTCCTTTCTAGGGCTCCAACAGGCTTATGCAATCTAGAAATATTTAATATCATTTCAACATGAAGTCAACCTTGCTAGTGTTAGATTCTGTTCACAGCCTATTTGGCTTCATTTTCCATGAGTTTACCCAGTTTTTCCTTTAACCATCTCCTGGGAGGATGCAGTGCTGCTGGCCAGGAGACAGCACCACAGCACTTGGGGAAGTTCCTCAGACAATGAGGTCAGCAGCATGTGGACAAGCAGCTACTTTGCAATAAGAAAATATAGAACAAAGTGAGGATGTGAGAAGTTTCCCTCTTGGAGCAATGTTAGGTGATTGGGAGTTCAAGCAGGGCAGCGTGGAGCCTTGTGAGATCAGCACAAGGCTTTAGGGAGCAGCTTAGTTAGTGGAGGAGTTTTCCCTAGATATATTTTTTGAAAGACATTAACAAGGAGGATAGGGTATTCATCTGGCAGGGGGAAAACAGCCTATACTTCTGTTAGAGCTGAGAGTAGTGTCACTCAAATAAGTGAATGCAGTGTTACTGAAATTCAACTAGATGACCCAAGTAAACCAGAGATGAGGAAAAGACAAAAGTTACTGAAGTTTCAGTGCCAGGGACTGGAACATCACCCTCAACCTCTCCACCTGGTCCCACCAGCAGATTCTGTAAACTACTACTTTCTTTTATCTTCCTTGCACTACAAGGAACACTCAAACCTCAAGCCCTTTGCTGACATACTCTCAGTTTCATTTGGAGTTATCCCAGTGCCTCACTTTCATTGCTTAAATGTTGATCCCAAAACAACCTGCAAGCTGCTTCAGATTGCCTCAGCTCCCAGAAATGCAGCTGGAAACAAAGTACAAAGCTGAGTGCTAGAGTATTTGAAGAGTAACACCAAAATACCTCCATGAAGCTTTGGGTTAGTTTCCCCTCCTACCTTCAGTTGTTTCTAGAGTCAGTTTTTCATCTTTCCCACCAGGGCTGGAAGAGACTCTTTTCATGACTCATTCTGATATAATTTCAGTAACCATTTCCCACTCACCTGCTGCATAAGTATTTCTGGATTCAGTATCAACATCCACCTTATGGATTGATCTGCAATAATCTGCAGGGCTCAAACTTGTCTTTATGTGTACAACAGACTCCCATGTAACTGAAATAGAGCCTTAAGAGAAACACCATCCATGGCTACAGGCAAGATTCAGTGCCAAGTCCAAAATTCAAGTCAGAAGACTGTCAGGTGGCTGTTTACAGGATGTCCCTGGGAAATCCTCCTGCCATCACTGTGGGTTTTCACCACCACATCTGAAGCACATTCATTCCAGGCTGGACATTTAGGATCAAGTTTGTTAGAAAAGGGCCTTCCAAGCCTAAGGCAGCAACTAAAGCTACCTATCACTTCCTCACTGCAAGGAAGAAAAGTGACATTCCAGTTTTGAAGTGGACCCAAAGAAAGCCTGCAGAACCTCTCATAGGAAGACCTGATCAGGTGACAGAGCTGTACCACCAGTAACATTCTGAAAGGCCTCTAGTTCCTCAAAGCTTTCAATTTAGTCAGTCTTTGCAGGCTGACACTTGTCTAGGATATCCTGGACAACTTAGCCATGATTCCACTGGCCTCTAAAAGAAAAATTTTGAGCCAAAACAGGTCTTCAGCCTTCAAATACAGCTCTGTGAAGTTTGGTGATCTTGAACCAACTGCTGCTGTATGTAATCATTCTCCTTCCAGATCTGCTATGCAGTTGTATCATGATGCAATTACAGACTGGACAGCCCACAGCATGACCCTCCAAACACAACCCACACATGCACTGAACTAAGGGTCATTTCAAACTGATTAGCAGACATTAAGTCCAGATGTATCTGTTCAGTCTGGTCCCAGGGTGACCCTTCTAGGCATGATTACTCCTGAACCTGGACTCCAGCCCAGCTCTGTTTCCTTCTGCTGTCAGTGCATCCCAAGTCTAAGTTCCTTATTTTGTAGGGCTGCTGTCTTTATTTACCTCAGTACCCAGTTTTGCAGGATATGTTCAAATTAAAGTGTAGGTGAACTGTGTACATATAACAACTAGTTGTAAAAGTACCACAGTAGGGTAAGACCCACACACCAGTCTTGACCTAAGAATCCTCTAAAGCTGCCAACACTCAGGGCATGGTGTTGCAGCTGCCTGCTGCACTTGCAGGTGAGAGAACAGCTCCATCCCTGATTACAAGAACAGAATCTCCTACAACATTTAGGTTTAACTGTTCAACCATGAAGTGGACATTTAACACCATTAACCACTTTAGTTTTGGCCAGAGACATTTAGTACCTTCAATACTTCCACAAGTTTAAGTAAATAGAAAACAAACAAATGTTCTCATGTGCCTGAGATTATTTTAAAAAAAACACACCTTACCTCATAAATGTTGGGATGCCACATTTTAGTAAGGAATCTGAAGGTAGGTGGTGAATATGGATAGTCAATAGGAAATTTAATGTGAGCCTGGAAGAAAGAAAAGTATTTTAGCTACAAAACCAGAACCACAATCAGATAACAAGCAACCATTACAAAGTGGAGAAAACAATTTGCAATAAGGCCATTCAGTTATTCATTTGCTGTGCCAATGCCCGTATGTCCCCACAGTATAAACTTTACACAAATTTCTTATAAGCAAAACATTAAACTGAAGAATTTGATCATCAGGATTGACATGGGCTGGCTCATGCTCAGAAAACAAACCAAGAGGCATCTACCAAATCTTAATTCAAGAAGCAGTACCCAACAACTGTTGATAAAACAGGGTAAAATAAGTTTGAAAAGCTGGAACTCAGAATACTACTGCAGCCTTCCTGGGTTTCAGAAGCAGGCTAAGAAAGTTTGCTAAGGTGAATAGATGTGTTTTACATTTGTCAGTGTAAAGATTTTGAACTACTCATTCTACATGGGGGAGAAAAGTTGTTAGACACTTGCTCTACTGAGATCCAAAGGTCTGGCTTTCTTTGTGCATGAGTTAGACTGGTCCTCGTACCTGCATTCCTAATACTACATTCCTTGCCACCACGAGCACTTCCCAAGTCTGAACACCATCTGTGTCTGTTTAATAAGTCAGTGCAACTTGATGAACCAAATACTGATGGGCAGTGACAGCAAACATTACTTTGCAGTGCCTGTGAGGTCACCAGCCAGCTGTGGGGCAAGACTCTGAGAGCTGAGTCAGCTGTGGGAGGACTGCAGAGATCCCAGCACTGGATATTAATTTCTCTGTGCTGTCCTGCCATTCACAGCAGCCAGAAAAGCCAGCCACTAGGAAAGAGTGCTGAATCTGGACTGATAAAGTGCCAAAACCACTCTGAACAGGTGATCACAATCACAGAGTTGTAGGGGTTGGAAGGGACCTCCAGAGACCATCAGGTCCAACCCCCCTGCCAAAGCAGCTCCCCAGCTCATACTGCACAGATAGGTGTCCAGATGGGTCTGGAATCCCTCCAGAGAAGGAGACTCCACACCCCCTGGGCAGCCTGTCCCAGGGCTCTGGCACCCTTACTGTGAAGTTTTTCTTCTGCGTATTGGTGTGGAACTTCCTGTGCTCCAACTTGAGGCCATTGCCCCTTGTCCTGTCCCCACAGAGCACTGAGAAGAGGCTGCCCATTTCCCTCTACCTCCCACAGTTCAGGTATTTATAATCATCAGTAAGATCCCCTCTTAGCCTTCTTTTCTCAAAGCTGAACAGCCCCAGATCTTTCAGCCTTTCCTCACAGGGGAGATGCTCCAGTCACACACTCCTTGCTCTGGAGCACAAACCCTTTCTGTGGCACAACTCAACCACCCAAAGTCCCAGCACCACTCTAGCATGGGACCTTCACAGAAGCTATCTCCTGCCCCTGTGCCAATCCAGGCTCACATGTGACAGAGTACAAGAATAGATCCCAAAAGCAAGATACACATGGCAAGAGCAGAATCTCAGGTCACCCCTTCTTCCCACTTCCATGCCACTTGGACACAGAGCCTTATTCGACAGGACAAACTATAGGAAGTTTTACTCCTAGAAACATAAACAGGCAAACAATTTGGATTACTGAGGCATTAAGTACCTGGCCACAGTTTTAATCCCCTGCCTTGCAACCCACGTTTTATAGGCCAGAGTGCCAGGTAGCCAAGGAAAGGTTTCATGTTCACCTCCATGAAACAAATTCAGCAGCTCACGTGGCTTGACATTCCCTGCATGCCCACTCACGATCCTGCTTGCCTGTGGGTACACCATAGCAGCACCAGCACCTCACCCAGGCTTTGCCACAGCACCCTCACAGCCAAGATTTATGATCCTCTTAACCCCAGCCCACAGTTTGTCAGTTACACGAAGGGCACTGCTCCAGGAGCAGCAGAGGGAGTGCTTCTTGTCACCACTCCGCTGCAGGAGAGCACAGCTGTTGCTGCAGAGCCAGGCATGTCCTTCCTGCATGCCCCCCCCCTGCACCAGGCACCCAGATTTACCAAGAGTAGAGCAGATTCACTCCAGCTCCAGCGAGCTGCAGACTCCTCTGGACAGGCTTTCCCAAGAATGCCTGTTCCTGTGGCTACGTGCAGTTTCATGAGATCTTAGACATAAAGCAGCCTGAGATTAAAAAATGCAAGAGACAACGAAACTCCCAGCTGAGCTAGCTACAGGATTTCTTGGCAGAACCCATACAGCGTCTACATACATACAGTATCTAGGCAACAAGAAAGTATATGCCAATAGCACGCTTGCATTGCCATCTGCATATCCCACATACAGGATCAAGCAGCTGAGGAAACAGGCCTCGTTTCTCTCAGCAAAACCCCTCTGCTCTCAAACTGTTCAACCCTGAGGGTTTTCTCTCAAGACCACCACTGCAAAGGCTGAGCCTGGAGCGCCAGCTGCTGTCTCCCTGTGATGCTGACCCATGCAGAAGCAGGAAGACTGTTTCCAACTTCTAAACCCTGTTTTGCAGTCGCAGCTCTGTATCAGGAAGGGGCTACCTACTTGCAATAACAATAATGCAGTTAAATAAAGCTGGTGTTTTGTGACACGAAGGATGGCTCTGGCAGAGAGCACAACTGCAGAGAAGGGTGAGAAGCTTTTCTTCACGTGTGGAAGCAGCTAAGACCCAAGCTTGCCTGCAACTAGCTATGTGTCTAAAGATACCAGAGACATTACTGAAGCCATTTCCAACAGGCCTGCAAGAGTTTAGCACATTGAGATGCTGTACTAGTTTCAGAGCCCAAAGCCACCAAACTAGGAAACCCCACAGCACTGGTAGGGATTTTTTTCATACTAGAAAAACCACCCACACTTTCAGGTCCCTATGCTGAGGTCATTAGAAAATTGAAAAGTGAAACCAAATGCCTTTCTAGGACATTACAAACAGGTCCCAGAGAATTGTTCTGCCTCTCTTCTGTAAGGGAAATCACAGGAAGTGATGTAAACCCTCTCTACTCTCACTGAATGCTATTTGAGTTTCTGAGTGGGTTAGGCAAGCTAGGAATTTCCAAGGCAAGCTGCAGGGCTGCTTACAAAGATGGAGCAAGATCTATAGTTAAAGATCAAGTTTGGGGTTTTTCCCCCCCACACTAAAAGCCTAGTGCTAAACATGTTAGCAGAGAAAGAGATCAAATTAGGCAATAAGCTTCTTTAAATAAAGCAGTGCCTAACAGAAAGTTACACACACACACACACATGTGGTTTCACTGATGCAAGGCAAATCAGTTATCTAAGCTTGTTTCTGTTTAGGTTTGGCAAGGCACCACGAGGTACAAGAGAGAGGGGCAGAGTTTCAGGGCAGTTTGTTGTTGGTTCAGTTACAGCCAAACTAATTTAGGAGGGCAAACAAAGCAACTCATTCCCCCACTTACACATACCCACCATTACTGCATTCACCATGTGTTTGACTCCTCTAGCTGAGCTTAAATTGAACAGAAATAATCTTATTTCAGTGTCCTGATTTTAGCTACTAGCTCATCTTGCCTCTTTGATACCAACCAGTGTCAGTGCCACCAACCCATTCCCCTCCTTCCCCAATTTATAACTAGTCATATATTTACAGACCCAAGAAATAAGAAGCTCCTCTGGTGTTATGAGGATTTAGACAAGCCTGGCAGAAGATTCAGCCATTTACAGGCATACACAGCTACCATACAGAAACTTCAACCCCTAAATTACATCAATAACACATTTTAAGAACATTGCTACCAGCAGTGCTGCTTTGCTTCCTATTTTACTGCCTTACTCCCATGCATCCACACTGGGGACTCCACTTCAGGTTTGTTATTTTTCTTCTATTTGGAGACATAACAAAAAAAAAAAATCTATGCATGGTAGAAAAATAAAGCCTTATTAGATACTGTGGTGTTTGCCTGAAAATACAAACCCAATGCATGTATCAACCACTGAACTAAGTCCTGATTCAGTCACTGTGAATAGTTACTACGGTGACTTTGTTTTGGAGATGTTGGCATGAACTTGACTGAACACTTACATACTAATATTATCTCCCTCTCAGTGGGAAGCACTAACACAGGCAGAACTCCCTTCTAGCCTCAGCTGTCTAGAAACTCAGTATCTATTCCAGCCTAGCTGTATATGACACTTCTGTAGTCTGACACAGATTTCTTCTCCTCTCAAGGTGACAAATCTAGATCCCTGACTTTTAGACAGCAAGGGCAGGAGTAGTGAATCCATCCTTTCTTCTTCCCACTGCACAGAGGCCTTGGGGAGAAGAGCACACGTTTCCTGGAAATCTACCAGCATCACAACTCACCTGACTGGAGGAAATCAGGAGCAGCAGCAGCTTTTACAGTGGCAAACAGAAACAAAAACTGCTTCATGTTTCTACAAGTGCCAGTTAAAGATAGTTTTTATTTTAAAATGTTTCAACTGTAATGCAAGCCCTATGAAAACACCAGTACTGAGCTTTGTTTTGCAAACTGTGTTTGATTTCAAATAGCATGTAAACAGTTGAGTTTAAACTATTTTGGGGTGGGGTTTTTTTGTCATTATTTTCTACAGTCAACCAGACAAGCTTCTACTGACTTGGTGTGCAGATATCAGCAAGGTGTTGTACTGATCCCCTACCCTGCCCCAGAGACAGTCACAGCACTTGCAGACAGCACAAGGCCTCTTCATTCCTTTTCCTGAGCAATGAGCAATGAGCAGGCTCCTCACTGTGCAAATCATCACTTCCAGTAGCTGCATGCCTAAGGAATGGCTCCTGCCAGCATGCTACTAACAAAGCCATACATCTAACATAAGAGAGCCAGCAGGAACAGGAACTACTGACCACTGCTGGGTTAAATGTTACTATCTAATCCCACAAAATGCCTTTTACTGCTTCTAGTGCATCAGGCATTTATACAATTCCTGTAATGGGTTCTGCCCTTCCACATTAAGCCTGGATTAGTGCATGCAGTGTTACATACTATGTACTGGAAAACATGTTCAGTAGAGGTCAGCACTAAGAGCCAGTAGTCTGTGTCTCACCTCAATGATGTTTAAAGTCACCTGGGTACCATCCAGCTCCAGAACCTGAAAAGCAGCATTAAAGCTAGCTACATTGCACTGTCAACTATTTGACAAGATGAAAATGAACATAGGTCCAACAATGCCATTTATTTCAGCTCCACATGACTCAGGACATAAGTAACTACTTGTGTCAGAGCTGGACTGGTAATTTAGTCCCAGTTCTGGCCTCAGCTCCTCGCAGCACTGCAACAATGCTTATTGACATTCACTGTAGAGAACTGGACCACATCTCTGACCCAAC
Organism: Laterallus jamaicensis coturniculus; assembly: GCA_022605575.1. NCBI lineage: Eukaryota > Metazoa > Chordata > Aves > Gruiformes > Rallidae > Laterallus > Laterallus jamaicensis. The sequence goes on from JAKCOX010000138.1 coordinate 821,201, forward strand.
TCAGAAGATGAATGGCCACGTGAATTAATTTGTGTGAGTCCTGAAAACTCCTTTGCTGCTGCAGCAGCTGTATGAACAGCAAGAGCAGCAAACCCCTTATATTCTGCATTACCTGCACTGTTTCATAAGGAATTTTCATCAAAAAGACCCCAATCCAAAGAATGAAACAGCTCTCCAGAAGGACATGAAGCTTCTAAACAAGAAAGTAAGTATCCACAAGTCTGAAGGCCAAAGACTGGGTCTGGTTTGAACAGGCAGGAACCCATTCTTGTTTCACACTACAATAAATCATGTCTTGTATACACATCCTAATTTAGTTGTCTGTCATTTTCAGTGGAACACTACCCATATAAACCAGGCTTCCTTCTACTAAAACTTCTCTAATTAGTAAATTGTTATTAAATGTTTCTCCGTCCATGTGGCTACACTCATCAAGCTGGTACTGCTGATAACTCACCCAAACCAGCCAAAGCAGAATGGTCAGAGTTACAGTTACACCTTTAAAGAAAGGGCTCTGACGCACAGACAGGTCTCTTGCTCCTTCGATCTGAAATCAGGTCTAACAGTAAACATGAAACCAGGGCTGAGCTGAAAGATAAGGGAGGGATTCACTACAGCCCCGTTAAGCTGGTTTGCATCCAAGCTCCTGCTCATACATCCATATTCCTGTTGCCTGGCCCATCTCTCAAGGGATCTGAGTAAATAAAGCTGCTCTGAACAATGACGTTACAGCAATCAGTGCCTGGAAACCAGACCAGTTTCTTTTGACATGGCTCCAGGAAACAAAAGGATTATTTTTTTAATATTGTCTCCCTCTGATAACTTAGAAGGTCAGCCTGAACTAGTTTTCATGTTGGTAACCTCTCACAGCAGCTGCTGAGTTAACTGATGAGTTAGCTGTGTTTACACAGTCACAGAACTGAAGGGGCTGGAAGGGACCTCCAGAGCCCATCGAGTCCAACCCCCCTGCCAAAGCAGGTTCCCCAGGACAGGTCACACAGGGAGGTGTCCAGACAGGTCTGGAATCTCTCCAGAGAAGGAGGCTCCACACTCCCCTGGGCAGCCTGTCCCAGGGCTCTGTCACCCTCACTGGGGAAAAGCTCTTCTGCATGTTGGTGCAGAACTTCCTGTGCTCCAGCTTGAGGCCACTGCCCCTTGTTCTGTCCCCAGAGACAACTAAGAAGAGGTTGGAAGGACATCAAGCAGTTCAACAGTTAGATCCTTCTTTCTTGGAGCAGGTTTTTACAGCACAGTCTGTGGTGTTGCACAGCTAACTGTCTGCACCACACATTGTCTGAGCAACAACCATTTTGGCTCTGGCTAGAAACACTCCTTGTCAGTGTTCCTGAGCCAGGGAGCATCTAGATCCAGATAAGGCAGCTGTTAACACTCAGTGGGGGGACAAATAAGAAGTTTCCCGTGACCCAGAGGCCACCTGCATACTCCTGAAGCTGTTTCCCATCCAAACCAAGCAAATCCCACCAGCACAGGGCCAGGTGCCCATCTCCAGTTGTGCACATCAGTCCTGCAGTGCCCATGGTTTGACAGCATCTTCTCCTGCCTCAACTCCAAGTCCCAGCTTGACAGCAGCTATACAAGAGGATTTCTAAGCAGGGTTAGACTTCTGAACTCCATAGGATAAACCCCAAAACACAGCTCCCTGTGACATTTTTTCCCCCAAAACTGCAGGTCAGGTACCCCAGACTACAGCACCCAGCAAGAGACAGTAAGTTGGAAACAGCAGCATCCTGAGCCATCCAAGTATTTCCTCTGTAACTCGTCTGTTTTCATTCCAGTTTTGCATTTGTCTGACACCTCATCACAGGGACAGCAGCTACCAGCAGCTGTGTCAAACTTCACCGCAAACAGCACTTTGTCCACTTCTGTATGACTAGCACTAAAGGAATTTCAGATTCCCATGCAAGAAAGCTGACATCATACAGACGTTTCTGTGTTTTCCTGGGAATTCCCATGCTGCAATATTACTAGACTCTGTCCCAACTCAAGGGGCATGCTCCAGGACAACACCTATTTTAAAAGAAAAACAGCTAGGATTGAATATACTGGGGATCATGACAGGCCTGATGTGAGGAGACCTCTGCTGTCACTGAAGTCCTCATGTTAAGATTTTCCTGTCTGTGGACAAGCAGTAGGCATCCAAGCCTGTATGAGAGTTGTATGCTGTGTAACCAGGGTCACTGAGTGCACGTTACACAGAGAAGCTAGTCTGTGTGACTTTTCTGGACAGAAACAACTGACTCAGTTCTTATTTATATCACTACAGACTTCCCCTTTTGGGCAAAATAGAAAGAGTAACTCCAAGCGTGTGAAACTTAAGTCTTCCTGTGGTGTCTAACAGTTGCTGAAAAGAGGCAAAGATACTTAGCAATAATTCAGCTAAAGTTTACTGCAAATCATGCATCTCCTTAGGACTCTGCGTTAGAGAAGTCAGCCCTTGAAACAGTCCTACTTGCAGGTATAGCTGAGGATGCTTGTACCTGAACTGATAAAACTCTAATGCCAGTGCAGTTGTAGAAATGGTTTGCAGCTCCTTCAGAAGGAGCTTTCCAACTCTTTTTAGTTGCAAAAGTGATAGAAGTTTTGCTGGAGCAGTGGGGGAATATTTGAACCCGCTTATTTAAATGATCATTCAACGATACAGGTATCTAACAGCACATGTATAGAGTCCTTCAGTTACATGGGTATGAGGTTGACACTTTGAGCATCCCTCTCCACTTCAGGGTCCAGAAGATGGTCTCTTATGAAGAACTGCATTAGCCTACATAATTTCAACATCCTGTTCATTCTCATGTTTTGAAGTTTAATCTCCTGGGTAAGTAGTTTACTGCATACAGGCATGTCTATGGAACAGTTGGCCATGAGAGACTTCAGACTTACCCTGCTCGTTTCTAGTTTAGTTTGCTGAAATTCAAGTGACCATGACCAAAACTTATCCCAGTTCTACAGCACTTTGCACCTAGCTTAATTTCTATCAACTCAGCTACTTCCTTGTTTGTACACTCACTAGAAGACAGCAGACTGCTTTATTGTTCTGTGGAGCAAGCTGTACTGTTTGCAACTGTTGAGTAAAAAGCTGTCCAAGCTAGCTCAATATACAACCAACCACCCTTTCGCTCAGCCTGTTTTAAGTATTTTTAGATAATTCTTTAAACAAGCACCATTCATGAGTCAGTGAATGACTAATTGCCTTGATTCTCTTCAAATGCAAGCCAGGCTAGATGCAAGAGGAAAGCTCTCCTCAAGAGACAGCCAGTCACATGTTCTGCTAAAAACACAGGGCAGGTCCTGATGCAGTCACCTCTTTCATAAGCAGCAAGGGGAAAGGAATATTTATAGCATTGTAAGTGTAAACTATAGCACTGTGCTGCAGTGTTACACAACTTCGCCATTCTCAGCACAGCAGGCAGCAGATCTTCTAACAACACTTGAAGCTGACATACCAGCATTTACTTAAACACAAGGGATGTAGGTTTCTAGAATCTGAATGGCAGCACCTGGGAATTGCAGTAAAAAATCTTATCTACACTGGCTGCCACATAGAAGCCAGCTAAGCACTTAATGCAGCCCAGCTACTTATTTCTGAGCCACCACATTTCCGACCCTCTGCTCAGAGCTGGTCGCAGACAGTCAGTGTAGGCAAGGTGCAGGTTACACTTCTCAGCAGTAGCAAGGAGTCTGGGGGCTGTACCTCTTGCAACGTTAAGAGTTAAATGAAGCAGCACGCTCTCCTAGTGTGGAGACACAATCAGCACTGTATTAGTCCAGATTTATAATCCTATAAAGATACAACAGTATTATGCACAGCCCTAGTGTGCAAGTGTCTATAATCCTCTATGAGGTTTTTTCAAACTGATCAAGTTATAAGTTTAAGCTAAAGTAAGTGCATTAGCCTTCCTCCTAAGGTCACTTCTACTGTAACAGGTTTTGTGTGGTTTTGCTTGTGAGGAGTCAAATTCAAGAGACATTCTGTCCTTCTCTGCCTCTCTTCACGCTTGGTTTAGATGTGAAGGTCACAGCATTACAATCAAGGTAGCTTTACTCATGAGCAGCAAGGACTTGCTTGCCAGTGAACTGTATTCACAAGGAAGAAGAATTCAAGAAAGATTAATCCTAGCTCAGATACTGTATTTGGTTTTTCAAAACACAAGCCACCTCCACCCCTCCGATTCCACAATACTACTGAAGTGCTGAAGTCTCGACTTGAGTTTTGGCCTACAGAAAGGAATCCCAGTTCAGATGCTGTGCTTAACTCTGACTCCAAAAACACAGACACCCACCTTAGGTCAAAAAAAAAAATCAAGACAGAGCAGTAGATCAGAGGCCTGCAGAGTATTAAACTGCTACTTCTGACAGTACAAAGTCCTTTAGCCTAGGCACAAACGCTGTAGCCACCAGTTCTAACCTGCCACATCACCGGCTCTTGCAAATATATGTGTTACAGCTGCATTACACCAGGCAGAAGACTGGTTCTTACACTAAACACTTGCTTTTAAAAAGCAGATCTGACAGGCAGTGCTGTAGTCACCAGGACAAGATAGGTAACTCAACTGCTTTGGTCTTCAGCAGCTCCAAAGTATTACTGTTGTTTGAACCACATCTCAAGTTGTCCTGTCTTAGGTACTGTATACAACTTACACACCCAACACTGCCCTAAGGCAACAGCTACTGAAGGACATGTCCCTTCAGAGTCCTCATCTGCAGATCACCAGGAAGTCACCTTCCTGCTGTAACAGCCATGCTCCATTAAAAAACTAGTTACACATGGGTAGTTAAGACAAGATTGTTAATACAGAGTTCTGATATTTCTATTTCTGTTCAAACCAGTTACCATGTCAATGCCTAACACTGCATCTAGATAAAGCCAGAGTCTTGTTTGCTGAAATATCTCCTGAAAGAGCCAGCAAAAGGGTGCAAAATAGGTTGATTCATCTGCAGTGCAGCACAGGTATTTGAGGTACCCTTTATACTTGTGATAAAAGCAGAACCTCTGTGATTATCAGTCCAATAATATTCATGTACTAAGCTCAGTACCTGAATGAACATCCCTGAAATTCAAGCTTGTATCTAACTATAATCTTACACAATAAGGCATATGGTAGTAGTAGTAGTGGTCATGAAGAACCACTTCAGGCTACCACAGGTTAACAGGATTTCAAGAACAAGATAAAAATCTAGTGAGATAGATGTGCATGAGAATACAGGCATGAAATCTGATAATTTGGACAGAGAAAGCTGGACCTTCGTAGGAGAATGTCGGGGAAGACAGCAGCCTGCCAGCAGCCTAGCTCTCTTCGCCCAAGACATAGGCCTAGCTCTCTTCGCCCAAGACATAGGCCTAGCTCTCTTCGCCCAAGACATAGGCCTAGCTCTCTTCGCCCAAGACATAGGCCTAGCTCTCTTCGCCCAAGACATAGGCCTAGCTCTCTTCGCCCAAGACATAGGCCTAGCTCTCTTCGCCCAAGACATAGGCCTAGCTCTCTTCGCCCAAGACATAGGCCTAGCTCTCTTCGCCCAAGACATAGGCCTAGCTCTCTTCGCCCAAGACATAGGCCTAGCTCTCTTCGCCCAAGACATAGGCCTAGCTCTCTTCGCCCAAGACATAGGCCTAGCTCTCTTCGCCCAAGACATAGGCCTAGCTCTCTTCGCCCAAGACATAGGCCTAGCTCTCTTCGCCCAAGACATAGGCCTAGCTCTCTTCGCCCAAGACATAGGCCTAGCTCTCTTCGCCCAAGACATAGGCCTAGCTCTCTTCGCCCAAGACATAGGCCTAGCTCTCTTCGCCCAAGACATAGGCCTAGCTCTCTTCGCCCAAGACATAGGCCTAGCTCTCTTCGCCCAAGACATAGGCCTAGCTCTCTTCGCCCAAGACATAGGCCTAGCTCTCTTCGCCCAAGACATAGGCCTAGCTCTCTTCGCCCAAGACATAGGCCTAGCTCTCTTCGCCCAAGACATAGGCCTAGCTCTCTTCGCCCAAGACATAGGCCTAGCTCTCTTCGCCCAAGACATAGGCCTAGCTCTCTTCGCCCAAGACATAGGCCTAGCTCTCTTCGCCCAAGACATAGGCCTAGCTCTCTTCGCCCAAGACATAGGCCTAGCTCTCTTCGCCCAAGACATAGGCCTAGCTCTCTTCGCCCAAGACATAGGCCTAGCTCTCTTCGCCCAAGACATAGGCCTAGCTCTCTTCGCCCAAGACATAGGCCTAGCTCTCTTCGCCCAAGACATAGGCCTAGCTCTCTTCGCCCAAGACATAGGCCTAGCTCTCTTCGCCCAAGACATAGGCCTAGCTCTCTTCGCCCAAGACATAGGCCTAGCTCTCTTCGCCCAAGACATAGGCCTAGCTCTCTTCGCCCAAGACATAGGCCTAGCTCTCTTTGCCCAAGACATAGGCCTAGCTCTCTTTGCCCAAGACATAGGCCTAGCTCTCTTTGCCCAAGACATAGGCCTAGCTCTCTTTGCCCAAGACATAGGCCTAGCTCTCTTTGCCCAAGACATAGGCCTAGCTCTCTTTGCCCAAGACATAGGCCTAGCTCTCTTTGCCCAAGACATAGGCCCTTCTGGTATCTACCTTCTGGTGATTTTTGAGCTACTTCTCAGCTTTGCCCTTCCTTTTTATGGTCTTGATACTTAAGAACACTAGATGAATCCTAGAAAAAGCAACAGATAACTTTCCAGTAGATCCTCATGTGTACGCCAACAGCCATACAGCACCTTATATCAAAGTCTTCACACAGAGACAAATAGTGTTTCTTTCCTACAAGGACTCATTAAAAGCCCCTCCACTTTCTAAGTAATGGGATTATTACATGTTAAGTACCTGTGACTACAGGGATCACTGATGCTTAATCTACAGAAATGCATGCTGTGTCTCCAACTGCCCTAGCACAGTGCTCCAGCAAACTGCATGTGCAAAAATTGCAGCATCCACATGGTCACTTTGGGAATTGGATTATCTTTTTCCTCCATTCACAGAAAAGTGATACTGTGTGAAAACTAGAGACCTGAACACAGGACTTGCTTCTCTACAGAAGGAGATGAGGCTACCAAAACCCAGGAAAAGCAAAGAACTGAAAAAGCTAGTCACAATCCCATGATCTTATTTCCTGTCTTAAAAGATTCATTCCTAAAAACTTAGTCTTAATGTTAGGGTGTTTGATCAGAGACTATCTTAAACTTGCTGCATCTGATGTAAGATGCCTACACCCTATCAAGTTAGAAAGCAGTAATAACCAGTTTGTAGGAAAAATTGACAGTATTTTGAGAATACAAGTGCTAAGTACAGCCCTATCATGGGAAGCCTACCCCAGATGCACATAGCAGTGTCTGAACCCTGAAATAATTTCTGCTGGTAATTATAGCCTTATATATACTGGGATGAAATATGTTGCTGTTAAAAGAAAATCATTTACCCACAACTCATTGTTACAAATCTTTTCATCCTTGTTTGTTCTTGTTACTAACTAGCTAGCAACACTAAAGCCATGTTGACTAGAAGCTGGTAAAGTTCAGCAGTAGTTAAAAATCTGTAACTATTTCAAAACTGATGACTCAGGTTCAGCCATACCATCAAGAGGATGACGAGTTATTCTGATTCCAAAATTAATTCATTGCTCGTAAAGAGGTGTTACACTGAGATTCAGGCATCTGCAGGCTACTTAAAGCGTGAGCTGCCTCCTGGCACGTCTATCCAAAACATGTCTTGGAGGAGCCTCTAGTGGTGATACAGCAGATATGATTATGAATTAACAGCCGTGCTGGCATTCACATTGCTTACAGAGGCATTACTCCTAGTCAGGTTACCAGCGATCAGCATCTGAAAGCCACACGCACACACTTGGTACCAAAGCAGGACAATTTAGGGTTCAGCCTCAAAGCTTTATGTTGCCTTGACTCAATAAAGGAGCTAACCAGCTTGCTGCTTGTCTACTTCAGCCTGTGTATAAACAGCCTTACCTTCTGAGTGCGGAGATTAGAGTGATCTGTGTCAGGATGTAACTGTGCAGAAGTCAGGTATGGACAGTAATTTGTTCCTCAGTAAAGGTGCACTGCAGATACACATCCTTTGAGCAATTTTACATCAACACTAGAGAGGTATCTTCCATAGGTACCAAGACTGGATAATGCTTTGCTGATGGAAAAGGACTCTTCCAGAGCACGAACTCTGACAGTATCAATTGAAAGCAGCTCTGTTTGCACTCCACTGGCTAGCCTGAAAGCACCTCTGTTTAACTACAGAGTTTCTCCAAGCCTGTGACCCCCTGCAACCACACTGATGTGGCACAAACTGGAAAGGCAATTTCAGTCTTTCAGGAGGCCCTGAAACGTTACACCTTGACAAGCATGAATACCACTGTCACACTTTTTTGCTCCTGTGCTAGGCTAAAGTCCACAGGTTTGATGATTTGCCTGCACCCACCTATACCATTTTGGTTACAGCAAGAGCCCTTAAAGAACAAGAGGATTTAAGGCTAATCTGGCATCAGGTAGTGAACAATACAGGCAGCCTTTTTTGGCAGCTAAAAGGTTCATACACAGAAAAGCAACCACAATTTGCAGACTAGACACTGTCACAGTCCTTCAGATGTTTGATTTATAGCAGCTGAAAGATTTGTCTGACAACTATAGGTCTTCATCTTTGTCATGACTTCATCTGATACACAGAGTAAAGCTTCTCTAAAAGTCAAATTAGCAGTATTAATGTTGAATTTTTCTCTTCCAAATACTAAAGTTAAGCCACTTATACATGATTGGTATGTTTACAGTAATTGCCACTTGTTGGGGTTTGCTTTAGAAGACCTGGATATAACAAAATAAAAAGTGAAGCCCTCAAGGCCTCCTCTACCCAATAAATAATACATAAAAAGCTAAGCATCATCATCTATTATTTACATTATAAATACTATATACAATGATGCCACGTTAGATCTCTGGGTTAAGATTATTCCTCAAATTGACTGGAAGTAAAGTACAGCTTCTTCCCCACACACACCCCCCTCAGCAGCCTACAAAGTTAATGTTTTTGCCTGGTTACAATTCCATTCCTGCATGGAATTCACTGGGGGGAAGAAGGGGGCACACAGAGAGCACCACAGTTGTCTAGATACTCCTGCATGCTTGCTCCACAACACCAGACACGTAAAGAGCTCTGTATGTCTTGGCAGATCTTCCAGGAGATCACAGTATTGACTGTGATGGAACACTGCAAGGTGACTAACAGGAGTCAACTGTTTCCCTCTAGCTGTTTTACTCTGTGCTTCTCAGCTTCATTCCTCTATGACCAGCTTACAGTGGAAATTTTATTGCCAGAAAAGCCTTATTCAATACACACTCCCAGTTTTAGAAGCATCCATACAAAGGATAACAATGGAACACAACAGCTCACCAGGTTATGCACCCAGTCATATTGCATAGATATTTGAGTAACACGTGGAGGAATTACCTGTGCTGCAAGGATGGTGGCACATGGGACAACTGCAGGAACTGATTCCAAGCAGTCTCCCAGGAAAAAAAAGCCAGTTTCCTTTGTTCCCATTCTTAGGCATTCATCATTACCCACTAGAAGCACTGCTTAGTCCCTCCTACCCTAAGGAAAAGCTTATTCAGCCGAAGTGGTGTCTCAGAGCAGTAACTTTCACTGACACAGAAGGCAGTCTGAGACACTTGAGGATCAGGTCCAAGAGGCTCCTCCCTGGCTGTACCAAACAACTTATTCACACATAAGTACAATTTCCCTCCACATCCCTCAAAACCCAAACTGTCCCTGTGAAACAAAGATGCACCTCTCAGGAAGAGCCCCATCAATCTTTAAGAACACTGAGGCAGGAATTTGGGTGATCAGTGTAAGATACACATGCACACACACTCTGCAGTCACAGATCAACAGCCAGAGATCTTGGCCATGCCACCACACATTTTCCACACCAAGCACATTGTAAACAGCTCAACCCAGCAACATCATTATCTAAAGACCTCTGTATATCTGACTGAAGATTTCATGCCCGCTCAGCATCATACTGATTTATACCCAACACTGTTGGTTGTGGTGCCATACAGAATACCCTGCAGATGCCCCCAAACTACTCAGCCTTCAACTGTCCCACTGGAAGCAGAGGTTTACACCATGCTACTCAAACTTTAAGGCCAACAAGCTTGGGGTTTTTTAAAAACACCAAATACCCAGTCAACAGCTCTCAGACCTTGCAAGACAGAAGGGTTCAGTAAAATGGCACATGTTAACACAGCATCTTTTCCCATGCACCATACTCATGGACAAGTAACATCACTAACATTCATTTTTAAAGTTCACACAAATATTGCCACCTTGAACTTGGTGATTTTAACACAAATCCTCACACTGCTCTTATAAATGGACAAATTCATTGGAAATACCAAAAAACCAGCATTACATCCCCCCCACTTTAAAAAACACTGTAGCACACTTGAGCACACCCAGGCTCAATGCTTTTGTTTTAATATCAACATCTTACTACAAGGATGCGCTGCTGTAAGAGGAGCTCTCAGCCGCCGCATAGCAATCACACAGAGATAAGAGAAGCCCTTTTAACTCCCACTTAGCACCCACCTATTAGTACAGTCATGAATACCACCTCTATCAGAACTGCCTTCAGAGTTTCTTTAGAAAGCTTAATTATCACCTTTGGCATCAATTAGGTCAGCAGAAGTTGGTGCTTTCTGAAACCTGAGAGCAAGAGAGCTCACCTACCACTGTCAGGTGAATTTAGGAGAGGAAAACAAAGCCATTACTATCCCAGTAAGTAGCAGAATCCACATATATTATCTACAACATCAATTTTCTAAGTTTTTGTTTCAAGCCAGATTTAGAATCAGAGGAAGTGAAGAAAAGCACACCTTTCTCAACAAGGATTCCCCTCTCCTGAACAGGATACCTTCAGCTAAAGATGTCTGGATGCAATCTTCCCATCTCTTGGCCACAATGCAGCTCAAGGACTTTATCAACTGCAGTCCATTATGAATGCCACCTACATGAAATGCATGTGTTCTAACAAAACCAGGTTTTAGCAGCAAGGTGAAGATTTGTCTCAAGCAGTCTGCAATTCAAGGCACTCAGTATGGCTCCAAATTAGCATGCTATGCTTTGAAGTCACCCCCTCTGCCTCCTTCTTACCACCACAAATGGCCAGAGATTTCCTACAAATTCCTGTTACAGAAAGTATGCAAGCTTTCTTCTGAAGGTTACTGTTCAATGTTCTCCAAGTGAAGTGCTAAAAAAGATGTTTTCTTTACGGGATCTTTTGAGAGACCCAAAAATTTGAAGAGTTCAGGTCAAAGCTTGCTAAATTTTAGCATCAGTATTAAAGATAGCATACAACTCACCTGGGTATAAAAAAAAATCATAATGCCTGAGAAGTTCTCCTGTGTCTTACTTTTTGACAGACATTTACATTAAAATATAGAAACGCTGTTAGGAATCCTCAGACTCCCAAACAGGATATTTGAGAGCCACACAAGACATTGACCTGTATCTACCACAGGAACCAGAGCAATTGATAAAAGTTGCCTGGTTTTGACTGCACCACCAGTTTTCAGCTTCATGTGCTACAAAACAAATTACACCATATTGATTTTGCTAATACTTTCCAAATACTGTACACCCCAAACCTGCGATGTAAGTTGATTAGTCAACACTGACAACCTGGTCAATAAGTCCAAGAGCAAAAGGGGAACATCATCTAATCCATTCATGGTGGCTGCTCTGGTATCCCAGGAAACCAGCAGCAGCTGCTTGGTTCAAGTTGTGTACTATGGCAAAAATGTCTGCAATCCAACTCAGCAGCTCAATAACCAGCATTTCTACAACGGCTAAGAAGCATTTACAAAGCAGAGCAGCAGCTCTGCTATAGCATCAGGAGCATGAGCTGCACTTGAAAAAGCACAGTGTGTCTGGGGCGTTGGGGCATTCCTATCTCAAGCTTTGGCTAGGTCAGACACTACATGAAATTTGCAGACATCAGTATAAAGCCTAACTCACTTGCATAAAGCAGCTTAATTAAGGGAGCATGCACACTGGGGTACCCCAAGCTACATCATCACTCTGTTCCCTTCCTTCGAACCAACCCCAGCAACCCTTTGCCGTCTAACTCCAGAAATAAACTTCCTTAACCTCATTAAACACATTTAGCCCTTCTCCAGAGTGTACAGCAATAGCACTGGCTGGAAGGTTTTCTACCTGGTACTGTTCAGTTGTAATTTCAATGTCCTAACAGCCCTGGTCTCCCTCAACTAAGCTATTAAGTCACTGTCTTATAGAATAGTTTCAGTAGCCTAGAATAGCCTAAAAGTCCAAATTTGTTTCAGGTGTTGTGTACACCATTTTAGTCTGCCACCTCATAGCCTTGAAGTGTTATCTGTCTGTTCAGAAAAGGTGCAGAGAAGACACCAAACTGACTACCCACACAAAGTCCCAGATTCTTTTCAGAAAGCCATACCTAGAACAGTATTATTTTTCAATGTGTTACATAGTTCAAGTGGTCTTTACCAAACACTTATAATGCAAAATTCTAAAAAAGCCATGGTTGAAAATTAAGATTTGCAAGCTTAGCTGAGAGTTCAGTGAATTATCTTCCTGGTAGCATGAAAAAAAAAATCAGAGTACTAAGCTGCACTGTTGTATTCTCAATCAACAGGGTCTGCAGAGACCCTGAATGAGCCTCCAGTGTCCATCTCTAGGGGCAGGCTGTCACTCTACACAGTACTTTCAGCATCTCAACTGCCTGTTCTGATAATTGTTCACATAAATGCCTAACATTCAAGCCAAACCGTATTTAAAGCTGTTCTTTTTTTTGCTCTGTTCCTGCTCAAAATATACAACCTGTAAGTTTTTATATAAAAACTTAGCAGGCAGTGTTGGGGACAAAACAGTGGACTAAGCAGACCTAAGTAGTTGTGATCTGGTGCATAAATCAGTACTGGGAGGGACAACAAATTAAAATTATGACAGTGTGATTTGAGTATCAACTGTTCAGAAATATCCTCATATTAGCACTAAAAGCAGACTGAGATTTTTCCATGCAGCCAGCTTCTCTGCACTGTAGCATGAAGAGACAAGTGTGGTGGCATTTTAAAATAACACTGTATGTTTCAGTGAGCTCATTACAGCACTGAGGGAGCTCAAGGGGTACTAGATGCTGAGCACAGGTATAGTCTAGTATTAAAAGGAGAATAGAGATGTGGCTTGAACTTCTCAGTTGAGATTTCAATCCCAATAAGGTATTGACAAAGGGAAGCAGCATCCTGGTAAACTTTGTCATTACAGTCATCCAGGAGAAGTGACAGTAGAAAGTCTCCATATCACTCTCAGATAAACTTCCATGGAGCTAATGCTTTAGGCTTGCATGGCAAGGTTTTGCATGGAGGAGCAGGAGGGGCTGCAGAGGGAGGGGCTTCTAAGAGAAGCTGCTAGAAGTTCCCCCTGTGCCTGACAGGCTGTGCCAGCAAGATCTAAGATGTAGCCACCACTGGTAACACCTCTGGAATGACACATTTAAGGAAGGAAAAAAGGACCACCAGCAGCTTTTTGCCACCAGGGAAAGGAGTGAGGAAGTTTGCAAACACCAAGACCAGTGAAGAAGGGGGAGGAGGTGCTCCAGGCAGACTTCCCTGCAGCCTCTAGAGAGGCAGGCTGTCACCCTGCAGCCCACAGAAAATGATGGTGAGTAGAGATTCTACCTGCAGCCTGTAGAGGACCCCACTCTGGAACAGGTGGAGACACCCGAAGCACACAGTGACCTGGTGGGAAGCCTGTGCTGGAGCTGGCTCCTAGCAGGACCTGCAGCCCGTGGGGAGAGGAGCCCACACTGCAGCAGCTTTGCTGGCAGGACTTGTTACCCTGTGAGGGACCCAGGCTGGAGCACTCTGTTCCTGAAGGTCTGCACCCCAGAGACCCCCACACTGGAGCAGTTTGTGAAGAACTGCAGCCTGGGGGAAGAGTTTAGTGGAGAACTCTCTGCTGAGGGAGGGACCCCACAGTGGAGCAGGGGCTGAGTGTGAGGAGTCCTCCTCCTGAGGAGGAGGGAGCAGCAGAGACAAGGTCTGATGAACTGACTACAACCCCCATTGCCCTTCCTTCAGTGCTGCTGGGGGAAGGAGGTGGAGAAATCCAGAGTGGAGTCAATCCCAGCAAAAAGGGAGGTGCGAGGGAAGGTGTTTTAAGACTTGGTTTAATTTTGCATTATCCTACTCTGCTTTGATTGATTAATAAATGAGATTAATGGTTTTTTCTGAGTCTGTTTTGACAGGAACTGCTGACAGCAATGCTGTCCTCAGCTCAACCCAGGAGCCTTTTGTGATATGTTCTCTCCTCTGTCCAGCTGAGGACAGGGAGTGATCAAGTAGCCCTGGAGGGCACCTGAAGTCCAACCAGGGTCAACCCACCACAACTGAATTCAAAGTCTCTAGGAACCTCGTGTCTGTACATTTTCCCATTAACAAGGATGCCCTCCTTCACCAGGTACCTTTGAAGAACACCACGTATCTTCTTTGTCTCAAGCCTGCTGGCCACCAATATGCTGTCTCTCCACCACTACAGACAGTTGAAGTAGCAGCTACTACAATGTTCACATGTACAGTTACACCTGTGCAAACAGCTGCAGCATACCAACTGCTAAGGGAAACAGCAAAGCACTGGAACCTCAGTGCCAAAATGGTCCAAGAGGTTTTTTAGATTCATTGCCTCTTTAAAAAAAGTGAGGACTAGCAGGTACTTTAAGTGTTAGACACCAAGTGGGACAGCTCAGGGCCCCAGCTGAGGACTGCAGTGAATGAGCAGTCACATTAGGACACAAGCAGCAGTAATTATGTCAAACATTAAGAACCAGATGAATGATGACAGTGTGGGCATCATCACTGCCATCTGACACCCCCCCCCCAAACTAACAGTCCATAAACTGTCAATTCCTACTTCTTACACTCAACCACATCTGATATATCCTCCATATTATGGCTTAAGAAATACTTTAGCATCCAAGCATTATAAGCCCTGAGCAAGAACTAAAGGACAAACCAGCACAAATCACAGCAGAGGTTCTTCCTCACACCCCTCCAGACAGCATAGCTGGCACAACTATGGTGTAGTAACAAGCAGCCATGTAACAAGCTAGACAGTCCCTCATTTT
Source organism: Laterallus jamaicensis coturniculus (assembly GCA_022605575.1). Taxonomy (NCBI): domain Eukaryota; kingdom Metazoa; phylum Chordata; class Aves; order Gruiformes; family Rallidae; genus Laterallus; species Laterallus jamaicensis. The sequence goes on from JAKCOX010000138.1 coordinate 836,371, forward strand.
TAACTTAAAATAGTTTATTTTGGAAGAAGTGACCACTTAGACCTTCAATTCTGGATGTAAGTGCCAACAGATTAAGCAGGATAAAAATCAAGCAGCCAGTTGGCTCTTTCAGTAAGTATGAGATCGTATACACAGAAAAATAAATCCCCAAAAGGAGCCTTTGGCTACTACTGAAACCCTACACAAATGCCTGTTACCTTTTCCAGCAGAAAACTCATGACAGGGCAATTTTGTTTAGTTTCAATTGTGGTTTTAAGTGTTAATAATTTGCTGATAACCTGAAGACTCATACATGCATGTACATACTCTACCAGTACTTTTCTAGTCTGGAAAGAAAAACCACATAGCCAGGGTTTTTCTTCCTTTCCCCTCCTAACACTGAAGCAGGATCTTGGGAGCTATAGCACAGGGAATGGCAGCAGGGAAAAAAAACCTCAACAAGTTAAATTATCACTAAACAAGGAAGTAGGTCACTAAAGATAACCAAGCCAGCCATTTCTGACCAGACTTAGTGATTGCCTGATTCACAATGTAGATTTTAATACTACAGCTTCAGCAGCACAGAGCATCTCATTAACATCCCGTGTTTAACTTTTTGAGAGACTAGAAGAAACAAGCACTCCCCAGAAGCCAGCTCTGACACAGCTTAGTTACAGCAGGGAAAACCAAAAAAAAAATCACCTGTTGCCACCATTTATATTATGCTAGGCTTTCAGGAGAGCTCTAATTTACTTATATTTGCATACCACAAGCTGTCCAGTAACCACCATTTTCGGAGCTCATTAGTAGCTACAAACCCCTTATTGCATCTGCGGGCTGAGTGCACTTTGCAGGTCCACAAGCACCCAGCAAGTTCCAGCCTCACTGGACATTACACAAGCCCTTGAAGTACAGCAGCAGCTCTGACTGCCCCCCCTGCAAAAGGAGAGACCAGGAGAACATGCACCTTGACTCTTGTTATGCAAAGATTCTCCTCATTTGAGTACCCCATTGTTTGCTGCTCAGGTTACTCTGTGGTATTTTCAGCTAGCCTCCACGCAGCAGAGCATCACTTAAAATATCAATGCACAAAAGCAGGAAAAGCATCAAATGCTGAAAATAACAACTGGACCACGAGCTAGAAGTCAGTACCAGGTGCTTTTAAAGAAGCCACACTGACACCAGGCTAACCAAAAACCTGTGAGCCAGTTGGGGCTCTGTAGGAAAGAGGGTCTTCTCTGGCTGGCAGGATGGCTCCCATGCTAGAAGCAAATACGGGGTACCTTTGCTGCAGGTCCCATTTTAGAGCTTCAATATGTTTCCAAAAATTACATGGCTACATGTAAAAAATTGCATACCTACATAATTAGTTATTATTTAGTGTTGCTCAGCAAAGTCATGTCATCTTTTCAAGATGGAAAGCCTGCAGATAGACAAGAGTTGAGCAGAGTGGCTCTTTACAGCCTACATTAGCAGCAAGCAGGACAGCATTTCAGGCTCAACAGTCCTGATCTTCCCCAGAGGAGGGAAAAAAAAAAAAAAAAAAAGAGATCCAGGAGTTTGATGCTGGGAAGTGACCTCAGGAGTACCCAAGGAATGACACACCCTGGACAAGCTGCAATGCTGCCCAGCCTTGTAGGGCATTATGTCCGTGGACTCCAGATTTCATGTAGGTCCATTTTACTGGCTGTAGCCATCAGGATTAAAATGCTGTCATTCTCCTGTCAGCAGGGGGGAAAAAAATTCTCAGCAAATCCACAGCAGGATAACCCATACCATGCACTAAGCCATATGTGCTGCAGAGCTCACATTCCCTGTACAATTGCTTCCGCACTGGGCATTGCAGCCTATAGCATCAGGGGCTTTTTATGCTGCTTCTCTAATCTCCAAAATAAGCATACAAGGCAGCATATCTAATTATATCTAAGGTAACACATAGCTCATTTGCTTTTTTACTGTGAGCAGTTAGCTTTAAATGATCATAGAAGACTGCATCACTAGTTTATTACCCTTACAGTTCAGTAGTTTAACACAAAAAGCCACAACAGCAATGCTTTTAATTTGCAAATGAAACACACCGACTGAGCTGACATTCCTGTACATGTTATCACAGGGCATTAAAGTTGCTTCCAGTGTGGAATGGTGTATTTGAGATCACAGCTTCATCCAAGAGACATCCGACTACAGCAAACTAATGGGAAAAATTCACAGCAGAAAAAAAACAACAAACCCCTAAGAATATGCAGAGAAAGCCAGCCAGTCACAACATGTTCATAAGAGTGCATTTTGAAGTAATTTCCCTGTTACACTAAAAGTTCTCACATAAATGCATGACTAGGCACCAGCACAGAACAGGAACTGGTGGAGGCTACCTTCCTACCCCCATACTTAACAGAAGTGTTCTCCAAAGAGATGACCTAAGTTTGAACAGGAAACACAGATCCTGCACTCTCCAAAAGAGATTAAATAATAGCTATTTTCAAGTAGCTTATCCTTTGATTTTATGGACACTACTAGAGCAGGAGTGAAACAATAAGCACTGCATGGGTGAGCATGAAGTCTGCTACTTAGCGCATCTCAGGAGCCAGAGCTGACTAGGGACCTGCTCTGGGAAACTCCAGGTCCAAACCCAGGATTCCCAAACGTTCCTTCTCAGCAGTGCTTGGTGATTGCCCAACACAAGTGACAAGGAAGGAAATGCCTTTAAACACATCCTCAACGCTGATCTCTGGGAATTTCAGACTGAACTCAACATTATGCACAGGTATGTGTGTATGAAGCTGACTCAGAGCCTGCAGTCCTGTACGTGGCCACCTTTACCACACATTTGATTCAGATGATTGTTCTATTTTCCTCAAAAAAACTAAACTGGGACACCCTATTCAGTCAGCTGGCACCAGGGCATTTGGCCCAAAGGCACTTTAAATTGCATACTCCACCTTCTGGGCGGATGCCCTACCCTAAAGTCCATCTCTCTCCAGCTTTCCCCTCGAGTCAGTCCACTGCCCAGGCAGGAACGCAAAAGCCCAAGCCAGAAGACAAAAGGAGCCTGACTGCTGAGAGCACAGAGCTTGGAAAAAAGCTGTCAGGAGTATAAATATTTCACACTGGAAAGTGAGCTGATAAAGAGCAGCAATCCCTCCTTCCAGCTGAGCACCTTTGACTAGATAGGCATGTTCCCTCATCGCTGGCTGGGTTTTGGCTCTGCCCCACTATGCAGCAAAGAACCTAGGAGGCAAAAGTTTTAACAAGGGGAAGGAAGGATTCCTCAGAAAAATTACCCCTTACAGCCTGTTTGTGCTATCCCCAAACAACCACAGAAACTAGGGTCTTAGCCTCTTCCAGATGAAGAGGAAACTGAACACATCTCGAAGAAGTAAACCAAGGCTGACTAGAACTTTGACTGAGAGCCACCTATTTCATTTCTTGTACAAGCCAAAGCCCTGAGGAGGGCACAGGCTTCCCTGGACAAGAGATGGCAGACCCTCACCAAGTCCCTCTACAAAGCTGGACACTTAAAATAAGCAGGCTGGCCCTTAACAGCACTTTTCTGTACCAGCTGACACTTCAGGCACCTCTGCACAAGTTTAGTTCTTTACTTACCACAGATTGGTGCAAAGGCAAGATCAAAATATTGCAACAAAAGCATAGGAGGGATTATTTAAGAATCCTGTATGATTCCTTAACTAAGCAGAACTTTCACCTGCAACAGCCAAACTTGCCCAGAGCAAATGCACCTGAGAAGAACAAGAAATCACAATCATGAAGTGCCTCCCCAGGACCCTAGCAAAGGCAGCCACCTGCCAGACCAGACATCCCACTACCTCCTTTATCACAACCACGTGTAACACCGTGGCTGAAGTTACTGAAGGGGAGGGATCCAGCAACGCGACTCGAATTTGCATAGAGGGGGAAACATGCTTGTTTTCTTACTGAATGTGAAGCTTTCTAAAAACTACTTGATACTTTGGGAAAGAGGCTGTCAAGGACTCTTAAGAGCCTGCCATGCCAAGGGGAAAGACAATACAAGAGCTCTGAAGACAGGCTTAAGACAAGATCCAAGCTGAGGGCTGGTAATCAGGCTGATGTGAGTGTCTGAAGCAGTTTCCATTCGATGTTCAGCACTGGCAGTATAGCCCACATAAAAGCACAAACAGAGCTTCAAAGGTTTGATCAAGAGTTAAACAATACACAAGCCACCTGTATTTTGCTAATTATTGCTAAGCAACATTAAGGCTAACAGTTTAGCCAAATTCAGAAGGGATTAGGCATTATATGGGTAATAAGAACATCCACAATTACATTAGCTAGGATAAAACAGTTTATAAAAAGGATTAAAGGAATACCAAACCCTGTGGCATGAGTCAGCCGCTATATGATAGATAAATTGCTCTTTCTGATTGTTTTTGCATAGCACAGAGCAGTAGAAATCATGCCCATTGTTCTAGCGACTGTTAGCTAAATTGCAGCAAGGATCAGCCTACAAAGACCAAAATCAAACTAGATTTCACTTGCTCAGGTTCAGGCTTCTCTAAGGATCTCGTTCAACTGTATACTACATTTATCTTAGAATAAAAGCAGCACGGGACAAACTTTATTATCACAAATGATTGCAACACAATGAAACTAGAATTGAGACATTTAGGTCACAGAAGTTGATATGAATCACCCTCAGAGCCAAATCAAAACAAAACACTCAGACCATCACAATGAAACACTTGAAGTAAGCAATTCTCTGCTGGTTTCAGTAACCAGATACTACCTGAAGCTAGGGGAAAAAAAACACAAAGGTCTCCAACAGGCTTGCCCTGTCCTGTCCTTAAACACATCAGAGAATCAAGATCCTTCTCCACTCAGAAGGTTCATCAACAGTGGTCGGGACTTCTCACTCCTTTTAGAGTAACCATGTTGGCCTCATACCTTGACTCCAAGCTTTTGGCCCAGCACAGGTCTGATAGACTAATGAGGGGTGCAGAAACCAAATATTTTTAGCAGCACCTACAATATTTTCCTTGCATTTGCAAACAGGAGCTTAACTTGCCATTCGCCCCATGGAGTGGCAGAGGGACTCAGACAAAGGAGCTATAATTACCGAGTCATCTCCAGCTAAAGTGTCAGCTACCATATGCTCTCTTCTGAAAACCCAGACTACTCATGTGCCTCGTTTACAGAGCCTCACTTTGACAAGAGGGTGATTGTACCAGGCCTTTTGGGAACTTTTAGATACTGAGTGAAACTAGGCAGATAAAAAGAGAATAGCATATCCAAACAGCAGAGCAGCACACTAAGCAGGAATTCAGAGTTTACATCTGGTGATCCAGGTTTCATCCCACAGTCCTTCACTTAAATATTCTTTGCCCACGATGGGAAATATTTGGAAAATGTACAACAATTTCCAGAGGTGTTTTATGAACCTTAATCTGTTGATCAGTGTCAGATGAAGTTTCAGAAGCCTTAAGAAGTCTGAAGTCCTACATCTAGGATTAGCAGTTCCAGTGTAATAACACCTTGAAGGGTCAAAGGGAGATGTGAGACAGGTTAAAAGGTTATAAACCAGAAAGGGGGAAAAACTAAGTAGCTATTTTTGCCATTGCTCCTTCAGTAAAAGCTACTCACAAAGTAAAATAAAAATCTACCAACACTATCTGCATTACACCAGGGACTGCAACTTTCTCCTTCAACATTTCAGTACTGCAGAAGCTGATGTCACTCACCAAAGAAAACTTCCTTCTAGTCTGGCAAGGCTTCAGAAGTCAAATCAACTCTTAATTCTAACACTAGCTTGCATTGCTAGTATCAAGAGTTAGAAGGGGTTTTGCCTGTGCCTAAAAAAACATGTGGCTAAGCAGAAAGAGGTGGTCAAGTATCAGAGCTTTAAAGGCAATAACCAGAGTTCCATGCTGGATCTGCTTCAGGCATCAAGTCTGCCCAGTATACTGACCACTACCAGTAGAAAAAAAAATATCTAGTGACTGTTCCCATATCTTCAGGGTAGCATTTTTTCCTAGATAAGGAAAACATGTCAGAAAGTTGATCTTACCACCAATCTTCACCATTTACTTGCTGCAAAGAACAGTAGCAGCTGAAAAGTTTCCCACTTCCATTTGAACAAAGCCCTCCACCACAACTTTTCACAAGTTGCTACACAAAGAGAAGCTCAGAAACCAGCTATTAGATGAGAGACAGAAAGCATACTCTTGGTCTTCTGTAACGTCTCCAAGCACCTGGTGTTCTGCTTAAGATTCAGTGCCTGTAGAAATACCTGTCATAGTTGGCAGTTGGAAATATGCTTGTGGCAGCAGGAAACAATTGGCTCAAACTCTGTTCATTTTATTCAGTCAGGCTTTCTCTGGAGTTTGTTTTTCTTGTGCCAACATGAGAAAGTATCAAGTACTCCATAAGGAAAAAGATAAAACTTACTAGTTTTACCTACAGAACCACTAAACAGCATGTGCAAATCATGGTTAGCAAGACACACATGGTAAAATGTCTCAATTTCTCACCACAATAAACACTACAAGGACCTAAACCAATCCCTGACATGGTTGCAGCTTCTGCAGTTGAGCTCTGGCATGGAATTCAATTCTCACATCTCTCTGCTTCCACGCAGGGTTTATTTTGCATTTGGTTTTGCTGCAATTTGTATGACTCCACTGAACACTGGGGCTGCAAAATTAAGTGCTTAGTACCTGAATTCGCAACACATTAATCTGCCACTGCTTTGTGGATTAAGACACCCTGGGAGGTCAGCATTTCTCCCCAAGGACTTTGCTTTTGTGCAGCAAGAGGGCAACAAGAAATGATGTCACTACAAGGGAAGAACCATCAGGGTTGCATCACTCAAGAATCCCACCACTTGAAAGAGCAACTTCCTACTGTAGTCAAATCAATTCCCTGTATAAACCTCAAGCTGCTCATCACTCCTGCTTCTTCTGTCAACCCACCACCATTTCTCAATCTTAACATTTGCTAGCTATTTTCCTAGAGATATTTAAGTGACTGCAGTTGCCAAGGCAACCACTTCATCAACACCAGCACTTCGGCTCATCTATCTTGGGCTTCCCTTACGTTCACTAGGACTTCTAGGAAATCAGCTGCCAGAAACAGTCATTTTGAAATCTGTCTTTTCTAAAAACTTTTAGTAGCCTTTGAGATCTTCTGTCCTAAGAAACTCAAGTTCCTTTGATAGGAAGAGATTTGCTTTAACTATACCCTCAAAAGTGAGGTTTCCTGTAAAGCTGGAGGAAGCCTGATAGTTTGAATTCCAAGGCACTGAGGCAATCAAGAGGAAGAAGCAGTCACAGAGGTATACATCCAAATCAGGTTTATGCCTGCCTATGCTGTCGCTTTCAATAAGTCAGTGAAGTCTCCTATTTTGTTTTGTTACCAAGAGAAGCAGAGTGTGACTCAGTATTTATTACAATACTTATCAAACTCAGCTAGGCCTTGAAATACACACCCATACAGATGTCTTTAAAAGACACAAACACAGAACTTCCACAAGTGGATAATCATCAAAGTTATATGCATGTAAGTGAGGCTTAAGCTGTCAGACTCTAGGTGCTGTGGCAGCCACAGGTTCTGGGGGCCAATCCAGCTGAGCTTTGCAAGCAGCTAAGTCCTCAGAAGATACACTACAGTTTCCAGGAGTTTCAAAACAGTAAGGAAGTAGGACCCTGCAGAGCACTCCTCTTCCCCCAATCCATGTTAGAACAAAAAAAACTTAAGAGATTTACAGCTGCACCTGTACTGGTGCAGTTTTGCATTGGTTAGCATGGATACCAGCAGCAGTCTAACCATGGCAACATGGGATTAAGCATGGGCTGCAAAACCAACTCATAAGCTGGGTCAACTCACAACTGGTGTTAAATATCCTGCTGTCACTACTGGACCGCTACAGTGCTTGAGACAGGTCACACGTGCCATTGCTGCAATGCAGACACACTTAAACACTATGGAATGATCTCAACCATTCAGAACTGCAAACCTTGGTGGTTTGCCATGGTTGACAGCATCACTGGAGAAGAGAAAGCCCTTGGTAGTCCTTTCCCTGTAGCCATTAATACAAGGTTAACAGGAGTACAGCAGGAAAAGACTCAATATTCTGACTAAAACTCAAACCCTGCACAGCAGGGTTTAAGCTCTGACCACAAACTCTTCGTGTACTATACAACTGCATTTATAACTAAAGCAAGGACACCTCTGGCAGTTAAAACACCAGCTTTCCTTATAAAAGGAAAGGTACCTGTAGGTCAGTTGTGCAGTAGTTTTCTATTTAAAGTGCTTGCTAAGCGTAGAATCTGGCTTTCTGCCCATGTGTTTTAAGCTCAGTGTTGTGGCACAGCCTGAGTAATTGCACTTCAGGTGACAAGCACAACTGAACTCAGAGGCATGTCAGTAACATACTTTAAACCTTGTCTTAACTATAATCAAATCTTGACCTGTGAGTGTGTCAGCTCCACAAAGCACCGCAGCAGACTGCTCCCCAGTCCTGGCTACGGAGGTACAAGCCATCTCACACGTCCCCACCTGACATCCAGTCCTGCGTGCCAGTTTCACTGTGTAGAGATTTGAACCAAATCTTCAAAGCATAGGAGACAGAAGGGCAAAAGGAGATGGAGCAATTAAGACAGCACAAGAAAGACCAAAGACAGGAGGTAAAAAAGGATGGGTAGCCCTGAAATTAGTGCATTTCAAGTAACAAGGTCGTCAAGGCACAGCATTGCCTCCTCCAAGAAGTAGTTTACCACACTCTACCTGAAACACTGAGAATTATTTGTGAAGACTGCATAGCATGCCTCCCACAGTAACTTTACATACCCAGGCCTTGACCCAATAGCGTTCTCCTCAACACCATGAATGCCTCCCTCTCCTCCAGGTTACACAACTCTAGCTTTATTTTTTGCTCTGGGAGAACTGCTGCAGCTGCCTCATGGACAAAGTCTATGCAAAGGACTGCAACTTGTCAGTACACCAGGATTTCTGCTGGGGCACTGCAGGAAACTGGTCAGGTTTGGTTTTGTTTTTTTTTAAAAAAAGCAGAAGCTTGACTCCTTTTTTCTGCTTTTGTGCTTAAGCAGCCTGAAAACTATTCACTTGAAAATTACTTCAGCTATTCCAAATTTAAATACTGTACTTGTAAACATACAAGTTGGATTTGTTTTGGAACAGAGCTTTCCTGCGTGCTATTTCTAAAAAGCAAAATGCTTTCTACCTACAGGTTTAGTCAACTATGCTATTATAAGATATACCCATTTTACATAAAAATGTTAATTTATCCAAGATCATGAACACAAACTCATTATAGACAAGACTTTCAGTCCCTGTGCTATTCACTAAATTATACTGCCTTTGTTGTCAAAGAACATTTTGTCTCCACCTTACATTCAGAGCTATTAGAGAGCCCCCATATCTCTACATGGCTAGCCCCACGTCCTTCAGATGAGCACCTCTTGCAGTCACCAAGAGATCTAGAACAATGCACTGCATTGGCTCTCATCCCATTTACAGAGCAACCACAGACTGTTCTCGACAAGCGCCACGCTTCACCCACACAAAGGGCCTAACAGAGGAGTTCTGGATTGTACATCACTTTCACCCAGTCTAACATCAGATTGTAACAATTCATGTTCTGAGGAGATCTGACAGTGCAATATTTAATAGTTTAATCAAACAAAGCTCAACTGAACAGCTACCAAAGAAGCTTGTTGGCTGCTACCTTGCAGAAGGCAGTATTTGGTTGACAAGTACTAGCATCTACCAACAGGCAACCTTCCCTGGAAGGAAGAGGATTTCCCATAACCCTCCTATTTCAGGTGGACACCATCTAGTTATTAATGTGCAAATTAACATCCAAATTCAACACTCCAACCAAGCTGGTAGGCTTTAGGTTCAGCCTAAATTTTGTGACCCTCAGCGTTTCAGAATTAGTATAGTTACACCAAGTTATATATCACATAATACACTAAAAACACTGAAATAACTTTCAAGCATAGAAACTCTCCTTCCCAACATCATCATGCCATAGCACAGTGCCTTCATACTGGGTTTTTTTAATTAAAAAGATTTAGTGTAGAGTTTAGGCTACAATGAGAAAAACCCCCACTATTCAGAGAGTTTGTTCCAGGAAATATACTGTATCTATTATTCTTTCTATAGTACAGAAGTCAATGCTTAACAAGGGAAGAAAAAAAGCCACAAACTTACACTCCCAACTATGAAGTAAAGCCTGATGAACAAGACAGCTAGATCATCAATAAATTGGTGCATACAAGAGTTAAAAGATACAGAACAGATGCAGCCTTCCAACACATGCTTTCTGTCCACTGACCTCCATCTAGAGCTTCACTGAAACGTAACTCAGACTCTCCCTAGCACCACCAGCAAGCTCACTGTTCTTTTAATAGCAGGACCTTCCCATCTTAGAGGTGTTGGTTAGGAGTAGGCAGGGCAAAAATGCTTCGCTGTTCTGTTGGAAACTGGTAAAAGTCATCCACACACTCAAAGCTGCAGCGGACAAGCTGCAACAGAACATGGCCAAGACACCAGTAGGTCTAATCAGGTCTGAGGCAGCAACCCCATGTCAGCCCTCAGTCATGCCCCAAAATACAGTCAGTCTGGTATATGAAGAGAGAGGAAGGCAGAGACACCAGAGACAGGCCTGGATTCCCAGAGACCCCAAGACAGATAAAGCAGCTTGGGAGCATCACAATGACAGCTCTCTTGCAGACAAGCATACCAAAGCCATCCTCCATGCCTTTGCCATTGCAGAGAGCTGACCAGACAGCACTACCTACCTTGGCAGCAGGTAAGATCTCAAGTACAGTGCATGTGCTGGAGAGATCCCCATATGACATTTCACTGTGCTCCCACAAGGCCTGGGGACAGGCAATGCCACGCTTCAGGATCGTTACTCACAACCCTCAACCCCAACATGACCTGACCCACCACTTAACATGCTTACAACTCCCAGCAGGCAGCTCCCTAGCAAAGGTCTGCAGCACACACCTACAGCAGCCAGCCTGGCTGTGGTCTCCATGGTCATCACCAACCAGAAGTATCTCTTCTCACAGCTTTGTTGATCACCAGCATGTTACTTAATTGGCCCTTGCAGGAAAAATATGGTCCCTGGTTGATGAGCCCAAGCATAAGCATATCACTCACACCAGAGACATGAGCCAAAGTGAACAGCTGCATACTTAGGTATGGGATAACCCTGAAAAATGGATTAAAATTAACAATAGTTTGTCCAAGTTGCACAGTAAGTAGGCTGCTTGGAATCAGTGAAATCAGAGCATTGCTTGTAACACCCCTTACCAGTAGCTTTCTTCCCATCCCTCCACAGTAGCAGCCAAAACAACTATGATCTTTCCAGCTGGAAAATAGCCACAGATTATATGAGTTTAAGACAGTGAACTCTGCTATTATTGCCATTTACAGTGGATCTCCAGAGTGGCATGACACCAATTCTGCCTAAGCTGGTCTTTTAACTCCCAATGAGTCTCCTTGTAAGCCTCCAAGGGTCAAAACACACTTCAATATTAGCAGATTTACAAAAATAATCTAGTAGATTCCAAAACATAAATGCCCAAGTGTTGGTTCTCAGTGAGGTCTGCCCCACCTATCCAGCTTCCCCCAGTAACACCTCTGTTGCTGTATTTCAGGCCAAAGGCAGCCAAGCTTCTTCCACACAAATTAAAGACCAGCAGGGACAAAAAAAAAACCCCAAATCAGTTAAATTTCACAGAAAGAGCATTAGCCAAATTTTTTAAGCAAATAAGCTTTCAAGTTTCTGGCAGGCATTAATAAATGGAAATCATTCCCTATGTTGGTCTCAAAACTTTCATTTTTATATGGTTCAATGGTGATCATACAGCAATGTAAAATGGCTTGTTTCATTTAGAAGTCCTTTCAAAAAAAAACCAAACAACAAAACAAACCCCCTGACAACAGGCCCTTCATTGAGATTTGTTTAAAGATGACTTTAGTTGTCTCAAGAAACAGTCACTTGACACCTGCAGAATTAAACAAAATACACATTTGCCATCATCCACTGAATTGGAACAAGGAGTTTTACACAAGACTTGAGCCTTAACACCTTTTCTGCTGACCATACTGAGTAGCATGACCACAAAAAACGACAAAAAAATGAGGCCAGGCAGAGATCCCACTGAAGTGGCAACATCACTACAAACAGGAAAGACCGTTTCTCTCCACCTTAACTGAAAAGTACCACACACCTCTGTCAAAGATGTCTGTATGGGAATTTTGTTACCACATGAACAACAAATTAGAAGGGATTTAGATAACAGCTACAAGACACTTAAAAGGTACAGAAGAGACATTAGCCTCTCAAGTTATACTGCTTAATGCACCACTGAAGGACATTCAGTTACCAAGTGTGGGAACAGTTACTATTCTCCAAGAGAAGTAATCAGGAGCCCCAAGATGAAACTCAGTTTTCTCCAACACACTATAAGACAGAAGCCCATTCTTCTAATAAAGGTGAGTGCTCTTAGAGATACTCTAGCCCAGATAAGCAAACATTTGCACACCAGTGTAGTTTACACCCATGAATTGGAGGCTTACAGAAGCAGACTTTACACAAGAACAAGTGTGTCTTCAGAGAACACGCTGTAAGTCAAAGCTATTCCACTGCATGTGTTTTGTTTTAGTAAGGCCAAAGAGGATGCTGCCACAGAGACTGTTACTTCAGCCTTTGCCTAAAACATTTATAGCTGCAGGTATGTCTAAAAATTCATTTTAAACCAAAACCTTTTACACTGTGGACAAGTGTCTGTCACAGAATAATTGACCCAAGTGGCACAGATGGCTAAACACCAGTCCTTACACTATTCAGATTCTCTGGCAATGAGTTTTGCATCTTAATAACCCCTCCAAATACTAAATTTTAGTGTTCACTGTGTCAAATGTTTCAAATAGTTTAACTAGGATACATCTTGACTTGGTGAGGAGTCACACAGCTATTGCAAACATCTCCCTATTGCTGTCACCTCAAGTTCCATCTCCCAAAGAACAGTCTTTTACCTGAATTTCTAAGTTACTTCCATAGTTTTAAGGTAACAACACAGATAAATGGGAATGCATCGTGTCATGGTTTTAGTTGTAAAGCCTTAAAGAGTAAGACAAAGCCTGCCTGCCAGACAGCCTTCACTATTAACCACAGATACTAAGATAACCAAAAGCATCACATACTTACGTCAGCTCCTTTACACCCCCCCTTGTTCTCCAAGGGACAGCTTCAGTTAAAAGACACAAACATCCAGGAAGTTTTAAAGTCACATTTCTTAAAGTTAATTAAGATTCAAGTTAATTAAGATTCAAAAATACCCCACTTCAGCAGCTTTATAATTTTTCTCCTATCTGTCAGCCACTTTGGGCAAATATTCACATATTTTAAATACTTCAGAAAACATGGGAGGTCAGCAACCAATTTGGTTCATCTTGGCTACTAGTGTTTCATTGGGAGGGTACAAAATGCCAAAGTCATTACTACTAAACTGGCCTGGTGAGATGAGACATTTTCAGTAAGTTGCTACCACAAAAGCTTAGAGGAAGTGCAGTTTATTTTACTAACTCATGCTGCTGGAATAAAACCACTACTGTTTTCACAATGAAGTATGACTCTGGATATAGCAAGCTAATTTTGTGCATGTGCCTATGTGTACACACACATCTCATCACATGCAGCCCAAACTGTAAGAGGAACTGCTATATTACGAGTCATATAACCCCCAATCCATCCACACCACAATCCATCTGTAACTCTGTCACATTTCCAACTGACACTCAGCTACACTGAAGTTCAACATAAAATCTCCACTGTTTAGTCCATATTACTCATTACTCTGAACACCTGATGATGGCTGTAACTACACAGCCAAACTAAACTGTATGCCAAAGATTAAAGTTCAGCAGGAAGTGTTTTCTGGCATTTCCTACTCTCTAGATGCAAAGTGAGCATCATGCAGTAGAACTGAAGAGCCATTACAGAGAGGATGCTCAGTGTGAATATACTGCTGCATAATACAGGCAGCATAAGCATGGCTTCAGAAACAGCAAGGTAAAAAAAAGCAAGGTGAAAACATGTTTGAGCTTCTCAGAAGGTCCCACACTCAGACACTGGCACAACTTCAGCACAATACTGAAGATCTTAAGGATTTCCACAAACAAAAAAAAAGTTAAGAGCATCCTTCTAATGCTAGAGATTCAAAAACTCCCACTAAATCCTGTTATAAAGCAGGCCTAAAGCTACGTACATGCTCTTAGCTGCTATCTCATGAACAGATGGGTAAGAAACTTCAAGAGGCACAGATCTTTGCATCATTATCAAAGAAAGAAATTCGTGTTGTATTTCACATTTTCCAAGGATTATTTTCTGCAAACTCATGGAAGCAGAGTCAAACAACAACAACAACAACAAAATGCAAACCAGCAGCGCTCAATCTTTCAAAATAGAAAGCTTTCAATTTTTATTCTAATGGCAGAGATGGGCTGCACTACAGCTCTCCCTCTTGCCATACAGCAGAACCTAATTGCACATGAACTCGTATTTTTAGGCAGTATCAGAACTAGAAATCACTGTCAGTGGTTCTTAGCATACACTATAACCCTGCCTGGATCGGAGGAGCCCTAGGGAAAGGACTGGGAGCTGGCCATCATCATTACTGTGCCCACTGCCTCCAGAGGACAGACTGTCCCTAGCAGTTGTCTTGCCACATGAGTTGTCTGGGGGGTTTGGCCAACCAAAAATCTATATGCAACAGCAGAGTACTCCCCAGGCCAGAGTCAGGGTGAGTAACTGTACTTATGATCAGTGAACTAACATCAGAAGTTCCTTGCCTCCCTGCCTGCAGACAGCTTAGCACCACTCTTGCTTAGCAGCCAGCCTGGGAGCTCTTCAGACCTGGAGCAAGCAACTCTAGGCTCTGTGTCACCCACAGCTTCATATCCCTTTGCTGGATCAAACCTCTGCTTATCATCATCAATGATGCCTCAAGGCAACACAAACAGGAGATGAAGTACAGCGAGAGCAGCTCTGTAGCACCTCACCACACAGAGGCCTGCGGAAGGCAGCGTTTGGGCCACGAGTACCACACATTTTTTTCCTTGGCACCGAGGAGTATTTTTGTGGAGTTAGAATTATGTAACTGGTAGGACACTGAAGTGCTTAAGAAACTTCTGCTTGCCTGATTTTAAGCTTTCAGGGGCGTAGCCTACAATCCCAAACTTTCAAATACAGTGCTCAAGTTTGTCATCAGTTATCTGCAAGCAAGTTCCATATTGATTCCCTGCTGCGAAAGAAAATATCCCCACGCATTACAAATGGCTTTGAAATCAAATCAAATCACTGGGAAAAAGCTGGGATCCAACAATACAGAACTCTAAACAGCCCACGGTTAATAAGTTACAGAAAGCAAGGCAAATAATGCCTTGACAAGTATTTAGCCCCCAAATTACTTGAAAATTAAGCATAATGCTTAGGGGTTTCTACCCCTCCAACTTATGTGTCAAGACTTGTTCCTTCAAGTAACAAAAAATTATGAAAAAGAACCTTAACCATCAAATAGCAACTCTTAACAGTGTAGTTAATTTTTCTAGTTTCCTTTAATGTTAGATATTTTCATCTACCCAGCCTAAATCACCTTTGAAAGAGATTTTAATATTGACTCTTGCTCTACATTAAACACGCTTCTTGACACAGCACACTTGGTCAAACCATGCTTCTGGGCAGCATTATGTGTTCAGTAGTGAGGGTTCTATTTGTGTAATTACTCACATGCACCTTCCCTGAAAGGTTGGCTCCCAGTACAAGAATACCATTCAACTACAAAAATGACAAGAATTTCCCTTTTTTCAAAACAAAAGCTGTGATGTTAAGGTGCAGTTGCATCAAGTATGCAGAGCTTTGAGTGAGCCATCAGGAAAGCACCTTCTAATAGTTCTCCAAGTATCCTAAAACATGCCTTAATCAGAGCAGAGGCAGAGGTTCGTGGGCCTAGACTCTGAGTCCCCAAACACCAAAGTAATTTCAAATTACTTTGAAATTTGAATTACTCTGGCCTGGGGAGGATTTCAAAGCAGAGAGACCAGTCAATGATCAGTTGAGACGGTGAGAGTTTCATCATGCACAACCACTGGTCACTGAAATCTATCTCAAGGAGCACCCATCATCACCATATTACAACTTAATAACCTTTGTTGCAGTGGTCTGCATTTAAGTATCAGCTGTCCAAATTCAAGGTGAAGGCATTCTCCAGCCAAGAGCCCTCTCCACTCAGGAGAAGATGCCTGTGGCATCAATCATCTGCTCACACATAGTTCTGCAGACTACAGCACAGTCTAGTTCCCTCCTGCTCAGGCACTGACTACAAAACCAGAAAAATGCATTCCTGTCATTTCCAGAGCAATTCAGAACTACCACAGAGCCCAGTGGCACCTGATGTAAAAGCCTGTCTTGTCACACCACGTCCTTCCAGGCTGACCTAAGAAAGAAGCAGCTGGCACCTCCCCTGACCTGGACATGAAGCATTCAATTCTGAGAAAAGTCTTCAGTCACACAGAAAAAGCCTCAATTAACTGAATCAGCTGTGAGCAAATCAACATCTTAAGACACATACGTTCTGCCTACTGTTCACCCTTAAACTCTGACTCAGTCAGGGACCAAAAAAAACCAAGTTCACCCACCTGTAGCCCAACACAACTGATTCTGCCAGAAACTTTTGTCAAGCTGGCAATTTCTTGCAAACTGAAGGTGGGGACAGACATTTGCTCTTACCACTGGGCCTCTCTGGAGGCCTCATCATCGCTCACCCTAAGCTAGTTGTGCATTGCCAACAAGGAATGAGAGGTAACTAGTGCATGAACAGCTCAACTCCTTCCTTAAGGGTGATAATCTGGAACCTCAGCAAAGGGTTGCCCAAAGTATTATTCCTGGTCATACTGAGTAGCTATGTAAACCCAGCAAAGGCAAAGACTGACAGGGGTGCAGGCAGCCATGCAGAAACACACAGACCAGTGACAACCTCCACAACACCTGGACCTGACTCTGCAGAAGAGTCCCTTCAGCTGATTATGCTGGGGAGCTTGCAGTTCAGGCCTGCTCCTATCTCTGGCTGATATTAGAAGCAGTCACTTTGGGAAGAGCAGCTTAAGGCTGCTGCCTTTTCCATCTAGCTGGTAGACCCCAAACTACAAAGCACCATAGCAGACCTGAGCACGCTCTACTAGCTGATAAAACATCCTAGATGCCATTCTTCAATTTCTTACAAGTCTCTGACTTTATTACAGGCAGCACTAACGTATTGATAACCTACCATTTAAATTATCTTTTCGGGGAGGGGGTGGGGTGGGGGCTTGTTTTCTGCTTCCATTTACCAAACACTACAGTTAACAGGATTAGCAGCTGAAGCCCGAGTCACTGAAATGTTGAACCAGCTTTTAACAGCAGCAGCCGCTGTTGAGGAGGTGCAAAGAGAGCACTTTCCTCATTTCAGTTTATTCAGCTAGTTCCAAAGCCCAGAGAGAAAGGTCGTATTTCTCCAAGAATAAACAAAATGCCAAAAGCTGATGCCACCAGCTCCCAGAGCACAAATCAAGCATTTTTATTCCCAACCAAACACCACTGACACTTCCTTTATTAAGGTCACATTAAACACGGGTTTTCCTCAAACTATTCACACTTGAGCTTAACTAGAAGCCTTTCTACTTCCCCCACCCGTTCCTGTCCTCAAACCACACCTCGAGTGGGAGAAAGTTCCCAAACTCTCATTGCCACAAAGTTTTTAAAAAGTTGCACCCTATAATGGCACATTTCTAATCCCACTTACCTCATTCTAGGAAGCTAAAAAGACAAGAGGTGGTGAAGCTAGATATATTTCATCAAGCCAAGAAAACTGAAAAATAAACCAGATGCTGATCTGAACTAGTCCTCACCTTGCATATTTTAAATACAGCATAGAAGTCCCCTGTCAAATAATTTTAGTGTATTAATCCTACCATTCAACAATTCAGGAAGCCTAGTCTGAAACACCTACAGCTTTGCCTGAGGCCCAATACACAGAAAGCCAGGAATATCACTTCTCAGGACACCAGGACTCCTCCCTAGGGAGGCAATGAGCATGTAAGACCACTTTTCAGGAAATTGTAAGTTAGGATGCATAACCAA
Source organism: Laterallus jamaicensis coturniculus (assembly GCA_022605575.1). Classification (NCBI taxonomy): domain Eukaryota; kingdom Metazoa; phylum Chordata; class Aves; order Gruiformes; family Rallidae; genus Laterallus; species Laterallus jamaicensis. Next base: position 854,537 of record JAKCOX010000138.1, read on the forward strand.
AGATCAAACTCTGCCCCCCCAAAAAAAACCCCACCACGCACAGCTCCTCATGAGACAAAAACAACATATGACAGGCTCCAGCCATGCTGCTTGAAGGGAATCCCTCTGCAGTGGAGGGGTCATGGCATCATCAGACAGCGGTCTCCCATTCTCAAAGTACCACAGAATTTAGAAGAAAGGCACAGCAGTTTAAGGACATCAAATACCAAGCAAGCACATTAACAATATTGATGGGTAAGGCAACTGGCAGCCTTGCCTAAATCGACTCTTGTCAACACACATCCCTGGATTATTTCACAGGCTGCTTCAGCTTCTTTCCAGGAACAACTGCAAACATACTGTCCTGAGAACTCCTGACCAAACAAGAATATTTTGGCCCATTGTGATTTCTTTGGAAAAAAAAAAAAGGATGAGTAATATAAGTGCAGGAATACGTTTCCAAACATTTAGATGTAAAAATGACCCAGTTACCAACCCAAGACTACACTGACTTCCTGAGTAAGTAATAATGGAGGTGAGTCTAAGAATACACCTATCACACCTACATGAGTAAGCTAGCCAACTCATTACAAAAGGCAAGTGTTGTGCCAAAGCCTTCTCTTCCTTCAAAACAATGAGGCCAAACTGAACGTGACTCAAATGTATTATTCCCCAAGCTACAGGTTATTTTGTTTTGTGGAACAAAGCTCTTAAACCTTGACCCAGAGAGGCCAAGAGGCATCAAAGATGCACATTAGCCATGGAAAGAGATCATCTGATATTTTTTTCCCCCCTCAGTTTGATAGAAGCCAAAGGGCATGAAAATGTGAGACCCAGAAGCCACTACTGAAACAGTTAACTCCTGGGAGAAACAAGTTGAAGAGGACACTATTTTGCCAGAGAGCAAGCAGACATCAAATGCAAAGGGGTATGCCCAATGAAACTCATCTTCTGCAGGCATCAAGATGTTTTGCCTCCTTCAGTAAAAACGCTAAATTCCTCCCCCAGTTGTTCTGAGAACTTAAGACTGCTCCCTTCAGTTCCTTTCTGGGGCAGCAGTGCCAGATTTCTTGTTTACTGTATTTAAGGGAGGGAAATAACAACCGTGAAAACTGTTGGTTTTTGGGGTTAGGTGTTTTGGGTGGCTTGTTTTTTTTTTTCCGATTAACAGGAAGGTTCAGAGGGGAATTGAAAGCACGTATCTACCTCTGCTAATCGTTACAGGAGCCCTTTAAAGAAGTTTGATGGGGTGTGTGGGGGGCAAAAACCCGATTATAACCAGTCCTGTGTAAGTTCTGAGTAAAACACAGCCTTTGCCGTGAACTAATCACCCGCCACAGGATGCTCCCCCTGCAAGGAACAGGGCTATGGAACCAGGGCTGGCAACCCCCTCACTTCAGAATACATATGGGCACCCCAGAGCCGAGTGGGCAGCCTGGGGTGGGCGGGAGGAAGGAGCACCCCGCCGGGAGGTACCTGCCTTTCTCCGGGGTTAAGACAGGGAAGCGACACAAGGCAGAGGGCTGCGTGCCGGACCTCTCTCCCCGGAGCGCACCCCCTGCAAGAGGGGAGCAGGCCTCACAGGCGCAGCCAGCCCGCCCCGCACACCGTCCCCCCGCCGCCGGCGGCGGGAGGGGAAGGGCAGCTGGCGGCCCACCACCACCGACGGGCGCCGAGCCCCCCCTCCCCTCCCTCCTCCCGCGGGCCTCAACCTCCTCCAGGGGGAAGGGGGGGCGGTGCGGAGGGTCTGACAGCGGCCGCGGCCCCGCCGCCCCCACCCCGGGGCCCCTCCGAGCCCGACAAAGAGGCCCGGCAGGCGGAGGCGGGGGGGGGGGGGGGGGTGAGGGGGGTGTGCAGGCCCCAGCGGCGGCTCCCGGGGACCAGCGCGGCGGCGGGAGGCCCGTCCCGCGGGCGCGGAGGCGGGAAGGCCATACCTTGAAGTACCCGCCCTCGTAGAGGGTGTTGGGGGGCCCGAAGATCGCCACCTCCCAGTTGTAGAGGTCGGACTCGTCGACGAGGGTGATGCGGAAGCCCTCCACCGGCTCCTCCTGCAGGGACTTCAGCTCCAGCATCAGCGCCTTCTGCGAGCTGCTCATCTGCTGCTGGGCCATGGCGCGGCGCGGCCACCGCCGGCCGCCGCCGCCTCCACCACGCTGCCGCCGCCGCCGCTGCTGCTGCTGCCGCCGCTGCTGCCCCGCGGGCCCCCGCCCCTCCCCGCGCTGACGGCCGCTGCCGTCGCCACCACTTCCTTTTGTGACGGCGCCCGCTCGCCGCTGACCTCAGCGCGCCGCGCCGCGCCCCGCCCCGCCGCACGCCCCGCCCCTACCGGCGCGCTTAAAGGGGCCGCAGCGCACGTGGTGTCCGCGCGGGGCTGGGGCAGACAAGCTCCGCCCCTTGTCGGCTTCGCATTTACCGCCCGGCCCCACGTCTCAGCTCCGCATCAGCCCCGCATCCAACGCCCGGCCCGGCCCCGCACCGCCCCGCATCCGTCCCCCATCCAACGCCCGGCCCGGCCCGGCCCGGCCCCGCACCGCCCCGCATCCGTCCCCCATCCAACGCCCGGCCCGGCCCGGCCCCGCACCGCCCCGCATCCGTCCCCCATCCAACGCCCGGCCCGGCCCGGCCCGGCCCGGCCCCGCACCGCCCCGCATCCGTCCCCCATCCAACGCCCGGCCCGGCCCGGCCCGGCCCCGCACCGCCCCGCATCCGTCCCCCATCCAACGCCCGGCCCGGCCCGGCCCCGCACCGCCCCGCATCCGTCCCCCATCCAACGCCCGGCCCGGCCCCGCACCGCCCCGCATCCGTCCCCCATCCAACGCCCGGCCCGGCCCCGCACCGCCCCGCATCCGTCCCCCATCCAACGCCCGGCTCGGCCCGGCCCCGCAACTGGAGAAAACACGTGCGGGGCTGTGAGCGGGCGGTGCTGCGGGGGCAACGCCGGCCCGCGCTGACGGGCACGGTGCGGAAGGAGCCGGTTTTGCACAAGGGGAGCGACCTCGCACGACCCCGGGGTCCCCTAAACGTCCTGCAGTAACCCCTGAGCAGCAGCAGGAGAGGCACAGGGAGTTACCTCCCTACCCCCCTCTGCTCCCAGGGGTGATGTCTCCACGTGTATCCCGGGGTACGCGAGGCGCCGCCGGCAGCGAGCGCAATGGGAAGCCTTCCTCCCGCCCCCCCAGCCTGGCTAAGGGAGAAAAACACCTGCCAACGCGGGCAAGTGCCTGCTCCCCAGCACGTCTCTAATGAGGAAGAGAAATACCGTGTGCTGCAAAAATAAATAAGTATCAGTAACAGAGCGGTTATCCAGGGGGAAGGTAAACAGCGTCCAAATCTGGGTCTCACTCCTGGAAACACCAATGTACGCACCGGGCTGCCTGCACGCAGGACCACCCAGCCGCTTCGGTACCCAGCACGGCGGTACTTGGAAGCCTGACAACTTTTCTCGGCCAGGAGAAGAAATATGGTCAGGATGTAACAGCCCTGACAGAGGAAAGCTGGCATGTGTTCCTTGAACTAGAGGATTAATGTGGTTCTAACTGGAATAATTGAAATAGCTAATTGTGGCGAGCGGCAGAGAGCAACACGCAATTCGATATGAATTGTAGGTGAAGGCATTTTATTAGGTGAAATCACCCAGATTCTATACCTTTCTTACTGCAAACGTGGCAAGCTAAAAAACTGCTAATTGCTTACACACACTGTTCACACTGTATTGACTGGTTAGTGTTGAAAACGAGCTCTGATAAACCTATCTTAGAGCTAAACATCCTTAGTTTACCTTTAATACCTAAAAGCATCCGCACACCTGCTGTTTTGACCATTTTGTTATGGCTGGCTCCTAACATATTCTGTTACTCCCAAATACCTTCCCATAACTGCTTCTTGGTTTAGGGCAGCCTGTACCCCTATCAGCAAGGCCGCTGTGCTTTGAGAACGTGATTATTAAGATCCTTTCAGCATGAGGAACTTTACCTTTCTCATGGGAACAGAAGAATATTGTCAGGGCCTATGTCTTGGGTGAAGAGAGCTAGGCCGCCGGCAGGCCTGCTGTCTTCCCTGAGAGCTAATAGGTTGTGATGAGCTCTACAGTAATTGCAACATCTCCCGCAAAATGCTGGAGTCACTGAAAGGAAATCTCTTCTGCTGTATGTGGGCTTGGGGTCGAATTATAGTTGGGGATGAATAAAAGTGAAAATCATATAAGGCCTTAATGCATATCTGTGGCAGTGGGCTACAGGGAGTCGAGATGAAATGGTGAAAGACCCTGATATGCTGCTGCATAGCGAGGGATTGAGGTGTTTACTTTAGAGATTAAGCAAATGAACAAAGCGACCAAAGACAGCAAGAACAAGGGGAGAGTCAATGAGAACAGTAGAGAAAGTAGGAACAATAACAGGGAATACTTCATTAGACTGTGAGACTCGCTGCTGCGGGCTGTTGCTCCACACAGCAACTTAGCAATGTTCAGAGAGGCAGGACGTTTGTTTGGACAGTAACAGGAGGACCACAGTTACCATGTAGAAAAGTATGGGATTCATTAGACACCTCGTGTTTGAGATATCTTAACCCATTTCTGCTTGGCCTTTCTTTCATCCTTCTGCACGTGGCTGGGCGTAGTCCACCATCCAGAGGCTTCTGCTCCATGCACAAACTGGTTGGGTGATGTGTCCCACCATCTGTAGCTCTGACCCTCTCCCTTGCCTCCATCACCATATGCTGCTTTCCCATCTCAAGGACAGCCCTGCAGATATGGATGACCATTAGACCAGTCTCCAGTCTTTTCCAGAGCCATGGACTTTCCTGAAGGCATGGCACCTACAACAGGAGCCTCTGCATTGGATCACGTGGCTGGGGCAGCCTGCAGTGCAGATGGACCTTGAAGTCTCTCCCTGGCAATTGGCAGCCACCGCTCCTTCTCCAGACAGTCAGCCAGGGAAGAGAGCAGAAGGCAGATTGTTTTCCCCAAGCACCAGCTGTTACCAGGACAAATTTGCTGTAGGCCCAGAGGTGAGCATAGCACCCTGCTTGTCCCTGAGACGGCTCTGCTTGCCTTCCTTCTACCTCCTGGGCTCTCCCCAATGAGGCCCCTGTTGTGCCCTCTGACGACGCCCCAGAACCAGCACTGAAACTTGGTCCAGGGCTTTCAGCTGCCTACAGGCTGTACTCAGTTGGACTTGATGATCTTAAAGATCTTTTCCAAACTAAATCACAGAATCACAGAATTGTGGGGGTTGGAAGGAACCTCAAGAAGTCATCGGGTCCAACCCCCTTGCCAAAGCAGCTCCCCAGCTCATAAATGATTCTATGATTCTAAATACTCCAGCTTAATGTGCAAAATCCTACCGCACTCTGGAAACTGTCCCTGCAGGGACTGTCATGGGTTTGCCTGTGAGGTGGGATGAGCTCTCCTTCATTGCCATGGGAGTAATCTGGAGCAACATCCTTTGTCCATCCCTGGCTTGCCAGGCTGTGCTGTGAAAAAAGCACATGTTCCTGTACACGCAGGCCCAGATCAACCACCATCACTCACTCCTTACCACCCTGTAGTGAGCTCAAATTTACAGAAAGCTGCTTAATTCTGGGGGCTGGAGGGCTGGACCACAACACTCAGGTGGATAAAACACTGTTGGAGGAGCTCCACAGTGGCTGGGCAGTACCATGTTGTGTGTGTTTTCTGGTGGGAGCTCAGACCTCTCTTCTTTTTATGTCTCGGGTTGGCAGATGTAATGTTTTGTCAACACGGGTTCAAGTTGACTGGTAGGACACATGGGTGGAAGCCAAGCTCTGACTTTGGTGCCAGGTTTTCTGGGCAGCAGGTACTTCTACCATCATTGGGTTCAGACCCCTTTTTCAGTCCCTCAACATCTGGGCCACATCTGGGAGGGTTCTACACACAATGCTCTCAACACTGCTTCCTTTGGGAGAAAGAAAGCACTTCACCTCTGCCCGCTACCTCCTACCCAACCCCACAATGGGGATCAGCAAAAAATCTTTTCCTGCATCCCAGTCTTTCCCAGACCCAAGAGCCCAGTCTCAGCTGCCTGTTACCCGCTCCCTGCTCCCCAAACCTTATTAGCCCCTTTGGACCTCCATCCCTCCATCCCAATCACCCAGATTTAATGCCATGGTGACCATCATTCCCAAATGCCCCTGCGCCAGCACCCACATCCAGCTGCCTGCCCACGTGCCCCATTTTTATTGCTTAATGAGGCTCATAACCTGGCATCCAACCTGGAGGGCCATGCTGCAACCCTCCTTGTTGTTGCCACCCAAGAAGGACCTGCCAGCTCTGCTCTGCTCTGCTGAAGTGCTGTCCCAGCTTGCCAGCGAAACCCAATTTTGCTGAGGAGGAGGATAATGTTGGGTTGATTCAACAGGCAGGAGCCAAGCCCTTTTGGGGTTGTGCTGCCCCTATTTCTATGGCAATCGAAACACCTTTCCTTGCAGCCAGCCTCCAGTGCAGGCTTTGTCTGAACCAGCCTAATGCTGGGAGAGATGGGAGAAGCAAAGTTTGGAGCTATTCAGGACTTATCTCCGCCTGCTGCCTGTCTCCAGTGCTAACAAAAGAGGTAATCATGCAAGGCAGAAAGTAAAGAAAGCCCCGAGTATTCAATAGGCGGGGCGGAATTTTCTCCATCAGGCCTCCTTTTAAGAGATAATATTGATCTTTTTCCCCAAAAACTTTTTATTTTTCCCCCTTCTCCTAGAAAAACATCCACTGCTCAGAGAAAACAGAAACTGCTGAAGCAACAGAGTGCTTTGAAGCTGCAGGCAGCCCCCTCCAAGGCTCCTGCCTGCGCTTCTGCCTGCGCTTCTGCCTGCGCTTCTGGGGAGGCTCAGCTGCTCTGTCTGATGTCCCCTTCCCCTAGCCCAGGCTACCCTGCGGCTGATGTAACGTTTTGATTTATCATACTGCATTTCTCCCCTCTCATCAGCTCCAGCTTATTGCCATGAAGCCTTGTCCCCCTCCTCCTCCTCCTCCTCCTTTAGCTGCTCCCTTGTGGGTAGTCACTGCCTGCCTGCAAAGCAGGGCTCTCCATGGAGTGTGCCTTGCTGCAAACTGCATTGTTCGCTCCTCATATCTGTATTTATTTTTACTTTTGTTTCCTTTTTTTTTTTTTCTTTTTCTTTTTACCTGAAGGAAACAGTCTGGCTTTCTTTGACTCGGACAACAGGCAATAGGGTCTGGTGTAGGAACACGTGGCTCCAGAAAGAGGAGGTCTCACCAGGGGATGAGAAGGCTACACGTGCCATTAATCCAGCCCCCAGCAGTGGAACTTTTTTCCTGTAAACTGGACCTCAAGACGCCACCAGCACCTTATGTAAATCTGAGATGAAAACTTCTCTTCGAGTCCTTTCTGCTTTTTTTTTTCTTCACAGTCTATTTTTAATATCTCCCTTCCTCTTCTCTTTCCTCCTTCCTGTGAGCTGCGATCATGAAGGATATGACAAACTGAGAGTTAACTCCTCTGCTTAGCAACAGCAGAAGCTTTGAAAATGCAAACGCCATCTCAGTGTCACATTACTGCCCCATGAGCTGGCGGAGAGAGGGGACAAGAGGTGGGAAGATGGGGCAGGTCCCACCCACACTACTCTGTTCTTGGCAGGATCATCTCACACGGTATTCTTCGGTGCTTTATCCAATTTCTTTCCTGAGTGGCTCAAAGGATGAGACATCTGCTCTCTCCTCTAGGAAACCGGACTAGCCTGGGCTAAGAGACAGCACCATCTCCCCTCCTGTTGCCTCCTCCCTGCTCCTCTGCTCTGGCAAGGCATTGGCAGGGAACCTGGGGATTCTGAGCTGGACTGTAACTCTCTCTTCCCTGGCACATCAGATGGATGCTCCTGTGATGGAGATGATCAGGCAGAGGATAGGAGCTCTGCTCAGCTTCCCTACAAGCTGCTTACAGCCACTCCCCAGAGCTGCTCTAACTCAAACCACTGACAGCTTTTCCTTGAGCTTTACTGAAGCATTGCAGGACATTTGGAGGTTCACCTCATCACCCTCCTGCCCCAAGACAGTATCAGCTTTTCCTAAGCAGCCAAAGTCATATTTGCCCATCTTGTTCTTTAATATTTGTCCTTCAAATTGCCCAAGGTGGAGATTCACTTTCTCCTAGGTTGAGCCTTTGGGCTCAGCTCACCTCCCTGTTAGAGAACTGTTAGGTGCTCCCCCACACCCAAATCTCATCCCATTTCTTCTTGTCCAGAGCACTATGGGCATATGGAAGATAGAGAGAGGGGCTAGGATTATTTCTTCCATCTCCTTCCTGGAGTGTTGCTGCCCTTGGCCGGATGCAAATCTCCAGCCAAGGCCATACTGGTGGTGGCAGTGCACCGTTCCCACTGCAGCACCACACATTGCCTGTGGGCCAAGGGGAAACACCACTTGTGGCTTTTCAGATTGTTCTCTCAGCCCTGAAAGAACCAGCAACAGAAGAAACTGTGGTTAAGCAGTCAGCATGGATTCACCAAGGGGAGATCATGCTCGATCAAACTTGTGGCCTTCTATGATCTCATAACAGGCTGGGTGGATGGAGGGAGAGCAGTGGATGTCATCTACCTTGACTTCAGCAAGGCTTTCCATACTGTCTCTCATGAGCAAAGCTGAGAGAGTATGGGATAGATGTGAGGACAGTGAGGTGGGTTGAGAACTGGCTGTCAGGCCAAGCTCGGAGGGTTGTGATCAGTGGAGCAGAGTCATGAGCCAGCGGTGTGTCTTGGTGGTTAACACAGCCAAAGGGATCCTGGGGGGCATCAGGAGGAGTATGGCCAGCAGGTCGAAGGAGGTGATCCTTCCCCTCTACTCTGCCCTGATCAGGCCCCACCTGGAGTATTGTGTCCAGTTCTGGGCTCCCTGGGATAAAAAGGACAGGGATCTCCGGGAGAGAGTCCAGAGGAGGCTATGAAGATGATGAAGGGCCTGGAACACCTATCCTATGAGGAAAGGCTGAGAGAGCTGGGGCTGTTCAGCCTGGAGAAGACTAAGGGGGGACCTTATTAATGTTTATAAATATCTTAAGTATGGGATGCAGGGGGAATTGGCCAGCCCCTTTTCAGTGCTCTGTGGGGACAGGACAAGGGGCAATGGCTGCAAGTTGGAGCACAGGAAGTTCCACACCAACATGGGGAAGAACTTTCCCAGTGAGGGTGCCAGAGCCCTGGGACAGGCTGCCCAGGGGGGTGTGGAGTCTCCTTCTCTGGAGAGATTCCAGACCTGTCTGGATGCCTCCCTGTGTGACCTGTCCTAGGGAACCTGTTTTGGTAGGGGGTTGGACCTGATGATCTCTGGAGGTCCCTTCCAACCCCTACAGCTCTGTGACTCTGTGATTCTGTGATTGATTCCAGACCAGAGGGTGGACAAGCAGCACAGGGATGGATCTCAGTGATGGATAGCCTATTTCTAAGGAAAGATTTCGCCCAAAAAACCTCCCTGGGCATTTAATGGGGGAAATCAATGTACAGTTCTCTGTTCTGCTGCCCAAGTGAGTGATGCAGCAGTACTGCACAGGCTGATTCTTACCTCCTGAAAAAGAGAACGGGTGTACAGGAGTCCCAGCTCTCACTTTGACACCTATACAGGCTGCAATTACTCAAGAGAAGTAATTGTGAGTCTTTGAGGTTAACAGTCTGTCTGAAATTCATGTTTTGGCTCTCTTTCACCTAGAAATGGGCCAAGCCAGATGGAACTCATCACAGTGATGAGGAGATGCCTTTCATGGCATTAAGATGCCCTTCAGTTGACAACATCTGAGTTAATGGGAGCCTCCTGCATCAAAGTAGCCACCAGCAGAGAAATGCAAAGTTTGGAAGAGTCAGAAGAAAGCACAAGAAAAAGTTTAGAGAAAAAAAAATCTTCAGTGGTTGGGTTTTTTTAACCTCATTTTGATTTGACCTTTTCCCTGCTTGCTTAAATTTGAATGGAATAAAGTTGTCTTTTTTTTTTCTTTCTTTCTACTCTAGCTTTTCTTTCTACTCTAGCTTTTCTTTCTTTCTACTCTAGCTTGCCCTCTTAAAATGGCTGAAGTCCATCACAGGGCTTTGATAAAAGACTGCCGTCAAAGTGCCTGCTGCTGTGCTCATTCAGCTTATGAATAAATTATAAGCACATTACAATGCTATTTCAGCTGTGATTCCAGGGCCTGAGGAGGGTGATGGCTGGGACCTTATGCCTGTCAGACAGTGGTTTGCATTTCCAAAGAGTTTGTGTAACCAACTGTTCAGGTCATCTTACACCTCTCCTTCTGAGCTCAATCCGCTGAAATATCTGAGCCTGTTCTTGCTGGCAGCTATGAGGACAATCCTCCTGCTGCATGGTACACACTGTGTTCCTCCTGATGCAGTTTCTGGTGAAGCACAAAATGATCGTCATCCTCAAAGCAGTGATCTGGGGGACATAACACTTTATTGATGGGTTTGTGACAGATATCCATATGGTTCTGTCCATGTTGGGGACTGTGATTTTAGGTTACTCTTGCTGCACAAGACATCCCTGTCTTGAGCATTATGGTGTGGCTGAAATAACATGGCCATCGGCATCACTAGCAGAGATGGAGTTGGAGCCTTGGTGCACTTTGGGAGAAGGACCAGCCTAAGCCAGTATCCCCAGTGCTTCACCTTCCCCTCTGCTGCGGTGTCAGCTCTGTAGGACTGTCCTTCTCTTGAGAATGAGTGACCATCAGACAGGGACTCCCATCTGTCTTCACTGCTGGTGATGAGCCTTCTGGGCTAGACAGGCACTGGCAGTGGAGTGGAGGGGCTGGAGCCCACAGAGCAGCTGCCTGGTGAACTCCTGTGTGGGTCCATCAGACCCTGGTTTACCTGCAGAGCACCCAGCTCCTTGTGTCTGGGCAGATGCCACAGTGAGAGGGGACAGCATTTTACCGAAGGTGAAAGGGAGGAGGAAGCTCTTCTGGGTGTCACACCACTCCCAGTTCAGGGACTGGGTGTACATCAGTGTGTCAGAGTCAGGGGTGGGACCAAAAGTCCAGCTGACGTGCACCTGCACGGCTGGTGATAAAATATGGGATGGTGTGCTACAATCCGAGGTGCTGTGTGTCAGTGAGTTCCTTAAGGCTGCTCCCAGCGGTGCAGGGTACATTGAAGCACATCTGAAGTGCTTCTACACCAATGCACATAGCCTGAGGAACAAGCAAGAAGAGCTAGAAGCCCTGGTTTGGTCCCAGAGGTATGACATCATTGGCTTAAACGAAACCTGGTGGGAAGAGTCCTGTGACTGGTGTGCAGCAGTGCATGGGTAAAAGCTCTTCAGAAGGAACAGGCAGGGCAGAAGGGTGTGGGGGGGGGTGGCACTGTGTGTAATTGAGGGGCTGGACTGCACAGAGCTGCCAGTTGAGAGTCTCTGGATAAGGGCTAAGGGACAAACAAATAAAGAGGATGTTGTAGTAGGGGTCTACTATAGACACTGGAGAGTTATTTTTCAAGGAACTAACAGACACTGCTAGATCATCTGCTCTTGTCCTTAAGGGGACTTCACCATGCCTGACATTAACTGGGAGCCCCACACAGCTAATGCAAACAGGTCCAGGATGGTAACTTCCTTGTTCAAATATTAAGGAATTGGATTTGGATAGGTGCCCTCCAAGATCTGTTGCTTGTAAACAGAGAAGGTCTCATGGGGGAAGATGAGGTAAGTGGCCATCTTGGCCATAGTAATCATTAAGTGATGGAATTTAAAATATTTGGTGAGAGGAGGAAAACTGCCTCCAAGACTTAAACACTAGAAATGGAGAGAGCAGATTTTGGGCTGCTCAGGGAACTACTTGGTAAAGTCCACTGGGAAACTGCTTTTGAAGTCAATTGGGGACACCAATGCAGGCCACTTTTTAAGTACCACCTTCTAAAAGCACAGGAACAGGCAATTGCAAGACAGGAAATCAGGCAAGTGGGGCAGGAGGCCAGCTTGGGTACACAAGGATCTTCCTCTAGAGCTCAGGTGGAAAAAGAAGGTATATGGCCAGTGGAAGCAAGGTCAGGCAACGTGGGAGGATTACAGGGATGCTGTTGGCCTTTGTAGGGAGAAAATTTATTTGGCCAAAGCTCATTTAGAGTTGGGGCTGGCTAATACTGTGGCAGATAATAAAAAGGAGTTTTTCAAATATGTTAACAACAAGAGGAGGGCCAGAGAGGACATTGGTGTGTTGCTTGATGAGAACGGTCACCTTACTAACAGGGACATAGACAAAGCAGAGACATTTAATGCCTTCTTTGCAGCTGTCTTCAACACAGTCAATGGGCTCTGGGACTCCACACACCTCGAGTTGGAGGACTGTGACTGTGGTAATGATAAACACCTAGTGAACCCTGAACTTGCAGGTAATTGACTGCTTCACCTGGATAAGTCCATGGGCCCTGATGAGACTCATCCCAGGGTATTCAGGGAGCTGGCTGATGCCATTGTGAGACGTCTCAATTACTTTTCAACAGTCTTGGGAGTCTAGAGAGGTCCCAGTTGACTGGAAGCTGGCAAGCATTGTCCCAGTTTTCAAGAAGAGTAAGAAAGAAGACCCTGGTAATTACAGGCCTGTCAGCCTCACCTCAGTGCCTGGTAAAATTATGGAGAAAACCATACTGGGAGTTATTGAAAAACACCTAAAGGACAACTCAGTCATTGCCCACAGCCAACACAGGTTCAGGAGAGGAAGGTCCTGTCTATGCAATCTGATTTCCTTTTACAACAACGTCACCCAGCTGGTTGATCGAAGGAAACCAGTTGATGTTATTTTTTTTGGATTTCAGTAGGGCGTTGGATACCATGTCTCACAGTAACACAAAGTGTCCAGCATACAACTAGACAAAGCCATCATGAGCTGGGTGGGCAACTGGCTGACAGGTCGGGCCTGGAGGTAAAAGTAAATGGGGTTACATCTGGCTGGTGGCCAGTCACAACTGGAGCTCCCCAGGGTTCCATTTTAGGTCTAGTCCTTTTAATATCATCATAAATGACTTGGACACAAGATTAGAGGGTGTCTTAAGTAAATTTGCAGATGACACCAAATTGGGAGGAGCTGTTGACTCTGTTGAGAGTGGAGAAGCCTTGCAGAGAGACCTGGACAGATCAGGGAGCTGGGCAACCACCGACAGCATGAAGTTTAACAAGGACAAGTGCTGGATTCTGTGCATGGGAAGGGGCAAGCCCGGCTGCACATCCAGCCTGGGGTATGAGATGCTGGAGGCCAGCCACGCTGAGGGATTTGAAGGTCTTGGTCAACAGCAAGTTAAACATGAGTCAGCAGTGTGACCAGGCAGCCAGGAGGGATGTGGTGGTTTAACACTGGCTGGAGGCCAGATGCCCACCAAAGCCAGTCTATTACTCCCCTTCTAAGTCGGACGCAGGAGAAAATATATATTAAGAGGCTTAGGAGCCAAGATAAGGACAAGGAGAGATCATTTTATCAGCAATGACATGGATGAAAACAGACTCAACACAGTGCAGGAAAGAACTATTCTAATTTATTACACTACACTAAAAAGAACAGTGAAAACCGGAGTCGGGAGTGTGACCAAATCTTAAAACAAATGCAATCAGATCTTAAACACGTTTCCCCCACCGCTCCCTTCTTAGCAGACTTTAATCAGAATCTTGCTCCCTTCTTCCCTCCCGTTCATAGTACGGGGGTGCATGGACTGGGAAAAATGGGGTTCTCAGTAGCACCTTCCCCCCACCCCTCCATTCTAAGCAGACTTCCCTTTAGCCATGATTTTACTCCCTTCATCCATCCCCCCTCCCCCCCCCCCCCCCCCCTCCCCCCCCCCCCCACCCCCCCTACCTCCCCCCCCACCCCCCCCCCCCCCCCGCTCACAGTACAGGAGGGGCAGGCACTAGGATCAATAATGGGGTTCTTGGTTACTTCTTCATGAGCTGTTTTCCTTTTCCAGATCTTAAAACACCACTACGTCCCCCCCCCCCCCACTCCCTTCTTAGCAGACTTCACTCTAGTCCTGAGTTCACTCCCTTCCTCCCCCCGGTAACAGCACAGGGGGGCAGGGACTGGGAGATGGGGGCTTCGGTCAGTTCCTTGCAAGTTGGCTTCCTTCTCGGCCAGGGGTGGGGCATTCATACCACACACCCCTCCCCCTGCTGCACTGTGGGGTCCCACTCCCAAGAGACAGTCCTCCAAGAACTTTCTCCAACTTGAGTCTCATCAGCTGCTCCACCTGGATCCCTGCTATGGTGGGCAGCAATAAATCACAATGTCTCTCAGTCCCAGCCCTCCACGGGGTCACCAGCCTCCCCCCAGCAAACCTGTTCTGGCACAATTCTCTCTCTCACTCATCTCTGTAAGTTGCAAGTGCTGGCAGGGGCTTGCTCCAGTGTAAGGGTCACAGTGTCTTCTCTATGTCTCCACCTGCTCCATCCAGTGTGGAGCCCCTCCACGGGCTGCAGGTGGGGTCTCGGGCTTTTCCATGGGGTTTCTCCAGGGGCTGCAGGAGCATCTTTCTCTCCAGCACCTGGGGCGCCTCCTCCTCCACCCTCCCCAGCCTTGGTGCCTGCACAGCTCGTTACATCTTCTCACTCCCTTCTCTGGTGGCAAAATGCAGCTGTATCCGTGTTGTTTTCTCCTATATGTGATTCTCAGAGGTGCTATGACTATCTCTCATTGGCTTGGCCCTGGTCAACATTGCTTCTGACTTTGGATTGTTTACATTTTGGAGCTCCAGAGAATTCCAGCATCTCCTCACAGCAGCCATTTTCTGCACCCCTGTTCTTTTCCAGCACCCAACCTCTCAAAACTACGACAAGGGACAACCCTGTCCTAGGGTGCATCAAGCAGGGCCAGGGAGGGAACTGTCCCGCTCTGCACTGTGCTGGGGCGGCCTCCCCTCGAGTGCTGTGTGTGCAGTTCTGGGTGCCACAGCACAAGAGGGACATGAAGCTGGAGAGTGTCCAGAGGAGGGTAATGAGGATGGGGAAGGGTCTTATGAGGAGAAGCTGAAGCCCCTTGGTTTGTTCAGCCTGGAGAAGAGGAGGCTGAGGGGAGACCTCATCATGGTCTGTGGCTTCCTGAAAAGGGGGAGCAAAGGGACAGGCACCAGTCTCCTCTCTTTGGTGACCAGGGATGGAACCTGAGGGAACGGCATGAAACTGTGACGGGGAGGTTTAGGCTGGATATAAGGAAGAAATTCTGTACTGAGAGGGGGTCAGGCACTGGAACAGGCCCAGGGAAGTGGTCACTGCACCGAGCTTGGCTGAGTTCAAGGAGCGTCTGGATGATGCGCTCAGTCACATGCTTGGATTTGATGATCCTTATGGGTCCCTTCCAACTCAGGATATTCTATCAACACCATAATCTGTGGTGGGGTGAGACCATTCACTTCCAGCATACTATCAGCTGCTATTAGCTGAGCTTATGAGTGCTCACTCGATGATGTACCTCCAGTGGCCTCTGTGGGCTGGTCTCCAGCAGCAGTAGTTATCTTCTGCCAGTAGCTCCATTAAAATGCACGCCCAGCTAGGCTTGGCAGAAGATGCATGGATCAGGTCCTGCCCAGGACCATGTAAACTGATCACAAAGAAGAACTGTCATTAGCAAACAGAGGGATGCCCAAATCAGTTGAGCTGAACCTTGTTTCACCAACCTTTTCATGACACTTCCCACAACAAATATGAACTGACTTAGAGGAAGGAAACCAAACTGTAGCATAAGCACCAAGCCACAGGCACAGGCAACAGGCTTAGGTGCCTAAATGGCAGACAGAATCCCTTGGGCAAGAAGGTCCAGAGAGGCATTGGGGCAGGACAGGTTTCCTCACAGCCTCCACCTCCAACCTCCTTAAAACAAGATGTTCCTCTGCAAAAGTGCTTGCAGGGCTCATGTGGCAGATGCAATGTCTCACTCCTCTGCACTTAACTGTGTAAGCTGTGAGCTCTGGAAACCACACTGTGGTTGGTGTGCAGCCCAGTTCAGCAGCATGGAGCTGGATAGAGAGGAAGGCCGTTGCATCATCCCTGCAAACTTCTCTGCGTGCCTGAGTGTGGTGAGGAGGAGGCTGAACTTTCCTGCAGGAGCCTGAATCACCAGGAGAGTAAATGATGCAAATTTCCCAGGCAGGTGAACAAGTCTGGAGAAGCCTTGCTGCCTGGCCCTAGCAGCACAGTCACCTCCACTACAGGCCTTTCCATCCCATGGAAATTTGTGAAGACCTTCTAAGGGGGCTGGGCAAAAAACAACTAGAAAACCACTGATCTGATGTCACAAGGCTGAAATTCTCCAGCTTGGCCTTTGTGGGAGAGCAGTGCTAATGAGCCCTCCTAGGGAAGGGAGGCCCATGGAGGGATGGGCACCTCAGCACCAGCCTGCAGGGACAAGGGCTCAGTAGGCGATAGCTGCAGGTTGGACATCTGCCTCTTGGCCCCACCAGCTCCCCTGCACACATTCCTTACAGCCACCCCTTGCTAGTCCTCCTTGCTCAACAGGCACTCTGTTGCAGACCTCCCAGTATGTCCGTTCCCAATCTTTGTGTCTGTGGCTGGAACGCTTAACCCTGTGAGAGGCTTTGGGGGGGGGGGGGGGGGGGGGGGGGGGGGGCGGAGGGGGAGTAGCTGTGGACAGGGCAGAGGGTGGCTGTGCCCTGTAGGTGCTATGCCTCAGTGCTTTGTTGTGCCACCATCTCAATCCCCATTGACAGCTGCCTGCAGGGTCAGGTAAGTCTTCTACAGACTTGTTTACCTGCTGGGAGATTTCCATTAACTACCCAGATGCTTCTCTATCCTGCAGGATGAACAAACTCTCAATGCACGGTGGTTTTGGCACATCCCCTGTCCTTGTGCCATCCAGGACATCTCAGCATCCTCTGCCTGGCCTGAAGGATGGGTTATTCCTCTGAACTTTGTCTGTACACGGGCTGGCAGAGCACAAAGGGAGCCAGCACCAGGCTGCACACTTGCATCTGGGTGTGTATCAGGACCACCCACCTCTGCAGGAGCATCCCAGTTTTAAAGGTGGAGAAGGCTGACATGCTGCCCAAACCAATAGCTATGGATTTTATCTCAAATGGGTTTGTTTGGTCTGCATGGACGCCCCATGGGCCTGGAAGAGGAGGAGGGAAGGAGTTTAAAAGCCAACACAGGCCTTTGCATCCAGAGCCTCATTTCCACAGTGCTTCAAATAAAATGCCTGTGTTCTTGTCTCTGGTGCTGGGTGGGAAATGGATGGGAGAGGCTGATGCATTCACTGGGGCTGCAGGGGAGGTGTTCAGCTTGGTGAGCTGGCTGCAGCCCAGTCCTGTCTGGTCTGTGCACTCAAGTATCTCTGAGATAATCAAAGGACCTTTTCTGCTCTTGCCCAAGGGAACTAAAAAATAAACCAACCCCCCAAAAAACCCTGAACGTATTTGCCAGCTGGCAGAAAGGCTCACAAAGGGCAAGTTTTAGCTGTTTCCCTCTTCCAGTTGCCCCCCTGGTGTGAGGGTGTGCTTGTGAGTTGGGGCAAAGCAGGGAAGCCCCATGGAGTGGGCCTGAAAGCATCTCCCTTGACAGAGAATTTGTATGGAGCTGGAGCTGCAAAACAGGAACTGGAGGAAGCAGAGAGCGCCTTACAGGGAGAAAATTCCTTTGTGGAGAGCCTGGTTCAGTGCTAGCTATCAGAGAAAGGACACAACAGCATGGATTTGCTTGAGATGGTGTATAGCAGGGTAAGTGTTAGCTCTAGGTCAGCTTGACCCAGTAGCTTGCTGTCACTGGATATTGCTGGTGCTCAGACACCTGCAGGACACCTGAAGGATATCTCTCCAGCTGATTGATTAAACGAGGCTCTGTATGTTTTGAACGGAAAAGTTCATGTTAGATGTTAGTGAAATGAAGTTACAGGTACTAACTTGGGAAAGGAGATCTGCCTATGTCATTACAGATATGGGAACCAAGCAAATAAAGCTGAGGATCCAGAAGAAATCAAGCTTGCATGAACCAGGACGGGATCCTGATCACAGTAACTGAAGTCAGGTGTTCCAAGTGCAGCCACAATGGAGTCAGAGTTTTGCTGCGGGACATTTTGAATACTCTTTTAAATATGAGTGTGTTAGTGGTAAATAAAAATTAGAGAAACAGTGATTTCTGCACAGCCTAAGGTCACGGGCTGCAATCGGTGCCTGCACAGAGATGTGAAGCTGAAGTTATCTGCACTTCTGACACTCCTGATTGGCAAAACAAACAGATACAACAGCACAGGTATCAAGGCACTTAGCTACAGATGCGGATTCTGTGAAGCATGCAGCAGCTGATTTGTGCTGCTGGCTCACAGACATAATTGTGAAAGTTTTGGAAGGTATGTGCTGCAGGAATCTGGCTGACCACTCTCAGTCGATTCATGTGAGCATTCAGAAATTAAGAGATCAAACAGAATTGGTTTCATGAGTGGGAAATTTCAGGATGTATATTGTCAATGGTCAAATTTGAATTATTGGATTTGGCAATTCAGTAAATTTACTGCCATGCTTGTTGAGCTTTCTGCAAAGGGCCCTTGCAGGGACCTCTAAAAGCAGTTTTGTGGCGCAGATACAAAAAGGGAAAAATTTGTCAAGGGGGACAGCAGGCCTGCTAGAAGCCTGACTCTCCTTGCAAAAACACAGACTCTGACAGTATCCTTGAATTTCCCATGAAACAACAAAATTACTCATGCTGAGAAGTTTTGGTAATCACTTTTTCAAAACATAGCAGCCTTGAAAGCAGGTGTACAGACTCCCTTAAATCAGGGAGCTGTGAGAAAGTATTTGGAAGTAAGTGAACATGTCATCAACCAGCCATAATGAGATGGCCAAAGCACAGCAGGCGTGCAGATAACTTTTAGACACCAAAGGTAAACTAACAATGTTTGGCTATAAGGTATGCTTACCAAAACTCGTTATAATTACTGATTAATCACTTTGGTGTGAACAACATGTGTAACCAATTAGCAGTTTTTAGATTGCCACATTTTATAATATGGCTTTTCGTTTATGGATGGATGGGCTGGTTACCTTCCTGTATCACCTCAGGAACCGCAGGAGTTGGAGCTTCTGGGTTCAGTAAAGGCTGATGCATGCTTGTATTTTAACCACCCAAGTGGGGACCAAAGCTCGCCCACCAATGTAAATTCTAGCATGGCTGTTTATCGCAACGCTACAAGCTGGTGCAATTATACTTCGCCTAACAGTTCGATATCTACTAACCATCCCTTGCAGCTACCGCCTGGTAATTTACTGAGATGCGGAGACCGTGCCTGGCCAGGTACCCCCGTCACGTCTAAGAGGGGGGCCATGCACGCTTGGCCGCTTACCTCTGCTTACGCCTAACACCCCTATGATATTTAACATGAGCCGTCACCATCGCCGAACCAGGAGGCAGATACATGCTTTAAACAAAGAATGCAACCATCAGGTGACATTCTGGTCTCTGGAAGAGATTATATCTGCATCTCTTCTCACTCCAGGGGTGTCAGCAGCAGCTGCACACAATCACCTAAACAAGTTGGGGTGTTGGCTAGCAAAACAAACAAATGCTACTTCCCTTGCACTTTCCAGTCTTCTGCTTGATGTTGATTCTGTCCACCATGCTACGCTGCAAAATAGAGCTGCAATTGATTTTCTTTTGCTTGCCCAAGGCCATGGATGTGAAGAGTTTGAAAGTATGTGTTGTATGAATCTCTCTGATCATTCGCGATTCATACACTCCCAAATTGATGAATTATGAAAACTAACTGATAACTTACAAATGGACTCTGGTTTAGGTCTAGACGGATGGTTGCGATCACTGGGACTGGGACCCTGGCTGCTGTCTATTCTAAAAGCAGCCATGATAATAGTAGTATTACTAACTCTTACCCTACTCTTACCATGTCTCTGCATGTGTCTAAAAAACATGATGCAAAAAATGGTATCGACAGCCTTCTGATCAAACATTGTTAGCCCAAAACAAAAACGGGGGAAATGTGGAGAGCCTGGTTCAGTGCTGGCTATCAGAGAAAGGACACAACAGCATGGATTTGCTTGAGATGGTGTAAGCAGGGTACGTGTTAGCTCTAGGTCAGCTTGACCCAGTAGCTAGCTGTCACTGGATATTGCTGGTGCTCGGACACCTGCAGGATGTGATAAAAGGATGTTTAAACTTCAGGAATGTGAAAACAGAACAAAGAGGGGACGGGCCGGCATCTATCTGCTTGACCAATAGTGAGCTTGACTTCTGCAATATGTATGAGCTAATTAAGCAGTGTATTTAACCAAGGCTTGCTTGAATAAAAATTGGGACTTGATGATGAACCATATGATGGTCGAAGTCTCCCTTCTCCGACAATCCTTCTCTTTGCAAACCATATGCCATGGTATCCTTCCTTTTGCAAAGTACCATGAAGGCTACAGAACCTGGATAAAAGCTTTTCTCCATCTCAGCATCCATTTTTAATATATGTCTTTTTTTTTTTTTAAGAGCAGCACTGGTGAGCATTGCCAGGGCACTCAGATCCTTCCCCTGGCAGCAGAACATGCACTCAGCTTCAGAAATGCAAAGTTTTTCCCTTGATAGAGACACACTTTAATTTACCTGATCACTTATGAGCAAAATAAATTAGGAGGGTTTAATAACATCGTGCCTAACTTGTCCTCTAACAGTATAAGGCCGTTCCTTTCAGAGCAATCTCCAGTTAGGCTTCACTTGACCATAAGACATTCTTCTTGTTTTATTTTCACATATCTGAAAATACCATCCCATTGATTCTGCTGCCCTACGCTTACTGTTCACACTCATCAACATCACATCCCTCACACAAAGATGTTAAATACATAGGCACACATGCTTCTTTCACATCTAAAAAACTGCAAATCTGTTGAAGGAGTGGCTGTTACTCTTAAAAGTCTGGTGGTTAATAAATAACAAAAAAAAATCAGTCATATTTTATCTGGGACTTTCAGAACACTGAGCACGGGGACATATACAAGGTGTGACACTCAGGGCTGCTCTCATCCTTGAAGATATTTCCAAGGGCTTGGCAAAATGGAAGAAAGCAAGAGGTTTCTTGCTTATTGACTGTATTTTATGGGCGTCTGATTGTCAGTGTGGCCAGTAGCTTTTTATTGACATCAGAGATGGCTGCAGAGTGAGGCCCAAGACTTAGAGGCTCTGACACTGGCTTCACGGGAGGCACCTTTGCACACACAGGGATGGTAACATTTTGCAAAGCCCTTGGTGTGAAGACAGTATTCTTTCCATTCAATGGATGGACAGTACCATGGGGGTAATGGAAGACATGAAGACCAGGAGGCTGTTTTAGGGGGCAACTAACATGTCTCTGTTATAGACACAGACATGAAAGCAGCCCAAAAGATGGAAAGGTGCTACCATCCACTGGGATAACACTGAATCCAGCTCCTACTGGTGCTTTCATCATCCAACCCTAAAGGCATGTTGGTCATGAAAACCATGAAGATATTGCACAGGTAGTGCCCTGTTCAGCCCTTCAGAGCCTGACCCTGCAGCTGGGTCTGGGGCAGCCGGGCTGGGCTGTGCCAGCTTGGGCTGTATATGAATTGCTTTCAATATTTTCCCTTTTGATCTTGTTTTCCTGCATCACAGGAACAAAAAAGATTTGGAAATTCTCACTGCCAGGTCACAGTCTCATTTCCTTCTGCCCTTGCCTTATCTCATCCTCTTCAGGCTCAGTCTCTCAGCTCAAGAGCTGGCAGCTGGTGCTCTATCAGAGTGCTGCACCAAGTGATTCCTCCGCTGTTGTCCTATCTCCAGGGACCTGCCCGCACAGGTCCCACTGCGTACTATCTCCTTTCCCCACCTGCTGGGTGCCACATGTCCCCCATCTTTCCCCTCCCCACCCCCTGTACCCACACACCCCCCCCCAACACATGCTTCCAGGAGATGCTTTGCACAGAACAGCAGCAAGACCTTGGGGTAGAGTCATGCAGGTGAGTAACAAGCTTATCATGCCTGATGGCATGTTTCAGTGCTGGGGGTTCTATATTCTTGAACACAGAAATGGCTCCCAGAGGTCTAGCTAGCCATGCACCCCTGGTCATGGAAGTCCACCCTTAGAAGAGTGTAAGAACAAGTGATACTTCCCCAGAATATTTCCTTGACCTCCTACTTTTCTTTTTTTTGTGACTCAAACTCCCCGAGTCAGAGGTGTCCTTGTATTTAATAGTCCTCAGTAGATTTTTCTCCCATGAATTTAGTTATTTTTCAAGCTGAGTAAATTTTAAGCATTTGCAACATCCTGTGGCAAACAACTACCCAATCCAACCACCTGTTTGGGTGCAAAATCATTTCCTTTGGTTTGTTTGATCCTGCTGCTTGCTACTTGGGGTTTTTTTTTCATGCCCTCATCCTCACTGTGGAGAAGACAATGAGTGGTCCTTTTCTATCCAGCCACCCTATGGCCCTTGTAATCTTACAGGCTCTGCCATAACCTTTTCTGTGGATGTCTTTTGGGGACAGAAGAGTCCCAGTCTGAATAGCTGTTCCTCTTATGGACACAGACCTTACAGAGTTATAACTATCTGAAAATTATTTCCTTTTTGTCTCCATCCCTTTTATAATAAGCACCAAGAGTCTTGGGTGCACCCCTCCACTGACTGTTTAAAAGACAGACCAAAAGAAAATGCCCCCAGGTGAGATGTCCACCATCTCCCAGGTAACTTCAGATTGTCCTGTGCCCATATTTTCTCCTCTGGCTTATGCTGCTGTCCTCATTCAGGCTGCAAGACCTGTTGCCTGGAGGATCTGTACCTGTGTTTCCTCCTACAGCAGGCACAGGGGAGGTAAAGGAAACCTCCAATGACAGCAGAGTCATTCCTCTCTAGTATAAAACTGTGTGCCATAACCAGCCTGTTTCATGGCTTGGTAACCCACAGCAGGGTAGGATCAGGTATCCAAGTACAGAACATCCAGCTGGGAGTTTCAAGCATGCCTGTCACCCCTGGGTGGGGGAATTTGGGGGTTTTGGATCCCCTTGGATGTTAGAAAGCACAAAGCCCTCAGCTCCCTGTGCAATCCTCAGGGCCTACATGAGGCAGCCGGCCTCACCCTGTGTTCCCTTGACTCATCTCGGGGCATGTTCCTCCTGGGTGTCCAACCAAGGGCAGGTAACTCCTACCCTGTGAGGTCAAACCAGTCTACAGGACATCAAAGCAGATTGGTCCATATCACCCAGTGCTGGTCCCTAGTTTTTATTCTGGTGGAAGGAGCCTTATGTAGACCTCAAAGGGGTCTTCCCTGATGGGGAAGCCACCTCAGAAAATGACTGCTCAGGCTCACACAGCAGCCTTGCAGGGGCTGTAGGAGCTGGGGAAGAGGGGTTCATCCCAGTCCAAAGCCAGAGTGTTCCCCTCTGTCCTTCCAGCCCCAAAGCACCCCGTGGGTGGGGCCACATTCTTGGGATTCATCTCTGTGGAGAAGGCCTGGAACAGCCTCATCACCCACAGGGTAAGGCTTCTGCAGAGTGCTGCTAGATCAGCAGAGCTCTGAAGCTGGTTTGTGGTAGCACCCTCTTGTGTAGAGTCTTGGTTGGCTAGTAATGCAATTCAGCATGCCCTGCTATCTTCCTCCCCGTGGAGGAAAACTTTGGTCTTTCTCCTCCTCCCAGCTGAGCTGCCTTGTTCCACACAATGTCCCTGAAACACCTACACCTGGGGGTGAAGCTTCCCATGTGGGTTAAACACCACCAGGGAGGAAGGATGTGGCAGAGAGGCAGACAAACACAATTGCATAATCTCTGTTTTCGAGGGAAGCAAGAGCAATATGGAGAACTGTGAGGGAGTTTCCCAAATGGCTGTTATCAGCTCTGACTCAGCTCTTTCCTGTGCCTTGGCAAACCCCACTGTAGCCCTGCCTCAGTTTCCCCTTTGGGTGAATGAGGATGGACTATAGCTGTCTTGAAGAGTGATGGGGGTGGGGGTGGTGGGCCAAAGGAAAAAAACGGGCCAGAGCTGTTAAATCTGAGCTAGGTGTGCTTGAAGATTTAAACTAATTAAGTCATCATCATCACTATGACCTCTGCTGACGCTGACCCAGTGCCACATGGTTTGGGTTAGGGTGAAAGGAAAGGAAGATGGGCACTCCATTGCCAGGCAGTTTGGCACTCAGAGATTTAAACCATGAATAAATAAAGACTTAATTTTCATGTTCCATGTTCCTGGCTCTCTACATTCCCAGGAGCTGTCCTGGAGATTTAATTTTTGGATGGGGGGGAGGGATCCAAGCAGTAGAGTCAGAGCACTCTTCTGCTGCAGGGAGGTTGCAGAGGGCTGCTTTGGTGGGACAGAGGTGGCAAGCCAACCATCACTGACAAAACATGGCACGACTGCAAGAAGAAAGGGGCAAGATTTCCCCCTCCCTCAGTGTCTCCAATGTGATTATTTTTTGGAAGCTGCAGGTTGTTACTTACTACCAGAAAAAAATAAAAGGCTTTGGGTTTTTTTTTATCCTTGTTGCTATGTGTAAAGCCCACAGCAACAGCAAGGGAATCAGATAAATTTGCTCTCTTGTCTGTCACAGAAAGCAAACAAAAGCAACCAGAAAATAAAAACAAGGGCACAAAAAAATCTGTGCAGGAAGCAAATTGGTGATTTAAAAGGAGGCAAAACAGTGCTGCACATCACAAAGTGTATGAATTTCCTATTAGTTCTCTGTGTGATTCAGGTCACCAGTTTGGAGATAAAGTTACCAGAGCCACTTGGTTTTGGATGGTCATTATCAAACTCTCCCTCTCCCCCCTGACCTATATGTATGGGTAGGTTTAGTCCTCTCTGAAGTTTGACCTTTTAGTTTGTGTTTGTTTTTGCCCAAGGAGGAGTGTATAACACACCCTCCCAGTGTATGACCCACTGAGGAGGGCTCTGGCTCCCCCAGCATCCCATGAACCCTGGCTTTACCCTCACAAAGCCCTGGAGCTGCTGGCAGGGGGATGTAAAGTGGCTGCTCCATCCCCTCGAAGGCAGGTGAGGCTTAATGAACTACTGCCCATCCAACCAAGGCATGATGATTGAGGCTTGTTTTAATCAACCTGGTGCTGTGTTGCCTGGGTGCTCTCCAGGTGCTGGGAACAACTTTGGCATCCCTCTGATCCCGTACCATGGGCAGGGAGCTGGTGGGGCTCTGAGTAGGGAGCTGGGCTCCAGCTCTCCTGGGACCTTTTTTCTTTCAGTGGCTGCCAGAAATGTGCTGGGTGCCTGCCTGAATCCAGGGGTGAAAGCCTTGGAATTTTGTTTAAAGCTTCAATGTCTAAGAATTTCTAGTTTATCAGGGCTTCATTGCCCTGATGAGGTACCCCCTGACTTCTTGGCCATTTTGGAGACTGCTCATTGGGTATGTGTTTCTGTGGTAAGGCCACACTTGGAATGGACAGTCAAACATTACTGCAGCGCTTTCTTGTGTCATTACCCTGCATAACACATTAGTTTTGCCTGGGAGGTACAAATGACGCTGTCATGTGCTAATACTTGAGAATTTGAAATGCTTGAAAGTATTTTAGAAACCAAAGGGAGGAATTATTTAATCTTACAGTGAAATGCAGACTCCACTGGGTAGGACAGAACCCCCTCTTCCCCAGGAGAAGAAAGAAACCACATCGTGCCCCAGTACTGGGCACTGGAGAGGCCGCACCTTGAGTGCTGGGTCCAGTTCTGGGCTGCTCCCCATAAGAAGGACATTGAGGTCCTGGAGTGAGTCCAGAGAAGGGCAACCAGGCTGGGGAAGGGGCTGGAGGGCAAATCCTCTGAGGAGCAGCTGAGGGAGCTGGGGGTGTTCAGCCTGGAGAAGAGGAGGCTGAGGGGAGACCTTATCACTGCCTACAACTACCTGACAGGAGGGTGCAGAGAGGTGGGTGATGGTCTCTTCAGCCAGGTGACAGGAGACAGGACAAGGGGAAATGGCACAAAGCTGTGCCAGAGCAGGGTGACGCTGAGCCTGGGGACCTGCAGAAGCTTTATCTCCGTGTTTATCTGACCGCAGCCACCCTGGGACCAGAGCATTTCCGCAGCAGTGGCGGCTGCAGGAAAGCCTGGGGGTGGGATGAGGCAGTGTGGAGGGAGTGCAGACACAGCACGAGCTGGGGTCAGTGTGACTGCTAAACCTGCTTGGCAGCCCGGCCTGACCACAGCCCCTTCCTGCAGGCTGTGCGTGATGCCAGCAGCATTCCTGAGGCTGGAGCAGAGGGAGCAAGGATGCGTGGTGTGGGTGTGGGTGTGGGTGTGCATGTCCCTGTGCACAGCAGCTCGAGCCATGTGGCTGAGGTCATCAGTGCTGTGGTGGGCTGAGGCTTGGAGGTGCTTGGATTTTTGAGAGATGCTCCCAGGAAAGAGCACAAAGCAGCCATGTGTTTTCCCACGCTTCCGATGGCCGCTCCACCAGCTCAGCAGCTTCAAAGGCTGCAGGTAGGAGGTTGCTGGGCTGGGATCTAGCACTCTGTTTGAAAACAATTCTTTTCACACCAAAGGGACTTGGATCCACTGGAAAAGAAATCTACAGAAACCATGTCTGCAAGTCACCACCAAGCTATTCATTTTGCCAAGCATAAAGGGATGGTGGGGAACAGCAACCTATTTTCTCTTCTCCACCTCCCCCCTGTTTGGGACACCAGTGATCCCTACCAGTGGTTCAACACTGCCACTGGCCCTCCTTGTGTCCATGGGGAAAGGACAGCCCTGCTCCACCAGCATGGGTGGCCCAAGAGAGGAACAGAAAGAAACAGAAATAACCCAATGGGGAGTGGAAAAAAGTTAGCCCCAGCCCATTGGTCCCATCGGTGCTGTTATCTCATGGGAGATACCCTGGGTACTGACTGTCACACTGTCTCAGCCCAGTGCAGGGCAGCTGGCTGTGTGCCCACACGTGACTTCCCTCTGCGTAGAGCAAAGGAATGGGTTGTGGTTTTTGCACTGGGGTTGGTGGTCATGGACCTGCTGGGGCTTGGGGTTGATTGTAGGACTAAGCAAAAGGTATTTGGTTAGTGTGACTGGAAGTGGTAGCCCAGCAGCTGGTCTTTGGGCAAGGTGGGATGGTGGGAGGTGCATGATGCCTGCGAGGGTGGGCATAGGGCGTGGAATGCTGTAAAATATTTCTTTATTATTAGCATTAGCATTGTAGGATGAGGTGTAATTAATGACTCACTACATGCTGAAATACTCCATTAAGTAACCTGTTCCAGGAAAGGTGTTCCTGGTCCTGCTCCCTGCTGCAGGGCTGCCTGGCTGCATGTCCAGAGCTGGCACGTCCAGGAGCCCACCTGCCCCAGTCTCTCTGGTCCCTCTAACTGCTGCTCAGCACCCCTGTCCCCCCAGGCTCCAGCAGAGCTGGCGGCTTCTTGCTGTGGCTCTGTGTGTATGTGTGAGTGCACATGTCTCTAGGTGTATATGCACATGTGTGTGTGTGCATGATATGTGCATATGTATGAGTGTGCACGTGTGTGTGTGCATATGTATGTGTGTATTCATATGCGAGTATGAGCATATGTATGTGTATGGGTATGCAGGGGGTGTGTGTGCTTGTGTGTGTATATATGTGTTTGTACATAGAATCCCAGACTGCTCTGGGTTGGGGAGGTGACCTTGGGCCCCGGGATCACCAAACTGGTTTTCCCAGCCTTCCTAAAAATCCCGTGCAGGGCTGTAATTACCCTCACCTGAAATCAGAGGACAGCCTGACAGGGCCCAGGGAAGTATTTGCTGCCCCATCCCTGAAGGTGTTCAAGGCCAGGCTGGATGGGGCCTTGCGCAGCCTGGCCTGGTGAGAGGTGTCCCTGCCCTGGTGAGAGGTGTCCCTGCCCTGGTGAGAGGTGTCCCTGCCCATGGCAGGGGGTTGGGACTCAATGATCTTTAATGTCCCTTCCAGCCCCATCCATTCCATGATCCTATCAGGTATGCCCACAGCACCCAAAGGTGCTGGGCAGTGAATCATGTCCTGGGGGAGCAGCACAGCGCAGCAGCGATGGGACACGACAGACTGGGAATGGTGGAGAGTGGCAGAGCTGGAGTACAGGAGCCCTGGTCGTGCCAGGTGCAGGAGGGAAGGGGGAGGAACAGGAGCTCCTCTGGCCAAGAAGCTGTTTCTTTTGGGAGCACAGAGGGTAAATTCCTCCCGAGTTAGGTGACACTGTAATCGGTAGGCAGCAGAGTCACTGGGGAATTGCTTGCAAAACTGGGTGGGAGCTAAACATCTGCAATGACTGGAAGTCAGTTTTGGAGGTGACCTTGGGATGCCAAAGAGTGCAGGGGAGCACGAGCATGGGTGCAGATGGGTGGCAGGGGGTTTGTCTCCCCAGCTCAAGGGGCAGCAGTAAGCCTGTGGGACCTGACCCAAGACATGGAGATGGAGGAAGAAATGATTTAGAGGTTACAGCAGGCAAAAATCCTTTCCTGGGATGCTCAGGAGCGGGTTGCAGGTGTTGCTGAGCGTGGCTGGGGTTGAGAGAGGCCATAATGCAGCAACTGGCAGGTGCTGTGGTGAGCAGGAACAGCGATCAGAAACCTCATCTTACACCTACACCCGCCACCTACACCCCCACTGCAAGCATTTGTGTGCAGGTGGTCCCCAAGCGCAACGATGGGTCAGCTTGGATCTGGGGAGACTGTCCTTGGAAAGCAGGAGGGGCCAAATGCTTCCTGGCAGGAGTCCTGGTCCCCTGGTTGATGTAATGCTGAGCCTTGGCTTCCAGGTTTTCTTGCATGGAAGTTGTTAAATACAGGAGACAGGAGGCTTGAGGGGGCTCTGGGCAACGATGCTGGTGACTGTGCCCAGCTAGGCAGTAGGTCAGGCTGCACAGGGGCTGATGCCAACTTTTTTTGGGAACAGAAACAAGTGCCTGGCCTCGAGCAGGGGTTCCCAAGGCAGAGATGCTGCACAGTGGCAGCGTGTGGAAAAGAGCTCTGCCAGGTGAAAGCTGGGCAGCCACAGACACAAGGGACACAGTGTGGCTGTGCCCCCCCCAGCAGAGAGAAGGGGGAGAGCCTGCCCAGCCCCACAGCAAGCCAGATGTAGCAGAGACCTGTGGGGCAGATGGAAAATCAGCGTGAAATATCCTCCGAACACACAGCTTGGTCCCCCCCACCGCCTCCAGACTTGCTTGTTTTTCCCCAAATCCTCCTATTTCCCATAGCTTGGGCATCCTGTGCTGAGGACAGAGCTCAGCCCAGTTCACTGGGGAGTGCTTAGGACCCCTACATTTACCTTCAGGAGGGATGTGTGATCCTCTACCCTCTGTCCTAATATGTGTACACACTTGTTCCTGAAGAGATCCTGCCCGCAGCATTCCCACAGTGCCACTGAGGATGGCTGGGGCTCAGGGAGAAGAGTTTGAACACGATGTGGAGATGACAAGACTCCAGGCTAGGTTTGCCATCTCAGAGCTGAGTCCTTCTAAAGAAGGCCAGTCCCACTGGAGCTGCAGCATCCCTGCTTCACAGTGGTGCACAGCAGGGGGCAGAAAAGCGAATCAAGCTGTCTACACTTAGGCAAAAGCCAAAGAGCTGGAAAGAGAAATAAAATTAGCTGAGCCTCAAATCTGTGATCCCCCCCATTTAGGAATATGACATAGGGTGGGCTTTTAGATACCCCAACAATCCCAGTCTGGTTGGGCCTGAGGTTTGGAGCTGCTTCTGTAAAGGCACATACAAATATATATGTAAGTAAAGGCAGACATAGGTATGCAAAGGCAAATATAACAGAGATATTTTTCTCAGCTCCAGTAATCCAGCACGTAGGCTGCTGCTGGCCCAGCCCTGCTCCCAGCGCCTGTTCCAGCCTGTGGGCGCTAGCCGAGCTGGGTCAGGCTGCCTCAGCTCTGCCTCATGCTCCCTGCAGGTCACGTCAGGGATGTCCACCTCGATTAATCACAAAGAACCAGAGTCTGGCTCTGTGGCACACAGACAGCTCTGTGCCTGCGCTACCCAGCATCAACCCGACCGTGCTGCCTGCAACCTGGCTATCTGGATAAACAAAGACATTTCCTGGGCTCAGGAAATGGTTCTCTCTCTTCACTGCATCTCAAAACCACCAAGTAACTCACAGTTGTTTGAAAATCCTCAGGCTGGAAGGCACACAAGGCTCTGCCACCGAGACACCTGAGGCTCAGAACCAGCCAGGATGATTTTTCAGACCCAGTTCAGCCATTTGCCATTATCACGTGCATAGAGCAAACAGCAGTTCAATTGATACCCAGCCGGTGTCAGCTGCGCTGAGCCCAACCCATGCCCTGGTTACTCACCAAACCCCTACACCCAAACAGCACCAGCCTTTCCCCATGCCTGTGAAGTCAGACCAGGCTGAGAAACTGCCTATTAACCCCCAAAACACTTCACGCCTCCCTCCACGATGATTTCAAGCCTCCTTTTGAGCACAAGAAAAACGCGGCACTTCCTACAACATTGGGGCCCCCAGGAGGCAGGGGAGGCAGGGCAGCCGGGCCCTGGCCAGCGGGGTGGCAATGCCGGGCCCGGGCCGGGCTTGCTGCGTGGGGCGAGCCGGTACCCACGCATATCCCGACCACGAAGAGGCGCCAGGCTGCTCCGGGCCCCGCGGCCCTGCTCCCAAGGCCTTGAATCGGCGTCACCGCCAGGCCCAGCCCGGCCCAGCCGGCGGGGCGGCCCCGGGCACCCCCAGCTACGGGAGGGGGAGCCCCGAGGGGGGCGGGAAAGCTCAGTCGGGGGTCTGCTGGAGGCCTTGGGGCTGGTGCGGAGGCCTCAGCAGGGTGACCCGAGGGGCGGTAGGGCCGGGCCCGCAGAGACCATCCCCCGTCCCCAGCCCTGAGGGCAGCGCCGCGCTGCCGTCAAGCGCCCTCACCCGCTGCAAAACACGCCTCTCCCAGCGCGACCTGCCGTAAAGCGAGAGAACACTCCCACCCGCTCAAGGGAGCGGGGCCTCATGGGCGGCTCTGTGGGCGGGGGAAGAGGCGGGGCGTACCCGGCGCGGCCAATGGGAGCGTCGCGCTGCGACGCGGAGCCAATGGGGAGCGCTCTCCGCGTCCAGCGGGGCGAGAGGCGCTGCACGTGGGGACGGTGCCCGCGCGCGTGTGTGAGGCGGCGGCCATGGCGGTGAGGCGGGGGGGGGGGGCGGAGTGGGGGGGGGGGCTCGGCGCCCCGAGGGTCCCTGCGGCGGGGCTCGGGGGGCTCCGGGCGTGAGCCGTGATGTCTTCCCCTCACAGGGCTCGGCGGAGGCGGCCGCGCAGGGCCGGGAGCCCCCCGCTGGGGGCGCGGCGCGGAGCGGGAAGAGGGCAGCCCCGCCCGGGGCCGAAGCCCTGCAGCCGGCAAAGCTGAGCCGGGCCGAGCTCTACAGGCCTCCGACCAGCGAGGAGCTGAGCCAGCTGAAGGAGACGGAGGACCTCTTCCACTCCAGCCTGCTCCGCCTGCAGGTCAGACGGGAGGCCCGCCGGCCCTTTCCGGGGGCTGAGCTGGGGAGGGAGGCCGGGGAGCAGCGGGGGGAAGAGTCCCAGGGTGGCTGGCAGGCCCCTGAGCCCCCCTGGGCTGGTAAACCCGCAGCAGGGCACGGGGCAGGGGGCACAGCTTTTACAGGGCGCCAGCACATCACTGCTATTTCAGCCGTACCTCTGATCATGATGTGTCGGCAGGCTTTTGCTTCTCTTGCACCACTAAACTGACACCCCAGGCTAAAACTGACCCCCCTACAGAGCCCAGAGCATTACTGTAGGATCGTGGAAGTGCATCCATTGCATCCCTTGCTGCTGTGACTTGTTGCTTGTTGGTGTTGGAATCACAGAATCACAGAGTTGTAGGGGTTGGAAGGGACCTCGAGAGATCATGGGGTCCAACCCCCCTGCCAAAGCAGCTCCCCAGCTCATACTGCACAGACAGGTGTCCAGATGGGTCTGGAATATCTCCAGAGAAGGGGATTCCACCACCCCCCTGGGCAGCCTGTCCCAGGGCTCTGTCACCCTCACTGGGAAACAGTTCCTCCCCATATTGGTGCAGAACTTCCTGTGCTCCAACTTGTGAGGGAAGTAGCGTTACCAGGAGCACCCATCTCCTGTCTTTGATGGGACAGGAGGGTTTTGGTTTGTGTTCTGGGAAGGCAAACTGCCTGTCTTAGGGGGTGGTCAGGCTGGTGACTTGATGGGTCCTGGTGGTTGCAAAGTTGGTAATTTTTATGAGGAGCAACTTCGATCTGCTGGTGTTGGTGGCATTGTCTTCAGGGTTGGGTTCATTGTGTGAACCTTCATGGTCATTTCCTGGAGTTGATATCCTCTCATATGAAAACAGCTTCTGAGAGTGATGCCTGTGTGAATCGTGCTGAGTTTTTGTTGCTGGACCTCACACCAGAAGCCGGTGGTATGGAATTAATTTCCATCCAGCACTTAACAAAAGGTGGCAGGAGCTGTGTTATCCTTCTCCCCATGGGCTGACTGGACTCCTAGCTCAGAGCAGGGTTTGTAGAGAGGCCCAGGTGTGTTCCCTGGGTCACCTGCTTCCCTCTTCACTGGGCTAGTAGTTGGTGTTGGAGGACCAGGTCAGGAGCTGGACCAATTCCAATGTTGCATCTGCTCTTTCTGATCCCCTTTCCCCCTACAGATTGAAGAGCTCTTGAAGGAGGTCACGTTGAAGGAAACCAAGAAGAAGAAGATTGATGCCTTCCTCCATGAAATTAACAGCCTGTTGAGTGCCATCCCAGAGACTCCAGAAACTGAAGTATGTCCCAGAGGGATGGAGGAGGCAGGAGACCCCTGTATGGACCAAGCTCTGCTCTCACTGTGCAGGCATAGGTCCCTGTGGAGCACAGTCCCTTTAGGGACTGATAGAACATTGCCTTACTTGATGTTGGAGGGAACAGGGGGACGCTCCATCTTTACAGCCTGGGTGCTAGTGTCTGCAGTTGTGTGGGTAGAGGAGTCTTTCTCTGGTGATGCTTAGAGCACTTTGTGTGTCCCATCTGTTCCCAGCTCACTGACCAGGCCTGGCTCCCCAGGGGTGTGAAGGTCCCGTTCCTGCAGGTGCCGTCCAGCGTGAAGGGGAAGTTCCGCTTCCTGCCCCCAGCTGAGCTGAAGGTGGTGGGCAGCTACCTGCTGGGCACCTGCATTAAGCCAGAGATCAATGTGGACCTGGCAGTGACCATGCCACGGGTGAGTTCGGGCTAAGCTCTGCCCTCTCTTGCCCCCACAGCCCCTGCCCTGTCCTCTCCATTCCTGAGTGATGTGCAGGAGGCGGGGGGTGCAGCCTCACCACTAACTCAGAGTTTTCAGCTGCTTTGGTTTTAGTCCATAAGTGTCTTCCTTCTTGTTGCCTGGGCTGAATGTCTTCTTGTTGCTGGAGAGATAGATGCTGTCTGCCCCAGCTCTGAAGTCAGTGTTATGGGGAGGGTGATGTTTGCAGGCTTCTACCCTGCTAGAGCTTCCTCCCCCGGCTGCCCAGACTTGCTTTAATGAGGTTTGAGACAATGGAAATCACAGAATCATAGAATAGTTTGGGTTGGGAGGGACCTAAAAGATTATGTAGTTCCAACCCCCTGCCATAGGCAGGGTCACCCTCACTAGACCAGGTTGCCCA
This sequence comes from Laterallus jamaicensis coturniculus, assembly GCA_022605575.1. Taxonomy (NCBI): domain Eukaryota; kingdom Metazoa; phylum Chordata; class Aves; order Gruiformes; family Rallidae; genus Laterallus; species Laterallus jamaicensis. The sequence goes on from JAKCOX010000138.1 coordinate 888,002, forward strand.
AAGCCCCATCCAACCGGGCCTCCAGGGATGGGGCTCCCACAACCTCTCTGGGCAGCATGTTCCAGTGCTTCACTGCAATGCCCTGTTTGGCTGCATGGTTCTGCTCTGTCTCCTCTGATCCTACCTAGCCTGGTGAGCCAGCAGCAAGGTAGTGCTCCTGACTGCCTTGGAACACCTTGGGGCTGTAGCTGCGTGCCTAAGAGAGTGGTACTGTGGGTCATGTAGTGCCTTGGGGTGAACTGGGCTCTGCAGGTAAGTGAGGAGGGATTGCTCTGCCCCTTTCTTCCCAGGAAATCTTCCAAGACAAAGATAACCTGAATCAGCGCTACCACCGGAAGAGAGCTCTGTACCTGGCCCACATTGCCCACCACTTGTCCAAGGAGAAGCTCTTTGGCAGCATGAAGTTTGCCTACATGAACAGCAACCATCTCAAGCCCATCCTGCTCCTTAGGCCTCAAGGTAGCAGTTGAACCCTGCTGTGGTTGGGGGCTGTGAGTAGGTACTGGTGTTAGGTGGAGGGTGGTGCTGTGGTCCTTCGCCATGTAACGAGGCCTTTGGAGAGGGGTCAGTGTGAGGCTGTCATCACAGCTGGTGATAAATTTTGAAGCTTTGATGCTTCCAGTTGTCCTCCCACTCCACACTAGTCCTTAAGGTCTTCCCCTCCCATTCCCCCTCTGCAGCTTGTCTGGGCTCCCTGGCCTTGGCCTTGCTGACTGGCCCAACACCTCAGGGAGTCAAGCAGACAAAAACATGTCTGTGTTTAGCACTTCCTACGCTCCCCACCCATGCTCCTTGCGTTCCCCAGGCACCTTTGTGCAGCCTGTCTCTTCTCTGAGATGACATGGGATGCATGGGCTGCTGGATGCTGCTTGTTCCTGCAGACCCCAGACGACAGCAGGTTTTGGTCTGGGACAGGCAGTGGTGTGTTAAGCCCAGGGCAGGCAGGAGAGTGCTGGGGTGCCAGACTGGTGAGTGGGATAAAGATGGGACTTGGGATGCATGCAGTGGATTTCTGGGTTATTGTTTGCTCTGGGATGTTGTCACTCTGAAACGATTTCCACTGCTGCTAATCTTTGCTGGGAAGATTTTTCCTTTCCCCAAACTGGGCATGCTCCCTGTTTTTTTGAAGTTTGACATCTCTTCCTCCTGCACGTTTTCTCCCCTGGTGTTTGCAGGCAAGGATGAGAAGATGGTCACTGTCCGACTCCATGCCTGCCCTGCCCCGGATCTCTTCAAGCCCAGTCGCTTCTATCCCAGCAAGAACAATGTCCGGACAGCCTGGTTCATGGAGCAGAGCACCCCCAAAGAAGGTGGGGCTGGGGGAAACACAAGGGTGCTCAGTTCAGCCAGAGACTGCACCCCATGCCTGGATGTGGGTTTGCTGCCACCCTCTGCTGTCAATGGGAGGTTGGTGGTTGGGTCCAACATGCTGTTGTCTCCCCACACAGGAGCCACCGAGCCCCCAACCCCACACTACAACAACTCCATCCTCTGTGACACGGTGCTGCTCTCCCACTTGCACTTGTTATCTAGCTCAGCTGCTGACTTCCCAGGCATGAAGGATGGTGTGGCCCTTCTCAAAGTTTGGCTGAACCAGCGGCAGCTCAGCAAGGTATGTCCTGTGCTAAGGGGCAGGGGAGACTGCTCGCCTGGCTAACCTTTGGCCTGGTCTCCCTTCCTAGGGGTAGAATGATGGTGGTTTGGTCAGGGTGTGTGGTGTGGGGGGCTTGTGTTAGGTTTCAACCTTGTGGGCTGCAGTAAAGCACTGGCTGTTGCCTAGTACACAGTCTCTTTGAGATCCCTGCAGTGAAATTCATTCAGTTTCCCAAATAACTTTGGGATGTTGCTTTTCTGCAAGGGAAACCATGTATCATTGCTTGTTGTACAGGGCTTTATCTCAGTGTTTCTGGCAGGCTTGGGGGCTACCCTCCTGGTTCTGACAGAGGCCAGAAGCAACTGTGGGCTCTGAGGCTCGTGGTGCCTTGATGAGCTCTTTTTGGCTCAGCCCTCTGTTTTCACAGGGCTTGGGGTGCTTCAGTGGCTTCTTGGTTTCCATGCTGGTTGCCTACCTGCTGATGAAACGCAAGATTGTCAAGATGATGAGTGGGTACCAGGTGCTGAGGAGCACCCTGCAGTTCCTGGGTAAGTGTCCAGGGGCTTCTCTGGGCAGGGAAAGGCTGGTGTCAGCAGACTCTGCACGAAGCCTGCACATGCTGGGGGAAGTGGGATTTGTTGCTTTTCTTTCTCTGATGCTGGGACCTTAAGGGTGGGATGGACAGGAGGGGTGAGGCAGCAGAACAGGGCTGGTTATAGCAACTTGCAGAGACAATCACAGAATCGTGGGGCTTGAAAGGGGCCTCAACAGATCATCAGGTCCAACCCCTCTGCCAAAGCAGGGTAGGTCCCATCACAAGGTGGAGGCCAGCATTGTGTTGCAGCACAGTTATTCTGTGACACCACGGTGGTATTGTCACACAGCTGTACCACTGTCACTAGTGAATGGTGGTGTGACTTGTTTCCTCCTGTCTGCCCACAGCAACCACTGACCTGAGCGTGACGGGGATCAGCCTGGCGAAGGATGTGGATGCCTCCCTGGTAAGCCACTCTCTGAGGAATCTTGTGCCTGTGCCTGGCTCTGCTGCCAGCACAGCTGGGGTAGGGATGACCCTGTTACAGAATCACAGAGTCACAGAGTTGTAGGGGTTGGAAGGGACCTCGAGAGCTCATCGGGTCCAACCCCCCTGCCAAAGCAGCTCCCCAGCTCATACTGCACAGACAGGCGTCCAGATGGGTCTTGAATCTCTCCAGAGAAGGAGACTCCACCACCCCCCTGGGCAGCCTGTCCCAGGGCTCCCTCACCCTCACTGGGGAAAAGTTCCTCCCCATGTTGGTGTGGAACTTCCTGTGCTCCAATTTGCAGCCATTGCCCCTTGTCCTGTCTCCACTGACACTGAAAAGGGGCTGGCCAATTCCCCCTGCATCCCATACTTAAGATATTTATAAACATTGATTAGGTCCCCCTCAGTCTTCTTTTCTCCAGGCTGAACAGCCCCAGCTCTCTCAGCCTTTCCTCATAGGATAGATGCTCCAGGCCCTTCATCATCTTCCTAGCCCTTCTCTGGACTCTCTCCAGGAGATCCCTGTCCTTTTTATCCCAGGGAGCCCAGAACTGGACACAATACTCCAGGTGGGGCCTGACCAGGGCAGAGTAGTTACAGGTCTGCCACATGGCAATGAGGTGGTGCCCTGGTGTCTGTGCTGGGCTGTGGCACTAAGGACTCCATTCTCTCTTCCAGCCTGTCCTGGATGACTTCCACCAGGCGTTTGAAGTGGTTTTTGTGGATCCCTCTGGGCTGGTGAACCTCTGCGCTGATATGACTGCTAGCAAATACCACCAGGTACCACGCAGGCTGTGATGGCATCCTGAGATGCTGCCTTAGGGGTGAGCTGAGGCAGGCAGGAGGTGGCTAGATGTCTTGGAGGAGGATATTGGATGTGGGGAGGAGCTTCAGTGTTGCTTCTTAAGGTTTTAAAATTCACCTCTATGTGTCAGAGCTGGGAATGAATGTTAAGATTTGGATGTACTCTCCTGCCTTAGCTCTCTTGCTTGAATGGTGGAGGAGTTTTCTTTGTGGGTACATTTAGGTGAATCCAGGCAGGTGTTTGACAAAAGTGACTGTTTTGGAGCAGAACAAAAAGTACGTTGATGGCAGAGATATCAAGGAGGGACTGTCTATCTAGCAGCCACAGCTCTTGGTTATTTGGATTCATGTTGGGAACAGAGACTGCCTGGGATCAGGGTCTGTTGGTGACCAGGGAGCTGGGGTGGCTGATTGGGGGCCATTAGTAACCATTGCTGGAGGGGTTTGCTTTTATTCTCCCTTCCCATTCATGTTCTTGCTCTGTCTTGTCTCCCTGCTCAGGTCCAGTTTGAAGCCAAGCGCTCCATGGAAATTTTGGATGATCGAATGGTGGATGGCTTTCAGGTGCTGCTCATGACTGCAAAGCCCATGCTCAGAACCTTTGACCATGTCTTCCAGTGAGTCTCACTCTGCTGGTGGAATTATGCTGAGGGAGCCTGTTCAGAGAGGGATGGGCTGTTTCTGCCTTTCTAGTGGGGTGGATTTGGACCCGTGTGGTGGGAGGTGGACCTGCTAGCTCTGAGATAGATACTGGTGCCTCTTGCATATGTCCATTCTGCTTTTACTGTCTAGATAGCCTTGTAGGAGGAGGAGAGCAATGCTTTGGCATTTGGGAATGATGGCTGTCCTAAGAACCAGCATCTCCTGTGGTGCATCCTGAGATGCCAAAGTGCAGTGAGGGTTCTTGTATCCCCTATCCTGGGCCAGGACCCTCTGCTCCCATCTTCTTCCATCTTCCATCATCTCTCAAGAAAGGATTTGGTGGCAGAAATTAGTGACCAGCTTCTCTCCTTCTTCTCTAGCCTGAAGCATGTCTCCAAGCTGCAGGGTGCCTGCAAGAAGATGCAGCTGCTGAACGAGCTGATGGATCGTGGTGGGAACTATGTGGCTGCAGCTCTTCCCTTCATTGTCTCACTGCTGGTCCGTGGGCTGGCTGGGAGAGCACTGCTCGTGGCTCACTCCTTGCCCCAGATCCCTGAGGTAACGCAGCTTAGCAATGACACTGCATCCTCTGCATCATGTGGGGTCTTGTGTGTCCCTCCTGGCACTGCTGGGCATGCAGGGAGGGTATTTGCTCACTGGAGAAGGAGCCAAGCCTGGCCCCTTTGTGGGCGTTACAGAAGCTGAGGCTCTGCACTGTGGAGAGGGGTGCAGATAGGAGGTTTGGTGTGGGCAGAGTACCTGGCTTAGTAATGGGACAGAGTGAAGACAACTGTTTTTTTATTGGGGAGATGTATTAAATGGGGTTTTCCCTGTCCATGCTTGTCTGGGGACCTGGTAGTATGTAACAAGAGGTTCATCCAGCCACTCAATAGCACACACAGCTCCAGAAATCTTATCTGTCCTTGTGCTCCATGTTACCCGTTTTCCCACAGTGGTCAATTGATGCTGAGCCCCCAAAACACAAGGATGTTGGGCCCCTGCTGTTTGGGATCCTCTTTGTCCCTGAGTTTGCTGCCAGCGTGCTGGAGAAGGGACCAGAGGCTGATCACCCTGAGGTGAGGGGAGCCCTGCTCATGGAGAGCTGGTGCTTTGCTGTGGTTGTATGTGGATGGCTGCTGCTGCTGGGAGTGATTCAGGTGGCCCCAGCAGTGACTTGTGTCCCTGGCCTGACCTGGACGATGTTGCTCCCCAGGCCCTGGACTTTCGCACCTTCTGGGGAGAGAAGTCAGAGCTGCGGCGGTTCCAGGATGGCAGCATCTGTGAGGCTGTGGTGTGGGAGGCTGACAGCATCTGCCAGAAACGCCTCATCCCTGAGCAGATTGTCAGGCACCTGCTGAAGCTGTAAGTTGCCTGACCAGCTGCTGAGAGGCTGGGGAACCTGTATGTGGGGGTCACTGCTGTTCTTCTGAACAGTAACCCCATTGTTAGTAACCCCATTGTTAGCTTTGAGCTTTGGAGGACTTGGGCTTTGAAATCTGGAAGTTGTTTCAGTTGTGGTTCTGATGCTGCAAGCTGCTTCCCAAGAGAAGGTGGGGAGGGCAAGCATATGGTGCTGTAGCTTCTGCTAATGGTAATGCTAAGGCAAGGAGGCAGCAGGGACCTGACCTTACATGCAGATGGGATCTTGGGACACTCATTGCTGTCAGAGCTGGAAGAGAAGCTGTCTGGATCTTGCAGGATGTTTTATGACATCCTCTGAGACACTATAGTAGTTCACAAGGTTGGGTCTCCCTACAGCATTGGAAAGCCTCCCCATAGCAGTTTATACCTTCTGCCAAAACTGCAACCCTCTTGCACAGAACAAGGTTGCCTAGGACTTTATCCCAACTTGATGGTGGGTTTTCTGAGCAAAGGCAGTGTGTTGGCAGCATTGGCTTTGCATCTTATGTAGCTCCATGAGTTGCTGGGCTGCTTTGGGTAGATAAATTTGGCACAAGAGGAACAACGCAGAGATTGATCTCACTGTGACCTTCCTATATAGAGGGATTCCTCATCCTCAGACCGACTCTTACCTCTGGGCACAGCATGCAGTGTTGGGGTGGGTTGGTTGGCATGATGTAGCTCTGATGCTCTGTTTTCTTCTTCCATGTAGCCACGCAGACATTCCTGAGTCCTCCATCTGCTACATGGGAGCTCTCCTGGAGTCTGTGATCAGGACTGGGAAAGAGGTATGGCTGCTCTCCCAGTGGTGCTATGGGTTTCTTGAGACAGGGCAGTATGAGGAGGGCTAAAGGGAGAGGGTATGTTAGCTTTGTGGTACTGAGGCATCTGGGTAGTTCCTGAGAGAAGTTGGGGTTAGGAGAATTCCTGCCTGTGAGTGCTTTGTTGGGCAGTGTCATGCTCTCTTTGGCTTTGCCAAGCCTTTTGTGCCAAGCAAAGCATAGCTGCTGATGTCTTACTGCACTGGTAGTCTCCACACCCCATTTTCCCCTGCAAGCATCAACCCTGGCCTCCCCTTTCTGATTGTGTCCACTGTGTATTGTCTGAGTATAAATCCATGTCCCACTGTGTTTCCATGGCTGCAGGCTCAGAGTCCTTCAAGTCACGAACCAGACACTTCCATACCTTTATCCCATAGATCCAGCTGGGAAACCCAGGAGAAGGATCTTTCCTGTCATGGTGCAAAGTGCTAGATAATGCCCACCAAGCCCTGCTCAGTGCTTCAGCTCAATGTGCAGCTGAAACAAAGAAAAGTCACTTTAGAGACAGAAAAGATGCATCTTGGAAGCTGGGAAATGTCCCCCTCCTTACTTCTCTCTGGCTTGTGAAGTTAAAGCCTGCAGATGAGCCATGAGCACTTTGGCAGCATTTCCCTGGTCTTTAGTAAAAACAGCTTTTTTACCTGGTTGTTGAATGGAGGAGGAAATTGTTTCTTTTTCCCTCTTAATAAGCAAAGGGGAGCAGATCTGATTGAGAGAATCTCCTCTACGTGGACTGGCTGTGGTCTTGGCAGAGCTGCATGTCAAGTTTGGGATGAAATGCCAGCGTGTACAGCCTGTTTGTTGAGGCAGCAAAAACCTGTGTGCATTGTGTCCCTGCAAGCAAGCCTGGGGTGAGCAGGGCTGATAAACCACGTCCTGAAAGGGGCTGTGCTTTCCTGGAGCCTGAGGAGCCTTTAGGGGTGTGATTATTGCCAGTCCTCAGGGAACGGAGGAGAAACTCGCTGGTCTGCGTGCTGTAGGGGTGTCTGTCTCTGCTCCTCCAGCTCTTTGTGTGCAGACATCCCGGGGAGCCTGTGGCGGTCCTGGGACGTGGGGGATGAAGGAACACGGACAGTGCAGCCAGCTTTGGAGACAGGCAGGACGGAGTGTGTCGTTCTTGGAGCACCCCGCAGAGGGTGCTGCTGCTCTACCGCAAAGCCCAGGCTGAACGGACGCGTGTGGCTGGATTCAGCCGCGTCTGAACCGGGTGGTTTAGAGTCAATGATACTCGACTCCAGCAAGAGCAGCAGCGGTTCTCCTTTTGGTGCTTCTCATCTGTGCACCCTGCACATCCTGCAGTGCTCTGGATGTTTTCTCTCTGTGCCTTTGCCGTGCTTCATACCTCTGCCTTAGATGCAGTTGGAGCAGTTTTCTGTTAAGGGCTGCCCCTGGTGACAGCAGAAGTCCTCAGGGAGGCAGTAGGAGAGCTCTTGCCTTGCCAAGATCCGATCTCTTTATTCCCAACTCTTGGTTTCTCCTTTTCTAGAGAAAACACTGGTGGTACAACTTGGTGCTGCCTTAATGTCTTGAACAGGAAATCATTTCACTTGCCACTGAACACACAGTCTCTTAAGGTCCCTGTGGCTGGTGCAGAGCCACAGTCTTGTCCCTGGCTTCTCTTTCTCTTCTACCTTCCTGCTTTGCTGGGTGCTTTTCCAGAAGCTGCTCCAAGAGGGGTCAGTCCTGGCTTCTCAGAGCTTGGCTGCGATGCCAGCCTGAGAGGGAGGCAAGGTGGGGTGCTCATGCAGGAGTGGGAGAGGTGAATGGAGAAACCCCCTGTGTGTCTGCAGGCATTTGGGACAGGTGAGGAGGCCATGGTCAGTGTCATCTGCTCCTACGACGACCTGAGCCGCAAGCTGTGGAACCTGAAGGGGCTGCCGCTCACGGTGACTGCTGTGCAAGGGGTCCACCCAGCGCTCCGGTACACAGACGTGAGTCTCCCTGGGCACAGCCTGCACCTGGGCTGTACAAGGAGCTGGGGTGGGGGCAATGCCCTGGGGTGAAGGGGTATAGACACAATTAGTGACTTCGCTTTTGTGGCTCTTGAGAGCCCTCAGGGCCATGTGGTTCCTATTCTTTGCTGTACCATCCCTTGGGCTGGCAATGCACAAGTAATCTAAGACCTGCATGCCAGGGGACTTTGCTGGACTGGGAGGTTTGGGGTGAGGGGGTGCACAGTGCTGCAAGGTTTCTGCTACCTGTTCTCAGCCCCCAGGTTGCTGTTCTTTCCCAGGTCTTTCCTCCAATCCCCATGAAGCCAATTTATTCCTTCCATACCCGAATCAAGACCAAGCACTTGCTGCTTCCCTCAGAAGAGAAGCCCTGCCCAGCCTTCATAGCCCCTTTGAAGAGTAAGTGGGGAGACATGCAAGTGGGACATGATTTCGTGGGGAGAAGCGGAGGCATGCTGTACCCACTAGTCCCAGCCACCCCCATCCAACACCTCATTTCTGCCTGGGGCTTACTGGTCTCCTGCTCTCTCTTTGCCCCCAGTCATCTGCCACATGGAAGGGAGCGGCCAGTGGCCACAGGACAAAGAAGCCATCAAGCGCATCAAGGCAGCTTTCCATCTCCAGCTGGCTGAGCTCCTCCAGCAGCAGCACCAGCTGGTTTGCAGGCCTGCAGTCACACACACAGACGTGTACAAGGTAGGGGGACATCTTGGACCTTCTCCAGGCCTGACTTATTACCATGGAGGTGGGTGGGGGCCTATGGCTGTGGTCACACTGGGCAAAACCAGGATTTGGGTGCTGGGCTTAGGAAGGAGCATAGTGAGTCTGCACTGACTCCAGGAGTCTGTGGCTGTCCTCCTGAAGTGCAGCGTAGCATACCAGCCTGTTTGTGTTACCACAAAGCCTGACTTCACCTTCTGCTCCTGTCTCAGGATGGCTATGTTTTCCGTCTGCAAGTGGCCTACCACCGGGAACCCCTGATCTTGAAGGAGGTGGTCACCCCAGAAGGGATGCTGAAGTACCAGGACACAGAGGAGTCTCGTCAGCTGGAGCTGGAGACGTTGCACCTGCCCTATCTGACAAGCTCCCTGCATGGGTAGGTGATGTGGGGTGGTGTCTGGGGCAACCAGGACACAGGATGTGGCAGGAAGCCAGCATGGAGGTGTCCTTGGATCTGGGAGGGTGATGGTGGGAAGAGGAGCTTGTTGTGAAGAGTGACCCCTCAGCCCATCTTGTCAGAGGCTCTGAAGGAGATTGCATGGTGGTGGCACTGGCTGTCCATGTTGTTGCATCCAAGGCTACTGGTATTGGGGACACAAGTACCAAAGAGCCACGCAATTAAGAGGAAAACATAGCAGCATTTCACCTTAGTTTCCCTAAAATCTCAACACCCATAGACAGTGTCAAGTGCTTGTGATGCTGCATGCATATTCCTGGCAGACATCTGACCCACTCTTCTCTCCTGCTGAATGCCAAAACGCTGTTTTGGGTCCTGGGATGTGTTTTTTTGAGCAGTTGCTTGTTTCTCTCACAGGCTCCAGCAGCAGCATCCTGTCTTTGGCAGCACGTGCCGGCTGGCCAAGCGTTGGATTAGCGCCCAGCTTCTGAGTGACAGCATCTCTGAGGAGTGTGTGGACCTACTTGTGGCATTTCTCTTCCTCCACCCTGCCCCCTTCACGGCTCCCAGGTGAGGAAGAGTAGCCCAGGCTGGTCTGATGTGGATTTAGTGTCTTTTTCCTTGCCTGGGATGAAGGAGAGATGTGATGCTGCTAGGGCAGGACGTGCTGTGAGGGTGCACAGCAGCAAGAATGAGGCCTCTCTGCTGCCCAGCGCTTTGTCCCAAGCCCTGTTCTGAGTGGCTGGGCAGAGGAAGTTGAGATGCTTGGTGCTGCAGGGCTGTGGCTTCCTCTGCCATGTCTGCTACAGAGAAAGGGACCAAGCAGGTAAGGGACCAAGCATCCTCGTGGCCTCTGGGTGCTGGTGACACAACCACAGGGTTTCCTGTGCCTTCTTGAGGTCTGGTAGGCCCCTTGTCCTGGGTGTGATGGCTGGGAGAAGCAGGGGTGAGGTCTGCATGGTGGCTACCAGTGCTTGGCTGGCATTGTTTGGAGCTGTACTGGAGATGCAAGCTGCCCTTTCTCCACTTCCCCGTTGCTCCAACCCTGGGAGTCTGGGGAGTGGTGGGAGGTGGAACAACCAGGGGCATTGTTTCACTTTTTGCTGGTTTCTTTTACTTGGGGAGGGAGGAAGAAGGGGGAGAGGCTTTCACTGGGGATTCAGAGAAGGGGAAATGTCTCATGCTTGTTCTGGACTTACTCTCCCACCAGGGACATCCCTTGGGCTGCATGTGGTCTCAGCACTGCAAGTGACCCCTAGTCCTCGCTGCCAAGGTAGCAGACTCTGTTGTTGAACTGTTCTGTCTCGCCTGCAGCTCTCCCCAGGTGGGATTCCTGCGCTTCCTCGACCTGCTGGCGACCTTTGACTGGAAAAACAACCCTCTGATTGTCAACCTGAACTCCGGCCTTACAGGTGAGCAGGCAGCACGAAGGAGAGCTGTGGCGTGAAGGTGTTGAGCCCTCCTTGGTCAGGTCCTGTCTCCAGGGGTCTTCTATGTGTGGAGGCATCACAGCTTCTGCTGGAGCAAGGAGATTTTCCTCTCCCTTACTCATCTTGCTGTGCTTAATTTGTCTTTGGGGTGTGTTTAGTTGTGGTGTGGGATTTCTCCTGCCCTAGCCTGTCTTTGTAGAAGTGGATCTTGGTGGTGGTGACCTGCTGCTTCTGGTCTTGCTGAAATCTGTGAAGAGCCTGGGCAGTGTTGGATGTGGTGGCATCTTTGAAGCTGTTTGCTCCCTTCTAGTTTGCATCTTTGCTCGAGGCTTTGCTGTGGCTTTTTGGGGACAAACCTTCACTTGTGCTGGGAGAGTAGTCAGGCTTTTGAGCAGGAAGCTTCCAAAGCTTCCTGTGCTGTGTCTGCTTTGAGAGCAGCACAGCACCACTCACATCTCAGAATCTTAGAACAGTAGGAGTTGGCAGTAACCTCTGGAGGGCATCTAGCCCCACCTGCCTGCTAAAGCAGGATCACCTAGAGCAGGTTGCACAGGATCGTGTTTGGGATGGTTTTGAGTATCTCCAGAGAAGGAGACTGCACAGCCTCTCTGGGCAGCCTGTCACAGCCTGTTTCCATCCTCTTGACACCCACTCTTTAGATATTTATAATCTTTGATAAGATACTCTTCTCCAGGCTGAACAGCCCCAGCTCTCTCGGCCCTTCCTCATCAGGGAGATGCTCCAGTCCCCCATCCTCTTTGTAGCCCTCCACTGGACTCCTTCCAGTAGTTCCCTGTCTGTCTTGAACTGGGAAGCCCAGAACTGGACACAGAACTCTAGATGTTGCCTCACAAGAGCAGAGCAGAGGGAGAGCAGAACCTCCCTTGACCTGCTGGCTACGCTCTTAAAACACCCCAGAACACTGTTGGCCTTGGCCACGAGGACATGGTCCTGGCTCATGGTTAACTTGTTGTCCACCAGGACTCTCATGTCCTTCTCCACAGAGGTGCTTCCCAGCAGGTCAGCCCCTGACCTGTACTGGTGCTGGGCTTATTCCTCCCAAGGCACAGGGCTCTACACTTGCCCCTATTGAATCTCATTTGGTTCCTCTTTACCCAGTTCTGTTACCTGTCCAGATCTCACTGACTGGCAGTGCAGCCTTCTGGTGTGTCAGCCCCTCCTCCCAGTTTGGTATCTTCAGCTCATCTGCTGAGGGTACGCTCTGCCCCTTGTCCTGGTCACTGGTGAATGCTGAACAAGACCCAGCACTGATCCCTGGGGCACACCACTGGCTACAGGCCTCTGTCTGGACTGTGCCACTTACCAACCTCTGAGCTCTGCCATCCAGCCAGTTCTCAGCCCACCTCACGTCCCCTCATCCAGCCCACACCTCCTGAGCTTGCCCAGGGGGATGTTATGAGAGGTGGTGCCAGAAGCCTTGCTGCAGTCATGGCAGACACCACTCACTGCTCTCCCTTCATCCACCCAGCTGGTCAGGCCACCACAGAAGGCTACCAGGTTGGTCAGACATGATTTCCCCTTGGTGTATCCATGTTGACCAGTCTTGGTAATGGATGATGTACTAGTCCCTGATTTCAAAACCTGCAAGGGATGGGGGTTGCAGTCCTCCAGGCATCCCCTCCACTCTGCTGCATGCTGGGGATTTCCTGATAAAGGCCTTTGGTTTCCAAAGGAGCACATTTGTGCATCCAAGCACATCTGTGGTCCTGCCCTCTGCCTTGTGTATTGTCTGTTGACCATCTTTCCAATGCATGCCATCTTTCCCCAAGGGCAGTAAGACATCACAAGGTTGTCTTGGCTTAGCATGGTAATGGGGTGGGGGAGATAGTTACAGCCAGCTTTAAAAGCTCATTCAGAAGAAAAACTAGTCTTCAGGGGTGGTGTGGTGGGATCAGCTGGAGGGATCAGCTGTTTCTGTGGGTTTCAGCACTCTCAAACTTTTTTTTTTTAATTTAAATTTCTTTTGAGGGAGAGAGAATTGGGTGTTGGAAACCTGCTTTCCAGTGCTTACTAATGAATAAAATGGGATGTGTTTTTGGCCAAAGAGCTAGTTCTCCCCCCTCTCACTTGAGAGGAAAGAAAAACATTGTGATTGTAATGTGAGTTCCCAGCCCGTTCCTGTTCCAGTGCCTGCTGTGTCATAAGCCACATCTGGACCTGCCTGGGTGGGTTGAGAGCAGAGGTCTGTAGAATCACAGAATGCTTTGGGTTGGAAGGGACCTTAAAGATCACCCAGTCCCAACCCCCTGCCATTTGCAGGGACACCTCACTCTAGACCAGGCTGCTCAAGGCTTCATCCAGCCTGGCCTGGAATACCTCCAGCAAGGGGGCATCGACCACTTTCCTGGGCAACCTGTTCTAGTGCCTCACCACCCTCTAATGAAGAATTCCTTCCTAATATCCAATCTAAATCTACCCCCTTCCAATTCAAAACCATTCCCCTTTGCCCTATCACTCCACGCCCTTCTAAAAAGTCCCTTCCCAGCTTCCCCATAGGCCCTTTCAGGTACTGGAAGGCTGCTAAAGGTCTCCCCTGAGCCTTCTCCAGGCTAAACAAGCCCAACTCTCTCAGCCTGTCTTCAGAGGAGAGATGCTCCAGCCTTCTAATCACCTTTGTGGCACTCCCACATTCAAACCCATTGGACCCATTCGAACAGTTCCATGTCCTTCTTACGTTGGGGACTCCAGACCTGGACAGTACTCCAGGTGGGGTCTCAGCAGAGCAGAGCAGAGGGGCACAATCAGCTCCCTCAGCCTGCTGGCCACGCTGTTCTTGATGCAGCCCAGGACACCATCGGCTTTCTGGGCTGTGAGCGACACTGTCGGCTCAGGTCCAGCTCCTCACCCAGCAGCACCCCAAGGCCTCTGCAGGGCTGCTCTCTGTCTCTCCATCTCCCAGCCTGTACTGATGATGAGGATTGCCCTGACCCAGGTGCAGGACCTTGCACCTCTTGAACCTCATGAGGTTCATGTGGGCCCACTTCTCTACCTTGTCCAGATCCCTCTGGGTGACATCCTGTCCTTCTGGCCTGTCAGCTGCACCACTCAGCCTGGTGTCATCTGCAGAGTTGCTGAGGGTACACTCAACCTCACTGCTGATGTCACTGATAAAGATATTAAATAATACCCCTAATAAACTAATCTCCCCTGAGGGACACCACTTGTCCCATCTCTCCAGTGACTTCAAGCTATTGGTGACTACTCTCTGGGAGCAGCCATCCAGCCAATTCCTTACCCACAGAACAGTCCACTCATCAAATCCCTATCTCTGCAGTTCAGAGAGAAGGATGCTGTGGGGGACTGTGTCAAAGGCTTTACAGAAGTCCAGGTAGGTGACATCCATTGCTTTTCTGCTGTCCACTGACATGGTCTTGCTATCACAGAAAGTGGTCAGGTAGGATTTGCCCCTGGTGAAGCCGTGCTGACTGTCACAAATCATCGCCCCATCCTCCATGTGCCTCAGCATAGCTTCTAGGAGAGTCTATCTATAGCCTTGCATCCTGTCTCTCAAACTTCCCACAGGCACATGCTGAGGGAAGTGTGTGAGTGGAGCAAGCCTGTGGTGTGATGGAACTTTGATTGCACGTGGATGTGGGAATGGGGTGGGAGAGGCTAAAAGCCCATCGCACTGCCCTTTTCTGGGCTGCAGTAATTGGGTGAGGAGGCTGGAGGCCTGTGGATGGGGCTGAGCATCTCACCTGTGCCTGCTGTCTCCAGATGCTGACTACACAGAGATCAAGAACAAGTTTGTGGCTGCTCGCTCTCGCCTCCCTGTCATGTTCATCGCCACCCCCAAAGACCAGTGGAGCTCCATGTGGACCCAGGAGCGACCTTCAGCTCAGGTAAGCTGGGCCTTCTGCCCTTGCCCACTGGTGGCTGCTGGCTTGGGGCAGTTCCCTGCTCCAAGTGCTGGAGCTGGCTCCAGTGGCCTGTGGTTGAGGGGGTCCCTACTACATGGAGGACTACCAAATTTCACCCTCTGACTTCTCTGCACAGATCCTGCAGCGCCTTACTGTGCTGGCCTCAGAGTCTCTGCGGGCCCTGGAAGAGCAGCTCTTGGACCCACTCAATAGCCAGGATGTGAAGGTAACCCTGGGGGCACCAGCACAAGGGTTTTCAGGCTCTGGCTTAACATACTGTTCTTTGGTAATGCTCACTGGGATGTCTTAGTAGGACTCAGGCTGTGGCCATGTGTGGTTGCCCTAGGAAGAAGAGCAGTAAGGATGGGAGCTGGGAGGCTGGTGCCCCAGTCTGCTACCCTGCCTCTGGAGGACCCAGCTCTGAACAGCAACTTGGCATGAAGTATCACTGACTAGGGACAATTCACTTTGTGTTCTCAGTTACTTCTGGGGCATGATTAGAGCTGCAGTGTTCTTGTGCAGTGCTGCCCACATGTCTGTGCCTGGAGCAAATGGCTTCCTTGGAAGACTCTTTTCTTTTGATGTAGCTGTGCAAATCTGGATTGTATGCTCAAGCCTAACCAAACCCAGGGTGGCAGAGGATTTGGTAGGAAGCTAACAGTCTCTTTAGGAAGCTGTTACTTTTGTTTTGAGTCAAGGAGCAAGACCATATAGAGTTTAACCCTCTTCATTTTCTCAGAGATCTTAGTTTTGGAAGTTAAAACATCTACTACTCAATGGACCAGGGATGTCCATTTGGGTTTATGTGCCCTTTGAGGGGAGATACATGTGTTCTGGAAGGGCACTTGGTTTTCTAAGTAGTGACCTATGCAGTTAAAGCTGAGAGGACTTGAAAAGCCAAAGAGTGATTAGATGTGACAGATTCACGTTGGAAAACAGCCACCACGGAGTGGTTTGGGGGTTTTGGGTATTTTTTGTGCCTAGGCAATGAGATAAAAAAGGATTTACTGACATCACTTTCAGTTCTGGTGCGTTCTGTGCTGAAAGGATTGCAGGGGTGAGATCTGCTTGAGGTGGGAGTGGTGTGTGTTGCAGGGCTGTGAAGGGGTGAGATGCTGTATGTGTGACATGTGCCTGTGGTGCTGAAGCTGTGGTGTTGACCCAGAACTGAAACCCAGGAGGTGCAATGTGCTTGGGGGTTGTTAGCTCCCAAAAACAAACTGTTGCCTGTTCACAATATCCTTCTGACCTCTTGATGCTGCCACTATGATCTTCCTATCCCCTTCTCTCCCCTGGGCTGTTGCAGCAAGATCCTTCTCATCCCCACAGGTGGTCTGTACCAGTGTCCTCCCAGGCCTATGGTGTTCTTTAGGGATAAACATGGGATAGTGTTTCCAGAGCTGCTAATCTGTATGTAAGCAAAGTGTGGGGCTGGGAGAAGGGAAAAATACTTCCACTGCATCTTGCACTTGTCTCCTCTTCTGATACATCTAAGAGGGTGCTCCAAGGCTTTTTTGTCTTTGCTCACACAGGTACAGATGTGGGTTTGTAAGCTCTCTTTCTTTGCTTCCAAGGGGGTACAGTAAGCCATGGAGTCTTTCAGCTGGGTGGGAAAGGAGCACTGCATGGACTGGAGCTGGGACTCAGTGCTGGTCACTGCTGTTCTGTTCAGCCTGGCTATAAACCAGCTCCATGCAGTGGATTTTCTGCCAGTGCCAAGTTATGCAGTGCCCCACACCTCTGTTCATGCTCCTGCTTCACGTGTTCCACAAGCTGCTTGTATTCCACAAGTTGTGCAGAAGCACAGTGTCCTGAGGGAAGGAAGGCTCTGCAGAGGGATCTGGACAGGCTGGCTGGATGGGCTGAGGCAAACAAGGCTCAGTGCTGGGTTCTGAACTTGGGTCACAATAGCCCCAGGCAATGCTGCAGGATCGGGGAAAAGTGACTGCAAAGCTTCCTCCTGGAAAAGACCTGGGGGTGTTGGTTGACAGCTGACTGAGGATGAGCCAGCAGTGTGCCCAGGTGGCCAAGAAGCCCAATGGCATCATGGCCTCTATGAGAAGCAGTGTGACCAGCAGGACCAGGGCAGTGATCATCCCTCTGTACTGGCACTGGTGAGGCTGCATCTCCAGTTCTGTGTTCAGTTTTGGGCCCCTGACTACAAGGAAGATATTGAGGTGCTGGAATGTTTTTAAAGAAAGGCAGTGAAGCTGGTGAAGGGTCTAGAGCACAGATGTGATGAAGACTTGCTGAGGGATCCAGGGTTGTTTAGCCCAGAGAAGAGGAGTCTGAGGAGGGACCTTATTGCTCGCCAGGTGGGTGCTGGTCTCTTCTCCCAAGTAACAAGCCACAGGACAAGGGGAAATGGACTCAGGTTGTGCCAGAGGAGGTTTAGACTGGACATTAGGAAAAATATCTTCACCAAAAGAACTGTCAGTCACTGGAACAGGCTGCCCAGGGATGTGGTGGAGTCACCATCCCTGGAGGTATTTAAAGGATGTGTAGATGCAGTGCTTAGGGACATGGTTCAGTGGTGGACTGGGTAGTGCTGGGTTAGTGGTTGGACTCCATGATCTTAAAGGTCTTTTCCAACCTGGATGACTATAAAATATGTGCAGTTTTTAGTTTGTTCCATTTGCTTGTCCAACTATTTGTTTCTGGGATTGCTCCCCTCCATTAATGGGGCTTGCTGTAACCTTCTGTTTGCTTGATGGAAGATGATGCTGCCCTCTGTGGCAACGCCTGTTGGACAGCACAGCTGTGTTGTTGTTGTTACATAACTCCTTGTGACCCCTGGATGTCTTTTGGCTCTTGTTAGCTTCTTGTCTCCCCTTTTTATTTTGGGATTCTACTGCAGTTATCTATCTCAGATCACCACCTGTCACTCTCTCAACTGCCCACCCCATTGTCATGCACTTTAGTGGGCTTGCTGTGGTCAAGGCTGGACAGACCTTGGCCCTCTGGAAAGCTCTTCTGCAAGGCCTGTCCCTGAGTCCTGGGGTTGGATTTTTCTGCCAGCTTTATACCAGCAGGGTAGAGTGTTGCCCTTCAAGCTAGATGCCTGATGCAGTTAGGGAGTAGCTCCCTTCTCTAGGGGTTGAGCTTGCTGGGCAGTTGGGCTGTGGCAATCAATGTGTCCTTCCTGGTGTGCTTTTGTAGTCCAGGGATTGTTTAAGCAGGGCATGGCCATGGGGAAGACACCTTGCTCTTCACAGAGTCCTTGTTACAGCACTTGCATGGGGTGTAAGAGAGTCAGTGTCACATCATTCTGAGGTCAGCAGAACCCCTATTGAATCAGGGGTGCATCTCAGCTCAGAGGGAATGGGGAGGCCAGAACCTGGACCTGTGAACCAAGAAGCTGTGGCTCCGTGTGGGATAATTACTGGAGGTGACTCATTGAAGGGAAGGTGCAGTGTTAGGGAAACTTCCAGGGTGAAGGTGGTTGATGTGCAAGGAGTCTGCTCTGTGATAATTCCCTAAGCAGCATGACCTGCAGTGTCAGATGTTGGCAGCACCAGGGGAGCTTGGTGTGATAACTCTGGGCAAAACAGCATGGAGGATGGAGTAGTGGAAACACCATGGTCAGGCTCTGTGACAACACTGCAGAGGTGGGAACCTGATGGTACTGTGGAACTGAAAAACTTCACAGTTGTTACCCTAAGCCAGCAGTTTCAGGTTGGTTTTTATTTTTGGGTTTTTTTTTTTTGTCCAAAACATGTCCTTTAGTTGAACCTTGCTTGTTATAATCCCATTAAAATACCAAACACACCTTCATCCCCAAAGGCTATTTGTCCCCAAAGGACACAACCACCCCTCACTGAGCATGTGCTCTGAATTTCTTTAAGCCTGTACCTTTTAAAGCAAAGCAAGAAGATCTTGCATCAGTCATAACAGGGGTATGTATGACTGGAGTCACTTGAACTCCACCTAAAAGTAGAAAAATTGTATAAAAGCATCTTGGGAGGCAGGGATACTGATGCCTTGGAAAGCCAGAATCAAAACTCAGTAGCCTTGGTGACTGTTAAGCAGGTGTCCTTTATTGCAGCACAGGGGATCCCTCCTCCCAATGTGTGGCCCAATTAAAGACAAATTTCTCATATATATACAGATTAACTGTACATATTCATTATAATTTCTAGGGAAAGGCAGAGTTATGCACATTATTTCTAAGAAGTCATTTATATTAATTCCTCCCAGATAGAGCATGCTCAGTGACACTCAGGGGGTCTTCTGGTAGTCTTCAGGGATAAAGGCTGGATGTCTTCCTCATTCTCAGCACATTCCCTTTACTTTTCTCCATGCTTTTCTGGGCTCCCAACACCTGCACCAACTAGTTAGTTTTTAGCTGAAAACAAGATATACTCTGTCTCTTAATTGGTCGTTAGGCTCATTATTTAGGACTCCTCTATCTCCTGCTTCCTCTAGTTTCAAGGCTGTTGCACTATTAAGTCTTTCATGAAACAGCTTATGTGATTGCAGCCAAATTCTGCTAAAATCCAGACCTAATCTATTCTTAAGAACTCACAAATTGTTACTTCTTTATCTTCAAGGCTGTGACTGCTGCATTGTTGTGGTTAAGTTTTGCAGCTGCTCTCACAAGCAGCTTGTAGAGTTACAGCTTTCTCCTAAACTATTCTTAAAACCATGAAAATTCTTACATTAAAGTTATATTGTCTCTTAAGCTAGACCTATATCTATTCTGTATGATTACATTTCATTCAATCAATACCATGAGGGAAAATGCCATTACAGACAAGCTGGGAGGACACTGCTGACTTCTAGGATCAGTTGATGGTCTGAACCTCTCTTCCACCCCGCTGGGAATGCCTTTTGGGTGAGATTTGAACACTTGATACAACCAAGTGCCTTCCCAGGAGGCTTAGAAATCTCTATAGAGTTGTTCCATAATTGAAGACATTTGCAGTCAGCTATATTGTTCATACTCCTGGTACTTGCATGTGCTGTGCAGACAGTGCTTGTGTCAGCTATCCCAAGGAGCCTGTACTTCTGTGGCTTCATAAATTGCACCATTCATTCATCTAGCTGTGGGAGTTCTCATTGGATGTGGCCAAATTCTTCAAGCCTGGCCATGCCAGTCCATTGAGTATGTCTAGACTGAAGGTGCCTCCTGGTGGTTATGCACCCATGAACGTGATAGATCAGTATGCTGAACGTGACTGGACTTACAGTGCCCAATGGGGAATCACCCAGAATCTAAGCCCAGCCACTCCCAGCCCCATTGATACCTGAGGACAAGCTGGAACAGAAGGGGGTTTATTTTCATAGAACCATAGAATCATAGACTGGTCTGGGTTGGAAGGGACCCCAAGGATGACAGAGCTCCAACCCCCATGCCACAGGCAGGGCCACCAACTTCAGGCCTGGATCTACACAAGGCTGCCCAGGGCCCCATCCAACCTGGCCTTGAACACCCCCAGGGATGGGGCATTCACCCCCTCTCTGGGCAGCCCCTTCCAGCACCTCACCACTCTCTCTGTAAAAAACTTCCCCCTAATATCCAATCTAAACCTTCCCTCCTTTAGCTTCAATCCATCCCCCTTGTCCTGCCATTATCTGCCCTTTTAATAAGCTGATTCCCCTCCTGTTTCTCTGCTCCCTTCAGGGACTGGGCAGGCTGCAATGAGGTCCCCCCACAGCCTTCTCTTCTCCAGGCTACCAAACTTCCTTACCCTTTTTTCTACCAAACTTCCTTACCCTTTAATGTGACACTCCACCACACCTGTGTTTTTCATGTGAGTGTTTTGGGAAACTCCTGGCATTAGTATCTCAAAAATGCTGGCTTTGGTTGATGGCTTTCTAAGGAGAAGGGAATAAAATGCAGGCAAGGACTTGGGAAACCTACCTCTCCTCCTCTCCTGTGTCCTGTATTGAGTAGCACTGGTGTTTCCCTCCTGCAGATGGTCTTCCGCCCTCCTTTGGACTTCTATGATGTCCTCATCCACCTGAAACCCAGCCAGATTCCTCGGCACCTGGAGGGGATAGACCGGCCACCAAAGTCCTTTTCCCGGGGCGTGGTGAAGAACAGCAGTTCACTCAAGATCCTCTTTCCTGTGGTGGATTATGACCCTGTACAGTGCTACCTCCAGGAGCTGAGAGTAAGTACAACCTAGTGGGGAGGTACAGGAGCTATATGCCCAGGGGGTAGCACCCTTCTGGCATTCGGGTCCTTAGTTACCTGCCACTGCAGGACCTAGGTGGTGACATCTTTGTGGATTGTGGATGGCATTGTGACTCTGTGTGTGCATCTGAAATTGCTTCTTCAGCAGAAGATCTGGTGAATGCACCACCCATTCCATGGAAATGAGTGCTGCTGATGTGAGAGTGACCACAGGTAGAAAGCACTTGGAGCTTTTGCTGAAGAAATTGTCATTAAGCTGTGTGTCTCTAGTCAGTTAATTAACTTTTCATGGCTTCTTGAACCAACAGGAATGCATGATGGATGGTAGCTATCCACATTTTCTGGGGAAGGTGCAAAAGGACTCCTGTTAGGCCAATAGCTGCACGAGCCATAGTGGCTGAATATTGGTTTCATCTTGGCTGGATACATGCATGGTGGCAGAGGAAGTTGGTAATGTGGGTAAATGGAGGGTATCAGTATCCAAAGTCATTAACCCAGTGCTTTTCCACCATGTGTCTGTGCCAAAGTCTCAGCAAGCCAGGGATATCGCTGCGTGGCAGTGGTTATTCTGTCTGCACTGCATCTGAGCACCCAGCACTTTGCAGAGGTACAGTCTCAGCCTCTTTGGCCCTTCCCAGCCTCATGTGTAGTGACTGAGCAAATGTTAGGTGTGCAGAAAGATGGGCTTGTGATGCTCTTTTGTTCAAAACCTGACTAGGCTTTCAAGTGCCATCGTTCCATACCCACAGAAGGGCTGTGAGCAGTGTCAGAACTGCCTCAGGAACTGTAGGCTGGCTTTGGCAGGAAGGGTGTTGAGGTGGTCTCTGGTCCTATTCCCTGCTCAGGGAAGAGCTAGCTTTGACATTAAAATAGCTGTGCAGAGCCTAGTCCTGCTGAATGCTGACTGTGTTCAGGAATGGAGATGTCCTATCTCCCTGTCCCAGTGTTTGGCTACTGTTGTGAAAACTTGTTTCCTGATATCAGGCTGGGCTTTGTCTTGTTGCAGTGTGTCCTGGCTCCTTGGGGACCTCAGAGCTGGGCTGTGCTAGTGGCAGCCTGCTGGAAGGCAGAGCTGGAACTCGGGGGACTTGAGCTGTGTTCTGGCAGCTGGGGAAGGAGGTGTGCCCTCACAAAAAAAAAAGGTTTTGTTAGCATTTCTTCTCCTGGGCTGAGAGTGAGCTGCCTCTGGGCTCTGTGGGAGTTAGCATTTGCTGACCCCCAAGCTGGCTGATCCTGCATAGCTGCCAAGTTGCTTCTCTGCTGCTGCTGCCAGGTTTGGCCATGGTGGCACCTGCGAGGAAGGACAGCAAAAAGGGCCAGATCTTGCCTCATGGTCCACAGAAAGAACTGAAAGAATTGCAGAGGTGCCTGAAGTAAAACTCCAGTTCAGGATGGAAGATGCTAGGCTCTTTAGGTTCGTGTTCCCCTTTCACCTTGACCCAGGTAGCTTAGGAGATGGCCAAAGAAGACTTTCAAGGGCTTCTTAGAAGTTTTCCTCACCCTGGGCACAGCCCCCTTGCCTCCCCAGCTGCCTGCCAGCTGCTTTGCTTGCTGATCTCTGCCCAGTCTGTGGGAATCTGCTCTGGCTTCAGTAGATACGCAGGGCTAGCACGGTGCAAGTTCAGTCCTCCTGCCACCTTCAGCAAGTTGGGACAGCCTAGGGGGGACAAGGAAGGAGAGAACAGGCCTGCATGCAAGACTTCCTTAAATTGGGGAAGACCTTAAAATTGTCCTACAGTTTCCCTTCAAGTAGCACTGCTTGTTTAGCTGGGAGGATGTGGAGGACAGGGGAGAGGAGGTGCCCAGTGCTCTGCCTTTGAGAAGGAAGGTTGAGAACCTAGAAGGTCCTACAGATGCATCATAGAGAACTTTGGGGGATTTTTGGGGGTCCAGGATATGCGAGGAGAGGGAGAAGACCTTGCACAAGACTTACAAGAGGCAGCAGGGAGCCCAGTGATTTGGAACAATTCTTGCTCTTCTCTCCCCAGCACCTGAAGGAGGAATATCAAGACCGGCCCCTCACTTTTGTTACCTAAATGTTAGTTCGACCTGCCATCACGAAACCTTGACCATTAGACATAGATCTGGGTAGGAAATGGAGTTTCTTAAGCCTGAAATCCTTCTCCAGCCCGTGCTGGAAGGGAGGTTGGAGCTCAGCAGAGCCAGTCAGCTCCCCAAGCGCTGGAGCTGCCTGTGCGCGTGTGTCCGGGGCCTCGGTGTCTGCAGAGGGATTGTGTCTAAGTGACTCTCACTGACACCTGGCAGGGGGAGGCAGACTTCTTGCTTTGGAACTGAAGACTGCTGGACAAGCCTGTGGGAAGAGCAGATTCCCTGGGGAGGCTATTAACAGCAAATTAGCTGTGTTTTGAGGCACGCAGTCCAGAAATTCGTCAGGGCTTTGCAGTTTATAGGCCTCAAGTGGACTTGGTGTCAGCAGCTGGCTCAGATGTGAGTAGTGCTTTCCTTGAGAGCAATTTTCATTGCTCTTTAAGCAATTATGATTTAATTGGTCTAGTCAGTAGTGACATCCAAGCTGTCTGAATTTTTATTGCCTGTTTTCTCTAATTCAGGTAATAATAGACTCGGAATAAGGGTTGTTAGGGTTACCAATTACAGCTGGTCCTAAATCCAGTGTACTGGTGCCTGAATGAGGGGTATGAGCAAAGGCCACATGACCTAACTGGAAGCAACGTTGCTTTTGCTTGGTGTGGCTCATTCTTTGGCCCGAGGATGCTTGGGAGGAAACTGGTCACAGCTTTCCCCAGAGAGTGAGCTACAGGGTAGAGAACCTGAAATCTACCTCAGCGTCCCTGGCTAGGGAACTTTTCCTCCTCTTGAAAGTGCTGAGATACATACAGCCATGCTACCTTGCAGCAGCTGTACTGGAGGTGTCTTGCAGCACCAGTTCACTTGGCTTTTGTAGCTTCTGGATCAGTAGCAAGCAGACTGAAGGTGCTGATTAATACCTCTTTCTGGGCAAAGAGGTGTTTTTCTCATGGGAGAGTCACAGAGGTGGTGCTGCATGTGCTCTCAGGTAACTTGGCCACATCCATCTGTGTTGAAGGGCCTCAAAAGTTGATTTTTTCACTACAGGGCCACCAGCAAAAACAGGTGATGCAGAGCTGTCAGTAGAAACTACCCTGTCAGGAATCATCCTAGTCTTTGTGTCTTGGCATACTGATGTTGTTACATAAAAGCAAGACCTTTGCGTTGACTTTGTACTTACCCCTGGCTTTGGTTGGTAGCCTCTCCTACCCTTTTGTATCTCTCCTCCCCTGACTTTTGCTGCTCTAAGCAGTGTTCAGCACTTCCTTGTCCTGCAGGCTGGGAGCCCCAGGGGTGATCCAAACACAGCAAGAAGTAGCTGCTCTAAAAGAGTGTGGTGATACCAGTGAATTCTGAGACATTTTGTGAGAAGTCACTTGGACACAGAGCTGGCTGGCTTTGACTCAGAGTAATTTGCTCTCCCTTAATAGTACAAACCACAGGATTGAGCAACAGGATTGTAGCTAAGGCTAATAGTGTGGTCATGGTGAGTTTATAGCAACAAAAGGAGCTATCTGCCATGCAGCAATGCTGTGGGGTGTTTTTCTTTTCTGTGGGCAGAAAAGAAGCATCAGCCCTTGTCTGAGCTTCCCACCTGAAAAAAGGATTTAAATGCCTGAGCATACAGATTGAGTTAAGGGGGTCAGGGAGCAGCATTTCCCCAGTATCCTTGGCCCAGTAACCAGGAGACCCACTTTTCTCTTGTCCAGCCTGTTCAGTTCTGAGAGCTTGCTGCTCTTCTCAAATAAAATGAGTTAGCAAGGCAGGAGTGGTGTGAAGCTGAAGGGTTGATGTATGCCTTCCCCAAGGATCCTAATCAGAGGGGAAAATGAAAGGAGGGGAGGTGCTGAGTTCTGACTGCTCTAATTTTTTCCTGCTCCAAGGAAATGTGCTGCAGGAGCTGGTCTGCTTGAGTTGCTTTGGTGCCTGGAAGGCTCTGGGTAGGAGTGAAAGGCTGATCATAGGATTCAGGTAGCAAATTCTTTAATCCTAGGACAGGTCTGATAGAAAAGGCCTGTTCTGGGAGTCTGTCCAGATGAGAAGGCTTTGCAGACAGGTGTTTTTGAGGGAAAGCAGGTGCCAGGCATCCTGCAGAGAGGGCTTCCCTGGATCCTCAGCCCATCACCTGCCTCTCTCATGCTTATGATCCCAAGCATCTTTGTGAACAAACCCTTGGTTGGGTGCTGGTGGGGATTCTCCAGCAAGGCTATGTTAATCTTCAGTGTCCCACTGGATCTCCACCATGACTGCAGAACCCCCATCTGTGTGCTGAGGACATGGCATGGTAACGCTTGATCTGTGCAGCTTGTGCTTCAGGGTGGCTTGGCTGTCCTGCAGACTCAAGAGATGATTGAGAGGACACAGGACTTAGGGATATGGTTGCCATGCCCTTTGGTGTCCATTCAGGAGGTCAAAAAGCCCAAAGGCTCTGGTCACCTCCCTGAGGTCCAGAGCTGTTCTCTCATGGTGGGGAAAATCAGGTGAAGCTGCTTGTGCCATGTCCATCTGCACATCTGTAGTGGCTGTGAAAAGACCTGGCATTGCTTACCAAGTCTGTTGTCTCACTAGGTGCCTGGATGGGAAGTGCTTTCCTCACTGACACTGGGCTTTCTCTGGCTGCCACATGCCTGTGGAAGAGCTTGTGGCAGGGAAGCTGCCCACCTTGTACACAGGAGATCTTTTTCCTGTGTGGATGTGCAGGAAAATGCTTCCTGCTTTTTCTTTAAACATCCTTCACCCTAAAGCAGTGCTTTGCACTTCTTGCACCTTCAGGCTCTAAGACCAATCTGGAAGACTTAAAATAGCACTTTCCTTTCTTCCTCCCATGGTGGAGGAATGTGTATCTTGCTATTTCATGTTAGGAAGGAACTAGTAATGCTAAAAATTCTCAGACTCTTACAATATATGAGCTGTGTGTATGGGATGTAGCTGGACACGCTGAAGTGTTTTCAGGTCAGACTGCTCCCTTCCTGTTTTGACTGACAGGGCTGACTCCTCCTATGGAGACTCCAGGCAGGCAGAGATGAACTGAAAAAGCTCTATGGGCTCTTGGAGCATGGAAGAAACCTTTCTGTCTGGATCTGTGCCCTTGGAGGGGCAACGGTGGCAGGAAATTATCTTTTCTTACAGCTGCAGAGCAGCTACGTGACCTTTAGCATAGTGGCTAGGGTTGGGGGTGGGTGCCTGTGTGTATGTGCTTACAGGCACACATCTGCTGGGCAAAGTAGCAGCCCCTTGTGCTTCTTTGGTGAGCTAACAGGGTGTTTGTGGCTGGACTTCTGTGCTGGCATGCCTTCCCAGATGTTCTGTGGGATTTGTCCTGTAGGAATTGACTGAAGACGTCAGTCTCAGATGGTTTGGTAGGTTGGTGGACAAGGCATGTTTGCTTATGCAGCCAGGAGAAACATGACTCTGTTTTCCTTGCCATACTTTGCCACTGCCCCAAGCCCCCAGGAAAAGGATGTGCATGTGGCTCTGAGGCACTTAGAGATGGAAAAGTTTAGGTAGTTTGAAACAGTTTTTACCAGCTGAACCCCAAACCTAACACCCAGGTTTATGTCCTCTTCAGATGCCTCTCTGGTACAGAAGCAAACTGAGCCTGCCTTTCTTGCTGTGTTTGGGCATGAGGGAAAGCCCTTTCTGTGTGACATAACCTGTGAGCATCAGGGCAGGTCCAGCAGGATGACAAGTTCCTTATGTAGTCATTTGTTGCAGGTAACTTTTATAGGACTTTATTCTGGTAGATCCCTTGCTGAGAGCACTCTAAATGTTCTAGGCACTGAGCAAATGTTCTTTGATGCATTTGCCACTTGAACTGCCAGTCACACCAGGAAGAGCTGCTAGGCTCATTTTGGGTGCAGAGACCTCCATAAAAGGCTCCTTTTTTCCCAGTAGCTGTGATGCAATGAGCAGCAGTGTAGTTGCTTAACTAAGAGTGAGCATTTGCCTCATTGCAAAATCCATGCTTCAGCCAGAGCTGCTTAATCCAGTAATCCCATTTTAGATCAGGGCTTTGTTTTACTCACCACCTTTCTCCATCCTTTAATTCCTACAGCCCAGATGGCTCCTTCCAAAGCTTGAGCTCATCTTGGAAGTGCCACATACCCCTTCCACAGACAGTGAGGCTTGTCCACATGTAGGTCTTTTCAAACTGACTTGCAACCAAAGGTAGAGAAGCTTGAGAAGGGAATTGGAGGTAAAATGTGCTCTCTGCCCTTTTATTTTAAGCCTTTCTTTGAGAAAGGTGTTTGCAGGCTCAGGCAAGCCCAGTGGAACTAGGCATGAAGCATGGGATGTGGAAAGGGAGGTCAGCTCTGTTTGCTTTTGCTCCCCAAGCCGATGTACAAACACAAGTGTGGTGACTAATACACCAGACCCTTTTAGTGCTGCACTTTCCCAAGAGCTGAGTGTAGATGTGGAGCTGGCCTGCAGCATGATCATCTGGATTGTTCTGGGAGCAGTGCAGGTGCAGAAGCTTGCCCTTTGCTGGGGTTTTGCCATCCTTTTAGCATCTGCCCTCTGCTCCCAGCTGGGTGCAGAGGTGCTGGGATAAAAGGTGCTGAGTATCAGGCTCAACTGTGGTTTTACTGGGAAATGAGCTGAGCCTAGGCAGGCTCCTTTTCCTGCAAATGCTCCTGGCTTCTGTCCAGCAAGACATGCCTGTAGAAATTACCTCATTACCTTTCCCATAGGGAGCATCATATGGCACTCAAGACCTCTCCATACAGAGTAGTGGGGCTTTTTCAGGTTCTCACATGCTCTGTGCTCCCCTTTGGTTTGGAAAGCTGCACACTGGCAGTAAGAGTGCCCTTCTTTGAGCTCTCCCTCCCACTGTTTGCCTTCTGGCAAAAGGAGGAGTCTTCCCTCTTGTCTGGGCCCTGAGTGTAACCCATCCCTCTTGGCTGAGAAGTGCCAGGGTGGGTTGCCTCTTTCTCAATGTATGTTTAGACAGTGGTTTTCCTAGCCAGATGGAGAGATAATGCCTTGACCAGCTTTGCCCCTGTGAAGATCCCATGAAGTGGGATGAGCTGGCAGGTCTCAGGATCTTCACAGCTTGGTGGCTTAATCGTGTTGCCTTCTGTTTTTGTGATACTTCAAGTCAGAACTCATACCTCTGTCTCTGAGGGTTGCAGACAACATCACCCTCCCCTGCTTATCAGGTATTTACTTTTAAAATGCCACCCCACCCTTTGGGATCACTGCTGTAATCCACCTTTTTCTCCTCCTACTGCAGTCTGTGTATGTCCACACAAGATCCCCTCCAAGCTTGCCTTTGATGTTGGTTTTTTTCCATGCACATTATGTTGGAAACCTGATGATACCATGATGCCAGCAGAGACCTCTCTAAGACTGAGGCAGAGTTGCAACTGGGAAGACTGAAGAGGGAGTGGAGCATCTCTGTTTGTGGTGGTTGGTTGCTCCAAAGGCCATGTGCAGCAGCTTGTCCTGTATGGTGCTGGGGACTGCTTGCTTGGCCTGGAAAACATGTACTGTTTCCTGATGTTAACCAGGATGAAGAGGTGTCAGGGAATCACAGAATCACAAGGTTGGAAAAGACCTTTAAGATCATCAAGTCCAACCATTCCCATCCTAAGCTAAACCAGATCCCCAAGTACCTCATCTACCCTTTCTTAAACACACCCAGGGGTGGTGACTCAGCCCCCTCCCTGGGCAGCCTGTGTCAGGCCCTCACAACTCTTTTCAGTCAAAAATGTTTTCCTAACATCTGATTTGACCTGGGGGAGCTTTGTGCCATTTCCCCTTGTCCCATCTCCTGTCCCCTGGCTGCAGAGACCATCGCCCACCTCTCTACAACCTCCCTTCAGCTACTTTGCTGGCTTGGGGAGCTGTCTCCATGTACCAGTGTGTTGGGTGCTGAGCTGTAGGGCCAGACCTTTGGGTTTGAGAAGTTGCTTACACGAATCACTGTTTACTTCTGCTGCACTGCTCATGCCCTACCTCCTGCCTGGGCTTTGGGGAAACCAGGCTGTGGACTTCAGCCATCTCTTCATGCAAGATCTCTTTGAGCTCTGGTGCCCAGCACCACCAAAGGTGCTACTTGTTGACACAGCTGCTGAAGCAGGGAGGGCAGATTCCTGCAGTACTTCATTCTCTTTGCACCTCACAGGTCTTTGTATTAAGTAAAAGTTGTGCTGCTGTGTTTCCTTTTGGGGTGGTGAGTGCTGAGAGCATGTGTTGAGCTTGTCCTGTGGGAAGGAGGAGTTTGATGGTTTCACTGTGCACATTGGAGAGCTCAGGATGCTGGCCTGCAGCAAAAGGCCTTTGGGGTTTGTCATTGTTGCTGTAGAGCAAAACATATTGTGGCAGGGCCTGCCCCTTGCCATCTGGTGCTCTGTGCACACCTTGGCATGGCTGTTGGATACTGGGATAGGACAGCTTGCTAGTGCCTGATCCAGGTGATGGGGACCCATGGGAAGGAAAACTCAGGGAGTTGTCAAACAAGAGTGTCTTATGGCTGTGTACTGGATTCTGGGTGCTCTTGTTGGTCTGTGGGAGGTGGCGGGTCATGTCTCTGTTTAATGGGACAGCAAGAGGCAGTCAGTGATGAAGTCTGCATGCAAAACTTGGCTATATCCATCAAGGCTGGAGGAAGAGGCAGTGGCTGGAGGAAGAAGGCAGCAGGAGGCACGTAGGACTTCTCCATGGGCTGCCAGTTGCTTTTCTTTTTGGGAATCCATTGGAAGAGTTGCAGTTTTGGGCCTGGCTGATGTGGAGCTACTGTGTGAACCTGATGTTGTCTTGCTCTGGGATGTCTGGCACAACCTCTGTTTATTTTCTACCCAGGATGCCTTCAGTGATCTCGCCCTGTTTTTCTACGACAAGCATGGTGGGGAAGTGATTGCAGTTTTGTGGAAACCTTTGAGCTTTCAGCCTCAGCCTTTTAAGGTGAGTTTTTGACTACTTGAAGCTTCATGTTACCTTGATACCCTGAAAGCTCAAAGAACTTTTTTTTTTCTGTGATTCCTTTGTCTAACTCTCATCAGCTCCAAAGTCCTTTGAGAAATGGAACTCACACTTCTGTCCTTCTTAGAAAGGGTGAAACCAAGATAGGACTGTGGCCATAGTGCCTCCAGTCATCAGCAGAGCTGAGGAAGGAATGTTTGTCCCTGGAGAAGCCCCAGCACCTTAATCATGGGTCTGATGCCTTGGAGAGCCAGAGTCAAAACTCAGTAGCCTTGGTGACTGTTAAGCAGGTGTCCTTTATTGCAGCACAGGGGATCCCTCCTCCCAATGTGTGCCCCAATTAAAGACAAATTTCTCATATATATACAGCTTAACTGTACATATTCATTATAATTTCTAGGGAAAGGCAGAGTTATGCACATTATTTCTAAGAAGTCGTTTATATTAATTCCTCCCAGATAGAGCATGCTCAGTGACACTCAGGGGGTCTTCTGGTGGTCTTCAGGGATGAAGGCTGGATGTCTTCCTCATTCTCAGCACATTCCCTTTACTTTTCTTCTCCATGCTTTTCTGGTCTCCCAACACCTGCACCAACTAGTTAGTTTTTAGCTGAAAAGAAGATATACTCTGTCTCTTAATTGGTCGTTAGGCTCATTATTTAGGACTCCTCTATCTCCTGCTTCCTCTAGTTTCAAGGCTGTTGCACTATTAAGTCTTTCATGAAACAGCTTATGTGATTGCAGCCAAATTCTGCTAAAATCCAGACCTAATCTATTCTTAAGAACTCACAAATTCTTACTTCTTTATCTTCAAGGCTGTGACTGCTGCATTGTTGTGGTTAAGTTTTGCAGCTGCTCTCACAAGCAGCTTGTAGAGTTACAGCTTTCTCCTAAACTATTCTTAAAACCATGAAAATTCTTACATTAAAGTTATATTGTCTCTTAAGCTAGACCTATATCTATTCTGTATGATTACATATCATTGAATCACTCCCCCCTTCTCATTGTCCTTGCATATTCTTTAGTAATTTCAAATTATACTACATTATTTCAGTGCTTCAAAAAGTATTCACCTGTCTCTCTACCTGATGTCTTATCTTACTCCTTCTCCAATCCTTGTATGTTATACTGGTCTGTTTGTAACACCACAAACAACACTGAATTCCCACACAAGAAATTAAAACTAAAATACTTGCAAAAATAACAAATGTGAAAACTTGTTTGAGCCAGGCAAAGTTTGGGAGCCAGGAAGTAAGCTTATCCCAAAGCTCTTTAAATCCCCACGATGTATCATCTTGAGCTACTTGGTGAAGAATCTTTGTTTGCTTTCACATATTACTTAAATCTGTTTGAATTTCCTTTTTTCCTGATTTATGCATGCACAACAGCTTTGATTTATTACCATGCACACACCTCCTCCTTTGGCCAGTAGCAGATCTAAGGCCATCTGATTTTGTCTTAATGTTACTTAAGGAGGAAACTTCTAATTGCAATCTATGGATAGCATCTCTTGTGTCCCTTTAAAATGACTCCTTGCTAGCAGATATATTAACTATAGCTTTTTCCAATCCAAGCCATGGGAGGAATGCCCTTACAAAACCATGAAAAGCAGTTGGCCTTACTTGTAGGGGATTTATTTCCCTTTTATATATTTTCCTCCAAGGGGTTCGTAAAATTCCTGGTTGAGAGTGTGAGTGATTAAATATCCAGTCTCTAGGAATTAGTTCCATTCCATTTATATCCAGTCTCCAGGAATTAGTTCCAAGTACATGTTCTGTTCCATTTATGTCCTGAGGACCCAGAACATGAGTCCCTGTCCTAAGTGCTCTTCTTTGCTTTCCTTTTGGGAGGTGGGCGCTGCCCTGTTTGGTGAAGATGTCTGGTGTGTGCAGAAGGCTGCCCTGTTCTCACAGCTTTTTGGGTGGGGGGGTCTTACCCAGAAATGCCCAACCTGTAAGAAGCTGGGGTGGCAAGCCTGGGTTCATAATGCCCAGGTCCTCTCCATGCATGAAGATACTTTCCAGCTACACTGTGTGGGTTGGCAAACTCTGGAGGGTGGTTAAGCTGGGTGTGAGGCACGCTGGGGTGATTCACCCTGCTTTCTATGAAGGAGAGACGCAGAGAAACTGGTGACTCATGGCTCAGCCTTGGCAGCCCAGGCTCTTCTGCTGACAGACTCTGGGTGATTTATCTCCCCTCTGCATGGCCAGAGGGCATTGGCCATTCAGCCTAGCTGCAGTTGTGAAACACAAGTCTGAAATGAGAGGAGGAGATGCTTGCACCTGAGCTGAGTGTGGATTGATTAAACAGGAGGGGTTGGGTTTTCTTCTTCTCCTCTGGTGGAGCTAAGGACCTTTTCCCACTCAAGGTCTTGACACACAACAAAGAGCAGAAACAGAGCCCAGCCAGCTTTTCCTCAGGGTCACAGTGTTGTCCAGTTTGCAGACCCCATCTGCTCTGCTGACACGGGCTGCGCCATGCCCCTGCCTTCTTTGCACCTCTGGCAAGCCCCTGGCCATTGCTTCTCCCCCTCCTTTGTGCTCTTCAGACTGTGGTTCCAGTGTAAACCCTGAGAGGAGCTGGAAGGACCTCCTTTCCACTTTGCACTCCAGTCAAGCATCGGTGGAGTGGAGAAGTGATGCTCAGAAAAGTGAGCGTGGTGGTGCTGTGGCAGGGTCTGGCTGTGGCAAGGCAGCAGAGCAATTTACTTCTCTTATTTGAGGCTTGCAGAGGTTGCAAAGCAGCTTGGGGAGGCACTCCCAATTGTACAATATTTGTGTGTGTCTTACAGGTTTCCAGCATGAAAGGAAGGATGATGACAACTCGTAACAACGATCTGGTCTGTGTTCCCAATGTGGAGGCAATTCTGGAGGACTTTGAGGTTTTGGGAGAAGGCCTAGTCAAAAGTGTGGAAGCTCGTACAGAGAAATGGACTATCTGAGGCCACTGAGAAGTGTCAGAGGGGCCTGTCCTGAAGCAGAGCTGGTTCATTCTGGGACTGTTCCTTTTTATAAATCAATCCTAGGAAAGGCTGTCAGCTTTTTAAATCCCAGAACTGTATGTTTTATTTATCTTAATAACCCTTTTTCAGAAGAAGCAGTGGGACCTGTTAGTGTTTTCAAGAATACAAATGCCTTTTTATTTTGAAGAAAACATAAAAGATGGGATAAAGTTTTTGAAAGTGTTTCTGCTCATTGTGGGAATCAAAAGCTGTGTTCACATGAATATGTCCAGGCCTGAAATTTCTGGCTGAGGAAGACAGTTTCCTAGTTACAGAGAGTTCTTAGCAGCTGCAGTTAACTCTAGTGGTTAGCAAAATCAAAGGGTTACTGAGCCATTCAGACATGACCAGGTTGTTCCCCTCTGTTTGGCCTTGCTGGACACACGTAGTGTGCTGTTCCCAGTTCTGGGCTTCCCATTAGAAGAGAGACATGGACACACTGGAGCAGGTCCAGTGAAGGGCAATGAAGATACTAAAGGGGCCATAGGAGAGGCTGCAAGGTGCTGTTCCCAGTTCTGGGCTTCCCAGTAGAAGAGAGACGTGGACACACTGGAGCAGGTCCAGTGAAGAGCAATGAAGATGCCAAAGGGGTCATAGGAGAGGCTGCAAGAGCTGGGATTGTTCAGCCTGGAGAGGGGAAGGCCCAGAGGGATCTCAGCAGTGTGTACAATACCTGATGGGGCAGTAGAGAAGACTTCTGTCAGTCGTGCCCTGTGCTGGGGTGAGAGTCAGAAATGGAAATGCAGGAAATTCTGCTAAAAACACTTTTTTTTCTTAATGAAGGTGGTTGAATGCTGGCAGAGTTTGCCCAGGGAGGTGGTAGAGTCCTCATCCTTGGAGGTGCTCAAAACCCAACTGAACTTGGCCTTGGGCAGCCTGTTGTAGGTGACCCTACTCTGGTTAGGGGCTTGGACTGGACAATCTCTAGAGGTGCCTTCCAACCTTAGCTGTTCTGTGACACTTCTTTGGTCTGAAATGGTCATGGGGAGTCCTGCTGGGGAGAGAGGGAAGTAAGAGGGAGCAAATGCACTCGTCCTCTCCCATCTTCTGATGGAGAAGCACGGATGTTCCAGTAGCAAAGCACAGACAAATCAGTTACACAGCAAATTAGAGACTTGGTGACAGCAGATCCTGCAGGTACCAAGAATTCATCAAACCTGGAACAACAAATGGGTGTTCAGGCAGTTGATACCTGTGCTCACTTGTTGCTTGGTAAGGAGTATTTTGGATGGGATGTTAAACCTGTTGTTTCAAGACATACCAGTCTCCCCAGCTGTTGGAAGTGGCTTTGTGGGGGAGACTCACAACTCTGATGTTCAGATGTTTCCTCTGAAGCAGACCAGCTGTGGCAGAGGTGATGTCACACTGGGCTGATGCTGCCTACCCAGTGTCTGCCATCCCAGTGCTTGGATATGGTGTAGTGTCCCCTCTGGGATAGGTGCATGTGGGAACTGTCCCTGGGGCTGTGGGTATATCTGCTCTGTTAAAATCACAAGTACCATTTTCCCCTCCTTCCCCTACCAGTGGGTGAAGGGGGTGGTAGGTGAAATCCTTTACCTGCCCTTACAAGGGTTTATTGAGTACACCCAAAAGGAAAAAAACATTTAGTGGGCAGAAGAGATACCAAACCTGAGAACAAAGCAGCACTTTCTGCTGCTGCCATGACCTCTGCAGCCTAAGAAGCTGCTGACAGGTCCATTAGCAAATGAGATGCAGGTGGTGATTTTGACAGGTTTCAGCAGTAGTTAAATAAGGATTAACTTCTAAGCTTCCCTTTGTTCTATCATCCTCTAGATGTTGGAACTGTCCAATCTGCCTTCAGCAATGGCTGTAATTTTCCTTGGTAGTCAAGACTGTTCCTGCTCTCTCTGCCTATCTGCTTTCACTCTGAACCTGCAGCTTGACATCAGGATCCTGTAAATTTGCCAGCACAGCTGTTGGACAACACTCAAGTTGCTGCACCAGTTGCTTGTGCTAGAGCTCTGCCTGTTCCCTCCACAGAGGGAATGGGTTTGAGCTGGGGTGCTCTCCTCTCTGCAGCTATCTGTGTTTTTCCCTAGGGCAGATGTGTGTGCTGAAGTCCATGTTAAGCTCACAGGGAATCAGAGCTCTTCCAGCCCCACTAACTGCCCCACAGACTAGAAGGTCCTGCCCCCTACTCCCCAGGGCTGTCAAGGAACATGACCCCTGAACTGGCTTATTCCCTGCTTGGGAATATTTCTGGAGAAACAGTCTCTGCTTCTGCAGCTGAGCAGTGCTGTAGTGCCCCTGCTCTGTGCTCCCCAGCTCCTGGGAGGGGGTGTGGTGCTTGTGGTAGGACACACATGCTTGGGGTAGTCCTGCAGAACCCCTGCTTTTACCTGCTGTGTTCTGCAGTCAGGTGATGTATTGCTGCTCCTTTTACTCTCTGCCTTTTAGAAGATGTAAACCCATGTGTAGTTGCAACCTGCTGTGTGTTGGAGCCCCTCTGCTCCTCCCTCCTGGGGTAGAACCCCACCCTGTGCAGCAAAGGCCAGGCAGTGCCCAGGCCAGCCCTCTGCAGAGAGCGATGCCGAGCTCAGCGATGATGAATGAGCTCCCTGGTAACCAGCCCCTCCTACGAGTCCCAGCCTGCTGGTGTTTCACAAGGTGTCATGCCACTGCTCAGCAGCCAGATGTGAGCCCAGGTCAGGCCTCTGCTGCAGATGTCTGCAGTGGGAAGGTCCGGTCACAGAATCACAGAGTTGTAGGGGTTGGATGGGACCTCAAGAGATCATGGGGTCCAACCCCCCTGCCAAAGCAGCTCCCCAGCTCATACTGCACAGACAGGCGTCCAGATGGGTCGTGAATATCTCCAGGGAAGGAGACTCCACCACCCCCCTGGGCAGCCTGTCCCAGGGCTCCCTCACCTTCACTGGGAAAAAGTTCCTCCCCATGTTGGTGTGGAACTTCCTGTGCTCCAATTTGCAGCCATTGCCCCTTGTCCTGTCCCCACAGAGCACAGAAAAGGGGCTGGCTGATTCCCCCTGCACCCCATACTTAAGATATTTATAAACATTGATTAGGTCCCCCCTCAGTCTTCTTTTCTCCAGGCTGAACAGCCCCAGCTCTCTCAGCCTCTCCTCATAGGATAGATGCTCCAGGCCTTTAATCATCTTCGTAGCCCTTCTCTGGACTCTCTCCAGGAGATCCCTGTCCTTTTTATCCCAGGGAGCCCAGAACTGGACACAACGCTCCAGGTGGGGCCTGACCAGGGCAGAGTAGAGGGGGAGGATCACCTCCTTCGACCTGCTGGCCACACTCCTCCTGATGCCCCCAAGGATCCCATTGTCTCTCTCAGCCCCAGTGCACACTGCTGGCTCATGGTCAACCTGTCATCCACCAGGACCCCCAGGTCCCTCTCTATTGTGCTCTTCTCCAGCAGGTCACCCCCAGCCTGTACTGATACATGTGGTTGTTCCTCCCCAGGTGCCAGACTTTCCACTTGCTTTTGTTGAATCTCATCTGGTTTCTCCCTGCCCAGCTCTCCAGCCTGGCCAGGTCTCTGGATGGCAGCGCAGTGTCCTGCATGTCAGCCACCTCTCCCAGCTTTGTATCATCAGCACTTGCTGAGGGTGGATGCTGTTCCCTCATCAAGGTGTCAGTGAAGATATTGAACAGGACGGGACCCAACACTGAGCCCTGGGAACACCGCTGGTCAGAGGCCTCCAGTCAGTGGTGTCTCAGAAAAGACCTTGAAATAAAATGCACATGACTGGCAAACCTGACCCCTGCTCACCCAGCTTACATCACTGGAAGAGGATGTACCAGTGTCAGCAGAAGTTACCCAGGTAACATCCCAGCAGGGCTTGCAGTGCTCCTTATGTTGCCAAAGCTGTGGGTCATCCGTGGGCTCCTGCCTCCTCTTTCAGAAGATGAGTAACTCCTCAGTGCTTCAACCCCCCTTAGCCAAATATTTAAAAACACCTCTGAGCCATTATTACAGAATCACAGACTGGTTTGGGTTGGAAGGGACCTCAAAGAACATCTAGTCCCCACCTCCTGCCATGGGCAGGGACACCCTCCACTAACCCAGGGTGCCCAAAGCCCCATCCAGCCTGGCCTTGAACCCTGCTAGGGAGTGGGCAGCCACAGCTTCTCTGGGCATCATCCTCACAGTGAAGAATTTCTTCCTCCCTGCCCTTGCAATTAGTCCCTCTCCAGCTTTCCTGTAGCCCCTTTAGGTACTGGAAGGCTGCTGTAAGGTCTCCTTGGAGCCTTCTCTGGACTAAACAAGCCCAACTCTCCCAGCCTGTCCTCACAGGAGAGGTGCTCCAGCCCTTTATCTCCATTGCCCTCTTCTGGAGCCCTTGTTTATGGCCAAACATTGCAAATGTTCTGAGTCATGTTTTATAATCTGCTTAAGTCAGTTGCCTGTGGCCAACGTAGGTGGTAAAAAACACCTTTAAATTTACCCAGAAAGCCTGGGGATGCTCTTAGGGACTGCTGCTCTCTCACTTCTTAGGCACCAATTGTGAGCTAAGGCAAACCACAAAGCAGCTGAGGCAGAGGGTCCCTGTGCCTCTGAGTGGTCTGGAAGGGCAGGATCTAAAGCAAAGGGGTGTCTCAAGTACGTAAGAGAGGACAAACAAGGCCTCCATTGCAAACTTTTATCTCCTGCTGCCTGATTTACTGCTCGTGGTGTGTTGTGACTAATTTCTGTTGTGAAAGCTGGGGTAGGGCCTGGGTTATTCAGAGCACGCTTGTTTGACAACCCGTGCTGGTCTCCACTTCCAGAGCAGTGAGTGCTGTTCTGTGACACTTGCTTGCAGGTGTTTGCCCAGCCACAAACAGAAGCTGTGCAAACAGGGAGCCCCACCGGAGAGCCCGTGCCTTGCTCTGTCGCAAGAGCCTGGGCAAGGGGGAAGAGAAGGAGGTGCTGGAGCTCAGGTGATTGCAGTGGGCCTCCATGCACTGCCACTGTGGCTGTGTCCATACTCCAGAGCTACCTTTGAAACTTGCTTGAAGTTTTTTACAGTGAGCCTCCTGTTCCGGAGGGTGTGAGTGCTGGTGGGGGGATGTTTCCAGATGAGCTGGAGCTGGAGCGATGGTGTGTGTAGCGGGTGGATGGAGTCAGCTGAGACAGGGCTCAGTGGTTTCAGCTTTCTAGCAGACCTTTCCAGAAGTTTGTGTGTCCTCCTGGGCCTTTAACCTCCTTGGGCAGCTTTCTCCTAAAAGGGTCAGGTCATGCTTTGCAAGGATGTTCTCTGAAACAGGGGTTGTAGGGAGGCCACAGGTGCTGGCTTAGGAGAAGGGGTGATGGATGGAGCCTGTCTCCTGCCACCAGACCCCTGCTTGTCAGGCATCCTTTGTAGTCTTGAGGGGCAATTGCAAGATTTGTGAAACAAATCTGGGGAAAACAAGTTGAAAAAGGAGAGATGGAATGACAGGATGATCAGAGCAGGTTGAGTGCTGTGGGGTTTTCCTGCCCACTGAGATGTTTGGTCCTCATTCATCACACAATTTCTGAGGTGGTTTGGGGTATCTGTGGCTGTCTAGCTTCAGGGTGACTCCCTCAGTGCCAGAAACTTGTATTCCCTGGAAACAAAGGCATTTGTAGGGGGCATTTTGCTCGGGCACCCACAGTCACTGGCCATTTTGAAAACCCTTAGGCTTAAGTTCCATGGCTGGCCAGGGAAGGAGCAGTTGCCTGTTCCTTGGCAGAGAAAGGGAATGTTCTCCCTTAGTTTCCTGTTCCCAAAGCAACTGTGGTGCCTGGCTGGGGGCTGGCTTGTTTCTGTTATCAGGAGAACACTCTGGACCTGAGGTGATTTTTCCTGGCCAAGGCAGAAGCTTTTGGGGAGTCCCAGTAATGAACTGGCTCTGGCAGGGAGCAGCCTCTGATGGGCATGGTCTTCCCAGGAAGGCAGAGAGGGGTGCTGACCAAGGGATGAGGGTGGCACTTAAAAACTGCAGGGTACATGGCAGTGAAGGGAAAGACAAACGGTCATTTGGGGGAATTGAAAAATGGAAGAGATGCTGTCCAGAAAAAAACCTGGGGTTGGGAAAAAGACAGCAGTTTGGGGGGGGGGGAGGGGGAAGCAATGCTGCTCCTGGCACCCCAGCGCTGTGTCGGGGGAGCAGGAGGAAATTGCAAGTTGCTCTATTTGAGCTGCTGCAGAGATGCAGCCTCTGGTGCCACGAAGCCTGTGCACCAAACCCTGGTTCTACAGGCTCAGGAGCCTCCAGGAGAACAATGAGCATCAGGCATGAGCATGCTGGGGAGGTGCTGCATGGCCATGGCTGGCGATGCCATGGTGGGGGGCTTTGGTAGGGGAACAAACTGGCGACACATCTCCCTGGTACTCCACGTTCTGGCTGAGCATCATGAGCAGGTTAAGGAACTTCACTGCCTCTTCCCACCAGTGAGCAAGAGAAAGAGCATCTGCTCCTCAGGGCTTTGTCTGTGGTGAGTAACAACGGTGCTGAGGGCTTGCAGAGGCCATGAGCTGGCATGGGAATGCTCGTGCCTTGTGCTGGTGGCTCCTGTGCTGCTGAAGGTACCAGTCAGACCATTCTGTTCATGTTGCTTCTGGATGTGCCTGGAAAAGCTGAGGGAGATGTCACAGAGGGCATGATGAGAGCCTGGGAGGATGATGATTTATTAGCTGGAGTCTCTCCCATTTGGCTGAATTGCCTGTTGTTTCTGTGAGTATTAAAGCACAGAGGATCGCGGTGTTCACAGCGCTGCACAGTGGTGGCTCCAGCAGTCTGAGTCTGTAGCTCTCTGGCTCTTCCCACTAAATCACAGGGTAGCTGAGCCTGATTTCCCTGAAGGCAACTTGCTTTATGTGAGCACAGGGTGAGACCATGGTTGTGGCCTGGAGATGCTGCCACGGGGTAACCGTGTCCTTCCCTGTGCTTGGAGACCCTGGTGCTGTTACAGGGTGAAGGACAAAGGTGTCTTATTGCTGGTGGGCAGTCAGGTCTGTAGTCACACCAGGGAGCAGCAGGCCCTATCTTGGGTGAGGACCCCTTAAACCAAAGGCAGAGCAGAGGGGGCTGGTGGTGCTGGCTTTCGTCCATCCAGTGGGAGCAGGACCGCCTGGTGTGAGGGGTGTTGGGCTGCGTGGGGCTGAGCCAGCTCTTGCTGTTAGGTCTTGTCAGTGGGGATTAGCTCTGCTAAAAGCTCAGCCAGGTGGAACAATGGACAAATAGATCCCATGCTAACCTGGGGTGCAGAAAGGTAACCCTTCTCCCACAGTCAGGGCACCAGAACCTCACTGCTTCTTCCCCTAGCAGTTGCCTCCCAAGGATCTTTCCTTTCCCTGATGCCCTTCAGAATAGACCCCTGTGTCCCACCCTTGCATCGATGCAGGGCAATGTGTTACCCTGCCCGATTCTTGCCCTATACCTTGTATTCGTGTAGGTATGCCTTCAACTTTTCCTTCACTTTATATTTGGGGTGCCCTGGGTACCTGTTGGGGGATGGTGAGATGTGGGAGAACCACCTGCCTTTCACCAGCACAGGTAGCTGGGCTCCCCATTGTCACTGACTGGTAGCAATGAACAGAGGCTCCTGGTCTCCATCCCTGCAGCTCCTGTCCTGAGCCCTTTTGACCCAGGGAAAAGCAATTGCCCAAGTAATACAGCTCCTGCCCTGTGAGGGTGATGTTTCTCATCAGCAACTGCAATGT
Source organism: Laterallus jamaicensis coturniculus (assembly GCA_022605575.1). Taxonomy (NCBI): domain Eukaryota; kingdom Metazoa; phylum Chordata; class Aves; order Gruiformes; family Rallidae; genus Laterallus; species Laterallus jamaicensis. The sequence goes on from JAKCOX010000138.1 coordinate 928,432, forward strand.
CTTTACTGCCAGCGATCTGCCATGGCACAAGAAGCAATGAGATATCTTCCCTGTCCTGCAGCACTGATGGCTGGAGGGAGGTGGGACGAGACACAGGGGGTGAGCAGCAGCACAGGAAGGAGTGTTGTGGAGAGCACAGGGTCTGGGGTGGGGGTGGTGTGGTACATCACAGATGTGGGTCCTGCTGTGGCAGAAGAGTCCTTGGAATGACCTGAAAAATGGGGATAGCCAGTCCCTGTCACTCAAGGCAGGAGGATTCGTCTGGACCCTACAGAGTTTCAGTTTAGCTCCCTCTCTTGTTCGTGCTGGCTGGCAGTCAGATGGACTCACAGGGCCCCTTCACCTGCCGTGGACGTGGACTTTGTCTCATCCCTCCACAAAATCATCCAAAAGCATGTTTGTCATCCCTGCTTGCTTCAGGGACGTGCTGTCCATCCCAAGATGGGATGGCAGCTCTGATGCTGACACTGTCCTAGAGAAAAACAGTGGCAGGGGGCAAACCCAGGAGTTTTCCTGCATGGTTGTGTGCTTCACTACCTGTGTGCGGGCAGCGCTGTAAGACGCCTCAGCCACCGTCCGGTCTGATGTGGTGGGGATGCAGCTGCATTTGTTTTCCTCTCCCTGCTGCCCGCTGTGAGACTTTGGAGATGATGGGGCCAAAGCCACAGAGCAAGTCCTGTATAGGACAGGGGGTGAGGCTGTGGCTCCAGCTGCTGTCTTCCCCTCCTGTCAGGAGGAGTGGGCACGGCCTTGGGGCCTTGCAGGCTGGGAAGAGCAGGGCAGCACCTCACAAATAGCTTGTTCCTGAACATGAAAGTATTTCCATGTGCCTGCTGCTGTGCCTGAAAGTAATGCTCGAAGCTGCCAAGAGTGTTTAGTTCCAAGGGGCGTGGGATTGCTTGAACAGATCCGAGATAAGCTATCAGCCTGTAACACGCTCCTGCAAGGCCTCTCCTGCACCTCTGTGTGCCGGTGTGCAGCTGCACAGCAGCTCTGTGGAAGTGGGATGTGGTGAAGCTGCTGTTCCCCCTGCGATAAGGGGAGGCGAGCCCTGCCTGAGCAAAGGATTCCCCCACCATGAGGCAGCTGTCCCTGGAAACAGGGGGTGGCCTGGCTGCAGTTTGTACAGGGGAAATTTCTTCAGTGGTGTGAGAGGAGGAGAGGGTGGAGGAAAGAGACTGCTCAGCAGCGAGCGGCCCCCAGTCCACAAGCTGTGTTGTTTCGGATGGGAGATGGAGCAGCTGGATGCTTCTTAGGGCTTGCAGCTCCTGGTGACAGTGCTGCCAGCAGGAATGGAGAGGGTGACTGGCAGGGAGGTGCCCCAGGGGCCCGCAGATGTCACAGCAGGTCCGGTCCCAGCTGAGTTTTGCAGCTTGAGAGCCAGGTGCCAGCTCCATCCTAGCCCTGTGAGCCTCTGCTGCATCCCCCATGCAAGCTGGAGAGGGATGCACTGCCTCACTGGCGCCTTGGAGCGAGCCAAAATCTGGGGCCTGCAGGCTGCTGGGCACCCTGTTATTGCAGGTATGGGGTGGACCAGCTCCTCCTGAACAACCTCAACTGCTCTAGCCTTGGAGGGGCTGGATGATCAGCCCAGTCCCCTAATGCTGCCTCGTCCACATCCCACAACAGTGGCTGGTTCCCACTTTTGGGGGTGGCACTGAAACCCACTGGTGAAACCTGTCCCAAGGGCTCATGTGTCTTGAGTTTCATCTGAAACCACAGCAGTGCTGGTAGGTTTCTGTTTAAGGCTCAGCAACCTCCCACTGGCTCATGCCAGCACTTCCAGCAAACCTTTATTTATTAGTATTAGATTTTCTTCAGGAATTTTGTCTGGGCCACGTGAGCTGGCAGGCCTGGCCTGAGCTGGGATTTACAGCTCAAACCGATACCCTCGGGGCAAACGGGTCTTGGCAAGAGCCAGGGCAGACCTTGGCTGTGCCAGCACATGCGCTGCAGCCCTTGGGAAGGTTGTGTTCTGCAGGAAAAAAACCACCACAGCCTCCACTGGGAGCTGCCAGAGACAGTGCAGGTGAGTTGGCTACTCCAGCAGCCATCTGGGGCTCGGGAGAGGAGAAAGCTTGTCCCTGAGACGCCGGGTTCTGAGGAGCTCTGACGAGGGGTGCAGCGTGCACAGCACGAGTGTTGCAACGCGCTGGGGCCAGGGAAGCTGAGCTCTGTTTGGGGATCTTCCACACTGAGGTATCAAGAAGACCTGGGTCCAGGCCACGTGCATTGCCAACAAAAAAAGCCTAACCAGGGAGCAAGGGTGGCCAGCATTGGTGGTGGAGCAAGAGGAGTAAGGCGTTTGCACTACCTAAAGCTCCCTCCACGCTGCTTTCTATAGTGTGCCTGTCTCCCTGCCCCTGGGGACACCCCAAACCTGTATGACCCTGGAGGTGTGTGACGTCCTGAGGGGAGAACCCCCCTGCACCACCCACCCAGCTTGTGCCTTGAGGTCATATGTCTGCTTGGCTGGTGCAGGGCTTGAGGGTAGTGCCCACCTTCCCACTGAACTTGTAGGGTGGCTGGATGACCACTGCCCAGTCCTGGGGTGGGAGCACAGAGGCCCTAGCCAGCATCATGAGTCCTGTGGGCCCTGCAAACACTGTCATCATACACCCTGTCACATCTCCTGGAACAAAAGGCTGGGAAAGGCAGAGCAGAAGGAAGCTTCTCATGCTGCTCTGCTCTCTCTACAGCAGCACAAAGGACATGGGCTGCTCTGAGGGTAGGTTTGGGTTTAGTCATTCCGGTGGGAGTGTGGTGATGGTGTGAGAAGGTCCTGTATTAATCTTTAGTCCACCTGGGATTTCAGCAGGAACATGTGCAGGGAGTGGTCCCCAGCAGATGTCTTGCCCTGATCCCGTTAAGCTGGGACTTCAAAGGGATGCTGCTGAATGTCACAGGAGACATGTGGCTGTGGACATGTGTCAGCTGTGCCATGGTGTTTGCTCCTCTTTGGCTGAGCTGTGGCTTGTGAAGTCCTCAGGGGCAGCGTGTCTCTCACCCCACAGGACACGGTCCCCTGGCATGAAGTGACAATGCCAGAAGGTCTCCTGCATTCTGGGAGTGGGAAACATCAACTTTACCTCCCTGTCTCTAAGAGGTGATGCTTGGTGGAGCTGCGCTGGCTTTTTATGTGCTCTCTGGTTCAAGGGACTCAAGATGAAACAGCTCAAGCAAAAGGAATGAAGAGGACTCACCTCATCTCTGTGTAATCCCCTGCTCCAAGAGCTCAGCTCCCTAAGTCTGAAATCCCAACCCCGACCCTGCTGTGCCCTGGCTGTGTGCTGGGGCATTGCGCACCCTGAGGAAGGTAAGGCTGCAGGGATGGTTGGGATGGCAGCAGCAGGCAACAATGCAAAATTCTAAAGGAAAAAATTCAGAGTCTGGAGGTGTGATGGACACCACAGTGCAGCCATCCCCAGGAGCTGTAAAGACCAACAGACAGTCCCTGGCCAGCGAAGGCTCTTTGATTACCTTTTCAAGGTGGTGAGCACACTAATGCCAAGTCGAGGAGCTCAGAGCCCTAGTTAACCTCTGTGTTCCTGCGTTGGCCAATATATAATTGCTTTACACTTTTGAGCCAAGCCTGTTTTCTGCCCTCAGCAGGTTTGATTCATCCAGGCCTGTTGTGAGCGAGCTGGGCGCAGTCACGCCATCCTGCTGCTCCTTCCCTCTTCCCCTGCCCTGAGCATCCTGTTTGTGCTGGGACAGTGCTGGGGTTAGGGGAGGCTGTGTGGGGCTGGAAGGAGGTAGCCCAGCACATGCTGGACAAGCAGGACTGGCCACTGGGTGCTGTATGCCGCTGTTAGCCAGTTGCTCTGCCTGTGCTACCTCCTAACTGCTTCCTACCACCACCCCCTGTCAAGCAGAGCTGCTGTGAGGGGTCCCTGCCCGGCACTGCATTTGACTGGCACAGCCTTTCAACCCAGACCTGGTGTGGTTCTGAAAGCAAGAACCCCTCCCCCAGGCAGGGTGGACATGTTCAAAGTGGGAACTGCTGGATGTGGAGCTATTTGTCCTGTGTGATGGCAGTGGTCAGCCCTGATAGTTGTGGTCCATCTACCTTGCAGATCTCTGGGTGTCAGTGTTTGGCCCACGTTGGGTCAAGTGGCAGTAATGCCAGGAATAGGATAGAGCTGTGTGTCCTGGCCTGGGCTAAGGAATCTGACTTCCCAACCACACTGTTTTTTCATCCTGCCTCATTGCCTCCCCTTCAGTCATCCTAAGATGTCCCTTACTTCAGCCTTGCCCCACACAGTGGAATTGAGGTGAGACTATCAGCTTTTCTGGGCACCCTCCCCATCAATGGCATTTCCTGCAAGGGGTCTCAGGTGGCTTCTCATGCCTCAGAGTCCCCAGGGGAATAAAAAGAGTATGAGACTAGTTGTGAAGAACCTTGCAGTGCCTCGAAAGCCCTGAGTCCTTAGTGAGGTTGTTTTTCCATCATTGTGGTTATCACTGGCTGTCACTGGGTTGTTTTGTGGTGTCAGCCCCAGGAGAAATTCCTAAAGTGGGCTGTAGCATCCCAAGGATGTTTCAGTGGGCTGTAGCATGAGATCCACAGGCTGGTCCTGCAGTTGGGCTCACTCTGCTAGGGAAGGCTCATCACAAGGGTCTAGCGCTTCCCTTCCACATGGAAGAAGGTGACTTGATAAAAATGCATGTTCCCCCCACCCTTTCACGCTGGACTGCTGACATGCTGCTCTGCTGAGGACAACAGGTCTACTGCTGTAGATGTTTCTTCTCTCTCTGAGAATTGCTCACGGCCTGTCGGAGGTCTGGGCTGTGCACGATGCAGCCCCAGATAGTGCTGCTCACACCCAGATATGGGGGAGGCAGTTTTGGCCAAGGGCATCTGCCAGTTATGAGTAGGCTCAGCCCTTGGAAGAGGATCTCTATCAGTTCCCACTCGCTCGTGACGAGACGCTGCCTGGATGGTGAGGCAGTGCTTGTGCTTTGCCTGATGAGCTGATCTTCCTCAAGTTACTTTATTTAATTATTCCCCACTTTTACCATTGATCTGGATGTGAGGAAGAACCAACCCCCTCATGCAGAGTGCACAGTAGCAGCCAAAGGTGTGGGGAGTGCCTGCCCAGGTGACCTGAGGAAGGGGAGGGGAGTGCTCCCCTGTGACATCCATGATCTGCCTACTCTGCTCGTGGCTGCCCATACCTGATGCCTCCAGGAAGATGTCAGCTTCCTTTGCCTTGTAACACTTCATTAGCCTTGTAGTGAGAAGACAAGGAGGTGGCTGGGCAGCTAGAGGTGCCCAAAGCTCTGGCAGCAGATGAGCTATGGAGTAAAAAAGGTAAAAGGTCAAAAAAGACAGCATGGAAGAGACCCACTTGCTGAGCTTCCTGACACACTGCCTTGCCCTTGGCACCGTGCCTTTGTGTCTCCTGTGCCCTAGCAGGGGAGCCTGTTTTATGCCACATGCTGGACATCACCAGGTTGGCTCTGCAGTGCTCCTTGTCCAGGCTTTGTGGTGAAGGCTGCTGCTGCTGCTCTGACCAAACCAGACACACAACCGTCTTGGCAAAAGCGTCTTCCAGTTTCTGAGCAGGAGAGGTCTGTTGGCTGAGTTGGACTGGGCAGCCAACCTCTTGCCTGGTGTAAATCCCTTGGACTCCCATCACGTGTCGTGGGCCATTTCTGTCACAGCTTTACATGGTGCCCAACCTTGTGCATGTGGATCAGAGACCTGAAAATACCTCAGTGTTTGTGGTAACTAATAAAAATTACAGAAAAATGCTGGCACCTGTTTTGTTGTGGCAAGAAGTATACAATGATGTCTGTATAGTTTAGGGAAGAGGTGGCTATCACTGCCAATGTCCCCACTACCTGCCTCCTAATATCACTTTCTGTTGCAGGTACGGGACCCCAGGACCAAAGGGAAGAAGAAACATGTTCTTTGTTCTGCTAGAGCCTGGGGAGAGGTGGGCACCATTATGAGGCCTCTGGGGGTCCCATGCAGAGAGTGGTTGTAGACTTGGCACACACATTTGCCTCTGCTCTCCAAGAGCCCCCCATAAATCACCCTGGCTCCTGGGGTACGTTAGTGACCCTGTGGAATCAACCAGATCTGATAGGAATATAACCTGGTTTCCACCAGATAGGAAACAACAGCATTCACTGCCCTGGCCTCTAGATGGTGCAACCAGGGGAATTCCCCAGATTCCCAAAATGCTCCAGTCTGATGATGGAGGTGTTTAAGTATCCACCATTTCCATGTTCCTTAATTATAGGCATGGGAGGGTATGTAGCCTTGGCCTGTCCTCTCTAACAGCTACCCTGCTTTCCTTCCCTGGCTGCTTTTCCTCTCCATCCCATCATGTGGTTGCAGGAGAACCAGGTCCAGCTCCGAGGACCTGCAGAGACCTGAATACAAGTCTCTCATGAACATTCAAGTGGACTTGAGAGGTGAAGGGCTCTCCCCAGTTCTGCTGATGGAGGCCTCTGCCGTGCCCTTTCTGATGGAAGTGACTTGCCCTTCATCTTTTGATTACTTCATGAAACATGGGAAAGCTTTCCAGAGGAGAGATGTGCAAATCCCACCCGTGACCGTCTGACACTGTGGCTGTTCTCTTCAGTCTTGGCTCTGGCTTCTTCAGAGAGAGAAGGGATTTGAGTATGGGTTCATCTGATCATCATGTAAAGACCCACTGGGTGAAGGTCAGTACTGACTCCTCTGCATTATATCTGAGACTTCACAAACCTTGGACGATGGACTGCTGGCCCAAGAACCCTTATCACTCGCTGCCTGTGTTGTCCCAACATAGTTGTTTGGCCAAGTACATCATGCAATTAATAATTTCCATTGCTTTGGTGAATGATTTGACCTTAGTTTTCAGTGTTCTCCTCCAAGCCTTGCTCTTTGGTGCAAAGTATCTTCACTGTCGCTGGTCCCCGACCCAGCAAGTCCCCGGTGCAGGAAGCCAGGTGCTGATCTGCTTTGCCTCTGCCATAACCCATGGGGTTGCTGCTTTGCAGGCAGAGGCTCTCACCTCCCATGTGCACCTGTGCAATCCTGTGCTGCTACCCACAGTGACAAAAAGCTCCCCTGAGAGGTGTCAGCCTGCACATTGAGTGTGATTCTGGATGACCTGTCACTGAGGCTTCCTGGGAACAACTGTGAGGCCATTTGGTCAAATTCTGTTGTCTTTTGTTTGACTTTGATGGGAGCTTTTTCTGCCTATGAGTTTCAAAGCCTAGTCTGAACGGGAGTGACACGACCCTGGGATTGTCTCCTCTTGCACAGGTTGCAGAGCAGTCTGTTTGTGTCGGTAATAAACTGGGATCTCCTGAACTCTCCCTCTGTGTGGGACAAAAGTGTGGGTGGCACATCAGTCTTTTTTGGGAAAGCGTGCATGGAAGCACCTCTCCAGCACTGTTTCACATGAAGGGAGGACTTGGTGCAGGCACCAGCAAGAGCCAGGTTTCCCTGGTCACGCTGCAGAACCAGTTTCCCAACTGGAGGAGCAGGAGGTGAAGCCAGCCTGAGCGCCCCATGGCTTGGCATCTCACGTCAGGGAATTTTACTTGGAGTTTAAAAGCCAGTAGCTTTCTGCCAGGTCATCGTCAGCAACCCAGCGCCTTGTGCAAGAGCCCTCTTGCTCTTGCATTACACACATTATCTCCCCAGTGGTATGGGTTTGCTTTCCTTCCAGTGACTCAAAGACCTCACCTTGGCACAGAAATGCTCCTGTGTACCCAGTAACCCCTAGATAACATCATTTCTGGAAGAAAAGGAGGATGGGTGGAAGAGGCGTCTCGGAGCAACCCCTTGACTCTGCTCTGCAACCCAAACCCACTGGCTCTCACAGCAGCCACTGAGCTCAGGCAGGCTACAAGCGTATGGATTTTTCCTGGTGCCACAGCAAGGCTTTGGCACGTCAACCTGTCAGTGGTACCTCCACTCCTCAGGACCTGTTTGCCCTGACTCATGGAGACACTGGCTGTAAAAAAGGCCTCCTGAGTTATCCTCCCCGTTCCCACCACCCGAGGAGGAGAGCTGTCTCCCTCCTCTGCCTGTGCACACCTGCGTGCCCCGGTGTGCCTGTGGAAACTTCTCCTTGACTCACTCATTTCTTCAGGAGACGTGGTGGGAACACCCTATCCGGGCAAGGCTGATTACAGGGAACTCTGCGTGCTCTGCCTCCCTTTCCACCTCTCACGATTTCCCTTTAGATTTTATTTATGCAAAGCAAGGTTTCTCTTCAGTGTGTTGGTTTGGGGTTTGGTGTTTTTTGTTGGGTTTTTTTTTTTTTGGGTTTTTTTTTTTTGGTGGGGGTTTGTGGTTTGTTTGTTTGTTTGTTTGTTTGTTTGTTTTACCCTAAATCTGCTGCCATCCGTGTTGGGATGTGCCAGATTGGTGTAAGACCCCTCCACCTGGGTGTCATGCATTTGGCCCACCCCTGGGTTCCCATCTTGAGCTGCAGTGGCCAAAGGGAAATGTGTGGCAATGCACAAAGTCCCAGCTCCTATTGGATCTTCTTATGGCCTTTCTTCTGGGAAGAGCTGGTAGAAACCATCTTCCTCTAAGGCTCAGAAATATCCCACGAGGACTTCTCTGCACCACCCTTTGCTCTCTTCTACATCCCCATCTCAATTTTCAGAATATCACCTTCCATTTGAAAGCCCAGCCCAGCAGCAAAACCAACACTTGGAGACAGTATTTCTCCTCTGCTTACCTTCCAGTCTCCTCACTGGCACAAGAAACTTCTTCTCTGCTGATCTGACACAATGGACCAAGAAGTTTCCAGCGTTTCTTTGCCTCTGGGCCTTTCCATGGTACTTCAAAGCACAGCTGAAACCTCATTGTTTGTTTTCAGTGTATCTTCCCAGTGGATTTATTGCTTTTCATCTGTAATGTACACTAGTATCACTAAAAAAAGCAGCGGTAACAAATTAATTTCACTGAGATCCCTCCCCTGAAGTGCTTGCAAACTCAAAATCCTGTCTAAGACCTGTTGAAGCTGAGTGAAAGAGTTGTACTAAAACCACAAGTAGCATTCAGCAAGGTTTTCCAAGGAGAGGAAAAGGTCCCACCTGCCGTCCTGATGGTGGATTGATTGGAAATGTTTGGTCTAATTTAATGGGGTTTGGGGGCTTTAAACTCTCTGTGTTCCAAATCCTTGTACCTGGAAAAATCTGAATAATGAGGCTTGGAAATTGGACCTTTGAGCTCTTGGGGGCATCTCTGGTGCCAGACTCAGCACAGCATTCCCACTTTGTTTTGGTTTCCACCTTCTGGTGCGAAACTTGCTTTATTGCTATCTGAAATCAATCGCTCCCCATGGCTGTTTCCTGGTGATTTGACATTAGAGTGTGTCAGAAAAGAAAGCCAGGCCTCTTCGAGCAATGCGTTCAAGAGAAGTTTCTAATTTAGTCCCTCCCAGGTGTGTTACAGCTGTGGATGGACACCCCCTCACTCTGAGCAAGCAGATTTGAGCTAGATGACGTTAATGGAGAGGTGGTAGTGAGTATAGTTGTTTTTTGGATTTTTTTGGTGGGACTCATAACTCTCCCTCCATTTGGGGTGACCTACAGGTGGGCTTGGAGCCAAAAGGCAGGTTTTGGCTGGGAGCTGCTCCTCTTGGGTTGGCTTAGGGATGGAGGTGCACTCAGTGAGCACGTTTGCCACATGGGTGCCACTCAACTCCTTAAGAGGAGAGCATCCTCCTCTTTCTTTCCCTTCCTTGCAGCTCCTCGGATTCATTTTTCTTGCTGTAAGGAGCCTGAGCGCTCCTTGATTGGGCCATGACCTGAGTTTTATATAATGCATTGTGCAACGTGCTTTATGTAATCAGAAGTTTCTTGTGTAATTTATTTGCGGGTCATTTGCTGCATCAAGGATCAAACCCGATTCCTGTTATATGGGAGAAGGCGAAGTGGGGCGGCATGGAAGGGTTCCCTCTTTCTGGGCTGCTTGCTCTCTAGGAGGGTGTCGTGTTAGAGGGCCAGGGGAGAAAACCCATGCAGCTGTGGTGGGTTTGATGGTCCATGTCCGTCTCCAAAAAAATGTCTTGCCCTTCTCCTTAAGAATAAAGAAGGCAGAGCTTGTGTTTGTCCTCCTGAGGGTCAGGTCTAGAAGGGGCTCAGTGGCCCCCATTTTCCACCGGTTGTAGCAGGACTCTCAGGCACAGCTTTCCCATGTGATGCCTCAGTGATGTGCTTGGAGTTAGCCCTCACCATTTCCTCGCCAGGGGGGCTGGATCGATGTAGAAGGTGGGTCAGGAATGTGAGGTGAGAACGTGATTCAGGCTCTGAACTGAGGATATGACCCCTGCGGCATGGGATTAAAATCCAATTCCTCCTGGCAGCTGTAGCCTGAGTACACAAATCATGCTTGCCATTCATGCTGCCCACTGAGGTGGTTAATCCATCAATGGGGCCTCATCCGTGCCCCAGGAGTGGAAGCATCCACACCCAGGCTGTGGTGGAACAGCTAATGGGCTGGAAACAGACAATGCGGATGCCAAATAGAAGAAAACCAGCTATGAGGCCCTCTCATGAAACAGGCTCTGGATCAGCAGGACCCTTAGGTTCTTGCATGGCCAGCATGTGAGTTGTCCCAAGGGGTGCTCAAATGGGGTGCCACAGCACCTCAGAGCCTCCCTGGTACTCCTGTCAGCCCTCTCCAGCCTGTTAAAGGAGAAGTTGTGTCCTTCTTGCTGAGATTGCCAGGGATGTGCTGCAGTTGTGGCTGTGGCGTGGCACGGCTTACACAGCCTGGTGAGCTGGGCCTTGACCCATCCAGCTCACAGAGCACCAGGCCCCTTGCAATACCCTTTTGTACTGCAGAAGCTGTGTGTGGGGCATAGCTTGTAATTTTATAATCCTTTGTATTTCTTTAAATTTGAAGTATTTCTCGATGGCAGAAAAACCTGACACCTGTTAAAGCTTTTGTTCCTCAGGCAGGTAATTTCTAATTAGTAAGGGAGATTCTAGTCATTAGGAGATCCTGATACAAAGCAAAGATATACAGATAATTTGATGGATCTTTGCTCTGTCTTCACCTGTGACCTGAACTAGCTGAGAAACTTGATGCCAATTAAAAAATTCTTGAGGAAGAAGATAAATAAAAGAAGGAAATTTCATGAGACAGGCATTGCCAGATCCTTCATGGATCTGCTTGGCTTGTCCTCTCCACCTCTGAAGGAGATGGAGTGCCCTGTCTCATCAGCAAGCATGGTCTGTATAGGACACCTTACATGAGACATCCTTTAGGACTCTGATCCATGGAGAATTTCAGAGTAAAGGTATTCAATCAAAGGTCTCCAGACTTAATTGTTTAAAGCTAGAGAATTTCCCTTCAATTCCTCCTCCTGTTTCTTGCTGCTATTTTGCACTGAATTTCAGCTTTTGCTGGAGCGTGTAAGAAAAGCCAGGATGAGGGTGGGTTTTGCTGGTCACTGTTCTCAAGAGACACCACCACCACCACCTGGTTTATCTACTTCACCCTCCAGGCAGCCAAGGTGTAGAGCCCCAGGTAGATGTTGAAGATCCAAATTGCTGGGAGCCCACAGGGTCATTATCCTCCACAGGTGAAATGTGAAGTGAAAAAACGTTGTTGCATCGAGATGAGATTTTTGCAGAGACAGGTTGTGCTGGGTAAAAGAACGGCTTTTGCATCTGGGAATCCCTGCTTGAACTTCCTTGTTCCTCAGAGATAACCGGAGCTGCGTGGTGCCAGTATCTGGATCACGTGCTCGTTTGCACGGGTTGTTATGAGACATGCTCAGTTTGGGCCGTCTTCCAGACTGCCAGCAAGGAATCAAAAGGTTCTGGAAGAATTCTCCACTCAGAAACGGGGATTTAATTAAAAAACAAAATGATGTGACTCGTCACAGACGCAATGGAAGCTGTCAGCGAGTTGTCTACTGTGGTGGTCAGGTCTCTGAGGAAAGACTGAACCAAGCAATGCTTTGAAAAATTCCTGTGTTGTTTTTTTTTTTCCCTTGCAGCTGGCATTATGGAGTTCCACCTGCCAGCATGTGAGACCACTGTACGGTCACCATGCACAGGCTCGTCAGCAATTTCTTCACCATTTTTGCCAGCTCTGACCAGAGAGAAGGAACGCAACTCGAGGAGGACGGCACAGGCCTCAGTGCAGGTGCAGGAGCAGTCCTCTGTGCAAACAGGGGAGAGGAAGGCAAACAGTTGGGTAGGCTTTGTAGGTGGTTATCGTAACCATCAGCTGACCGTAAGTCAACAGTGTCATGGTCTTGCAAAAAAGAAAGGAAAAGTTAAACATCCCTGGGACACATAAACAGCAGGATTGTTTGTAGGACACGTGAAATGGCTCCCACGGTCTGTTAGTGTAGACCCTGCCTACACCAACCCTGGGCACCGTGCTTTGGGAAAGGTACATACTGGTGGGAGGCTGTCCAGAGGAATGCAACAGAGGTGGTTGGAGGGTGGGAAAACATGGCAGGTGGAGAAGGGCTGATGAGGTGTTTAATGTAGAGCAGTGATTTTGCAAACTATGGTTTGTTGCCTTCTGGTCTATTTTCAAAGTATCTGGAAGGGGTGAGTAAGAAAAGTGATTTTTCTATGTGCTCTAGAGCTGTCTTACAGATATGATATTTCTAAAAAAAGTCTGCACCTGTAGGAGAACTTATTTTGGGTCCAACACTGAAGTGAGAGATGGCGAACCATTACTGTTACACAGAGGGGACTCAAAAGAGCCCACTGCCCATTTCCAAATGTATTTAAAAAATACTACTGAAGGAAGAAGCTGTTCTCTCAGCTGGACAGGCAGAAGGTTGGGAGAGTGCATTGTAGCAGTGGAGGTGGAGGGAGTGAAATCTTAGGGTAGTAGGATCGTTAGGTGCTGGAATGTGTCATCTGGGCAGGCTTGAAATTCCTGGCAGGGAATCTCAAAGAACAGGTTAGATAGACATCTCTGCGTAATTACAAGGACAGAGCTGACCCCTTCTTGGCTATCTCAAGGTCACTTTGCATCCCAATTCTCTACCATTGTGCAATGAACTAGTGCTAATTTATGGTCACTGTTATTTAATATATTCATAAACACAGTTGAGAAGGGATGAGTAGGGAGCTAGTTGTCACCTAACTGCTCACTTCCTCTTCTGGATTAGTAAAAGTATATTGAGCAACACTAATCCACCAATTCAGCCCCAGGTATCTATGAATTGCTAGGCAGATCTTCCCATCATATTTTTCTATGATGATTCTGCATCACAAGACTGGCATGTTGATTCTGGGAGGGAAAAACAGCAGCCTCAGATAGTCTTTTTTTTTTTTTTTTTTTTTTTAAGAAGCATCAGATTTAATCCTAACTTGTCTCAGCACTGACAAACAAACCTTCCTGAACGTCATCCACCTCTCCCCTCATCTGGTAGCAGTGAGACAAAAGGTAATTCCAGGAACTGCAGGCAGAACCCTTGGCTGTGATGCTAATGCTGTTGTTTGACAAGGATCCGATTCCTATAAAAACACTTGCTGTGGCTTGAAGAAAGAGAAATCTGCAGTTACTGAGTGCAATACCTCTGTTTGCTAGCAAGGAGAGGTGTTTGAAAGCAGGTCAAAGCCTTATCGTACACGTAGCTTCTTTAGAGAGAGAGTGCGTCTTGCAGAGGACCTCACTAAGGAGTATGAGAAAGAGTAGAAGAGCTGATGGACCTGGAATGTAGTTTGAGGATGGGGTATTTAATGAAGATGAGCCAGGTGAGGTGATTCACTTGCACTTCACATGGGTAGATTACCCCTGTAATGCAAAGGCAGGGGCTCTTTTTTCTTGGGGTTTTTTGGTTCTGCTGCAGTTCATTTGCAGTTTTAAAGGCTTCTTTTAAATCCTTGACTGATGTGTCTAAAAGAGTGTGGTACGTCAAGGCACAGCACAGAACTGGGCAGCCATTATCTCTCTGTCATGCCATAGCTCATTGCCTCACACAGCATCACAGGGCTGATGTAAATGCAGCTCACCCTAGTGTGGACACAGAATCACAGAATCACAGAATCTTAGGGGTTGGAAGGGACCTCAAGAGATCATTGGGTCCAACCCCCCAAACACCACTCAGGGCTCTTACACACGCTGCCCAACCCTTCGTAGCAGACTCTTTTAATGCTGGTTTGTGGAGAGGGGTGTTTCCACTCCAGGAAAAGATACTCCACGTTTTCTGGGTGTCTTTGCCCAGCAACATAGTCAAAGGCAAAGTTATTTTGTAGGGTGATCTGTTGTTTCATGCCAGTGTTTGGTCATGCTAGCGTTGGGTCATGCTAGAGGAGGGTGATTTGGTGTTTCATGCTAGCTGCAGCACCTTTGCAGAGAGGCCTTGCAGGGATTACAGATCTAAGCAGGCTCACTCTTCACTCCAAATTAGAAGAGCTGCTGCAAGTATCATCAGCAGGTAATGGTAATGGCTGCTTCACAGGCAGCAGTTCCATTTCCTTGTTGGAGAATCCTTACAGGCATGTCAAGAATAAACTCTAAGGTTGAACGGACAAACACAAGCATTATTAATAATCCTCTAAGCCTATTATTCCGATGAAGTCAGCTAAAGACTTGTCTCCAGATAGCAAATCTCAGTAACTAGCCAAAGTGCAATCAAATCCTACTGGTTTTCTTTCCCATTGAAATTTTGCTTGTGTTTCATCTCCAGGAAACACGTCCCAGTCATGAGATTACCAGGGATATACTGAATTAACCAGAATGTTAGAGAAAAAAATCCATTAACATCTATAAAGGTGTTAGTCTGATTTGTGGGCAGTGGTTTAAGTGCCTTGCCCCACCCAGAGCCCCAAAGTCTCTGAGATGTCACTTTGCTGAAACTTTGCTGAGTCTGACAGTTGTGCTCTGTGATAAACTCTTTCATTTCTGTTGTTCCTCTTGATGAGGTTGTTTGCAGAGAGGGTGTGATGAGTGCTGAGGGATGAGGATAGAGGACACATTTACATGTTCAGTTCAGAGGTTTGTTTTTTTTTTTTAATGATTGTTTATTTCCAAAGACCTGAAGAAGAAAGAAAATACAGTTCTTACTTGCCTGGATTTGAAATAAGTTGTTGTGTTGCCTCCATGTCGTTGCAATGAGTCAGTGTCCTCATGGAGCTATCTTGTCAAAATTTGAGGTCATGACTTTGTTGTCTCTCTCACAGGAACTATTTTTGTGGGGGTTGGTTTTTTTTTTTCCCCTTGACTAGAGAAATTATCTGAATGGATTTATGAATGTGGTGAGAGTCCATTCTAGAACTTTTAGAGTCTTACAGGAGTGGAGAGTTTGTTCTAGACAAACCAGGCAAACTTTACTGTCTGTATAAAAGTCCTCCAGCATGCAAGTTGTTTTATTAATGATACTAATTCTTGAAGAATGTCTTAACACTTAATTTCTTTTTAAAAATCCCACTGCCTTTTCTTTCCAGCATTCTTCAGGTCTTTCTGAGTTTTCAAAGGAAGATGTCCATGTGCTGCCAGACAAATAATTGCCCGATTCTTATAAATACTCTGTATTCTGCTTGTGGTAATTTTTTTTAGGGAGTTAGCTATATGCCACACAAACACTTGGTGATTTACACAAAAAGCAATGAAGGGGTAATTACACAAAGGTTCGCATAAGGTGAAAAAAATCCACAATAAACTTCTTCAAAGAGTTTTGTCATCGCACTCAGTTAAAGAGTAACCAAGGTGAGTTAGAGACTTGAATCAGAACAGCAATGTAGAAACTTACCCAGCCATCTATCAATCTGAGATATTTGGGGCACAGGAAATGCCTCTGGAAGACTATACTTCTCACACAAAATCTGCAGCTCCTTTTGCCCTTACTTAAACTAATGTCTTTCTCAAAAGTAGTATCTTTCCCAAGCAGAACGTAGGCTCATGTTTTTCTGACATAAGTAATGGCTCTAATAACACCCTCCTACATCTTTATTCCCAGCCAACAAGACATATAATACTTCTTGCACAATAGTAGCTCACTGAAAAACATAAATATCTTACAAACCTGGCTTTCCTCATGTAGATGTTGTGTCTATGCTCAATCTGATGTCTTTTATGTGTAGGAGTTGCCTTCCCATAAGAAGACATTGTTTCCTTGACTTTTGGGCCAAGAGGTCCGTGGTTTTCTAACCTGTTATATAAAGCAGGTTCATAAATTGCATGTAAAAGCTATTTTCTGGTTTGTTATCAAGGTGGATGTCTTGATCTGCTGTTTTGTATCTGAATTACTACAAGTCAGCACCACATATCAACTGAGAGGCGGCAGCTGACTGAGAGCTTCCTAAACCACAGCATAAGCAACCTGAGGTTCTCTGTGTTACTTTTTCCACCCTGGTGCAAGGTAGCTTGAACTCCTCATGGTTTCCAAAGCACCCTGTCAATATGCCAGCAGTGGGGTTTTAACCCTCTCTCAGCAGTGCCCCAGTTTGCACAGAACTCTGAGCTGGGGCAAGGATGACTCGAGCTGTTCAGCAAGGGCAGGTCTTAGTACCAGGGACGTGGAGACTGCCAGGTCCTGGTGTTCTCAGCTCTCTCAGTGAAAGTGGGAGGTCTTGAGGAACCTCATTGAGTCGTGCACGGTTGGATGGAGCTGGAGCCAAGGCACTGTGTCTGCCCTGGGAAGCACCAGCAATGGAGGAGGCTCTGTGCAGGAGGAATTGAGCTGGAAGGGATTTTCTTTAAGCAGCTTGCTGGGGACATTGGGACTGGCAGCACCAAGTCCTGCCCCAGTGTGGGATGGGGAGAGAGACTTGAGGATTGAGCATGGACGCCAGGAAAAAAGTTGGAAGTGGGCCTGATTAGCTCATTACTTGACATAAATTCCAGTAGCCATCCTAGCTGGTGGGTAGGGATCAATTTTCTCTTTCAGGTCATTGTCCAAACCTGTCTACTTTTAGACAACATGAGGAAGAAAGGAACTCAGGAGCAGGGAGCTGTGGACCTGATCATGAAGGATGTGCTACACACCCTGCCTGCAAACTGGGGAAGACTGGGGAATAATTTGGATTAGGTGGTAATGGCTTCCATCTCATAAGCAGGGGCTCAGCAAACCGTGCCTCTTTGTGCTGTGACTGAGGGTTGCTTTCTGAAAGATGGACCTGCCTCCAAAGGACTCTGCTGCAGAAATGAAGAGCATGGGGGAGCATCTTGGGTGCAGGCTATGTAAAATAAATGAATAAGGTGGGGCTTCATGTGAGTGGGGCCTTGCTTGAGCCCACATGTCTCAATTTGGGGGCAGATGATGCTAGGCTTGGCCCTAAATGTTGGTATGAACTTATTCTTTGTGTGCATGAACGCCTTCTGGGTAGATCTCCTTCCTGAACTCATTCAGGATATTGCAGCAGCAGCCTGATGTGATTGGTGAGCATCCCTGACCTGGGAGAATGTCCTTCAGCTCCATGAAGATGGAAATCTTGCGTGATGGTCCTGGCTTATCCTGGACAATGCCAACAGCACAGGCATCCCTGAGGAAGGGGATGGCATAAAAAAAATCACTGTGAAAGTAAAACCTGACTTCCCTTTCTCCTATTTGCCAATGAATAATTCTCTTGCATCATGATTTGGCAGAATCCCTTCTGCCCAGGGTGACTGAGGACAAGGTGAGGTAGCACTGTGGTGGGGAGGGGATGGGTGTGTGAAGGCAGGCTGGCTCTGGGTACCCAAGTGTCAGCTCTGTCTGGGGAACTGGGGGGGGGGCAAGGGGAACAGGGATTTCGTGGGGAGTTCAAGAGAGAGTGGTGCTGCTTCTATCCTCAGTGATTCTCCTGTCACCCAGGCATTATTCAGGGAACTGAACAGATGGGGGCATAGTGGCTCCTTGCTACCTCCCTTTACTCTGCTTGCCTTGCTCCTGTGGGCTTCTCATCAGCCCCCACTAAATGCCTGCTGCTGAACATGTCCATCTCTCTGGTTCCCAGCCAGGGCCTTATATCCTTGGGTGTATTCCAGCCAAAGTGGGAGAAAGGTCTGTGCTACAAATGGGTACCAACTGGTGGAATCCATGAAGTCCAGGTCTGTGTGGGCAAAGGCACTATCTCTCCTGTGCAAAGACCTTGCACACACAGTGCTGTTTTCCCTCAAACTAGGCATCAACTTGCAAAGTTGTGAATACAGATACTGTGATACAAAAATCTAGGGAGGACTGAAAGGGGGATTCAGTGATACCAGCACATGCTGGAACTGAGAGACCACAAATACTGGCACCAGCACCCCAGTGATGCCTGCAGGGCCCTCATTCTGCTCATGGATGCCCCAAGCCTGCTTGCATGTCCCTGCCATGTGCAATGCTTATGGTCTTCATACTGGGCTTCTGGAAGCTGTGCTCCAGGCAGGCTGCAACTCACATCAAACCTCTCCATCTGAAACCTCCAAACCTGATCTGCCCTGACTCCCTCTGGCTTGTCTGTGCTGTTTCAGTTGAACACTGGACTCCAGCTCCATCAGCCCCAGAAAAAACAAGAGGACAATTTACCAAGCCCCAATTCTGCCTTTCCTGCCCTTACCATTCACAGAATAGCCACTTTTCCCCTGCCCCTGGGCACTACAGCTTTTTAGTTTAGTTAAGTAATTTATAGTTTACTTGAGCCTGTTCTCCTAATCCCTCACTCATAAACCTCATCTTTTTTCTGCCCAGGAATCAGGAAAACACAGACCAAAAGGATGCCTTGGGTCTGGTCTCTCTGAGCATCCTTTTGAGACACTTCCAGATTTGAGACCGTGCTTTGCACAACAAAGTTTGCAAGTGCAGATTCTTTTTCCCCAACCAGAACTGCAGCTGCTCTCTGTTGATTTTGTATTGGGATTTCACACAGGACAGTGCCAAGAATGGTATCTCATCTCCTGATTCCTCCCAGACCATGAAGTAATCTACCAGGAAACAGGTTTGATTTGACGTGGTTTCTTCTCATCAGACCCATCTTGGCTGCACCTATCACCTCGTTCTGTTCCCAGCACTCACAAACGGACCAGTTAATAGGGCAGGCACAGATCTTTCCCGGTACAGAAGGTGCCTTGATGGAGCTGGGGTTCCTGGTATCCTCCTGGGCTTGCTTTTTAAAGATAGATATTGTGTTTACCCTGCACCAGTCCCACAGGAATGCCAAAAGATCTCAGAGATAATTACTAGTGAGTCCAAAGTGTCTCCAGCTGCTTCCTTAGGTACCCTTGGTTTATTAGACTCTACCCACTGGAATTCGACTTGTGTTTTTTCTATTCTGGACCCTTCTCCCATCCCTTATTAACACTTTCTGTTGTTGGCAGCTTGTCCCATTTTACTTTTTACTCCATCTGTAGCACAGCATGGGTTGCATGTGCTTTCATTCAGTCACTTGCCATAGGTTGTGTTTTCCTGTAAGGAGCAGCTCTGCAGTTCTTCATCTTTCACTTACTTCCAATGTAATTCAAGAACCTTTTCTATTGTCCTGGTTTCAGCTAAGATGGAGTTAATTTACTTTTTAGCAGTGGATGGAATGCCGTGTTTGGGAGTCAGGATGAGAGCAGTGCTGATAGCACCCCGCTGTTTCTAGTTGTTGCCAAACAATCAAGGACATTTCAGTTCTTCATCTTTCTAACTAATGAGAGAGGACACAGCCAGGACAGGTGACCTGAACTGGCCAAAGAGGATATTCCATGCCAATTACATCATGCTCAGTATAAAGGGGGTGCTGGGAAGAGGAGGAGAAAAAGACTCCAGGATATGTGTTTTCTTTGGGACGGTCGGTTTCCAGGACGGCTCTGGGCTGTACGGCCTGAGTTGTGTGGTTCAGTGAGAGACTGCATTGTGTATCACCACTTTAGTGTATTTTGTGCTCTAAAGTCATGTTATCATTGTTGGTTTTTCTTCTTTTTTTCTCTTTTTCTGCTATTTTAGTAAGCTATCCTTATCCCAACCCGCTGGGATTTGGTTTTCTAGGTTTTGGTGTGTTTTTTTCCCCTCTTTACATTTCCCTGCCCCCCCCCCCCCCCCAACTGCCCTCCCCCTCTTCTTTTTGTTAAAAGAACAAGCGACTGTGTGGGGCTCAGCTCTTGGCTGGGGCTAAACCACCACATCTATAGAACCCTCTCTATATCTCACCAGCTTTTTCAGGTTCTTCAGCCTATGAAAGTTTACCCTTGCCCACCTAGACCTTTCCATCATGCTCACTGTTACTTGTACAGCAGGGTTTCCATTTGTTCTACAATTCCTTTCTGATTCCCAGGTCACCAGCCAATGACTGATGCTGTCACTGTCATCTGTCACTCTACTTCCTCTCTCCCCTGCACGTCAGGACAGTTTGCCTTTGTGTGCTTAATTAAGGGCATGTTCGTGTGATTGCAAGAGAATTCAGTCAACTCATCATAAGAAATTATTACCTGTCAGATGAAACATAGTAACTGACTCTCTCCTTCTGTTTGAGCCTGTCCTGGTTGTGAAATTAAATGGGTTAGCTTAAACATCTCCATGGCTGGGTTAAGCAAATCCTTTTTATTGCATTTGCAATGGAATAGTCCCTTGTATGTAGCTAATTATCACATCAGTTTGTTTGCAGTAATGCAGTAATTGATTGCTTGTGATGAGTAAACACATCCATTATGTCTTTCGATAGCATGCAGGCTCTCCTTGCACTTGTGTTTTTGATTTACGTTATTTTTCCTTGAGGTCAGCTCCCCCAGTTTAGTGACCACTTGCTTGAACACCATTATGAAGGTCTGAAATCTCTTATTTGGAGCCGGCTGTCCTCATTCTACTACTGCCACGCAAGCTCCAAGCAATACACCTGCTGTGGGAAGGCTGGTGGAGGGCAGTTCAGTTTGAGCTGATGAATGTAGGCAGTAACCCAAAGCTCACCATCGTCCTCTCTGCTGTGGCCTCCTGCAGCCTGTGGGACACAGGGGAGAGTTTATACCTGACACCCTGAGGGCAGCTGTCAGTCCTGTCCCTGTTGACATAAAGGCATCTTCCAGTGTGAAACTGTTGGTCAGAGCCAGTAGGAATCTCATAGAGGAGGAAGTTGTGAGATCTGATAGCTGGTGCAAGATGAAGATTAAGTGGCCTCAGCTTCACAAGGCCACTCATATTTCCTTTCTTCTCCTTTCCTCATCTTGGTGTGCATTTGCCTTACAACTTTCACCGTGGCAGGAAACCCAACTAGAAGAGAGATCCATGTCATGAGTAGTTCAGGTGTTTGCTCAATCCCAATATACTGAAGGGGCTAGGCTGATTTGCAGACATCATTTGATAAAATATGGATAGTCCTGATCTGCCCTTACATGCATTTTTGTTTTGGGTAACACAGAAACACTGAAGTAGGTCCACTATTAGGACTGAGTCTGAAGCGCTGGTGAGAACTTGTTTCTGGTGGGTTCCCCTTGCAAGGGTGGTCAGGAGGATTAGTTTCTCTGCTGTGAAGAGAGGTCAGCTCTTTGGTACACGTAGAGATGAGGAAGGACATACAGTGCCATAGATGGAGTAAGAGCGTAACAGTAGCGAGTGTAGGAGCCAGGACAAGTAAAACAATAGATGCAGACGGGGTGGAGTTGCTCAGATGAAAATCTACCTCATTTTAGCTGGAGAGGCATAAACAGGAAGATGCTGTGACTCATCATTTATTTATTTTTGCTTCTTGTTGGACAGTAAGAGGCAGATTGGAAGCCTGCAATTTACTTCTTGACTCTGCGTTCATCGGGGGACCGGGCAAGTTCTCTCTTTAATGATTCCTGCCATAAACTCAAGTTCCACACCCCAGAGACAGTAGTCTTTATGGCCACTGGTATGTCTCCTCTCAGGACCTCCAGGCAGAAGACACAAAAGAGACTGAAGAGAACCAGACTCCAGGGTTAGAGTGGGGCCCAACATGTACCTTTTAATCCATTTACTTCTGTTTAGCACACTTTAGTCCTATTTATACCAACACCATTAAATCTGTTATCTTAGGCTTTATGATGAAGCTAGTGTTATAATGTAGACATCACCCAGATTTATTCATGGCTACAAAAGATCTTGCAAGAGGCTGTAAGAATAAATTCTGCTTGTTAAGACTTACAATTTCAGTCAGAGCTGATAAAAACACTCAACATGAAGGTAAGAAGCTGTGTTTTTCTAAGAAGGCAACCCAATAAATGTGGGTTACTTTTGGATATCTGGGACCAGACATGGTTGGCAAGGCTTTAAAAGTTGATCACTTGAGATGTTTTGGAAAGATGTGGTTCCAGGAGCTTGATGAGAGGGAATAAAAAGGTCTGTAGCTGTAAGTAAATAATACTCCTGAAAAATCAGTTTATATTTAAATTGTTTTCTCTCTCTGAATGGTTGAGTTCATCCCAAATGCACAATGGGATCTTGACAGTGCAAAAGACTCAGCAGAATCTCTGTTGAAACAGAGATAACAGTATTCTTGAAAGCACAACAGCCACCAGCAGAACATATTGATGAACTTTTGTGATGTTCAGGTTGCCCAAACTGACTCCACCATATCCAGGAGCAACTGGGGAGCACTTTATGAAGAGGAGAATGGGCACAATAGTCTCATGAGGTATTGATGCAGTTGCTCAGGTGTCAGACAAAAGGCATTTGAGTGCTTGCTCCTCTGAATAGCTTGGGGCAAATCCTCAGACTCCTCTGAACTTCAATCTGCAATATAAGAAGGAGGCTTCCTCATCAGACTGGGACCTTGCAGACTGATCATATCTTGCAGACACCTTGAAGATTAGATGCATTTCCTCAGGCTAGGCCTCTTTGTCAGAAGTGGGGATAGAATCAGGAGATAGACAGAATCATAGAATCACAGCATGCTTTGGGTTGGAAGGGACCTCAAAGATCACCTAGTCCCAACCTCACTGCCATGGATAGGGACACCCTATATGAGATCAGGTTGCCCAAAGCCATATCCAACCTGGCCTTAAACACTTCCAGGGATGGGGCTTCCACAGCTTCTCTGGGCAGTATGTTCCAGGGCCTCACCACCCTCATAGTAAAGAATTTCTTTCTAATGCCTAACTTAAATCTACCATCTTTCAGGTTGAAGCCATCACCC
The DNA here is from genome assembly GCA_022605575.1 of Laterallus jamaicensis coturniculus. Classification (NCBI taxonomy): domain Eukaryota; kingdom Metazoa; phylum Chordata; class Aves; order Gruiformes; family Rallidae; genus Laterallus; species Laterallus jamaicensis. The sequence continues at coordinate 951,406 of JAKCOX010000138.1, forward strand.
CTTGTCTTATCACTACACTTCCTGATGAACAGTCCCTCTCCCACTTTCCTGTAGGGTCCTTTTAAGAATTGGTAGGCCATAATTAGGTCTCCTTGGAGCCTTCTCTTCTCCAGGTTGAACAACCCCAACTCTCTCAGCCTGTCTTTGCAGGAGAAGTGCTCCAGCCTCCTGAACATCTTCATGGCTTCCTCTGGACTTGCTCCAACAGTTCTATGTCTTTCCTGTACTGGGGACCCCCAAACTGGATGTAGTACTCCAGGTGGGGGTCTCACAAGAGCAGAGTAGAGTGGCAGAATCATCTCTCACAACCTCTGGCCATGCTGTTCTTGTTGCAGCCCAGGACATGGTTGGCTTTCTGAGCTGCCCACTGCCAGCTCATGTTCAGCTTGTCATTGATCAGCACCCCCAAGTCCTTCTCTCCAGGGCTGCTCTCCATCCATTCTCCACCCAGCCTGAAGATGTGGTCGGGATTATGCCAACCCATGGGCAGGATCTTCACTTGGCCTTCAAGCAGTTCATGTGGGGCTCACCTCTCCAGCCTGCCAAGGCCCCTCTGGATGGCATCCCATTCCTTCCAGCGTGTCAGCCAGACTGCATGACCTGGTGTTGTCATCAAACTTGCTGAGGGTACACTCTATCCCACTGCCCATGCCACTGACAAAGATGTTGAACAGTGCCAGTCCCAGTACTGACCCCTGAGGAACACCACTTGTCAGAGACCACCACATGAGCCACTGACCACAACTCTGAGTGTAACCACCCAGACAGTTCCTAACACCAAGATCTTAGAGGAGACATCATTATGCCACTGTGTCTCAGAGGACAGCAGTGATTTCCTGATGGGAGCTTCTTGCTTACTGTACATCTTTCCTGAGGAAGTATGCAGAAGTCACAAAGCAGGAGATAAGAAAAAAAGAGGAAAAAAGTACTTGATAGCAATTGGCATTGGTTCTTCCACAGTGAACAGTGGATGAAATACGGGACTGCTCAGAGAGACTGCTGCAGTGAGAGCTGCATCACCATTTCTGGACAGCAAAACATAGTCTCTAGGGAGCCCCGAGGGTATGGAGGACATTGAATCATGGCACTTTGTAGATTGAGCCTGATTGCTTTTGCACTCTGGATGGAAGAGAGGAAACAGCTTGAGGACCCCACGGGCCCCCAGCCATAATTCAGCTTCAGTCCTGCTGATTCTTCTTCATGTGAAGAAGTTTGTTGGCCGTTGCCATTGACTTGTGCACGTTCCTGCTCTGCATCTGGTTTGATGGCACATCAGCTGCACCATCTTTCACCTTACTGAGGGTCATCAACTTGCATAACTCCCTTGGATTAGTACATTATAGCAATTTATATTAACTAAATGCCTCTGAAAGCAAGTAGTCTTGGACTTGTGGATCCTGCTTTTGTAGGTCAGGACCACTCCTGTTCTCCTGAGGACCTGTTCATGGAAGTCTGTCTGGCTTCCCTGTGTGTACTTCCTTGGGTGTGTGAGTAGGAGAGCTGCTCAGGCTGCTGATGGTATGTGCACCTCAACTGACCTGCACAGGAAGTCTCTGTAGCTCAGAGGCACTTGGTGCTGTGCAAGTGGCCAAGCAGGAGTCATGGCCATAGGCTTCCAAGTCGTCCTTTCAAGGCATAACAAGGAAGTTTATTTTACATTTTGGTGTAAATGGTAGGCTGCAGCTTGAGGTCTTTAAGGATGCCAGACTGCATAAAGGGTTCAGTAAGTCCTCTGAGGTCAGATGGTAATTTGGAGGCACCTGTAAGTGCCTGGAAACCTTTGTAATGTAAAGCTCTTCATTGTCCATGATTTCCAAAATGCAACCCCACTTTTCTCCACTAATCTTGACGACCCTGTCCACCCTTTTCTCAAAACTCCTGTGTTCCTCCATGTTTTCTTCTCCCTTCCCTGATGCTCCTTGCAAAGCACAACTCTTCTTAATCCAGCAACGTGAGCCCTTCACCCTTCTTTTCAGGCTTCAGCAAGCTGTATCAAGCTCAGTGCCCCTCATCCCTCTTCAGGGTTCTTCCTGAAACTGTCTGCTAGAGTTTGTTTGGAATTGTCTCTATTCTGGTACAGTCAATCTCATTTGCTTCATCAACACAATCAGCCCTAAACACCTGCTAATCACAGGATATCACCTATGTGATCCTTGTTTGTGGAATACCTACTGTGCTCCAGTCCTCTGACCACCAGCTGGTTCAAAGTACAACTCTAAACTCATTTCTATGATCCTGAAAGAATTTGACAAAATACTAAGCTCAGTTTCCTCTCAATCTGTCTGCCAAGTTCTCCATTCCTGGATGTTGTTCTCCCTGCTTCTTTCCTCCCCTGCCTCTCACACGTGGTTTGCTATCTTTGACAATGATGTTCTCAAGCACATTGTGAAGATAGCCTATGCTTGCAAAAACTTTTTAGTCATTCTCAGTAATTTATGACAGCTTTGACTATGCTAATTCTCTCTGGCACATGGTCTCTTTCATGAACATGATTTTCAAAAGTGAATCACTGCTAGACATCCGTTTTCCCAACTGGGTCTTCGGCAAGATGAGTTTTTAATCATCTACATGGACTTCCAGTCTGCATGGTTTTGAGGTGAGTGTGGCCTAATTTGTCCTTGGCCCTGCTGTGTGAGGTGCTGTTGCACATGCACACACGCACACATACACATACACGTGTGTCACTGTACAGGATTACTGGACTTAATACATCTACCCTTATCAACCATCATCCTTCTGAGTCACGGCTGAAGCAGATAAGCAGCTGGTTTTGCTATTGGCTTCATGATAATAAGTAAACAGTAATTAATATTTTGAAATCATATAACTCTTCAAATTGGATTATCTGAAAGCACTTAATTAACATTAATTAGTCATCATTGCATAGCTCACATGAGGTAGATAAAGTTTTAGTGTGCAGAAGGGAAACTGAGGCAGGAAGAAATATCAGGATCAGGCAGGTTGAACTTCTGTCAGAAGGGTTTGCAGTGCCTCAAAAGCTGCTGCAGCCCTATTATGAAGACAGCAAAGCCAAAGTTGGGACTAAAATCCAGAGGGAAAAATCCCATTCCTCCAGTGTTCAGGATACAGCCCCATGGGGTTAACTGAGGCCTTTATTCCTGTCAGGCTGTGCTTGTCCATTACCACTTCCTCCTTCTGCTGCTGTTTGATACTTTGGAAATCACTGAGGCTCTGGTGCAAAAAGTGAGATGGGCATCTAACGGAGCCAGTACAGTGGGATGGGTCTAGGCCTTTGCTGAATCTGCTGTGATATCTTAGAGACATTTTTTCAGTTGCCCAAAGATAGCATTTGCCAAACCATCTGGACGTCTTAGGAGTCAAAGTCCTTGCAAAAGTTCATAACAGCCAGTTGAGGACCAGATATAGATCAAAGTACTTGGGTGAAGGGAAATGTGTCCAGACATTGTGTGGGTTTTACACACTCATACCAATGCCTCACATCTGGGCTTGATTCAGCTGCCTAAATGTAGAGGTTTGGGGCTCTTTGAGATGATCTGGATGTCCTTCCTGACCTCTGATTGCTGTGTGGAAGGACAAAGCTCTCCTGAAGTTCCTATGTCAGATCTGCCAACTGATTTAGGTTCCTCAGCACACCCCAGAGACACCTAGTTTTGGATAACTGAATTGTGGCCCAGATGTTCACTTGATGGCCTATGTTGTCAGTGCATGTATTTCACAGCATCCAAGTCTCCTTCTCTAAGGATGTAGCTGTATCTCAAACATTGAGTAAGGTGGTGTGAGCACCCTCTGAAAAGTGTTTTAGGTTATCCAGGTGAGAAGTCTAAGCATTCTGCAGGGCCCAGTTCCTATATTTACCTCACACTTGGGCCCAAGTAATTTGGAAGCTTTGGAAAAGCTTTGGTGCACTAGGAACAGGGTTACTGCAGGACCTACTGTTCTCCTTAGAGCTCTCAGTCCCCAAAAGCTCATTGCATAGTGGGTTTCCCCAACAGTATCCTCTCTGCAGTGTTGGGTCTATTGAAGTCAGTACCACCAGGAAGACTGCAGACCAACATGTCAGACCCTGGCCTGCAGAATTGTCAGTCATGGTTCTGTCTTCCTTCAATGTCAGCTGATTTGACTTAATTGCTTGTGCATATGTCTTGCCCAGTTAATGAATGCCTGTGTGACGATGGCGTGAAAAGATCAGAGACAGCTGAGTGTCCCCAGAATTTGTATCTGAGAACTGGGTAGATCTGATTTCTCCTCCAGAAACTCCTGGATCTCAACCCAAGAGAAGCTGTATGCCAGGGAACCTGCCTGCTATGGACAGGGTCTGTCTTCTTCTCCAAGTGTTCACCTTGGTTACCAGGTGTGAGATTTATGTGATTCACCTCCTCCAACAGGGTTGAATTGACAGCTCTTCATGTTAATGATCTTTCTGTCAGTGTACGATGCTGCATGCCCATGTGAGCTAGGCTTGAATGTGCAGCACTGGGTCCTCTGATACAACAGACATGGGGAGCACCAAAAGGGAGAACCTCCAAGATTTAATTCTGTGCTCAGCTGAAGAGGGGTACTGCCACCCTCCCATGGTCTCATCCCAAGGAGTGAAGGGACCTGAATGAAATGTTCCAACTGGAAGGGAGTGACTGACACAGGAAAGCTGAGGTCCTCTGGAGTGGAGTTGAGCTGTTTGAAAACAGGTGTGAAGCAGCAAGAGGAAAAAAGAAGATGCAATAACTGCTCATGAGTTGGACACTGCTTATTGCATCTCTCAAGGAAGACAAATATAGTGGAGACTGTATCTTTAACTCAGAGGGTCTATTTTTGGACCAAGGCTGTGTGGGTGAATTTCAGGCTGGCTCCTACCAATGGAGAGATGGACTTAAAAGTCTTAACAAACTTATTTTAGCACATGCATCTGGGGATGTTCTCTATGGTTAAAAAAACCTCCAACCCCCGACCTGATCAAAACCTAGATCTTAATCCTCATGATCCATTACCCCTCATCCCCTTCCATCAGAGCAGAGGGAGCCCAGATGACCAGTTGGTGGGAGGTGCTGGACACTATGGAGTAGGGTTAAAGCATGATTTGCCTGTAAGTCCTCATGACTGTTTACTGACAGAAGAGGACAGGATGAGACTTGAGGATCTCTTTGGGCTCAGCAGCAGCTATTGTGGTTGATACAAGATCATTTCCCTGGATTTATTCTTCCTGTTCAGACCAGTTTTCTTGCCCTCCTCCATGTCCATCTCCCAAGTTCAAAGCTTTCAGCCTCCTGAGCCCTAAGTTCGTGCCTGTTCTCTTCTTCTTTGCCATTCAGTGGAGACAACCCCCCTCCTTTTCTTAACCTCATACCCTTTTTCTGCTGAGTCTCAACTTACAGTTTAAGCTCTTGGTTTAAAATGTGTCAGTGCACAGCTTTCTTGTATAGTCCCTCTGCTGCCTCTGTCGAGTCCTTTATCATCTGCACACGTGCCTACTCCCTGGCCACTGTTGCAGTCCCTGATGCCATGTCTCTCTGTAGCCCTCCCATCAATTCCCATGTCCTCCACAGGATGGTGGTCCCTGTCACCTGGCCCAACCATCTCTGGGTTACACCACTTTCTTGTCTGTCTTGGTTTCTCTCTGAGAACATGAGGTGATCTCTCCAAGAAAGGCTTTCCCTGGCACCATATACCAAACCCCATCCCATCCTCATCCCTTATCTTTCCATTTACTTGTCTCTCTTTAAAGCCCAGAGCTTCCCACCATCTTCCCAGTCCCATTGTCACTAGCATTCATTTCATGGTGTACTTGTCCCTTCACCCCAATCTGGGTTTGTGACCTCTCAGATAATGCTTCTACCTCCTAAACACCATCTCATGGACAGTCTGTTCTGCCCGTGATGCTGATTGTGGAATGATCTCTCCCTGTCCTTATCTCCACCCCTGAGACTCTCAAAAGATATTTTCTCGTGTACAGCTGGAAAGGGGAGGAATAGAGTGGCTTTGGTGGGTGTCAAACCACCTCTCAGTTTTTTTACAATTATGATTTTAAGATGAGCGAAAGTGTAGATTTGTTAGGAGTCTATCTCTGGAAGTGCTTGAAATTGTCTTGGCAGAAAGAAGTATATATATATATATAAATATATATATATATGTAATATAAGCATATATATATATGTAATATAAGCATATATATATATGTAATATAAGCATATATATATATGCTTGAGGTAAACAAACAAGGCAAAAAATGTTCAACCCCCAGCAGTGCCTACTTGGCAATGCTATGAGCGAGCTTAGGAGCAGAGCAACAGGCTGTGCTGGCAGCCATGCCAATAAGGCACAGCAGAATGCCTGTGCAGGCAGATGCTTAGACTTTAGAGGCAAAACTATCCCTGTCTTCTTTGCCCAGAAGTGTTGCTCTGTGACAGGCTTCTCCACTGCCCACGCCAGCCAGGCTACCCTGCATGACACATGAGCACCCAGCACATCCCACTCCCACACCTGAAAGGCAGGCACAGCTTGGCTCCAATCACCACAGGCAAGACACCTATGTGTCCATGTCCAGCTCTGGGGCAGTGCCTGTCCCCTGCCTTGATGGCTTCTTGATTGGAGCCCCTTCACAGCTTCTCCATGACACAGATCTCTGCAGATAACAATATATAACTTGCCCCTGGGTGCTGCCATTATGGAATCGTAAAGGTCTGAAAAGACCAACCAGGTTTTTGGACAAGCAGAATCTGGCACCTTGGATACAGCTGTATTAAAATGGAACAAACTAAAATCTATGTATATTTTATGGAGTCATTAGGTTGGAAAAGACCTTTAAGACTGAGTCCAACCACTAACCCAGCACTGCCCTGTCCACCATTAAACCAAGTCCTTCAGCACCACATCTACAGGTCTTTTAAATACCTCCAGAGATGGTGACACCACCACTTCCCTAAGCAGCCTGTTAGTGACTGACGACTCTTTCGTGAAGGTATTTTTCCTAATGTCCAGTTTAAACCTCCCCTGGCACAACCTGAGGCCATTTCCCCTTGTCCTGTGGCTCGTTACTTGGGAGAAGAGACCAGCACCCACCTGGCTACAACCTCCTTTCAGGAGCAATAAGGTCTCCCCTCAGCCTCCTGTTCTCCAGGCTAAACAACCCTGGGGTCCCTCAGCAGCTCCTTAGACCTGTGCTCTAGACCCTTCACCAGCTTCACTGCCTTTCTTTGGAAACACTCCAGCACCTCAATGTCTTCCTTGTAAGCAGTGGCCCAAAACTGAACACATTTCTATAGGTGTGGCCTCACTGTCCTAGTCCTGCTGGACACTATTTCTGAGACAAGTCAGGATGCCGTTTGGGTGCACTGATCTGATCTAGAACTTTTCTCAGCATCAAGGTCAAACAGACTGGCAATCTGTAGTTTCTTGAATCCTCCTCCCAGCCCTTCTTTTAGATGAACATCACATTTCCTAATGTCTATTTGACTGGGACCTTTCTGGTTAGCCAGGACTGCTAATAAGTGATGGAGAGTGGCTTGAGGAGCACATCTGTCAGCTCCCATAGTACCCAGGTGTGGATCCCATCTACCTCCATAGACTTGTGTGGACTAGCAAGTTACTAACCATTTCCCCTTGGATTATAGGGACTTTGTCCTGCTCCCAGACCCTGTCTTCCAGATCATGGATCTTGGTCCCTGGACAAGAGCTGGTCTTACTGCTAAAGGCTGAGGCAAAGAAGACATGAAGTACCTCAGTCTTTTCCTCATCCTTTGTCACTATGTTTCGCCTTACATCCAGTAAAGGATGGAGATTCTCCTTCATCATCCTTTTGTTGCTAATATATTTATAGAAACATTTTTTAATTGTCTTTTATGGCAGGAGACAGGTTATCTCTAGTTGGGTTTTGGACCTTCTAATTTTCTCCCTGCGTAACCTCACGACATCTTTGCAGTCTTCCTTTGCTTCCTTCTCCTTCTTCCAAAGGTCATAAACTCTCCTTTTTTTCCTGAGTTCCAGCCAAACTCACTGTTCACACAGGCTGGTCTTCCCCACTGCCCTGTCTTTTGGCACATGGGCACAGCGTGCTCCTGCATGTTTAAGATCTACTTCTTGAAGAAAGTCCCGCGTGGCCGTTCTGCTAACCTCCCCCCCCCCAAAAATCAAAAATTAACTTCATGATCACTACTCCCAAGATGGCCTTCAGCCACCATATCACCCATAACCCCTATTCTGTTTGCAAACAGCAAGTCAAGCGGGCACCTTCCCTAGCTGGGTCCCTCACCAACTCTGTCAGGAAGTTATCTTCCTCACACTCCAGGAACCTCCTGGACTGTTTCTTATCTGCTGTGTTGTATTTCCAGCAGACACCTGGTAAGCTGAAGTCCCCTGTGAGAACAAGGGCTAGTGATTGTGAGACACCTCTCAGCTGCTTATTGAGTATTTCGTCTGACTCTTCATCCTGGATGGGTGGTCTGTAACAGACTCCTACCGCGGTATCTGCCTTGTCGGCCTTCCCCCGGTTATTACGCATAAACACTCAATTATATAAGGGAGGGGGTGTAGGTTTCCCAGTCATAGGTGTTGCACAATTAATTATTCTGGCTTGACTCCAGATCCCCGGAGCTCAAGGATGCCACACAACATGACTAGCGCAGCACAGGCTCAGCCCACTCAGCCTCAGGCTAGTAAATCACTTCTGCTTGCGTCTGTTTCCACTGAAGTGTGTGCTCCTTTCAAGGGGGGACATGACAGAGCATGCTCTCGAGCAGCAGCACCCACAGCCGATGGGCAGCTAGAAAAATCTGCCAGGTTCTATGATCTGTCAGAGAACGTCTCCTCCAGGAGACTTCCTCTTGCTGAGCCCACCGGGCTGTTTGCCTCTGGGTAGCCAGCACCACACTGGGGACATGTGAATCCTTGTGTCCGGCCTTCTTGTTTGTGTTTGTCTGGCTCACGGTTAGAAGCCATTTGTTTTGACAAGCCTTCCTCCTAAAATCTAAGTCCTTGTATTTTTCTCCTTATAGTGGTGTTTGTACCCTGCTGGCCGTCCTCTCTTTGAACACGCCAAACTCTCAGCTTCTGCCTACAAAGAGCATTTGCTTTAGCTCTTGGATGAATTTCCTGGTGCTGTCTTCACCAACCTTAATTTTTAAAGTCAAAAATAGCAGAACCACCTGAAACCCCACACCTCGATGATCATCAGTGCTGGGTGTAGGTAGTCCTGTCTTCTTGATCTGCTGTCATGAAAGGTTCCCTTCACCTCCTCTTCACATTCTACATCAAGCCTCCAACTAGGGGATGTCTCCTACACAAGCAATGTCAGCAGGGAGGCCACTCAACGCAGTGACAGCCTTTCAAAGGTGGTCCAGGTGACCCGTCAAGTCACATGATGGCAGGGCCACGGCAATTACACACCAACAGTCCTGGCAGTACTGGTGGGGAAAGAGAGATGCAGAACCAGAACATCATTATTGTAAATCCTAGCACTAGGAAGTGCGATTTACATCCATGCAGATTCCTGAGGAGGGCTTTTTGAACTTTATTGCAGCTAAAGTTGTAGCCATAAAACACCAGCTTTGGTCTCTGCTTTCCTCCGTTTTCTTTCCTCCATCTTCTTTCCTGTGAAAGGAGGCGATAGCTGAAGTGTAATCCTAGGCAGTGGCCAGGGCTCTGACACATGCTAGGGCAGAGCCCAAACATGTCTTAAACCACCTGTAGTGCTGCTCACAGGCCAATGGTGCAAAGTGCAAGAAGGGGAGCACCCCAGGACCCAAGGCAGCCAAGTTTTAGGGGACAAACTCTCTGCTGCTGAAAGCCAAAGACACTCTAGGATTTAGCCCAGAATTTCTTGTTGCATAAGTTAACAATAACCTTAAGGTGTTGGTTTGGAGCACGTCCATTGAATGATGCACTGTCCCAGAAACAGAGATGGAAGGCTGCCTGTTTACCAAATGGCAAAAACAATAGCGATGAAAGACAGAGCAGTGACCTGAGTTCAATAGCTCCAGCATCTGGAGGTAATAGTAATAATAATAAATGTGATCATTTACCATGGAGGTCCACGAGCTGGTGTAGAGTTTCATGACCTGGAGTCATTCTTAGTGCACTGCACATTCCAGAAACATCTCTGAAGCACCTTGCAGTAAGTGGCAATGAGCAGAAAGCGAGCAGGGCTGGTGTCAAGGGAGCAGTGCTCCTCTGAAGCCTCTGATGAAACTCCACTTCAATGACTAAAAATCACTTCCTTTCTAGATATGGGGCCTTGGGATGAGTTACCAGCAATCAGGCCCCAGTTCCTGGGCTACTCTCCCTGGGGCTTGCTGTGGTCCAGGTTGAAGTAACCCACTGGGCTTGAGTGTACATCTGCACCTGCTTCCTGGGACACAACTGGAATAAAGGCACAATGTCTCCTCTAGGACAGAGGTCTTTATTCCTGACCCATAATCTTTCCTCTCAGAGGAAAGATACTAAGTTGTTGGAGTGAATCCTGAGGAGTACCACAAAGATGATCAGAGGGCTGGAGTACTTCTCCTGTGAAGACAGGTTGAGGGAGTTGGGCTTGTTCAGCTGGGAGAATAGAAAGCTCTGGGGAGGCCTTACAGCAGCCTTCTAGTACCTGAAGGGGCTACAGGAAACCTGGAGAAGGTCAGGTTGTCAGGGAGTGTAGTGATAGGACTAAGGGTAATGCATTAAGCTGAAGGAGGGGAGAATTAGATTGAGATATTAGGAAGAAATTCTTCACTCTGAGGGTGGTGAGGCCTTGGCAAAGGCTGTCCAGAGAAGCTGTGGCTGCCCCCTCCCTGGCAGGGTTCAAGGCCAGGCTGGATGGGGCTTTGGGCAACCTGGTCTACTGGAGGGTGTTCCTGCCCATGGCAGAGGGTTTGGGACTAGATGGTCTTCAAGATCCCTTCCAACCCAAACCATTCTGTGATTCTTTGATTCTGTGTCAATCTGAAACAGCACTCATGCCTCTTCAGCATGGATAGTGCAGGCTGCACATGGGCATAGCCTGCTATAGGCATCTTGTCTCTTGGCTGAAGCTAACAAAGAGTTCTGGCCTGTTTCTGAAGGAACCAGGATATGCTGCTGGGACCACTCTTGGGAACAGTATGAGACACAGCAGCAAAGGGCTGTAGTCCCAGAAGCAGGTCTCTCCACCACCAAGGTGACTCCCTCTGCTACAGCTCTGCCCTCTCACATGCCCTGGGTCCGGATCCTTTTGGGCTGTTCAGAGCTCATGGCTCTTGGTTGAAAACCCAGCAGTGGCTGCTGCCTCTCTGCATGAGCTGACCCTGGATGGCTTGTGCTTGGACATCTGCTAAGCTTAACCACTACATTTACACCTTGGTGCTGAGTCCACAAGACTCTGCTTCGTGCTGCAAAGCTGCTTGTGCCAGCTGTGGGTGTGTGGGTGGCACAGCTGCTGCCTTTTGTGCATCTCATAGAATCATAGGGGTTGGAAGGGACCTCAGGAGATCACCAGGTCCAAACCCCCCTGCCAAAGCAGGCTCCCTCGCTCATACTGCACAGATAGGCATCCAGACAAGTCTTGAATCTCTCCAGAGAAGGAGACTCCACCACCCCCCTGGGCAGCCTGTCCCAGGGCTCCCTCACCCTCACTGGGGAAAAGTTCCTCCGCATGTTGGTGTGGAACTTCCTGTGGTCCAATTTGCAGCCATTGCCCCTTGTCCTGTCTCCACAGACCACAGAAAAGGGGCTGGCCAATTCCCCCTGCACCCCATACTTAAGATATTTATAGACATTAATAAGGTCCCCCCCCTCTCAGTCTTCTTTTCTCCAGGCTGAACAGCCCCAGCTCTCTCAGCCTTTCCTCATAGGGGAGATGCTCCAGGCCCTTCATCGTCTTCGTAGCGTTCATATGACTGGGATGTCAAACCCCACCTGAGGACCCACTGCTGCCTTTCCCCTTCACAGACATCTTTGATCTCCTAGAGGAGAGGCAAGGCAAGGCAAGAAGTTTCCTATATAGGTTAATAATAGCCTTGAGTTCAGATTTCTCGTGACTTCTTTGGCAGCAGCTGGGACCAAGTCTTCCTGGCACATCCCTTATGGAAATCTACAAGTGACTGGCATGTCATTATTCCAAGACATATTATTATTCCTTGTTTCTTATTCCTCCCTGGTGGTCCATATTGGGGCATCCCACCAGGTTTGCTCTGCCTCCCCACTCCTCCCTCATCATTGTCAATTCAGCGTGCCAGGTGGAGCAATGAATGAGTGGTGCTGTGGCCATGCCAAGCCCCACTCCCTCCTTCGGCGCATTTGCTGAGTGTATTTGCTGTGGGAGGGGTGGGAGTGCATGTGTGGAGCCAGGGCTGGTGCCTCTTTGTGAGGGTTTTGCAAGGCTGAGCGGATGCCCCAGCTGTGTGCCTGCACCAGATCCTCCCCAAGCCACAAGCGGGGTGAGTGTAAGTGATGTTATCTCACCATTCAGTAACAGGTATCCAACTTGCTGACTCCAGTTGCCTAACTCAGATCTGATTCAGGTCTCTGTGGGCTTCCTGCAGGATGTGGTGGCAGGATGGGTGGGTGTGATGTCTAAGTGCAGAGAATGAGGGTGGACGTCAAAGACCCATCTCCTGCACCTCACAGTAGGGACTGGGGGGTTTGGTATCCCATGTCCAAAGCTGAAGAATGGGTGTACCTGTGGCTGGTAGGCTAACAAGCAAAGCAGAAGATATGCTGTCTGTCCCCAGAGGATATGGAGCTCTTGTGTGGGAAGTCCCAGCCCCGTGCAACATACTTTCATTGACAGTTTTTGCTGGGAAATTGTTTCTGATGCAGGATGTTTGGCAAGGTACCTTGCTACAGGATGGTTGCTTTGGTACCTTGGCAGCATTTCCCTGCTCCTACTGCCACACAAAACACACAGTGCAAGAAAGTGACTGTGATGGGGACAGCTGAGCCTGCTGCCAGCTTGTGAAGGGGTAACTTCTCTTCGTCTCTGGTTTTTGAGCTCCTTGGCACGCTGCTGCTCCTGTCACCTCCCTGTTGCTCCTTTTTCAGTTTGGAAGTTAACAGGAGCTGTGGTGGGGATGTAACTCCACTATTGGGATTTTCTTGGAGGGATGGTGCTGGGATATGTGGGGCAGCACATATAGGGATCCATCTGTTCTGCATCCCAGAGGGGAGAGAGATGCAAGGCCTGTCTGTGGGTATAGGGAGAGAACCCCATGTTCACCCTTTGGTACACACCATGCCTGCCTCCACCTAGTGCTGCTTTCAGGTCTCATTCTGTCCTCACCAAGCGCTGACAGCCTGCAAGGATGGGGGCTTCCTTGCCTAAGGAAAAAGTGGCTTCTGACCAGGAAAAGGTGATTTGGCTTGGGAGCTGCTGCCCACACTGACCACAAACATGGTGGTATCATGGGAAAGCTGCTCCCATCTGCTGGTTTCTGATCCCTGGACTCCCAACCTGTGCTAAGGTAGATAGCTCCTGTGGCTTCTGGGCTGGCTCTTCTTAACACCTGCCTTCAGATGTATGGGATACAGAGAGGTCAGGGAGATCTGAGTTGGGCTGTCTGGCTGGGGCCAGGGAGGAATAGCTTCTGCCATGTCCTCCACTCTGCTTCCACAAAGCATTTTGATCTGACAGTGAAGATAAAACCCAGCCATGCTTTGGGTCATGAAGCAAATCAGGTCTTAGAATTCCTGTGTCCACACACTACAACTAATGGATGCATCCCCAGGCACAGGACTAGCCCTGCTTCAGTGCTCCTAGTTCAGGACTGAAATTCTGACTATCATCTCCTACATCCTATTCTTGCATCCACTTTTGCTTTCCTTAGGGCTTTCAAAGCGTAGATCCCCACTTTTGTTCCTTCTGTGTAGGCTGGGGAAAAGAAACCAGGACAATTTCTAATGAAATGTTGGCTCTTTACCCTTGGGATATTTCCATAGGGTCAGCCAACCAACGTGACTCCAAGGAGAGGGAGGGGAAGACAGTTGCTCTCATCACAACGGAATTCTTTCCCCCACCCATGAGATCAAACCGCCTCATGTCCCATGCCTGCTGATGTCTGCCTGTGCAGGAGCTGTCAGGTAACAGGACACTCTCTTTGGGAGAGGGACTCTCCTGGTGAATTGGGAGGTGGGTGTCTATGCTTCTTCAGACTTTGGGTGTGCCATCCACTGCACAGCCCAGCCCTCCTGTTTACAGCCCTGTTATCTCCACAGCCGCAGGCGCTTGTCTCAGGTGGCTTGTCCATACCAAGTCCCTCTTGCATTATGGCATCTCAGAAATGCCCATTACAATGCAATTCCTCAATGACTCTTTGGTTAAGGATGATGTTTAATACTTAAACTACATAGAGGAAAAAAATTAGGCCAGTACGGAAATCCCCCCAGGATTCAGGCTGTTTTAAAATCATTTTAAGGAATGAATGTCCCAAAGAGGACAGCAGACTCTGTCCTCACTTGCAGCCAAGTGTAGGGAAACTCACTTTGCATTTGCAGAAGTGGATTTAGGGAACATTTGGGTGAACTGGCAGTTAAAGTCCTTTGGCAGCTCTGGAACCATAGGAGAGAAAGGGTTGTTTGCTGCAGTTCAGGTAAAGGTGCTTGTACAGTTGAGGAGCCCAGTTCTCTTTTCTGAGAGTGCACGTCATCAGGAATTCCCTTCCAGACACCATTTGAACATAAGTAAGACTCAGGGGTGTAGAATTGGGTCAGGGTACAGAAACTGGAGCAAAAAAATTAACTGCTTTGAGGGAGTTCATGCCTCCTTTCATATTTAACCCCCCAGTAATTTCTACCCTTGAATCTCCTGGGAAAGTAAACCAACTTTATGTAAATGGAAAATATCTACAGAATATCAACGCTTTTATGGTTTCTACTCTCCAGCCTGAAGTTATCCATGGCTTGTTCATCCCTAGTTGTACTGTGTGCCAGCACAGTTATTCTGCTTCCTTACGTACTTACTGACAGTGGTATGTCACAACTTGGGCTTGGGCTTGTTGCATTACCTTGTTTGAGCACTTCTGGCCCATACTGAAATGGAGAGACTCCATCCACCTGCTTGTCCTTCTAGTACTTCTTTCACCACTTCCACTTTCCCTTTGTCCTTCTTGAGCACGGCTGACCATGCTCAAGACCATGCTGATGTCTGTACATGTGGTGTTGCAGAGTACAAACACCTTTACTTTTTTCAGGTTTGCACCTCCTTAGAGGCTCAGGGTGGGCAACAGTGGTTAGGTGTAGCTGTCTCCATTTATAGCCTTCCTTTATAGTCAACAAAGAGAATTAGTTACCCCAAAAGTGATCACGTGGAGTAGATATCTGAAATGTGTTGTGCTCTTACAAGTGATCATTTCTGTGCCCAGGTACATCTCTGCTGTGACTACCTGTGGTTAGGTTAGAGAGCAGTCATACTCTCCATTTCTGGACACGTCCTCACCTAATAGGGAAAGTTCTTGTCATTGCTCATGATTCACACTTTGGGCTGGTGGAGTTTCACCCCATTTCTTTGCCTTCTGCCTTCAGGGTCTTTGAACCCTCCTGTCTCCAAGTCAGGACTGGCTCTGCAGCTCATAGAAGAATGACTGTCTACACAGAGAAGTTTATGGCAGCAGCTTCTGCCAAAACCCTATTTCACGAGAGTTGTTTGTAATAGCTTTCCCTTCAGATGTGTTATTAAAAGGCTTTCTTCTGGAACTGTTGGTGCTTTTCCAGGGTATGGTAGTTGTTCTGCTATGCAACTGCTTATACTGGAAAATGGCTCCTCTACAGGAAAGGCATGTGATGAATGATGTTTATTCCAGTAAACTGGGACCAGCCTTGGGACGAGGAGGAAATCAGACATGACAAAGAACTGTCAGTAGGAGCACGCTGTGGGCCTGTGCTCCAATATAACTCTGGGGGTTCCATCCTCACAGGGCAATTCTGAAAATAAACCCAAATGACTCTATGATTCTAAGAGGTATACTCTCAGCTCAGGGTCACCTGTTGCTCCACTTGGTTGTAAGCAGTGGACTTCATGACAGGTATTTTAAATTACTTTAGAGATCTTAATTTTTAAAAATAACTTCAGGGATTTTAAATATTATTCTCATTACTACGTGGCAATTAAAAATCCAAATCCAGTTTTCCAGGTGTCTCTTAGATGTCCAAGGAAGCTAAACTAGGAATGCAGTTTCACCTTAAATGTCTCCAAACACAGATCACATCCACAACCCTCAGCTGTGTAGACTACCACTGTTCCCTGGGGAGATTTCTCCAGTTTTTTAACTCAAGGTGGAGGGCTAAGCAGACCCAGACATGAAACGAATGCCTGGCTCTGCAAATCCGGAGATTCAGTGCACAATGTTGCAATCACTGCAACTCAACCCTCCAGCTAGAGTTGTTTAGAAAGCTTATAAACTTCCTACCCACTCATTTCCTACCCTGCCTTGCTAGGCAAGCTGTAATTTTTATTTTTAATGAAATCTTCTGAACAAGTCACCATATTGCTTCGTCAAGTTGATCATGAGAAAGAGGTGCTCAGAGGTATCTCCCAAAGGGAGATTTCACAAGCAGGGAGCCTGTCATGCTTTGACCCAGTGACCTCTGCTGGCATAGCGGCTTTCATGCCAGGCGACCCAGCCATTGACTCAGTGCAGATTTGGGTGATTCACGCTTTTCTCCTCACTGGGTTGCGCCATGCATCCTGGGATGGGTGCATCCATTTGGCTTGGTGGATAAATGGAACCCACCAGTTGAGGCTTACCCATCCAGCTGCTTAAAGAGAGCTCTGGTTACTTGGTCAAAGCTTGGGGTCTAAACAGGAAAAAAAATATTTACATTTTTAGCAGCTGATTCAGCACTCTGCAGAAGCCAAAATGCTTATGGGCCTGAGGTTTCTTTTGTGTCACTAGACCCAGTAGGAAAACAGCTGAAGTGGAGCAGCCAAGCAGCAAATTTTCTTCAACATTTCACCTGTGTCTTTCCCTCAGAGTGCAAGTGATGAGGGAGGGAGCCAAGGAGCGATGCAAACAGCAAGTTTGGAACCTGGGTGTTGGTGTTGGATGGCATCTAGATGTAACAGCCCGAGCACAGCCGGTTTCTTGGGGCAGGTTGCATGGTTCTGTGGGAGAGAAAATAAAGGAATAAGAAAGTGACAAACATTTCAGACAAGTGCTCTGTTGGACCAGGGTTGGGGGGGCATGGATTCAAACCTTGGTTCATCCCTGGCAGCTCCCATATTTTTGGGCCCCAGAAGATAGTGGAAGAAAATAGATTTATGGAATACGCAACATAAAAATGTTGTCTCTGATTTCCCTGCTGAGCTGAGCTTCCTTTTTCTCTTTAAGCTTTCCTCTCAGCAGCCAGCAGTTTGCATTAAAGTCTTACATTGCGCCCCCAACACCTTGATTTTGTTTATATTCTACAGACTGATAGGGGCAGTCCTCTCCAGGCACTCTGAAACTTGATGTTTGAAATATACTGTGATTGACAACTGAACTTTCATTCTTGGGCTTCAATAGCTTTGGCACTAACACCAGGAGGTCAGGCATGACTTTTTGAGAGAGTTTTGGAAATTTCCTTTTTTTCAAGCATTTTTTCTGTGAAAAGAGCATATCTGAATGTCCATGCAAGGCCCTGGTAGAGGCATGGACATCTTGCTGTGCCCACCCAGCACTAGTAGAGCCCAACAGCTGAGGGCCTACTTCATCATCAGTCTTACTGTTACATCCTTCCTTGTTTACTTCTAGTGACTGATGGACTTCTTCTGACTACCAGAATAGGTAGCAATGCCCTGTGCACCAGTTACTGTGGGAGCTGGGCTTTTTAAAAAAACTATCAGTGTTGACACATACCTTTAATTGTTTTGTGCTTAGATTGCATGTCCCTGGAGTCCAGCTGATTGATGTGGCAGGGCAGTTCCTGCCTTGGCACAGAGAAGTGTCAGAATTGGACCCTTATGGCCCTTATTCACACTTTGATTAAGTTATTGCTTATGAAAAGATCTTCTTCTTCCAGCATTGCATCACTGACCCTTCCCTAAGCTCCTTCCTAGATAATAACACGGCTGGCGGTTGGGAAAGCAACTTCATAGGTCCCTATTGCTCACTTTAAGTCATTGGATCTTGGGCTGCAGTGATTCACCCTCACAATGCCTGGGGAAGGGAATCCGATGTCACTCTCTCCAATTTACTGATGGAGAGGCTGAGGTGTGGAAAGGTGAAGGATTTTCTCAGGGTCACGCAGTGAGTCAGTTGTGGAGCTGGTGTCAGAGTGCCCACCCCACCCTGGCTCCTTGGGCTTGTGTCTGTCTAGACTCTTCCACGTACCAGCTTTGATGCTGGTGTTACTTGAGGTTTTCTATCGTCAACCTGGAGCCTAAACGTCTCCACTCCCTTCACCAGTCGTGAGGAAATTTCTGTAGCCAGAGGGGCTCAGATGCTGCAGACAGGACACTGGTACCTACCTCCCTGGAGAACACCACACTTCCCCATGCCTCCTTTTGCTCCTTGGCTGTCCCTCTCTTGTCCTATGGCTCTGTCCCCACTACCAGGGAAGGAAAGGGATCCAGGACCCAGCCTAAATAAATTTCAATATACCTATACTGCAGAACACAGCATCTGCACACTGATAGGGATGAATCAACAGCTGGCAAAACAGCTCATAGACTTTAGCTTAGGGACTGCCAAAAGGGGACCCCCCCCACATTTCTGGCTGTAATGGCTTTGGTAAAAAGTCATGGTGAAAAGCACCGAGTGGAGTGTAGAGGAGAGATGCGTGCAGGAGGAAGCAAGGCAGAGAAGTGGTTGTGGGTCCTCTGTGGCTCATGTGATGCACAGCAAGAGGGTGAAAGAGAGGGAGATAAAGCAAAAAATGGGTATCCTAAGTGCTGGTTTGTAAATCCCAGCTGCAGCAAGCATGCATGGAGCTGACAGAGTGCTCCCAGTAGTTCAGAGGGCCCCATTGATGCTGGTGATACCAGACTGGGCCTGAAGGCAAAGTAATGAGGAAGGTTTCCTGTCCCTGTATTTACGTTTGGATCCAAGTGTTTCCCTGCATTTGGTTTCTCACACGTTATTGCTTTCTTAACCACATTCCTAACTGCTCCTCAGGCTGGCTGCAGTTTCTGTATGAAATAAAGGCCCATTCACCACTGCATTAAAAAGCTCTGCTTTTACAACAGGAAAGTTGATGGTTAAATAAGGGCAAGGGGAAAAGCTGGGCATTTGTGGCTTTGCAGAGGAGGTGTAGGAACAAATCCAGGAAAGGGGTCCCCTTCACTGCTGCAAATTCATCTCTGCTGCTCTGAGTCAAGCCCCAGTGAGTCAAGGAGCCTGGGGAATTTTTACTACTCACCTAACAGAAACCAGATGCCGCAAGTGGCACGCATCCTGTTAGCAGTCCTCTCCCCAGACAGTACAGACTGGGACAGCTTTCACTCAGGCTTTTCCACAGAACTGGCCCAGGGTGATACAGGACAGTACTGAGGATGAAAAGCCAGCAAGGACTGATTCCTGAGGGGCTCAGTGAATCAGTAGCCTTCTCATCAAGGTCCCACGGTGGGGATCCACTCTGTACTGAGGATCTGTTGTGGCTTTTCTTAACAGCATCCATGGGGACAGCATCATGCTCTCCTAGAGTCCTGGCAGGGGGTAGACAAACAGTAATAATGCTATGCAGGAGTTTGAACCCAGATGCAGCTTTTCAAGGAGAGAGAGCTCTGGTGTTGCTTTATGGTAACAGCTTCAGCTGGGTAATTGCTGGAGTCAGGAGGTGCCTTGTCCTCAGCCTGCAGAACAAGCATGGGAGATCAAACTTTCCTGCCCGATGATTTTCCTGTAAAAGTACCTGCAGACTCTGGATTAGCACAGAAGCTCTTGACACTTTACCAACCTGCAAGAATTTGGGAGGGAAAGCAAGCTGAAAGCAGGTTTTTGTGATTGCACAGACTGGTCAAGACACTGCTCAGTTCATGCATTTAGCTTTTAGGTCCTCAACCGAAGCGGGGCAGATGGGTCCCCAAGTTTTAGGTGCTACGTGACGTATGAAGCTCACCAAGGCCAAGTACAAAGTCCTGCCCATGGGCCAGTGCCATCCCGAGCACAACTACAGGCTTGGGAAGAATGGATTGAGTGAAGCTCTGAGGATGAAGGACTTGAGAGTGTTGACTGATGTAAAGCTCAACATGAACTGGCAATGTGCCCTTGCAGCCCAGAAAGACAACTGTGTCCCATGCTGCATCAATGGAAGTGTGACTAGCAGGTCAGGAGAGGTGATTGTGCCCCTCTGCTCTCATGAAACCCCACCTTCAGTCCAGCTCTGGGGCTCCCAGGACAAGACAGACATGAGGCTGCTGGAGTCACTCCAGAGGAAAGCCACAAAGATGATCAGACGGCAGGAGCATCTCTACTATGAAGACAGGCTGAGGGAGTTTGGCTTGTTAAGTCTGGAAAAGAGAAGGCTCTGGGGAGACCTTACAGGAGGTTTGCAGCAACTGAAGGGGCTCCAGCAAACCTGGAGAGGTACTGGTTACAAGAGCATGGAGTGACAGGACAAGAGGTAATGGCTTTAAACTAAAAGAGGGTGGATTTATATTGGATATTAGGAAGAAATTCTTTACAATGAGAGAGGTGAAGCACTGGGACAAATTGCCCAGAGATGTTGTGGCTGCCCCATCCCTGGCAGTATCCGAGGCTGGATGGGGCTTTGGGCACCCTGGTCTAGTGAGTGGTGTCCCTGTGCATGGCAGAGGGGTGGGACTACATGGTCTTCAAGGTCTCTTCCAACCCAAACCAGTCTGTGATTCTACGATGAAAGCAGCAGGGGTTGAGGCAGGACCTCTCTGCCATATTTGATCCTTTTTTTTCTTTAGAAAATCGAATCTTTTGCTCACCCATATGAGCAATAAGGAAAATGAAGAAAACCACCCACTCTTGAAAGGAGGAAAAAAAAAAAAACCCAACCCAAACGTGTTTTAAGAGAGGGTGGAAGGGGTGTGGTCACCCAGGGGGTGTGTCAAGCATCGATGAATTTAAAAGCAGCAGGCAACTGTGCTGGGGAACGGACTCTGCTGAGGCTTTACCAGGTGATCCTGCTTGAAGACCACTTCTGCAGCAATGGGGAGGCAAAAGGACGTTCTTGCTACTATCGAGGAGCACCTGAGGATCAGGAACAAGTTAGTGCGGCAGGCGCTGGCTGAGTGCCTGGGGACGCTGATCCTGGTGGTGAGTCTATCCTGCGGTGCGAGGATGCTCCCTGAGCCCTGGGTGCAGTGGGGGATTGTCCTGCTGAAGGGTCTGTGCTCTGGGAAGCCGTCCCTGTGAGGGGGCAGTGTTGCTGCCGGAGTTTCTGCAAGGTATGAGCCCACCTCCAGCCCAGTCTGCCCCGTGGGGACTAAAGATGTCCTTATTCCCAGGAAAAAAAAGTTAATGTATGTTGCCATAGGATGAACTTTAGGGCTGTGGGAAGGGGTGAGCTCTGAAGGGCTCAGTGGATGTTTGGGGGCTTTTGTGTGGCTATGAAGTGCAGGGAGCAAAGAGGTCTCTCTGTGGGCAGCAAGTGCTTTTTGCTAGAGATCAGGGGAAACTTGCTTTCTGTCTGCCCTAGAGTATGTTCTTGGCAGTAAAATGCTACAAGTGTTATCACCCAGGGAAGGGAAAGCTTTTTTTCCCCTCACCTCACCTTGTTTTCCTTGTGTATCGTGTGGAGAAGCAGCCAGAGTTTAAACTGCTGCAGTGTTGGTTTTTTTTTTGTGGTGCAGGTTCCCTGGGGTCTTATCAGTGGGTCTGCATGATACCAGGGCTGCCTGCGCCAGCAGCCGGTCTGGATCTTGCGCTGGCTGTACATGTGACAGTGCTGAGCTGACAGCCCTGTGTTTTTAAGTGGTGAATGGCAGCAAAACTTCTCCACCTGTTTCAGTGCTTGGTTTCCAAAGGGATGTGATATAGGAGGAAAAGCAGGGTGGATACCTGTGTGTCTTGGCTCAAAGATGTTTTGGGTGGCCCTGGCTTGCTTTGAAGTCCGAGGCAAGCGTGAACAGCACAGACAGTTGTGTGTGAGGAGTGAATACTGGTGTGGCAAAATGAGGGCGGGGGGTATCTGGGGTATACTGGACCCCGGGTTGGGTACTTGAATGCTGCAGCAGGAATGAGCTGGTGTGCTCACAGTAAATATCTGCAGAGGAAAGTTCCTCTGAAGTGGTGCATAGCCAGAGCAATGCGAAGGGTTTCCATGGAGCAGCTGTGGGTTTACACCTCTCTGTAACTGACAGCAGGACTGTTTGGGGAGAAATCTAATGGTTGGAGGAGCTGAAAGTGGAGAAAGTTTGATGAAGCTGCACGTGCTCCCAGGGCCAACTCGAAAGGGCCAACACACTGTCTTCAGTAAATAAGATATATTTTTTATGAGGAGGATGAGGCTACTGGGTCTTGTGTGGGAGGACAGAGGCTCAGCTGAAATGCATAAAACGCTATCACTCTCAAAGCAGCTTTGCGGAGTGCAATGGCCTTATTGTTGTACTGACCCAGCTTTGATTAGCAAACAAGTTATGTTGATTTTTCAGGGAAGGGTTATTTGTAATTGAGGTGGGTAGAAGCTGATCAGAAAGCAATTAACAGGTGGAAAAGCGCTGTCTGCGTATCGCTGGAGTTGCTGCTGTTAGCCTTGGGATTGAAGCAAGGCAAGACTTGTAGGGCAGATTAAGGCCTCCTGCTAGAGAAGTTAAGGTTGCTGGAGAAGCAAGGCAAGCTTTTATCTGTGTGAATTAGAGTTTTCAGAAAGGCAAAAAAAAGTTGTTACTTCTTCCAAAAGCATTAGCTGGTATGGCAGAGATTACTTTTCCCTGCAGCCTTGCTGCTCTGGGTCAGAGGGATGTTCGGATGTGCTCAGAGCCCAAGGAAGGGTTTGACCCAAAATGAGGGTGTTAAGGGGCACCCATTGGCAATGCTGGATGATGCACTGGCAAAGCAGGCAACACATGCCTTGGCTTCAGGAACATCGTGCCTGCTGTGCTTTAATGTGCATGAAAGGGTACAAGCAGATCCCCTGACTCCTTTGGGAATTCTTGAGGTGGTGTCTGAGGGCAAGAAAACTCATTTTAGTAACACATTCAACTCCATCCTGTGGGTCTTGTGAAAGTGACCTGGGATCTCCTGCAGCAGCACTGCAGTAGATGGAGGGCTGTGGGTTCTGTGTCTGTATAGGAAAAGGTGAGGTGGGCTGGTTGGAGAAATGGGGGAGACTCAAACATGGTGAATGCTCCTGAGTTATCGGCAGACAAAACCAGGTTATACAGAGAGGGAAACGGGCTCCAGGGTAGAAAGC
Source organism: Laterallus jamaicensis coturniculus (assembly GCA_022605575.1). Classification (NCBI taxonomy): domain Eukaryota; kingdom Metazoa; phylum Chordata; class Aves; order Gruiformes; family Rallidae; genus Laterallus; species Laterallus jamaicensis. The sequence goes on from JAKCOX010000138.1 coordinate 974,629, forward strand.
CTGCAGTATGGCTCTGCTGGGCTGCAACCCCTTTCTGTCTTGGAGTTGTCCCAGTCTAACCTACTAATGAAGTGACACAAATTTTATTTAAAAAAAGAAAAAATAAATTATTTTCGTCTCTACCACCTGAATTCTTCTGAATCTTCTGCCTAAAACAGAAAGGGCCTTGAAGATGGTTTTCTTCCCCTTTCAAATGGCCTGGGTAGTAGTTTGAATTGGATAGTCCCAGGAGAGAGATTGTCTTTCTGTTCCTTGCAAAAGCCCCTGCTGTCCTTTCTGCCTGAGCCGGGTGTGTGTGCATTTAGCTGCGTTTGAGCCTGGCAAATATCTATTAGGGGCTTCAGAAAATAAAACACCTGAGGAAAGACACGGGATCCATGAAATTGTCTTCACAGGAGATGGAACTGACTGAACACACATACATCTAGAGCAGAAAAGTATTGGGGATGGGTTTAAGGTTTGATATTGTTCACGCTAAAGTTAACTTCCTTAGCTGAAGGAGACTGTGAAGTTTGCAGCTTACTTTAAATTTCACTGTGTAATGTAAAACTTGTCCCACCGTGGATATTGGCACAGCTTCAGCTTCTTCCCTCCTCCCTTTCACTTGCATAACGACTGCAGCCTCTCGAACCCCTCTAGAGCAAAGCGATTTCAGATCCCTGCAAGGACTCTTTGCCTGCAAGAATTAACCTAGTGTTTGATTTTTATCTTCAATATTTTTAAGGAGGTTGTAAAGGTAGGAGAAAGTTAAAACAAAATAACACCTCTTTTTAAGGTAAGAAAATAATCCAAGGCAGGATTAAGAAAATGAACTAAGGCAGCCAAGCCCTGAATAGCATACAAGCGAGGTGCTCTTCACTTGCAAGCTGCTCTTGCTGTGTATAGCACCTTGCACCACACTGTGCTGAGTGTCCTTACCACTGGAAGAATAGGAATGCCAATTCTACCTTTCCTTCAACAATTAAAATGTCTGGGTTTTTACTTTTTCCCCCCTTCAAAACACACTTTGAGCGGCGCTTTGTGTTTGAATTTTATACCTGTGTTGGAAGCCCTGCTTGCTGGTAATAGCTAAGCAATGCAAAGGCTGAAGGCATTTTCCATCTCGCTTGCTGTTTGTCTTATTACTGTAGCAACTCAGTAAAGCCAGACTTCCAGTGGCGGGCCTCTGTGCCTCCCTTAAAGGCTCGATCTGTTTGCCTTACTCGGCTGGCTGTAAATACCAAAGCTGGCTCTGCTTGGCTTTTACATTTGCAGGAGAAGTAGTTTGCTGTTTATAATTGATTTCCAAGTTGGACCAAGTACGACTCACTGTGTTGAGGCACAAAGACAGAACAAAACAGTCATGAATTGCTTTTTAATCAGGGCTGCCTTGTCTTCGTGGCCAGGGGGCAGCTTTTTGGGGTATGAGCATGCTGTGGACCATGGAAGCCAAAATAGCAAAGTGGTTGGGATGATTGAGGCAAAAGGAGCATCGTTTTACTGCTGGCCTTAGTCTCCCCTCATCCCGCAGCCATCTGGGGTGGTACAGCAGTTCCCACAGCCTGTCACATTTGGAGAATCTGGGTTTTTTCCTTTTAAGTTTTTTTTCCCCTGTTGTTAATACTTTGTAAGGAGTTAAAAGGGGCTGGAAGCTCTTTGCTGTAAGCATGCTGAATGCTGCTGATCCTTTCCCGCAAATGGTCCGTGCTGCTGGCTATGGAGACATGGGTCACAGCTGCCCTCCCTCATGTCCTCCACCAGAAGAGCTTGAAGATCTTCATTAGGTGTCCCTCATCACTGTCTCTGTGCAGGTGCAGGGATGTTTCTCCTTTGGGCAAACAGGACAGTTCAGGCACCAGGACTTGCCCTCAGCTGGAAGGCAGCTTTTCCCCAGCAGTGCCTAGTCCAGTGTCCAAAACACCAGTAGAAGTATGGGGTCTTTCTAGGTCGTCTGATCTGAGGGGTACCAGGGATATCAGAATCACTGGTTTATCTTGTGGGGGGATGGGGGTGGGGGAGCAACAAGCTAAGATACTGAATTTCTCCTGCAGTGCCCAACTCTTCTGACAATTGCTCAAGTTTCTTGTGCTGAGCATGGCTTGTTGCCCCAGGATTGTGCAGTGGTGATGTAGCATGTGATGTATGTGTAAAACAACTTTTCTTAGACCCTCTTATCTCTGAAGTCCTGCAGCTCTGCCTGGCTCTGGGACAGAAATGGTGCAGAAAGAGCCATAACATGACAGACCATCTGCTGCTGCTCTTCCCTGTAAGACTTCTGTCCAGGCTGGCTCTAGATCTGCTGGACAAGAAGCCCAATTGTGGGGTATAATGTTTCTCCTTGCTTTGCAAATTATGACCAGTCTGGTTGTTCCAGAGATGCTTTGAGGAAAGGCAAAAGTGACAGTGCTTCTTGCACTTGCCTTTGTGGCTAGTGGCAGTTGCCTTGGCCATATAGGTCATGGAGTTGAGGGAGATCTGTGCATGTAGCTGTAGCAGAAACAGCAGAAGGGATGGATCTATCTTCAGAACTACCCAGTTAGGCCCTGTTCCTTGGGGTGGGCAGCAAGAGGTCATGGGGGAGACTCACTGTGCCTTTAACCCCTTCTTGTGTTGAGCTGCAGAGATGGAGTTGGGGGTTGTTTTGAACTGTCAGTAAAGTGATAGTCCTCTGCCCCTTCACTCCCTCCCAGCCCCCCATATAATGGATTTTTAAGAGTCCCAAGTTTCACTCTGATATTAAGAGAGGTGCCCCTTTCTGTGTCTAATGTGTAAAATCTTCCACTGATATTTCATCGTCTCCTCCTTCACTGAGGACCCTGGATGCCCTTGTGGCATCTTCCCACTAACCACAGGCAGCAAGGGCTGATCAGCCTTTCCCATCCACCCAGGTGATTAGGGTAGTTTTACAACAGGCTTCTTGCCTAATCCCTGCTTATTTGCTGGCTGAAGAGGAAAGTTGTAAATCAGGTAATAACACTCCTCCTGGGCTATGCCAGCAAAACTTTCCCATCTCAGTTTAGAGATCAGTCTGTCTGAAGTCCAAAAGCAAATGCATCCAGGCCTTTTGTGTTGCACCTGAAGGCGTGAAAAAGCACCAGCAAAGAAAAGGAGGCAGGCGAGCAAGGAAACCTGGCTGTTGTACAGGGGAGTGCTGAGCACCACCTTCCTCCCAAGTTCATGTATAGAGCTGCTTTTCATAAGCTCTGCCTATAAATTCAGGTGGCCTCAATGTCTTCATTAGCTTTTTCAACTGTTGTTTTTTTAATCCTCCAAGGTCCTTTCCTACCAGCCCTAATTAGCTCCAGAGCCTTTTTTGTCTCCAGACATTGAGACAGGGTGTTGTTTTTTTTTTAACCTTGGGTGACAAAGCCAAATGGCCAGACTCCAAACATGCCCTGGACACAGCCAGTTTAAGGTTTCCCTGAGTGGGAAGCTTTGCCCAGCGACCTGTTACCTTTTTCTGGTTTTGCTGCTGCTTCTGGCTGTCCTCACCCTTATTGAGGCTTTGGGGTTTGTCAGCCCCTCCCCCCTTGAACCAGTTCAACTCACAGATCCTGCAGAACATAGATCTTGGGTTTCTTTTTCACAGTTCAAAGAGTTGGACCAGCTCATGTAGGGAGAGAAGGGAGAAGCCTCCCTCTTGGCAGAGAAAGCCATTAGGTCCTCAAAAGCCAGTAAGATGAAGCTGGGGAGCAGCCTTCCATTAACCTGGTTAATGGGTGCATTGACCTCGATTCCTAGGAGAACAGCTTTACTACATCAGAGCAAGGCTTTCTTGCAAAAATTTTATTAGCACTTTAAAGCTGCTTTTGAACTTGTCTAAGAGGATCATGGGGGTGTAGCAGTTGACTGCTGCACAGGTGTGTGAGGCACTAGCCTGGCTTTCTGTTGGCTTGGATGTTCTTCCAGAAATGTTTTAAGGTTGGTTTTTTTTAACAAAAGTGGAAAGAAAAAAAGCATTAAAAAGAAGTGCTGGAGGTAGGTCATTAAAATCAAGAGTGAGGGGTTGTCTCTGCCTTGGGTGTGCATTACTGTGTCCAACTGTAGTGCTGTAATATTGACCAGGGACTTCTACATCCATTGTATGGACTTAAAAGCCACTCTGATAAACGCTGAGTTGCTTTTATTTGCCTTTCCTGGTCTTTCAACTCAGGCTAGCTGCTTCTAACCACTTCTCTGTGAGCACTGGAAAACAAAGACTTAAAAATAAATGGATGCAGGGGTCTCCTGCCTCGTATGGCTAGGGAAAAGGAGTTGAGAGCAAGCAGCAGAAGTGGGGATGGTGTAATTAAACTGTGAAAGCCACCACCACCACAAAGCTGTGTGATGTCAAGGTGCTCGACACAAAAGCAGAGGTGAACTTGGTTGGAACTGGCTCCTAAAAGTCAAATGCCATGGATGGATGTGATGCATGAGAATATATGTTCATGCTCAGTGGGCTCCACTGGTGTGGGATGGAATTGCACATGTGCCCATCCAACTTCAAACCTGTCCCTAAATATCACCTTACTCTGTCTGGTGAGGGTCAGGTTTCCTTCTGATATGTTGAATTAAGCCAAATAGTGCTCATTTGATAAATAATTGCAATGCTCCTGTGAAGTTTCTCCAGGGTCACTCCCAGAGACCCTCTTTTGAGGGAAAGCTGGAAGAGTTATTGCCAAGTGTAGGACTGGAAAGGCCGAAAGAAGGATGGAGAACAACCTCTTGAGAAATTGCAAATCTGGCCTTCCTCCAGGTTGAGAGAAGACCTTTGTGTGTGAACAGGGGACTAGAGGAAGGGGGAACTTTACTCTCTGGTTTCTGTGAGCAGAAGGCACGTGGCTGATGAGACAACAGCCATCTACTTGCAGAACTGCCAGTTCTTTGAGAGTGAATAGCACAAATGCCTTCGTCAATAGAAAGAACCCGGGGCCAACCCTGCCAAGCTCAGATCCCCATTGCAGCTTTTTGTGGGCTCACTTCCTCCCTGGTCATACTGAGGTCCATGGTGTTCACTTCTCCAGTGCCACCCAGCACAGGTATTATCTCCAAACCTCTGTCTAGAGTGTGCTGGTCCCTTCTGAGGTAAGGGAAAGAACAGATGTCACCCTGGTCATTAGCCAGTGTTGATTTGCTCTGTTGGAGCTGTGCTTCCCTCAGCAGTGTGGGGATAGCTGGGAATGACAGCTCTGTTTGGTGTGCAGTAAACAAGACTCTTTTTTTTTTTTTAAATGCCTTTGGGTGTCTTCTCTTGACTTCCCATCTGGGTAAGGCAGTGTTAGGACACTGAAGGGGCTGTTCCGACTCCATCTGTTACAGAGCAGTGCTGGGTGTCCTCAAGTTCACAGGTTCCTTTCATCTTTCTACACAAGGTCCTGTGTTGGGGACCTGGCTCCTTGTCAAGAGGCACCTGTATACAGAGTGTCCACCTTGAGTCAACCTGCAGCCGACCTGGCTGTTCCTTTCCCAGAAGGCTGAGTGCAGTGTTTGCCATATTAGTAATACATCAGTTGTCAAGGGGATGGGAGGGCATGAGTTAGGTGTGTTTTTGGCTTTGCCCCTGATCTGGATTGTGTGTTGCTCAATGGGCATGTCCAGTGTTTGCAGGAGAGGTGGAGAGAACCACCCCTGGTGCCTATTTGGTGGCTTATCCCCTTGGAGAAGATAGCTGCCTCTGTGGCAGTTGAGTAATTTTGGGATGATGGAGCTGACAGATGCAGAAACTCTTGGTGACTCCATTGGTATGGGCATGTGGTCAGTAGAAAGAAGGGAAGTCTTGATCCCTGAGTTTGATCTTGGGAACAGTCTGTAATCCCTGCCCTAGTTTAAGGATGCTCCCAGTACCTGCTAATCTGATAATCCTAGGTATACACAAAGAATCAATTCAGGGGGAGTCAGTGGAAGATAAAAGCATACAGATAATCAGGATTAGGGATGGATCCTTAAATTACATAGTGGGTAGTAGAGATGTGGTCAGGCAGAAAGCTTCTAGCTATAGGAGTGATGAATTGAACTGCCAGGGAAAACTGGACTGTGTTGTTAAGTGGTAAGCATAGGAGGGATGGCTTTTGGATGTGGTTGGGAAGAGAAGAATCAGCTGTTTGGGGAAAATATCATTGAGCAAGAGCACATGCTTCCCTTAGCCACTATGAAACATCTCTTATCACACAACGGAAACAGCGCATAGTGCATCCCTGACCTCAGACAGAAGGCTAAACCTCTGGTTGTGCTGGTGGCAGGCTGTCTGTGGAGTATGGATGGTGCCTGTGCCGTGTTGGTGCTGCAGAGGCAGGCCACCCATGTTGCCCTGATCTGTTCTTACATGTTTTTGCCAAGTAAGTCTGGCTTGGGATGGCCTCTAGTCTCCTGGACATGGGAACTGTGGTCTGATTTTTGCTTTTGATTCTGGTGCTGGTTTTATTTCCCCCTGACTAGGAGATTGTCTTGTTCTTTGTTGTTTCTCCTTCCATGCGGGCCCTACAGATAACTCCTAGCTATTTTGATCAAAAGTTGAAGCTTTGTGTCATCACTGATATGTGATGGTGCATGCATGTGTAAGTGGAGTAGCTGCAGTCAGTGGTCAGCAACTGGCCCTGATGTGAAACAGTAATTCCAATCTCTTCTTTTCCTCCTAGCTGTTTGGCTGTGGTTCCGTTGCACAGATTGTGCTCAGCAGAGGGACTCATGGCGGTTTCCTGACTGTTAACCTGGCCTTTGGTTTTGCTGTGATGCTTGGCATTTTGATCTCAGGACAGGTATCAGGTATGTTGTGGCTTCATGTGGGTTGGATTTGGCTTGTGACGTTTGTTGTGTTGGCCTAGATGTCTGTGGTGCTTCTATCTGACACTGTTACGGAAACCAGCGTCTCTTGGCTCATCTCTGGGACCCAAATTCTACTCATGGAAATGCAATACCACTAATCTCTCTGCAGGTGGACATCTGAACCCAGCTGTCACTTTTGCCATGTGCTTCTTGGCCCGGGAGCCTTGGATCAAGCTACCAATTTATGCCTTGGCCCAAACCCTGGGAGCCTTCCTGGGAGCAGGCATAGTCTTTGGGCTGTACTACGGTAAGTGCAGAAACTTCTGTGTTTGCTGGGGGGAGATGGATGCTCTTCATGACTTGCTCTCCAGAGAGGCTGGCTCCCAAATCAGGAAGAAGCAGTTTCTTGCAGACCAGAGATGAGACCTCCTTACTGTTTTGCTGGGAGATCTTTCCTGTTCCTATGGTAATGGGTTCAAATCAGTCTAAAGGCCAACCAGCATTGCAAATGTATGAGTCTTTGCCCTTGAGTAATGATCACTGTATCACCAATGACTGGATGGTCCCTCTTGTAGGTACTACCTGGGCTAAAACAGATCTTTCAGAAGGGGTGATGATACCCAAGTAGTACAGCATGTTTTATATCAGTGCCCTGTTCCATATCCGTTTTATCCATAGCTTAAAAAAACACTTCACCATGGATATCCTGTGTTATGTCATGTTAGTTTCCAGACACTGGGACTTACAGCAATTTTTTCTGCCCTTAAAGTGATCCAATACCTTGGGAAGAATCCTAGAAATCTGGTTCCTCATTGCAGGGCAATATTCAGGGCAACGTGCTGGAAATTGCTCTTCATTGAATAATCAGCAGTCATATTTTGACTTAGAGTGTTCCTCTTGAGGTCTGTTTCTGGAAATGGAAGCAGTGTTCCTTGTAGCTGAACAGAACATTTGGGTCACTGTGGCTTCCTCCTGAAGAGAGAAAACTTCCACCCTGGCACTAGCACTAACTACTTTTCACTTTAGAAAGAAGCAGTGGGACATACTCTCATCTCTGTAAACGATACCCTGGGCACCACATTGCTATTTCAGTGTTCATGGCTCTGTGCTTCCAAGCAGGGTACTCCCTCTGTGTGTTGGAAAATGCCTGACCTCTCTATCTTCCTTCCTGCAGATGCCATCTGGGCCTTTGGCAGCAACCAGCTGTATGTAACAGGACAGAATGGCACTGCTGGTATCTTTGCCACCTACCCATCTCAGCATCTGAACATTGTCAATGGATTCTTTGACCAGGTAAGAGGGTGCTGGGAGGGTGAAAGTGAATTTGAAGAGAAGTCTTTTGGGGTGCTACTGGACCTCTCATTTAGTTAGAGACAGAAATGTAAAGAAAAGGTACAAAAAAATCCTTTTAGAGATGACACGAGTATTTCTCCACCCTATAGGGAAAGCAGAGGCAGAAAGCACCCTTACAGCAAAGGAAGCTTCTGTTAAGGGGGTTAACCAGACATACAAGACTGGCCATGACACCAGTGAGAAGAATAGCACTTGGTGTCAGCCCCTGCAGAGTGAGAGTATGAGGAAGGATGGCTCTTCCTCACTCCGCTTCTGTGGGGAGGTGGTTGGTGTTGGAGATGACTATCTCATCCTTAAAGGGGATAGCAGCCACCCAGCTGTGGCAGGTTGGAAGCACATTCAGAAATATGTATTCAGTTTTTTTGCCTGCTCAAACAGTTATTCACAGCTCTTCTGTAGGTAGGGAGGAAAAAAGCATGGACTAGATCAAGCCAGAGGGGCATGTTCCACTCTCCTGTACCTGTGCATGCTCAATCTGCTGTGGTCTAATTGTTCTGTGAGATGACTTAGTGCAGCTCTTTAGGTTTAGAGGATTACCCAAAAAATGCATGGGATTTAAGAGCAGTCAAATAATTTGGTTAAATGACTAATCTTTTTCCCCCTTCCTCCTCAGTTCATTGGCACAGCCTCCCTAATTGTTTGTGTCTTGGCTATTGTTGATCCCTACAACAACCCTGTCCCCACTGGGCTGGAGGCTTTCACTGTTGGCTTCGTTGTCCTTGTTATTGGAACATCCATGGGCTTCAACTCTGGCTATGCTGTCAACCCTGCCAGGGACTTTGGGCCTCGTCTCTTCACAGCCATTGCTGGTTGGGGCACTGAAGTGTTCTGGTAAGTGCTTGCCAGGGAAAACCTTGTGCACTGAGGGGGAAAATATAATTCAAGTCCAAGTAGGGGGTACCTCTGGCGATACAGTCGTAGCATCCATGAGGTATCTTTGGATCTTGCACTGTCCTATATCCAAGCATGAATATCCTCATGCACAGGCTGCAGTTGTTACCTTGTGCATTTCCTTTTTGTTTTCCAGGACTGGTAAACAGTGGTGGTGGGTTCCAATCGTTGCTCCTTTCCTTGGGGCCATTGCAGGAGTGATGGTCTATCAGCTGATGATTGGATGCCACGATGAGCCTTCCCCACCTGCCTCTGAGCAGGAAACAGTCAAGCTTTCTAACGTGAAGCACAAGGAAAGGGTCTGAGGAAGCTGCCACCAAGATCTGGCAGGCATTCATTACTCAGGACTTCAGCTGGAAAAGGGGAGGAAGGAGTTAAGAGCTTCAAGAACAACAGGAAGATGTTTTTTTCCTGTCTCAAGATACTCTAGCTTGTGTGTGTATGTATGTGTGTGTGTTTCCCTGATGAAGGTTGGACTAGATGATCTTTAAAGATTGCTTCCAACCCAATACATTCTATGACTCTATGCATTTAATTTAGGCATTTTCCTGGGAGCCTTTCCCAAAATTGCAGTATCATGTAATCTTTCCCTAGGAGAAGAGGGTTGAGGACTGTCAGGAGAGAGTTGGGTATTTTTGTCCAACACCTCCAGCATGGGCCAGTTACTGAGGAATCCAGAACTCTTTTAGGCCGTGTTGCTGGCCTTGTCTATGACATTGGCAAATTGCTTTCTTCCAAACCTCTGCCCACATCTGCAGAGTGGAGATTGTGCAAAACTTACATTGTTTGTCATGGGATGGAAACTGAAAAAAACCTGCCTGTGATTGTACTACAGATCAAATTCATGCTTGGTGTTGCTCTAAAATGAATGCCTTGGCACCAGGAATGAACTTGTCTAAAGGAATTTTATTGGCTTCTGATACCCCTGTGAGTTCCCAGAACATCTTATCAATCTGTTGAGCCATAATGTTGGTGTAGAAAATGAGAATGCACTGGATTTGAATTTAATATTAAGACAAAGTGTTTACAAGTCACTGTGCCCTCATGTTCGAATCACAACTGGTAACATTGCCAACTCCTAGAAGATAACACACAGGAAATCCTTGTTTTAGCCAGGGGCTAACCTGGAAAGACAGCTTGGCTCCCTGTAGCAGCATTTCTAATTAATCAGCTTTGTATATAAGCTGCAATCAGCTAATAGCAGTGTTCCACTGGAGACACGGTATTGCTGAAGTTGTGTGTGTGTTCATGTAAATTTCATAATAGTGGGGTTTTTTTTTAAAAAAAAAGATTTATATATAAATATACTAATTAAGGAAGTTACTAGATAGCAGGGTTGGGACGAGTTAATTTAAAGATGTGTCGGAACTGCCTAGTCTCTGACAGCATTGAGATTCTGGGGTGGCCTTAGATTATGTCATTTTGTTGTTGAAGCCCCTCCTGTACTAGCAGTACCGGCACGTCAGGGGATCTCTTGCTCTCCCAATGCCACATTATTACAGAGTATTTGGAAAAAAAAGCAGTATCGGTTATGAAAGAACTTGTAGGTCCTATGCTGCTGCATTAGAGAAACTCTGTCAAGGCCTGGGTTGTTTTTTTGATGTGTGAATTCCTTGAAATACATAACTCTGTACACATTTCCAGTCACTAAAATGATGTACTCTGGTGGGTTTTTTTTGTTTCTACCTTTTTAAAAAATAAAATGTTGATGCTCATACTGTAAAATGGCAGCGTGGGTTTGTGTTTTAAGCGGCTCCCAGTGAAGTGCCATGGAAAGGAAGTCATCTATAGCAATAGCTTCCTCGAGCGCTTTTCCTCTGCAAAATGGAGTTAACCCTTTCCGGCAAGAAACCTGCATACTCCACTTGTGTGTTAGTCCTTTCTGTGGTGGGATGGGTTTTTGGGGCAGGTGGGAGGAGGTCAGGTGTCTGTACTCAGCATGAAGGCCAAGGTATAGGCCTTGAGGTGGGGATGTCCTGCAGCCAGGCACCTTATTCCTGTGGCAAAAGGAACAAGAGGCTGGCATTTGTCCCTTGCCCTCAGTAAGCACTTCATATCTCTTACTACTTCCCATTAATGCAGTTCTGAGCATAAGGCTGTACCCTGCACTCAGCATTCTGTCCAGCACCACCAAGCATATTTCACTTGTCCCTTCTTATTATTTTACTCCATAGGAGAAAAAATATCACAGACCTGAACCCAGTATTTCAGGATTACACAGGATTTCTTCCAGCCTGTGTCCCTCACTGAGCACTGGAATAGGCTGCCCAGGGAGGTGGTGGAGTCTCCTTCCCTGGAGATATTCAAGACCTGTCTGGGCACCTATCTGTGCAATATGAGCTAGGGAGCCTGCTTTGGCCAGGGGGTTGGACTTGATCTCTTGAGATCCCTTCCAACCCCTGTGATTCTGTGAAATATAACTAATGCTGCTCTTTAGCAGTGTGCTGGGTTTGGTTGGAATAGAGTTAATTTTTTTTATAGTAGCTAGCACTGGGCTACATTTTGGATTTCTGCTGAAAACAGTGTCTCTTTAGTTACTGTTGAGTAGTGGGGTTAAACCATAACAGGCTGATTTGTCTTGGAGTATTTTTCCTGTGTTAATTGTGCTGCCTTAAAATAACTCTCAACTTCCCATACGATGCGTACTGAACAATTCAGTGCAGTCTGGATGAATGTGGCTTCCTGCAATTCACCAGTTGGAAATCAAATGACTTGTAGCAGGAAGGTTGCCAAGTCTGTTTGGTGTGCTGTACCTGTCGCTGGTGTCCTGCTTCATTCAAGATAGATATAGTAAGTTTATGCCTCAAGATCTATGTAGAAGACTTGTGTATTACTTGTGATCAACTAATGCAACTGCAGGCATCCATTCCCATTAGTTAGTCCTTTTTCTACTCTTCCACCACATGGTATCCACATCTGACTTCAGTAAGAATTTTAATAGATTTACACAGACCTTATGACTCCTGATTTGAGGCATAGGTTTCTATTTTTTGTTTGTGCTTGTGTGTTTGGTTTTGGTGCATTTTTCTTCTCTCCTGCTTCCACCTGACATACACCTTTGCCCCAATGATTCTGTTATTACCCTTATTAAAATCACAATAAAATACAAGTTGCAGGTCAGAATTTTTGTCTTAACGATATCCCCACTGAGTAAAGCTTCAGCTTCTCTGGGATCTGTTGGAGAAGCACCAAGCACTGCTGAATAGATCCATCACCATGTGGAAAAGAGTCAGGGTCAGCCTCCAATCAGCAGGGCTGTAGCTATGAAGAAGGTAGCTGCACCTTCCAGAAGGGTCAGGCCTATATGAGATGTGATTAGGGTAGCTTTTTGCTAACCATCTAAGGAGGGAGGTGTCTGGGACAGATTGATATGCTAGATTTCATAGAATGGTCTGGATTGGAAGGCACCCCAAGGATCACAGGGACACCAACCTCAGGCCTGGAGCTACACAAGGTTGCCCAGGGCCCCATCCAACCTGGCCTTGAACACCTCCAGGGACGGAGCACCCACCACCTCTCTGGGCAGCCCCTTCCAGCACCTCACCGCTCTCTCTGTAAAGAACTTCCCCCTAGTGTCTAATGGAAAACTTCCCTCCTTCAGCTTCAATCCATCCCCCTTGTCCTGCCAGTGTCTGCTCTTTTAAAAAGCTGATTCCCCTCCTGTTTCTCTGCTCCCTTCAGGGACTGGCAGGCTGCAATGAGGTCCCCCCGCAGCCTTCTCTTCTCCAGGCTGAACAAGCCCAGCTCCCTCAGCCTCTCTTTGTAGGGCAGGTGCTCCAGCCCTCTGACCATCTTCGTGTCCTCCTCTGACCCCTCTCCAACAGTTCCACATCTTTCTTGTATTGGGGGCCCCAGATCTGGACACAGGACTCCAGCTGGGGCCTCACGAGGGCAGAGCAGAGAGGGACAATCCCCTCCCTGTCCCTGCTGCCACCCCTCTTCTGATGGAGCCCAGGATCCCATTGGCCTTCTGAGCTGATTTCAAGAGCTCTGGAATTTTTAAAGAGCGGGGAGGGAAAGATGGAGTTAATTGCTGATGACATTTTCCCTGGCAGCAGGCACCCTTAAATTTGCTGCAAGTTGTGGTTCTGTTTGTTTTCAATTTAGTGGCCTTGAGAGAGCTTCTGGGTGTTACTCATCTGGCAGGCCCATGCAAACTAAAATGTGGGGGTGTTTTTTTTCTTTTTTCTCCATACCTAAATTTCAAAGGCAATGAATCATCTTGTAGTTAATGCCTTGCTTCTGGAATCACAGGAGAGGTAAGACTCATCTGGCCAAATAAAGTCATCCGGGTTTTAGGTCAGATGAACTTCAGCTGTCAAGCTATTGAAGCTTATTTTGTAGGAAGAAATAAATCTACAATTTAAGCTATTCATGCTTGACAGAGGGAATAATTTGTCACTGGAACAAAATGTTAAAAGATGTTGTGGCTTCTCTATTGTGTGAGGTTTTCAAATTAAGACTGTCTTGCAAAATGTTCTTTCAGTTAAACCGCAAAATGTATTCTTAAGAGCAAGTCTCACTGGAGGAAATTCCCAGACCTCTACACTGCAGAAGGTTAAATTGGCAGGAATTGCCCTTTCCGAATTTTTATAAAGTAGGCTGAAAGTGGCCAAGTATTCAGTTCCTCTTGGTCCTCAGCTGGTCTAAGCTTTTGCTGTGGGAGATGGAACATGGTGGCCTATCAGTTATGTCCAAGGGACAGATATTTTGGTTCCCTGTTCTCATGCTTCCTTGAGAAGCTTACCTCAGGAGGCTCCTCCTGCAGTGGTGATATCTTTCAGCCCCTGCCCTGTTTTGCTTTGTGAGAGCAAGGTGACTTCACGAATTGAAAGGCAATGGTGCTGGGCACTGTCGTGCAGATGGGAGAATAATAACAGCCTCCGTTTCTGCAGCTTTTCCATCCCAAAGTGACTTCCAGCTCTCCATCCATCAGCAGTGGGTGCTGGGGATGCAGGAGCTGGTTGGCATTTGGCTGACCTGCTCCAAGCTAGTCTGGTGAGGCTGCAGTGGAGCAGACTTCCACATGTGCCCAAATGAGATCAGTAATGACATGTCAGTGACTTGCTCTTTTCCCTTCTCCCCGTCACTTTTACCTCAGTTCATGACGTCCTTCCCTGTCAAAGAGACCCCTGGCAGCAGGGTGTAGGTCATTATGGGAGAGAAACCCTGAAACTACTGCTAGTGCTTTATCCCAAGATAGGCCAAAGAAGAGGGGAAGGACAAGTCTTTGCCTGCCCTCCTGGAAAGGTGAGAGATGGACTCTATTAAGGACCAACATTGGCAAAGACTGGGCTGTGAAGGCTACTGTATTCCCTGTGGCTTCCTTGGTAGTTCTTCATGTTCAGACTGTGCTTGAACTCCCAGCTCTCCTGACCAACCAAGGATTTTGCCTTCATCCTACTTCTCGAAGAAAAAGAAGTCCTAGCCCACTGCCCAGTTGCAGCATGCCTGTCATTCTGGTGTCCCCAGGGCATCCAAGTTTGTGGACATTCAACTCTCTGGGAGCTTCTGTAGCCTTGTAGGAGCCTTGAACACACATATTTTGGACTCAGTGATCCTAAAGGTCTTTTTTCCAACCTGAATCATAGAATTTTTGAGATTAGAAAAGGCCTCCAAGATCATCTGGTCCAACCATCCCCATATCGCCCACATCACTTACTAACCCATGTCCCTCTGTACCTCATCCAAACTTTTCTTAAAAGCCCTGAGGGATGATGACTCCACCACCTCCCTGGGCATCCTGTTTCAATGCACAACCACCCTTTCTGAGAAGAAATTTCTCCTAATTTCTAACCCGAACCTCCCCTGGTGCAACTTGTGGCCATTCCCTCTTGTCCTGTCTCTAGTCATCTGTGAGAAGAGGCAAAGTCCCAGCTCAGCACAGCCTCCTTTCAGGTAGTTGTAGATAGCAGTAAGGTATTCCCTGAGCCTTCTCTTCTCCAGACTAAACAGTCCCAGTTCCTTCAGCTGCTGTTCATCAGGCTTGTGTTCCAGACCCTTCCCCAGTCTGGTTGCCCTTCTCTGGACATGCTCCAGGGCCTTGATGCCTTTCTTGTAGTGAGGGGCCCAAAACTGAACACAGTATTCAAGGTGCAGCCCTACCAGAGCTGAGCAGAGGGGGATGATCTCCTCCCTGGTCCTGCTGGCTATGCTATTTCTGATACAAGCCAGGCTGCTGCTGGCCTTCTTGGCCACCTGGGCACACTGCTGGCTAGTGTCAGCCAACAGCCCCAAATCCTTTCCCTCTGTAAATGACTATCATTCTTATTAAACCACCTCATTTATTCTAAACTGTGTAAAGAATAATAAAAATAATTCCTGTTGAGCAGGAGATTCCTCTTCACTCTTCCCCAATCTCTCTCTCATTCAGGAACAATGTCCCTCATAAGGGTTACTCTGGGTGCAGTGTGGTGCGTGAGGAGGACATCAAGCAGCTCCAAGTGTCTGCAACTCAGCTACTGTCAAGTGGTTCATCACCACTGCAAAAGATTAGTTTGGCTGGAGAAGTGAGAAGAACCATCTCATTCCAGGGAGTTGTAGAATGATTATACAACCAAACAAGCTTATCAGATTGAAAATATTTTCATATCTTGCCACATAGTAATAACAAAAATGCCATGCTTGGAAAAGGTGAATAGCATAAGGTGCAAAAGCCATGGAGAGGAAGGCTCAATAATTTTGAAGGACAACACTTTCATTCACAGAAACACAGAATCACAGAGTTGTAGGGGTTGGAAGGGACCTCGAGAGATCATGGGGTCCAATCCCCCTGCCAGAGCAG
Organism: Laterallus jamaicensis coturniculus; assembly: GCA_022605575.1. NCBI lineage: Eukaryota > Metazoa > Chordata > Aves > Gruiformes > Rallidae > Laterallus > Laterallus jamaicensis. Next base: position 990,377 of record JAKCOX010000138.1, read on the forward strand.
CTCCCCAGCTCATACTGCACAGACAGGCGTCCAGATGGGTCTTGAATCTCTCCAGGGAAGGAGACTCCACCACCACCCCCCTGGGCAGCCTGTCCCAGGGCTCTGTCACCCTCACTGGGAAAAAGTTCCTCCACATGTTGGTGTGGAACTTCCTGTGCTCCAATTTGCAGCCATTGCCCCTTGTCCCGTCTCCACTGACCAAAGAAAAGGGGCTGGCCAATTCCCCCTGCATCCCATACAAGCAGCTGACATATTCTGCCAGCAAAAGTTTTGTGCTGTGGCTTGTATCTATTGTTATCAAATAAGACTGCAGAACTGAATTGATAGCTTAGTTAAGAAAGATTTCAAAATATTCTTTTACTTGCAAAGCTGGGGCGGCTATGTAAGGTTTCCCTCTAGCCCTCTAAGAGCAGCTTAAAGAAGGAACAAAACCTGGAGTTTCCTTGTTAAACTGTGTAACAAGCTTAGGGCGAAAAATTTGGGTTTGATCTGTTCTTAAATTATCTAAAGAATTTGAACAAAATCCAGATTCTGATCTCCATAAACCCGTCTTGGTATCAAATTGTCTTGGTTGCTGAAAGCAGCATGTCTCTGGTAGCATCAAAGCTTTCCCCTCCAAGTGAAACAGCACAGGCTGCATGGATGGCTCAAAGTGCTTTCATGCTTGGGTCGGTCTGTGCAGATATGCTGCCGAAACACACCCAAGCCAAGAGCTGCTGCGTCACCCAGTGCAGCACTCGATCTCATAGTTTCAGGCAGCTCTGCAGTACCTGCATCCCTTGGGCCTGGGGCTTGGTTCTGCTTGTGGTTTTGGGTTCTTTTTACAAGTGGTAGGGGTAGAGAGGTCTTGGGTATTTTGGAATGAAAATCAGCTGACCAGAGCTGGCATTGAACAAGGTACACAGACATGGGAGAAGCTCTTGACACTGAAGTTCGCAGGTTACGAAATACAACATAAACAACACTTAGTAAAAAGGTCTAGTGCAGGGTGTTCTGTCCCACAGCAGCGGGGTTGGAACTAGGTGATCACCGAGGTCCCTTCCATCCCAAACCAGCCTGTGATTGCTTGAAGACTGTGAAAATTTTAGATCCTTTGCCTTAGAGGGAAAGGTAGCCAGTGGTACATTAGTAATACTTGTGGGGAAGCAAAGGGGAAATAACACCAAACATTTCTGCATCTATGGAGCCCATGGGAATGCAGCCCTGGGAGTCTGAATTGTTGCAGGGGTTCCTCTAATCCCCCATTACCTTCTTAAAGCAGTCCTTGCAGGGGAGTATGTCCTGGAGACCAGCCTCCTCCCCATTCCTGTGTGGGAGGAGGTGGCTGCCCTTCAGCTGCTGCAGGCCCTCCCCTCTCATGCCCAGCTTTCCCCTGAGTGCCTGAGCTGTCTCTGCGTGCTGGTTGCAGCTCTGATTTGCGAGCCAACCTGTCACAGGGGGTTTGGAGGCTACACCTGGGGTGCAACATCTCCCCCACCAGCTCCTGCAGCCTGGGCAGTCCCAGTGAGCCACCTCTCCCAGGTGCCAACACTGTGGTGGGAAAGTGGAAGAGGCGGGACAAGTGTGGAGTGACTTCTCCTTTGGTTGTACTTTATTCATGTCTTGAGAACTGCATGACAGAGCCTTTCTAAGGTGAAGATTGTGTCAAGAACATGGAAATAGGTAACCACCCCTGAATACATTTACCCTGAGGTGTTTTTTGACCCATTCTTACATTTGGCCCTGGAGACATCCTGTGGGAATGAGCATTAGCCTTTTGTAGGTGTTCACTACCCTCATTGCTCCTTTTGGTGAGAAGGACCAGTTCCCTCTCTGCCCTGCCAGTGATCTCTTCCTAACTGGCCCCAGGGACCTGCTCCCTTCTCCATCTGGGACACTGCTAAATGCCCTGGGAGAATGTCAGGGAAGGGCAATGGAGACTTCATCCTGTATGGCAACAAATTCTATTCTCTTACCTACTCTCTTACAGTCAGAGTGGCATTTATAGTCTCCCTAAGAGCCCTGTTAGGGTACTGACTTGTTGAGGTCTCATCTCACCAGCTGCAGCACCTCTCCCCTTTGCCCAGAGAGGTGTCAGGGAGTGACAGAGGCCATAAAAAAAAAAAAAAAAGTCTTTCAGCCTTTGTGTTGAACTGCTTCAGGAGACAAAGCCCGAGCTAGTTGTTCTTCAAAGTCTATCCATCAGCTGATCTGAGGAGAAGCAGCTATTAACAAAGCATCTCCCCAGCGAAACCTGTCCAGCTGGGGCTGAGAATCTAGCAAAGGAGGTAAATGGAAGAGACATAAGTGGAAGGAAGACAACAAGGACAACAAGCTTTCAGGCTTCAGATGGCCAACTACGATACACTTCTGAAATATAACAAGAAATGTGCTGTCTGAGATGGTGTTTTTATTGGTTGCAGAATTACAAATGACCTTTGTTCTTTGCCCAGTTCCTGTCTACCCTTCAGTTCTACTTTCCCTCCTCTCCAGGACATCTACTTTCTGTGGAGTCATTCCTGCTGCTGGCTTGGAACTGACTGAAACATATTCCTTCAGACCTGGGAAACCTTCTACAGAGCATCTCCCCGCTCCCCTTCCCTTTGATTGTCTCAAATGAACGTGCCTTTGACTTCTTCTGCTTGCTTTCAAAGTTGATTTCTTTTAAATTAAAGCACTGAGACACAGCTCATCTGCATCTGAAGTCCAGCTGAAGGCCACCTGGTTCATAGGACCTGTGTGGCTTAGCAACACCTGGCATCGTAGCTGGTGGCACACAAGGGAACCAACACTCAGTGCAGCTAATCTTCTTGACCTGAGGGTAGAGGAGGAGAGTTCTTGCATGGAGTCTGGAATGGGACCTTCATCCCACCTCCAGGACAGTCCAGGGCACCTTCTCTGCTGCCTCTGCTTGCCCAGCAGTCAGAGCCATAGGTGCTCACATCAGTTACTCACGTACTGCGGAGTGACTTATTGTCCCTCTTGTTTTACTCTGGTGGCTGCTGAAGAGCTGCAGCCCAGGTAGAAGATATCTAGGACCCAAACACAAGTCATGAGATCTAAGAGCTGTCAGTGTGCTCCTGCCTAACCACCTGCAGGAGGGAGAAATGTGTCTCTCAGTCCTGTGACTCTTGTCATACGTAGTATGACTGTAATGTGCAAGAATGGGGTGGGGTAGAGAGATAGCTGGGGGACTGGTCAGGTCTTGTCATCCTAAAAACCCTTTTGCTCCAGGGAAAGTACTAAGCATGGAGTAAGTATTTAACTGTTGATGGGATTTAGCCTCTTCTCATCTCTTCTCATTCAGCATTTACCCAATTCTCTGTGCCTGGAACACCACTAACTTTAAATTCATCACTCCATCCCTGGTGGAAATGCAAGATAAGAGAGTCTCCTCTATCTCTGAGCAACAGGAACACCAAGTGACGTGCTGCCAAACCTCCCACCAGATGCTCCAAGTGCTTAGCAGACGTCAGGTACTGCAGCCCAGCCCTGTGCCTACCCTGAGCTTGAAAAACAGCCCAGAGTGGTGAAAGTTTCTGATACCGGGATGGTGTTTGTCCCTCCAGACATGAGACAATGATGATGGTGTTTTCAGCCCCCAGACATGAAAGGTGAAACACTGAGAAGACCTCTGTGCAAAGGTGAAACACTGAAGAGACCTCTGCGCTGCCTCCAGGGATTACAAGGTGGAGGGAGAAGTGAGTAAGAGTGTTGGAGGGCTGCAGAAGCTGATTCTATCTGAGCCCCACAGCCTGTGGCTATGACACAAACATAGTGCAAGAGGGACATATAGCAGCTGGGAGAAGTTTGGGAGCCAGTCTGCTCAGGCTAACAAGCAACAGCACAAACTTACACCAAGTCTGTCTGGAAAGGAGAACTTAAGTGCTCCTCTCACTGCACTGACTCAACTCAGATACCTACATTTAGGGGTCTGGAGCCATTTGAGGTGCCCTGGGGAGTTCTGCCTGGGTCTAGCTGCCACACTAGAAGTGCAGTGGTCTTCTGCAGGCCCTGTGTCATATCTCAAATTCTATGTAGAGACCTTTTAGCATCTTGTGTGTTTGCAACTGGGTCAAGCCCTTGATCCAGAGCTGAATTCCTCCCCAGGGAACTATGGCCTGGGCAGAGGCAGAAACTCAATAAACCTCTATAACTCTATTTCCTTTCTGGCAGGACATTCATTTGCATAGAGGATTAAGAATGGCAGAGGGAAAATATTAATGTTCTGCATGCTTCTGTGCCCTGTCTCACACAACAGCCACTTACACCTCCTTAACTTCTTTAGGAATGTTACAACTGGGAGCAATAACAACCCCATGGCTTTTGAGTTCCCAGGTACTCTTCATGGTTTGGTTTGAGTTATGACAGAGTTGGTTGAAACCACCTCTCAGAGTAACACTGCATTTACATACTACTGAAGGGAGTTCATTGGTTTATACTGGGAGGGGCAACCTCATTCACTGTCCTGAGGAGAAACACTGATGTTGTCTCATAATTAACGCTTTTCTTTTTTCTAATTTTCTCTCTGTGAGACAACTGCCCTGCCAGGCAGGCTTGGCTTGTCCCAGGAGATCTCCAACAGCAACATCTTTCTGGACAGCCTTTTAGGGAACACCCCAGATGCTGGAGTTTCTGGCTCTCATCACTGGGAAATGGCCCCAGGTGGATGTTCTCTGCCAGGTGCAGCAGCTAAGTCTCAGCTTGGGCTACTGGAGTTAAAAGAGACACAATTTGAGTCAAGGAGGCAGGCTGGTTTCCTTGTCCTACCTGAACTGAGCACACGCAGGCATCACTCAGGGAAAAATGTCATTCTACGTGACAGACTCTTACTACGACTATGCCCTGTCCCTGGCCAGGAGCCTCAAAACTAGAGCATGGGTAACTAAGTGGAATGGCTAATATCTAGGTAACACTCACCTCTCAGGTATGAGTCACCAGGGCAACTTGCAATAGTTGACTTTTGTGTCTCGGCTGCTATCAGCTCCGTCCCTGAGACAATTACATTTTCTGTCAAACCTCCTGGGCTCGCTTGCAGCTTCTGAGCTCCACCCAGAGCAGAAGGGCAAAGTCCCTGTCACCCTTCAACTCTGCCTTCCCTTTCTTCCTGCATTGCTTTAGGCAGCCTTCAGCCAAACTGTTGCTTGTCCGATGCCCTTCCTCTCGCTCACCTTGTGCTTGCTCAGGAAATGTTGATACCTGTATTGGACCTTCAGGAAGAAAGAAGCCCATCAGGGAGGAGAAGCCATGCTCATAAATCTCCCCCAAGCCAGGGGAACAGAATTACTAGCACCTGGTCCACAGGAGAGCCACAGCCCAATTAATCCCAGCTCAGTTGCTCCCTGGCCTCTAGCAGCACTGCTGCTCCAGCACATCTGGAGGATCCCTGGCCAAAAGAAGCTGCCTCTTGTACCACCCCATGTGTGATTTATAACCTGTGTCGACCAATGAAAAAGGCTGTGTGATTTCTGATGTCCTCACATTCAAGGCTTGTGCCTGGTGATGTGGTCTCTCACCTTCCCTCCTTCTCAGGCTGGGCTTGCAGGGTGGAAAATCCATAGGACAGAAAGTAGGGAAGGAAGTGGGACAGACCTTGACCACTCTGGGGTGAGGGCAGCTGTAGTTCTGCTTGATTTTAGTTCAGTGGCTTCAAAGCCCTGAGTCCTAGCGTCTCTGAGAGCAGCTGGATTTAAATAAAATCCAGGTCTCTTGGGTCTATCCTGAACTGCAGAAAAAAAGTTGTCTTTACCCAGGGAGGTGGTTGAGTCACCTTCCCTGGATGTGTTTAAAATAAGGGTTGATGAGATACATAGGGATATGGTTTAGCTTAGGATGGGAATGGTTGGACTTGAAGACCTTGAAGAGCTGGGTCTGTTCAGCTTGGAAAAAAGAAGACTTAGGGGGGACCTAATTAGTGTTTACAAATATCTTAGACATGGGTGGCAGGGGGAATTGGCCAGCCCCTTTTCAGTGGTCAGTGGGGACAGGACTAGGGGCAATGGCTGTAAGCTGGAGCACAGGAAGTTCCGCACCAACATGCGGAAGAACTTTTTCCCAGTGAGGGTGACGGAGCAGTGGAATAGGCTGCCCAGGGAGGTGGTGGAGTCTCCTTCTCTGGAGATATTCAAGTCTCGTCTGGACGCCTATCTATGTAATATGAGAGAGGGAGCCTGCTTTGGCAGGGGGGTTGGACCCGAAGATCTCTTGAGGTCCCTTCCAACCCCTAAGATTCTGTGATTCTGTGATTCTGTGATCTTAAAGGTCTTTTCCAACCTTGTGATTCTGTGATCTGTAACCAAGGGGAAAATAAGGCAGGATGGAAAGTTTTGGGGGAGGCTCTCAGTCTCCAGATCTGTTTTTGGGAGGGGTGGATCTGTCTGTTTTACGCTATAGGGCACGCGTGTCTCTGCTGCAGTGCGTGCGCCAGGTGCTGGGAAGTGAGGAGCGGCGAGGCCGAGCTTTCCCACGCCCCAGACCCTTTGCTGGTCCAGGCAGGAGCCTTTGTGTGCCTTTAAAGTAGAGAGAGTGGCACCACCCTGCCCCTGGGCTGGTGGGGGGGGAAGGTGTGCGCTGAAAATAGTGTCGTGCGCTGATGGAGACAGCCTGTACACAGCGTTCACCATTCAATCACTCTGGTTAAGTGGTTCAGCATTTTCCCTTCCCATGACCTCTTCTCCACTCAGGCTTTTTATGTGCCTCTGCCACGTTTTGGCGTCTCTGTGATTAATTGGTCTTCCAGGTTTTGTCCAGCTCCACTCTTTCATTAAGGCGCTCTTCCTCTTCCTCCTCCTCAGTGTTTTTCCTTCTCTTCTCCTGCCCCCTGTGGTCCCAGCAGAACCCCCCAGGCCCCAGTTAAACCATTGGGTCATGGAGGCAGTGGGGGAGAGCAGCCCTAGTATAGCAAGCTGGGAATATGGGGACATGGGCAATCTGGGAGCTTTCACTCCAGGCTGGGAGCCAGCCATGCTTCTCCGAGGAGCTCTCATAAAGCATTCCCAGTGTTTTATCAAAGAGGTGATGCTGTCATGGGTTTGTTTATTATTTCCCTTCAGGGCTTGGTCTCTTCACGACTTCTTCCTTTCATTTTTGAGGAGGAAATGTTTGCATCTCTCTCAGCCCCTGGGAGGAAAGTAAGCTACAAAGGGAGCAAGGGTAATGAGAGCTTTTTCCTGAGCCAAGGTAATGTGGCTTCGTGGTCACCTATGCCCTAAACATGTGGGAACTGAGCTCAGCTCTCAGGGACACTGAGTTGGGAGCTGGTCACTGGAGGAAAGAGCCATGGCAGGGAATCAGGGACACAGCCTGCGTGCTGTCCCATGGAGTCTTTGGGCTCTGTTCTTCCATGTGCTTTTCTCCTTCCCTCCATCTCCCTCCAAGGTTTCTGACCTTGACCAGGCTTTTCCTCTTCCCTTGGAAGGTACCTTCCTTGTAAAGTACACAGACCTTTCTCATGTCTCCTCACCTCCCAGACACAGCATACACTCAGACATTCCAGCTGGGCTTTGAACAAATCTCTCTAAATCCTTCCACTCTCCCTCCTCTTCCTTTCCTGTTGAAGGCTGTGCCAGTGGGGATTTCACTGGGCAAGGGTCCACGAGGGACTTTTCCATAGTGGAGGCAGATAAAGGGTCAGAGGCAGGTGGATTCCTATCCCCTGATGCCTGCCTGTCCCTGCCTTTACTCCAAGCATGTACTATGCCATGGCCTTGCCTGGGGTGCTACATGAGCCAGGAAGCACAGCTCCTTCATCTGGTGCTCTTGAACTGTTTTTCCTCCACCTTTGGTGTGCAGCTTGGTCACTTTGAAGCCTCACAGTTTTTTGGAAGGAACTTCTGCTCTTGTGCTAGTATCTTTATTTCCTAATGTGTTTCCCACATTCCCTTAGCTGTCAGGCCACTTTCTAGCACATTTATTCCTGCTGAAGGTCCATCTCCTCATCTCCATGTCTGCAAGTATTGCAGGTTGCAGCAGGAGGCTCTCAGGGTTCTTTGAGAAGACTTGCAGGTTGGAATACCCTCTGTTACTTTTTTCCTGTATCACCTCCTTTTCCTTCCTTACCCTCTTTCCCTCGTGCATGTTTGGCAGCATCATGAAAAACATCCCTGAGAAACTCCACTTCAAAGCCAGGAGAAAGCATGAAACAAGGAAATGGATGAAAAGAGATGGGGATCTTGATCTTCCTTCATGATATTTGCCTTTGCTAGTAGCTTCCATCTATTTTTTTTTTCCCTTCTGGCATCACAGACATCCCATGCTGAAGGGGACATGCTCTGGGGTAAGGTTTGGGTTGCAGATGAGCTCGTGGCTATGCCTTGCAGTATCAGCTGAGACCACATAGATAAACAGATGGTTCTCAGTAATTTTCCCTCTGAGGTGTTGTTTGGCTTCTTCAAAGGGAACCCAGGAGAAAAAAAAAATCTTCTAGAGTGATCTGTGTGCAAACAAACTACCAGCTTCAAAACAAGCTTCATCTCTGCCTTGAATCTGGAGCTCACATGGTTCTCTTCATCTCATGTTTTTAATGTATGAGCACTCCGCAGGCAGGGAAATCTACCCACACAAGGAGCAACCTTTCCTGGAGGGGATAATTTTACTCTGGGAGACACACAGTGAGGAGATGTTTATCCACTTCTGCCTGCTTTCCCCAGAACTATGTGGCCATGCACCCTGGGTGTGCGAGAGGATGAGTGTAGGCCTCTCTCTGCTCCCCTGCCACCTTTGAAGCTCTTGGCCCATTGCAGGCAAGCGTGGAAGAGTGGCAGATGCAGCTGAAGAACTACAAGGTTCATAGAAGTGCCTGGCTGGATAGAGGACTGAGGTGGTGTTGTTGACCCTACTGAGGTAAGCATGACATTTACTGGATGACAGAGACTCCGTATGCATGCAAGCCATCAGAGGAGAGATCTCTGCTGTTCACAGAAAAGCTAATTTTCAGTCAGTCTTCTGAAGTCATGCAGAACTGGCAAGAACAAGTAGTCACATTATCCTTGTGTAAGTTCCCTAGGATAGTGTTGGGAAACAGTCACCTCTGATAACAGGATCCTAGAGTTATAAAAGATAAATATCTCTATCTCACTCTCTCTATATATATGCATACACACACATAACATTGAATTTTTTGGAACCAAACTTGGTGATCAAAACTTGCCCTTTTTAAAAATGGAATTGGTGAAATTTCATGACAAGATGACTGGGCTTTTCAGAGAGGAAAGCTTATTTTGGCTAAGTTCCCATCTGGTTAGGCACAGTCTTCTCCTCTCTGTTGCAGCTCAGTTCTTGCTTATTTTCCCCTATTTTCCACACCTAATTGAAAAAAAAAAGAATGAGGAATTGTAAAGGGGGGGAGAAGAAAATTTAATAATGGCAGATTCTCAGCAGCTCTGCGAATGAAAAAGGCTGGCTGGCTTCTATTAATTTTATTAGTTAATAAGTTATTAATTTAAGTAGCCGATAAAATGTTAATTCATTAACTACTTAAAAATTAACTTATTTTACTTTTAGTCACAAAAGCAAGGATTTACTCTGACTAGCCTGCCCCTCTGCACCAAACCCTCTCTCTCAGTCTCCAGAGCCTTCTGGCTGTTGCAGGGTGTCACTCGCCCCTTTGGGCAAACCAGGCCCGAACAGCAAACCTTGACTCACTGCTGTAAGTCAGCTCAGAAACTGTCAGTGATTCTGTGATGTTACTCATTTCTGGGAAGAAGACAATTAAAGTTGGTCTTTCTGGTTTTGAAAGAAAACGTGTGATGCTCCAGGGACCAGAGTTGGCTCGTAGAAGGCGGTGGTGTAAGATCCAGGCACAACATCGTACCTACCTGCCCATCACCCAGTGCTCTTAGATGCCTCAGCCTGTATCCTTGGCACTTGGTGACCATGGAGCAGACTCCTTGTCTCACATGTTTGTCAGTCATCTTTGTTATTTTCTCTCTCGTGAGAAAACAAAAATGTGCAAAGAGGACAAGGATCAAAGCTTCAAGGCCCTGGAGGAACTGTGGGTGAATCACATGGATCCTCTCCAGAGATGAGGCAAACACAATCATGTCATCAGGATGCTGCAGAGATCATGCCAGGAAGGGGCCAATGCTCTGGGGAGGCATTCATGTGAAAGGAAGCCCCAGAGTGGGGACGGAAAGTGATTTTTTGGCTGCTTTCTCAACCAAGCCCAGGCGTGATGCTCACCTGAGGGACTTGGAGCTTTGGAGCTGATGGGTCACTTGTGGGCTTGCTGTCCAGAGCATCTTGAGTGCAGCTGGAATAATACAAACCTTTAATTTAGGTAGCATTTATGCTAACCACGGGGTTAGCATTGGAGTACAAAAGTCTCCAAGGTAAGCAAAAGCCATGTGTATAAACCACATCTCTTTCTCAGCTAAAACAGTTGTAGAAAAAGACTTTCCCTGGGGTGGTGGTGTGTGTTTATTCCATACTGCTTTTTCAAGACCACATTTGGCTGAGAACTGGCTTGAACAAGTAAATTGACTGCCTCAACTGGGAGACATTGGCTCTACAATGGGATTCCTCCAGAGCTGTTTCCATAGTGTTTGTGCATTTCCTCCTTACATTTTTCTTCCTGTTGCCATAATAGAGAGTAATTGTGGATGGATTGGGAATACATTCCCCTGTGCCTCACAGTGCTTAAGCTAACGTGCCTGCTTCATGTGATAGCCAGTATCACACATGGACCAACCCATGGAGCAGAAGAAGGGAGTAAGACCCTAAGCATAACAAGTAGTGTGTTTTAACACAGAGGGGTGCAAAGAGGTGAAGGACAGGAGGTATGAAGTTTCCAGAGAGTTATCTTTGAGGAAGTTCTCCCAAGAGTGATAAAAGATGTTTGAAAAACAGGAGGTGATGACATCAGCTACTTGGGCTACTCAGGGTTGGGAGCCAACCCCTTTGTGGTGAGGACTCCCACATGGAGTTTGACCAGCTGGAGGATCGCACATCCTGGTGATCGCACATCCTGGTGACTGCAATAGTTACCCAACTTCCAGGTCTGTGCTTAGTCCTTGACACAGTGGGTGTTAAAGTCCTTGAAAGTGCAGCCAGGATGTGCGTTGCCATCAAAAACTTTGCTGAACTTGTGTGGCACCATGTATTCAACACTGACTTTTGGTCTCCCAAGCCCTGTCTCCATACTCACTCATTGGGAATGCAGCTTGGAAAAATATTTCTGGAGCAGACACTAACACTGTATACCGCAGCATTAATCGCTGTTGGCTTCTGCTTTTTGTCTTGTAGTGGACTTGGGATGTGATGAGAATTCAGATTTCCCTCTTGGTACACCCTGGACAAGGTGCACGTGAACAGTAGCAACCAAAATGTTAGAGCTTAACAAGTTGTGGTGAGCTGCAATGACCATGGCTCCAGCCTGTCCTGCTTGTCAGGACATCATTTTTCACCATCTCTTTGCCCGTGGACTCTCACCACCTACAAACAATACACCATCCCTAGGTGAGGCAATGCCATTATCCAGAATGAGATAAAAAGAAGAACAATTGGCTTAAACCAAGGAAGGGTGTCAACCCAGGAACCCACATTTTGTGCCTTGATTTACCACATTTTTTCCAGATTAAGTCAAAGCCACTGCTTGGACACTCTAAGACTAACAGCCTGGCCTACCTGGGGGGCATCAGAGGCTCTCCCTACTGCCCTACTGCATTGCAAAGAGCTTTCTTGGGTAACATGTCTTCTTCATATGCCCTCTCCATTAGCTACCCCTAGTGTAGTAGGTGGGTGAAGTACAGCCCATAACCCTTTAGTTTCTCAGAGTATTACATCATGGGCTGGAGAGAGTGTTATCGCTCCTGCTGGCATTGTCTTCTTGGAGTGGCAATTAATTCCACAAGAACTGCAATGCCAGCCAAGCTGCAGAAAAGTAAACACAAAGAATTTGTCTATGAAACCAAAACAAACAGGAGAGATGAAGTGGCCCAAATGGGAGAAGAATAAGAGATTAACAAGAGAAAACATTCTGTGCCAGTCATCCTAAGGCAGGCCTGCATGACCACACTGGCTGTGTGTTACACAGCTAGCCCAGGACCCATTTCTTTACCTGTCCTGCTGTGCTTTTCTTATGCAAACTCTGTAGCCTCCAATTGCCCTGCATGGGAACAAGTGCACATTTCAATATTTATCTTCCTTTTATACCCAAACTCAGTGTGAAGTTCTGTTCAGATTCATATCTTGCTCCTTCTTTCCACAAATGACCTCTTTCATTACTGAATGATTAGGAGGAGGCAGACTTTTCTCTGTGAAATTATTTATGCTGACTTGTTGTCATATGGCGAGGCACAACCCTTGTTCTCCCACATGTACCTGCACACGTGGCTCAATACAAGCTCTGGATTGAGACTGACAAGCAATAAGCGAAGGATGATTTGGCTGAGGGAGACTGATCCCTATCCTAGGTTTTGAGATCTGCACTCCTTCATTCATATTCTACATGGATCTGACATTTCTTCAGTTAGGAAGCTACAAAGCTCCGTTAAAACTAAAATATAAACTTCTCTGAGACAGATTACATTTTACATTACCAGTGGTCCTGTATATGTTTTGTTGGCACTGGTACAATCTGGATACCGCTTGCTGCAGACCACTCATCTCTGTTACCAGGTTGGCTTGGGAATTCTGAGAATGGATCTTTCTGCATAAACTATTTCCTATCTTAGTTTTCACCAAAGCAGTTTCCTGACCTGCTGCATGGCCTCACAGAGAGCCTGCAAAGCTGATGGGAGGACTGTACCACAGGGGCTTTGGTCTAAAGAGGTCTCTGCTCTTCAACCTCCTGCTCTGAATAGCTGGGCTAACCCAAACACTTGATCAGTCTGGCCATGTCTCTGTTTGCCTGTGTCTTAAAAAGTTTGAAGGATGAAGATATCTCTGATGATCTGACCCAGGGCTGGTCCTCTCTCCCATGTAAAGAGCTTTTCCTCATGTCCACCCTGAACCTCTCAAACTCCAATTTTTTCCCCTTTAGTATATCACCAGCCCCTACTGAGAAGAGCTGGTCTGCACTATCTGCAGTTGCCCTTCAACTTGCTGTTGGTTGCTATTATATCTCCCCTTCAGCCTCCTCTTCACTAAGCAGTCCCAGTTCCCCCAGTCTCTGCTTCTTTGACACAAGCTCTCCTGATCTTGGAAGCCTTCCTCTGCCCCTTCTCCAGTTTCTTGATGCCCCCTTTGAACTGGGGGCTCAACAGTGGAGACAGTAACACTTTCAGTCTGCTTGCCACAACTATCCTAATGTAGCCTAGTATGTGATTTGCCTAATGGGTGATGAGACAACGTTGTTGGTTCATATTCAGCCTGGTGTTGATGATATAGTAAGATATCACAGTAAGATCAGGGTAGGGCAGGAAGATCCTTCATCACTGCCTGCACTGATCCTTCCCTACAGACTCAGAGGTCTGCTAACGTGGGTGCTCAGTTTGCACACTAAACATGGCTCATGCCAAGGGACTGTTTTTCAGCCACTCACAAATAAAAAGCCATAGCTCTCAAAAAGATCTCAAAGAAAAACCCGATTGTTTCATGAAGAGGGATGTGATTTAGCTCTTCCCCCTGATTTGCTCTGCAACACAGTGTCCCAAAAGCATGTTACAAAGCTGTGTGGGAAGCACCCTAATTTTGAATTATGTCTGTGTTGCTTGTGGTCTATAAAGATCTCATCAGATATTGCTGGGGATGTTAGCTCTGGTACCCTGGGAAAGTTCCAGCACAGATAATTGCCTCCTGCCTAATTCAATTCACATTAAATAGAGTGGCAACACTCAAGTGAGTGCCCCCGGGGTAAATGAGTGTTGGGAATCAAGAGTGCACAGAAAGAAGATTAACTAGCAGAGATGGAAATCCATTGAGAATCAACATTTGGGGAAAAGCCCTCCTCCCCTGCCCCAGGAAGTGCCATGCCATTTTCCTGTTTTGAGCTGTGCCAGCCCGAATGTATGGAAAGAAACCTTAGTTTGTTCTTCTTCTAGAAGGGTGATGCCATGATAGATTACACTGTGGATGGTGCCACGAGGGATCCCACAATTCTGTTTGCAAAACTCTTCACAAACCACATGAAGGAGACCCTCAGCTTCTTTCCAGAATTTTTTTGTAGTTTTTATATGGACTATAGACTTCTGTTTCCATGTGCTTGCTGTCTCTTCTAGGGGAAAAGGGAAGGTATTCTACTTGACACCACTGGTGGGAAGCCAGCAATAATGTGAGTATACATCACATTTATAATGTGGCTACTGGTGCAGATTCTTTTCATGACAGAGCTGACACTACTTACATCCTGTGTCCATCTAAAAGTATTCAAACACATTATCTGCAGAGGAAAAGCAGGAACACTGCTAGGATAGCTGGAGATAGATGCCAGAGGGACAAGAAGACCTGTCCTTAGACATGGCTAAGCTGACGCTCCTGTACTGCATATTTCTGTACAGTCCTTCCTCCCTGCATATTAAACAAACTGAAATGTATTGGTTCTGCTGAAGATCTCCCTTGAAGCACTGAAGAAAACATCCCTGCCCTGGAAAAGGCTTGGTCTCTTTCCTCCGCATTCTTCGAGTTCATATTGACTATATTTTGGGTTTTTTTTTTAATAAATCAGCAGCCTTGGTGGGCTCCCAGTTCTCCTGTACCAGGTGCTGTGCATGTGTTTAGTGAAGGACTTGTCAGACATGTTACAGACCCCCATAAGTCAAGGTATGAAACAAGGGGACAGTGACAGCTGCACTTTACTGGGTAAAGTGCTTTTAGCTACTCTGGGCTGCAGGGACGCATAGAGAGATGTAGCTCACCTTCCCTTGTCTTTATTATGAAGAAGTATACAACTACAAGTCCACTACTGCACAGAAAATCCGTGATTGCCTCAACCTTCTTGCAGTGCTGACACCCTACCACTTTCTCTCCTGTCAGGCACCTGGCTCCCTGTTGGTCACCCTTCTCCTTCATTGACAAAGGCCTCTTCTCCTTTCAACAAATCATGCCTTATCTGTGGGCTATTCCCAACCTTATAGCTTATAGCCACAGAATCACAGAGTCACAGAACTGTAGGGGTTGGCAGGGACCTCCTGAGACCATCAGGTCCAACCCCCCTGCCAAAGCAGGCTCCCTAGGACAGGTGGCACAGGGAGGCATCCAGACAGGTCTGGAATCTCTCCAGAGAAGGAGACTCCACACTCCCTGGGCAGCCTGTCCCAGGGCTCTGTCACCCTCACTGTGAAAAAGTTCTTCTGCATCTTGGTGCGGAACTTCCTGCGCACCAACTTGAGGCCATTGCTCCTTGTCCCGTCTCCACAGAGCACTGAGAAGAGGCTGGCCATTTCCCTCTGTCTCTGACTTCAGATATTTATAAACATTGATCAGATCCTCTCTGGTCTTCTTGTCTCAAGGCTGAACAGCTCCAGTTCACTCAGCCTTTCCTCACAGGGGAGATGCTCCAGGCCTTTAATCATCTTCGTAGCCTCCACTGGGCTCTCTCCAGGAGATCCCTGTCTTTTTCATACAAGGGAGCCCAGAGCTGGACACAATACTGCAAGTGGGGCCTGAGCAGGGCAGAGTACAGGGGGAAAGCCTGAGCACCACCCAACTGCAAACCCCTTCAGAGAAGCCCCCAAGCAGAAGAACCGCCTCCCTTCCACCTGTGCAGCCCCACGGTTCCCTCTCCCAGCTCTCTTGACAGCAGCATGAGACTAGCTGCTTGTGACCCCGAGCCAGTCAATATCTGCAGGAAAGTTATCCCAGAGCCTTCAATTCATCTATGAGCCCCCAAAACAGACCTGCTGCAGTCTGAGCAAGTACAGGAGGAGAAGACCAAGAGTAGGACTTTACTAGAATTTTTTTCCATTTCAATCCAAATTGAATCAATTAGTCATCCAACTGAGCTTTCCTTGTTATGCACTTAAGGGATATTCTCTCTTTAGCAATTTCTGAGCCAGAGTCTTATTTGGAGGGTGTGTTATAATTCAGCTAGCAAGCCGGGACAGATCTCCCTGGCAAGGTGGAGGTACTGAAAGGATTTTGGCTTCAATACATGAAGATAATTGGGGAGATTGGAAGAAGGAGAAAGAAGAGAGGAGAGAAAGCTGGTTTCATCCAGTTATGCATACAGAATGTTAAGTAATCACATAACTTGGTAGTAATGATTCATTTTGGTGATGCCTTGTTAAAGTTCTGGGCTAGTTGAGTCTTGCATCCATGCTCTGGGCTGAAATGGGGACAAAAGGATCTCTAGCTTTGAGGGCTTGTTAAATATTGCATAAGGGAATCAACTCCCTGTTCGAGTGGAAGCGAAGCTAACCTCTGGAGGGGTTAGTGTGCTGGGTGGGGGCTCTCAAAATGGCAGGAGCAGGCCGCTAGTGGTGGAAGGTGTCTCTGAAATGAGGAGAGACATGTGCTTCTACACTATGGAAAACATCTCTCTTTGCCAGCAGGCTGCTCTTGGCAAGGTGTGCTCTTGCCAACTGTACCCTTGGCAGAGAGTAACATATGAGCTGCGCACATGCCTTCTTTCTAGTCACATTAATTAGACAACCATTTCCTTTGGGGCCAAAGGCGTTTTGGATCTGTAGGCAATGGCCTATTGTCCAGGATTACTGTGTTTTAATCCTGGCTTTGGTTTTATGCAGATTTTCTTCTTCCTCCCTCATGGAAACAAGTTCTTCTGTCTGCAGTCTGAAAGAAGAAGAAGAAGAAGAAGCAGTTTTCTTTGGCTGGGACACTGTAGGTCCACAGTGGGGAGTAAAAGGAGAAGGAAGAACCTTTTTCCTCTGGTGTGAATGTCAGCCCAGCCAGCCCAGAAGAGGAGGGCATCCTGGGTTATATGCACACTGTGTTATTGGTGACAAGCTTAAGTATTAGGTTCTTAGCTTTGAATGTATAGAAAATGGGCACAGGGAAGACTAGGAAATCAGAATCAACAATCCATTCCTGGCATGGGGATGAGAGTCCTGTGGCATATCTGAGTTTCAAAGTATTGAATGACCTCAGTTCAGCTCTATGTGATGAGGCATTAATTTATTAGCTTCCTGTGAAGGAGGGTCACTGAGTTGCTCTGTCCATGATGGGGGTGTGCTCGCATCCCAAAAGATGAACGTGCATCCTGCAAGAGGTCCCAGAAAAAAAAGCCAGCGACTATGTGAATGATGGAGATGGGGACTCTCCTTCCACAGCCCTCAGTACCAAGTTTATATGCTGCTGGGTCATGTCACAACATGGGTTTGAAACGAAACAGGTTTGAGCCCTGAATAAATTTAAATTTAAATTAGCCAGGATTCCTAAAAACGACTTTAGGCAGCAGGAGGCCTGTTTTTATACCTGCCTGGCCCAGCACATGCACTATGGTGAGGACAGAGGTAGTGTGTGGTTCCCTGCCAACATCACTCACACCAAACATGGGCTGCTACCACCTTGTCTTCTCTGCCCCTGCCAGCCTGGCCACAAGACCTGACAGTATTGTCCTCTTCATTGCTGGGAGAGTGTTAGATGGGTCTTCTCCCTGAACTGCCTTGCCAGAGGAGCACAAGAGCCCTGTCAGTGGCACCTGGGAGAAGGAGGAAGAGGATACACTGAGCAGACAGTATGGGAGAAAGAAATGGTGATCTGGGTTTAACTGACGTGCTGTGATACTGTATGGGCTTAGTGCAGGCAGATGATATCAGATCTGAGCATGAGACAGCATAATGCAGCATGTGCTGGGTCTGATCCAGAACTGCCAGGTCAGAGGTAATCTTTGGAATACATTTATTCCAGAAGTGGTGACTTTTGCTCCACTGGAGCTTTGCTTCATGTGGCTACAGAGTCTTTTTCTGGTACTAGGAACCCTCTTGAACCTTGGGATGCATATGGAGAGGGCACTAGCTTTCTGTTTACCCAGCTCCATCCTCAAGAGCATCTCAAGTCTGACAGACCAGTATGGCAGGAAATATCTATTCTTTGGCACAGACAAAAGGCAGGTCAGGTCCCATCCCCCCCATTTCTGCTTGGTTCATAAATAGCTGGTCTTGATGGGTGCAAACCCATGTGAAACACAGAAGCTAATCCCGTAGCAACGGGTGGTTTAGATTGGAGTAGCTGGAGCAACCTTAGCATGATGCCATGTGTCTTGGCTCACCTGTGCGTTGCTATCAGAGCAGGAGGCTTCTTGCTGTCTCTAACCCTGCCACATGGGGTTGTCACCACAATGGGGTCATAACAAGGACTGAGTGATGTGAGTACAGGCAGCAGGTCGTTTGTAGGATCTCTTCTGTGAAACCATAAGCAAGTCGCTAAGCTCCCATAAGCAAGTCACTAAGCCCTCAGTGTTTGGGTCTCTTCACTAAAGCATTTAGGACCTGGTGTTGCCTCCTTCTACGCATACATACAGTGCTGGCACAGCTGGGTCTTGTTGCAGTTATATTTCCCTAGGGGTTTTATAGAATCATAGAATAGTCTGGGTTGGAAGGGACCCCAAGGATCATAGAGTTCCAAAGCCCTGCCACAGGCAGGGCCACCAACCTCCAGGCCTGCATCTACACAAGGTTGCCCAGGTCCACCACATAATATAAAGCATAATGTAACATATAAGGCAAAACATCTTGTGAGTCCATGGACTTAATAAATTTGGGCCACTTGATGTGGGGAATCTTGTAGGGTCTCCAGGGATACAGCAGTGCACAGGCTCCTCTGAGTCTATGCTTTATCTTTTCTCCATTAGGTCTTGGGATGTCTCACAGGAACAGTCTCTCTCAAAGCCCCAGCTTCACCTTTATTTGTGTCCTCTTTTTTCTCTGCCACGGAGCTGCATGTGTGAATTTTTCACCACTTATGTCACGCTCTTTTCTAAGGATGCATCTGTATTCAGAGTACTTTTTTCAAAGGGCAGATGTGTCTGTAATTAACACAAAGTGGTGGTGCCTCGTGCCAGCATTTTCTGAGCTTTTTTGCCCTACTTGCATGGAACTGACTCAGGCAGGCAAGTGGGAATGAGAGGAGCAGCATTTCTCGGTGTTCAGTCTGATCAGAGACAATTCCTCAGGAACTGCTCTCTGGCCTGGTAAGCTGAGCTGTGCCACACAACATTGCTGTAGTGCAACCACAGCTGGCAGCTGAAACACTGCACAGCCACTGCTCACCACCCCCAGCCGGCAGGAAGGGGGGCACAATTGGAGAGTACAAGTGAGAAAACCCATGGGCTGAGATACAGGCAGTGTAATAAGGGAAAGCTGTGCATGCAAGCAAGTCAAGACAAGGAGTTAATTCAGCACTTCCCATAGGCAGGCAGGTGCCCAGCCATCTCCAGGAAAGCAGGGCTCCATCCCATGTAATGGTGATTTGGGAAGACAAATGCCATCACTCCAAATGTCCCCCTCTTCCTTTTTCTTCCCCTGGCTTCATATGCTGAGCATGATCAGCTGGGTGCAAAAGTACATTCCTAGGTGGCTTAACTAATGCAGCTGGAGTAGCCAAAGAGTTTGCCAAAGAAGAGAGTCAGAGGATCAACAGGTGGTGGCAACTCCCTGAGCTGTTGCTACTTGATCCTGCTAATGTGTTCATATCTTAGCAAAAAGAAGAGGTTCTCCTAACTGCAGACAAAGGGAAGGGAAAAGCCCTTCAAGGATTAAGAATTTATTTAGGATAAAGATCTCTGCAAATGCAACCTGGTAAAATACAGTATGTTTGGTGAAATACCAATGCTGAGAGACCATCCAGCTTTCCCACATCTCAGACACCTAAAGGCTGAATGAACTGGGGCTGTTCAGCCTTGAGAAAAGGAACTGATAGGGGATCTGATCAATGTTTATCAGTATCTTAAGTGTAGGACACTGGGGAACTGACCAGCCTCTTCTCAGTGTCTGTGGGGACAGGACAAGGGGTGATGGCCTCAAGTTGGAGCACAGGAAGTTTCACCCCAATCTGGGGAAGAACTTCTTCCCGGTGAGAGAGCCCTGGGACAGGCTTCCCAGGGGTGTGGAGTCTCCTTCTCTGGAGATATTCCAGCCCTGTCTGGACACCTGTCTGTGCAGTATGAGCTGGGGAGCTGCTTTGGCAAGGGGGTTGGACCCCATGATCTTTCGAGGTCCCTTCCAATCCCTACAGCTCTGTGAGTCTCTGTGAGTCTGTGAATATCCCTTGGGTCAGTTGGGGTCAGCTGTCCCAGCTGTGTTCCCTACCAACTCCTTGTGCATCCCCAGCCTATTTGCTGGTGGAATGGGGCAAAGAGCAGAAAAGGCCTTGGCTCTGTGTAAGCCCTTCTCTGCTGTGTCATCAGCACCCCTGTGTTATCAGCACTGCTTTCAGCACAAACCCAAAACATAGCACCATAGCAGCTGCTATGAAGTAAATTCTGTCCCATCTAAAACCAGCATAAATAAAAGCTCAACTACTAGACGACTGTATCTGCAGTGTTGGGCTGTCTTTGGTTTGCTGGTCTGCACTGAACCAGTTGCCTGTCTGGCAAGAGGGTCATGGTAATACTTTCTAACACTGTCCATGGCCACAGCGCCCAAAGTGCTTTCATCCTATTAAAGAATTCCACTAGACTTTGGGTTACTGTAGGCTTGTTTTCATTAACAACTCAGTTGGGCCATCACCTCAGTGAGTGGCAACCCAAATGTTATGTTTCTGATCTTACATTCTCTTTTAACACAACTACATAATAGACAAAGGCCCCCACTTTGAATCTACAAAGTCCCCTGTTTTGCTTGGCTGAAAGTCCACAATTAACACAACTACATAATAGATGAAGTCCCCCATTTTGAATAGACAAAGTCCCCTGCTTTGCTTGGCTGAAAGTCCACAATTTGCCTTTGTCTTCTCTTCAGGCATCAGTGATTACTCAGTCTCAGTTCTGCTTTGGATCTTAGATTCTGTTGAGTGGTCTCTGAGGTCACCGTGTCCTCTTCATCTTTCCCAAGGCTTCAATATTCTATGTTAAACACCTAAATTCTTAGAACTCTACTTAACCATAAAATATGTTATTCTTCTCTTAAACTGAAATACTTTACTCAATCATTTCTATTATATTTGTGCACCTACCCTAGTCAGTCCTTCATTTATAACTATCTACTGATTAACTCAGCTGAGGACTAACTCCTCCATGGAAAGGGCTGTACACAGGACACTGAGGCAGCTTAGTATGGTTAGAGCCTATTGTTTAAAACCACCCATGATTACACAGCTGTAAATACCTTATCATTAATCCTATTCCTTAATAATAATAATAATTAACTATAACATTCTATTTTACTTTAACATATCCTACGACACAGTGTGTGCCTGCCCCGTTGAAGCTCATCTTTTCCTCCAGTGGACACTCCCTTTTGCAAGAGAAAAGGGATAAGACACCAATCCCCTTTGGCCAGAAGATGTAAATCCTTTCTCTTAATTGTCTCCCATCCCCAGCTAGACACAGAAGCTGAACCCCTTTCATTATGGTTTTCCTTGTTTGTCTTTACTCTACACACTTCTAGGATTTGCTTATGTGTCACTTGCTAACAGACGTGGATGGGCTCTTCCTTTCTACCCAGCTAGCCCAGATGCCTCCTCCAGGGGCTATAGAAACCCCAATATTTTCTGCTTTTCAGAGGACTTCCTCAGAGTTCCCCACTGTTTGCTGCTGAATTTCCAGTACATGAATTGTCATGGGCATTGGGTAAAAGCTCTAGGGGGGAAATGTGCTTTCCATTCATGGAGAAATGTAGTGCTGATGTACACTGGAGGGGTATC
The DNA here is from genome assembly GCA_022605575.1 of Laterallus jamaicensis coturniculus. NCBI lineage: Eukaryota > Metazoa > Chordata > Aves > Gruiformes > Rallidae > Laterallus > Laterallus jamaicensis. Next base: position 1,012,055 of record JAKCOX010000138.1, read on the forward strand.
TGTCAGGACAGCTGAGGAGGTAATGTTCTGGAGACTAGTTCAGGAAAGAATTGTTTCACTTCACAATCTGTTAAAACTTAAAAAGGAGAAAGTGTTAAAATGCTTCTGAGAAGTGAAACTGAATCTCTCCCTAGATCCAAAAGACGATGCTTCATATTTTCATCAGATTGGTTAATGAAGTGAAAGAATAGGAAGAACAGTCTTTCCATTAGTTGCATTATTGGTTTGGTCTCATCCAAGCAAGAGATGTTTGGTATCTGTGTGTTGTCAATAATCTTGGGATGGTGACTTTGAGGAGCTCCTGTCACAGTTTCACCAAGGCCCTTCTGGCAACATGTCCCCTTTTGTAGCCCCCAAATCTGCTCTACAGCCTCTCCCAGGAGGCAGCACTGGTGTGCCACAGGTTTTCCATGTAACCAATGAAGGTAATTTTGCCTTTCCTCCAACCAAGACAGGTATTTTAAATTCTTCATTAAGACATTACAGAGATCTGGGTCCCAGTTGCATGCCTCAATCTTCCACTCTGTGTTCATGCAAAAATTCAAATGTAAAGGTGACAAAAACCTGCAGGAAAAAATTTACATTAGGGAGGACTTTTTGTTCTAATATGTATTTGCTTTAGTCTTCTAATATTCTTATAATCCCTGTTTTGCATATCTGCCTTTCTTCATTCACATTTGTTTTTATTTTCATTCTGTATCCACCTAATTATCATTTCCATACATTTCATATCACCAGCACCGGAATTTCCCATGTCTTATCTGTATAGCATTATTTTTTATTTACTCATTATACTGCATGATTAAGCTGTTAAGTAAAATTCTTTTAATCTCTTTCCATAAAACCTAAAGTCTCCAGGGCAGGCTCATTGAAATTTTGTGGTTTCCCAGATGATTCCTTGAGGCCTAAAAGACATACAAACCCCATCCATTTATCAGTGTTATCGCCCCATCAGGTGTATTTATCATATCCCAGGTTTGAAGATGTGGGGCAGACAAGACTGTGTTGTGGGGGGTGATTTTGTTTGCATCCATGCCACTGGTATGTTAACAAACTTTTTATTGGGACATATTCTTGCTGTAAAACTTTGATTTCATATAAGCAAATGGTTTGCAAAGGACCCCAAGATGCCCTAGTTTCCCAGGATGCTGATATGCCATGTTTTGGTTGGTGTGAGAGAGTGAGTGCCTACGTGTGAAAATGTGTTTATTATCATACATTACTCTGGAGAGACCTCCTTGCCAGAATGGTTTTTATCCCCCCCAACCAGGGTGTTTGCTAGTCAGTGAGAAACTGAGGTTCACATCCTTTGGCCTGGGTGGGTAGGAGCATGGTGTCCATGGGACAGTCTGATTGATAAGGTTGCTTATCTTTTTCTGCTCATTGCTTCTGCCTAGTTTTTTCCAGTCTGCCCAGCTGAGGACAAGGAAGGTCAAAGTTATCTGTCTTGTTGCATACAGAGCTCTGGACATTAACCACCATCAGCTGCCACTGGTTTCTGACCCCTTGCTTACTGGTGTAACCAGACGGGAGGTTGCTGTGTGAACATCTCCTGGCTGCACAGGGCATCACCCTTTTCTCTGAATCCTGGAGGTCAGCATGGCACCCCCACACCCTACCTGCTTGCAGAACCTGAGCTGACATCTCCAAGCAGTGCCATGCCCTGAGTTCTGCCAGCTTGTGGTGAGTTACCACAGATGCCACCATGCTGAGTGCTGTGGAAGTCTGGATCTCTGCCCCTGCCATTCCTTGTTTGCTGTTTCTGAGATTCTGACATTTGCTGTAGTACCTGAACATCCCACTTTATTGCCACTTAACAAACAGTCGTTTTGCCTGGGGCTCACCCTGGCTTGGGCAGTGGATGCATTTCCTTGTGGATGTGCAAGAAAATGGAAGAACAGAGAACGTGCTTTCTTCAGCTCTTAAAAACAACCAGGCAAACACAACAACAGCTTTTGCTTATTGAAAGTGACTGCTGACTGGAAAATCTGCCCAGAACAATGCAGGCTGTGAGCAAATGTGCTCTTCCTATTGCTGTGTGACACACACATCTGGGAATACCTTTACTTCATGATGCTTATCACTCAATGAATAATGTTGGATTGGAAAGCAATGGGAAAGATGAGCGTCATTTGGAAAGCTGGGAGCATGTCTCTTGGTGCTGCAGGGCATGGCTTTCCAGGCTCATCCCCATGAAATGTGTCATGCTTCACAGAAAGGGACTGGAAAGAGGAGGTGGCAGCTGGCGCTGAGTAGCGCCCAACACCTGGGCTCATTAGAAGTGCAACAGAAAAAGAACAGCATCGATGGGGTGAGGTCACACATCTCAAAAGAGAGGGTTGCAGAAACAGTGATGAGGGTTCAGCGAGTTCCACATCCCTTCAGCTTAAGAAAAGGTGGGTAAATGAAGTTGTCTGGCTCTTCAGACTTCAAAGGCCTCCCATATAAACGGAGCTCCTGCATCTCTCTGGTGGTTCAAAGAAATACCTGCATGCAAATCCTTCCCACCGTGGGGAGAGTTTGCTGCCACAGCTTAGTCTTTTGTCTTCAGCCTATTGGTAACACTTTCATTTTTCATTTTTCTGAGTTGGCTGCATCTGCCTGTTTCCAAGGTAAGTCTTTCTCAGCCATGACTACTACTTTTAATGATAAGATCTTGTTTCCTGCTGGTGAGACTTGCTTAGTAATTGACTGAATGGGAAGAGAGGGTGGGAAAGTGATAAAGTCATATTTTTAAGAACGAACGCAATTGAGAACAAAAAACAATCCCTTTACCCATGACACATCTCCTGTTTCCAAGTATCTCCCAGTCTGTTTTAAGGAGACTTCCTGTGCCAGAGTTGCCCAGATGGGAGCAGTGGGCAGATAGCTGGAGGGCAGGAGTGAGCAAGTAAGGGACTGAATTAATCTTTGTTCTCCAAGGTCCCCCAGATGAGCTTAGCACCTGCAGTCCAAACTCATCTCCAGGTTGGCTTTGGCTGGCTCTGTTTTGGTTTTTTTTTCTTTTGCCCCAAAACTTAGGCTTTTAAAGGAAGTTTATAAATTCCTGTTCTCTTTACTGCTTCCTTCACAAATACCAGTGTGATGCAAAAGGCTGCCACTTGTGCTTCCCAGGACTTGGGATCTTCATCCCCAACCCCAGGCTTTGGCAGTATGGAAAGGGGACTGTTTTATAGAAAGCAGCAAACAGGCAAGCCATTTAGAAGAGACTGAGAGTTCCAGTCATGTTAAATCAAACTGCCAGAGACTTGGGGTAAGGCCAGTTTTCCAAAGCACAAGAGTGGACACAAATTACTTCAGTCCCCACTCAGAAATGATCCCAGACATGCTGAATTTCTATTCCATTTTGAGGGCCTAACCACTGCCATTAATAGTAAGTAAAATGTGTGGATATTAATACTCTGTTAAAAGACTTTTCCTCCTCTTATGCATTCATTGTCTGTTGACACTGGCCCATGGCAGCATTAGCTTTGCCTTCATGGACCAGCTAAAACTGGTAAACCAGTCTGGCTCATCTGCCAGCCTGGCAAACAAATTCTACTGCTGGCAAATAGCAAATCGCTGAACAGAAGGCTGAAACCTGAATAACCAATAAGAACTTACTTTTTACATCATCTGCCAGCTGGATTCCCTAGCAATTATTTCAACTGAAAAGGTAATTTCAATTAGCCTGGGTACAAAAATTAATCAGCGTTAAAGTAATGGTTACCATAAATGGTGCAAGATCAAAGGTAAAATACTGTGCTCCTTGCAGTCCTTTAAATGTCTTCATCTCTTGAAAAATGAAGTTATATGATTTGCTAATGATTTGCTCTATGATTTGTGTGTATTTTCACTAGCCTTGGTACAATACCATGTGAAATACCTTTCTATCTTTTTTAGCTGCAGAAGAAAACACTTGAGAAGCAGTTTTATATTATTACACTCACATTATTCCCAACCTTTGTCTTCTTTTCCCTGGTCCCCAAGTCCTTCGACGATAGAAGCTCTCCCCTGTGGGACTGACCTGGCTGGAAACTAACCCCTTAGGGGTGTTGACAGGCTGGGCAGGTTGGGTGCTGGCTGGAGGAGCCCAGAGCTTGGGACAGGAATGAGCACAGGGCTCAGTGCAGCCACCTGGGAGCCAGCACAGACACAGCACTGTTGGAGATCCCCTCCACCCCGGGAAAGCCCGTGGATATCACAGCCCCCCATCAGCTGCTGCCCAAGCTCTGCTGTGGGATGTCTTCAGACCTCACTGGTGTTGCGTTGGCAACAGCAGCATTACTTCCAAAGAGAGTGCATGGCTGTGCATGGAGGAGTCCTGGTGGAAAATGAATGTGCGACAATTAGTGCCCTGTTCCAGGCACACACTAACTCCCTCCCTGACAAACCCTGGGGACTGTGAGCTCCCACACAGGCAGCAGAGATGACTTTGCCCCTCTGAACCACCTGGGTGCCACCAGACCTCCCTCCTCAGCTCCCACTTCCAGCACTGAGCCTGAGTCAGCAACGAGTGGGGAAGGACAGTAACTCCCCTCCTCTCTGGCTTGGATTTAGGTAGGGAAGCGCAGAGTGGGGCACAGCTGAGGGGGTGCCTTGGGGGCTCTGGGGAAGATCCCAATCAGCAGTGGCAATTATATTTATGCTGACCTCCTGCCACCTGGCTGGTTCATCAATCTGGGCAATCACAGACGAAACAACCATCAAAAGCTTCCTCTGCCTGTAGCCAGCAAGCGAGCAGATAGTCTTCCTGCTCTTCCCTTTGGGACAGGAACACTAATCCTCCCATGGGGAGGTCAGGTCAGGGGATGCCATCTTCTGTTTTCTTGTCTAGTTAATGAGACCTGCAGGTTTTGCCAATCTCTGCTCTGCAGAGCCAGGAACCAGCCCAGAAAATGGGTGGGTTTGGTTCTTCTTCTACAGCTATCTTTTTTTATGGGCTGTGGATGACTTCACTGCTGAAATGCCCCAACATGTTGTGTCTCTGGCTTCTTACATCATGGGTAAAGCGGGGTAAGGGAGATGTCTTTGCCTTGTTTCTCCCAAGGAAGCTCTGCTTGTACTTTTGGGACACTTAGATCTGTTCTTTCTTTCTGATGGTGTTAGAGCTGTTGGGAGTATACAGGGTCCTGGTGCCACAAGTAGCCCCATGTTAGTGTAGCCACAGGACCCTGTACACTCCCAACAGCTCTAACACCATCAGAAAGAAAGATCTAAGTGTCCCAAAAGTACAAGCAGAGCTTCCTTGGGAGAAACAGGGCAAAGATTAGTGTAGCCAAAATATTAACCTAGCAAGGCCTAGTCAGGCCTACCCTCTAACAGAAGAAGGAAAAATAAAGAGCAACATTGTAGTTTAAAATGGCTCTTATGGGTGTGTTTACCTCCCTAGCCTGGTTCTGGAGCTGTGTCCTGGGAATATGGGGGACATGAGTGCTGTGGGGACAGTACTGCTGTGGATGCCACTGGCCTGGATTACCCTCTGAAAACAGCTGAGAACCTTGGCGACAGGACATACATCTGGAGCCTTAATGTCACCATGTTCTTCCTGAGGTCTCTGCTTTGATTTGACCCTCATCTGCTTCCCCTCTCTGCTCAGCCACAGCAGTGACAGCAGGTATAACAGAGGCTGCTTTGCTCCTTTCCAGCCACTCAGCCTCATGGAGCTGCTGCTGCAGGTGGTGGGTGGCTGACCATTACCCAAGAGATGCTCCTCCCTAGAGGTGGCTGCAGGATGCAGCAGCCATGCTCTGCTGGGGATAGGAGCCTGCAAAAATATCTTTAATAAAGTAATCAGTGGATGTACACAGATCCCAGAGGAAGAGGAAGAGCAGAGTAAACCTATGTGATACTTCTCTCTCCACATTTCTCTGCTACCCTCAGATATTTCAGTGTTGGGGCCTCTTGAATTGAATGTGGTTGCGCAGAGTTAATGTGGATCTGAAATAAATGAATCTCAAATAAACATGGTCAGTTCCTTAAAAGTGTCTGCAGACTGTGATATATGCAAAGAAGGCATTTACTGAGACACATAGCTGGATTTAGTTTGCCAGTGTGAGCTGTGCCTCCAAGCTGAGCAGTTGCGTCGCAAAGGCATCTGCCCAGGTTCTCAGTTTTTGTCTGCTGTGGTACAAAGTGCTTTGCTGGATCCCCAGCTGTGGAGACCAGAGCCTTCATCACTCTGCTGCCATCCCTTGGAGCCTCATTAACTGTGAAGGAGGAAAGCAGGCAGCAATGGCATGCTTGTCTGCTCTCAGGGTTGCGTCTGTGTCACCTCTGACATGGCACACAATGTCCCTTTGCTTCTTCTCAAATGTTTCATCACAGGAACAGGATGCTATCCTGACCCCAGCTGATCTCACCATCACAGGGTTTTATCCTTAGATTGGCTCTCATTTTTTAAAGCCATCATTGTCATTCTCCAATATGCATCTTGTTCCAAGTCAACCCCAGTTAGATCTGCTTAAGGCTTTTCTCTGGTATCTCCTACAAAAGATGTGTGCCCCCAGCCTCTTCTGTATTTTCATTTCTTTGCCACATCTTTACCACTTTCCTTACTTGTCCCAAAACTTTCTGATCTGGGTTCTTCACCTGTGATGTGAAACTGATTCAATATCTTCATGTTTTGATGAATTATCTTTATGTTTGGACTCTTAGGACAAGAGGAAGCAGCCTCCAATTGCATGAAGGGAGGTTTAGATTGAATATTAGGAAAACATCTCCACCAAACGGGTTGTCAAACACTGGAACAGACTGACCAAGGAAGTGGTTGAGTCACCATCCCTGGAAGGTTTTCAAACATGTAGATGTGGCACTTAAGGATGTGGTTTAGTGGTGGACTTGCAGTGTTAGGCTTACAGTTGGACTTAAGGATCTTTACCAACCTAAATGATTCTGTGAAACCCACTGTCATGTACTGCCACAAGCCTGCATGAAAAATTCACATGTGATTTTTGTCCATGTTGTGTCCTACACAGGCATCTTTCTTTTGCTGAACATCTATCTCTTGAACATAATGCTTTCTTCTTACCTTCCTGCCATGCTATTTTCAGGTTCGGATTTCCAACTTTTCTCACCTCACAGATTTCTCTGACCTCTCCAGCATCTGAATCAGATTCCCAGAGAGTGTGGCTATGATATTATTATGCTCCTCTGCTTCTGGAAACACAGACATGCTGCAAAAGACAGGAGCTTCATGCCAAGCATGAAATTAAAGTACAGGAACCATTTTACAAAGGATCTCGAGAAGACACCATGTAATTCATCTCTCAGCCCTGGAACAAGGTCCTGTCATCTTAAATAATTCCCTAATATATATTTGTGTAGCCTGCTTTTTCAAGACACCCATGATGGAGGATCCACACCTCCTAGGCAGTCAACCAGCTTCACTACTATCACTGTTAGAACCCCCTCCAAATGCCTAATGTAAGCCTCCTCTGATAGTTTTTCCTATCAAGCCCTTGTTTTTGTTGATATATGTGATATGACTGGATGCCACCTTTATTGTTGCCATCTCCTCTCAAAAGTCTTATTTTCCAGGCCTCTCATCGCTGCATATTGTGGCTCCTCCTTGCTATGGTTGATTTCATCTCTAAAAATGCACATGAAAAGACTGCAGCTTCACACCCTGCCTCCATGAGAGGTGGGAAACAGGTGAGTTCAATACAATTCAGTGGGACTAGTGCAGTCATGTCATTCAGGGAAAATCCCCCAGGCACTTCAATAATCATCTTAAATGAAAGAGCATGGAATGAAAATCACCAGAGACAGTCACCTCCACCCATCTCCCTATCTGTATCTGCAGACCTACACGTAGTTAAATGGCAGGATCACACTGATCTGAGTACCCCCGTCTGCCTGGGGACAGGGTTTTATTTAGTCTGAAGTTTGAGTCCAGTAAGGAACGAATTTTAATCCTGGACTGGCTGCTGTCAGGAATTTGACTTCATTATAACGTATCTACTATGACATGAGACCATTTCTGAGCTGAAAAATAAATTTGAGGTGATGATATTCTCCACTGTGTCCTTATGCTGCCAGCTTTATGGGTGTTGGGAGACCTAGGCTTTTGTCCAGTGTGATTGCACTGATTTCAATTCTCATGGTGCTCTGGGCTTAGCTAAGGTCTAGGTCCCACTAGACTACTCGATGTATTTTGAAAAGTCACATCTGAAGAGGTTGTTCCCAAATGGAACAAAAGCAGATTTTAAGGTGGGAGACAGAAATGGGAAATCAAAGCAAAAGAGTGGGAACATCAGCGAGATTCTGTGATTATTCTCCATGGATTTGTCAGAAGTCTTTGGCAGATCCAAGAGCAGCATTTAACTCATTTGCACATCAGTAAGAAACTTCATCAGTGAAACTCTCTCTGCTGTTCACCAAACACCTGTTCACACTGCCAGGTTCAGGGTGAGACTTTCTCCCCAGCAGACCAGATTTCCCAGCTACGTAACACATCCCCACAGGCAGCCCATGTTCTGAGCTGCTGGAAGGACTGGGTGAGCCTCAGAAGGTCCTCACACCTTGTATTTGTGCTTTGTCACCCCTCTGTATTTGTGGTCTGTGTCTCTCTCTTGTGCAGGACTGTTTTTTTGGGTTGCCCTTGTGCCTGGAAACCAAAGTAGCCCACCACCCTTGCTGAGCTACAGAGCCAAAAGTCTACCTGGAGCAGTGTTTCACCTAAGGAGCTGGTACTGTGGTTGGGACGGGGCATGGGCTGTCTCACAACCACATCCCTGATGCCTGGTTTGACTTAAAGCCCAGAGGTCCAATAGAAGGCTTTCTTATCCACTTCCAAGTGTCTCATATCAAAACCTAGATGCTGAAGGATTGACCTCCTGTGCAGCTCTGATGTATTCAGCCCCAGGAACCCCTGACTGAGCCTGCTCCAAGGTGTGCATGAGCAGTTATTTTGCAAGAAAAGCTGTGTCAGCTCGGAGAGGAAGCACCCCACTTCACTGATGTACTCCAGGTATGAGAGGTCCTGGCTGGGAAAGAGGATGGGGGCAGGGGGGTGGGGCATTCAAATGGGTTCTTCTCTGCCTTTCAGATGGGTTCTTCTTCTCTGCCATTCCTATGTCGAGGCTGAATGGTGAAGTCTGCACTGGTGACATAGCTGGCAAACCCCAGGCAAGCCAGTCTTTCTTTCCCCACAGACTACATACTCTACATTGGTGAAAGACAAATAGTATTCCTCATGCAGAGGAAAAAGAACTTGTGCTTTAAATAAAAAGAAACAAGCACTGCACTAGTGATCTACACTATCTATAGCCTTCAAACCACCTCCTAAACCACCAGCTCCACAAAACATGCTGTTTCAGTTTATAAAGCCCATGTGGCACACAGGGCTGTGATCAGCAAGATTTGGCAGATTGTTGTGTTTATATCCCCTCAGCATGAATATGTTCCTTGGCCTCAGCTTCTCCCTGGCTTTCCTGAACACAGGTCAGTTTTATGCTGGGACCTGCATGGCTGCGAGACATGGAAGTGCCCTGGGAGTGGGCGCTCAGAGCATGGGGCTGTTCCTGCTATCCAAGCCATTGGAACCCCTCTTCCCAAGGACATTTGCACTGCAGAGGGGTGACCAGGTCTTGAGGTCTCTTTGGTGCTGTAAGATAAGGTACAGATGAAGGTGAAGGGCAGTGATTGTGCCCCTGTACTCAGCATTGGTGAGGCTGCACCTCCAGTGCTGAGTCCAGTTCTGGGCTGCTCCCCATGAGAAGGACATTGAGGTCCTGGAGCGAGCCCAGAGAAGGGTAACCAGGCTGGGGAAGGGGCTGGAGGGCAAATCCTATGAGGAGCAGCTGAGGGAGCTGGGGGTGTTTAGCCTGGAGAAGAGGAGGCTGAGGGGAGACCTTATCACTGCCTACAGCTACCTGACAGGAGGGTGCAGAGAGGTGGGCAATGGTCTCTTCAGGCAGGTGACAGGACGAGGGGAAATGGCACAAAGCTGCCCCAGGGGAGGTTCAGATCAAACACCAGGAAAAAGCTCTTCACCAAAAGGGTTATTGGGCACTGGAACAGGCTGCACAGGGAGGTGGTTGAGTCACCGACCCTGGATGCATTTAAAAGACGGGCAGATGAGGTGTTCTGGGGTATGGTTTAGTAGAGGACAGGTATGGTTGGACTTGGTGATCTCAAAGGTCTTTTCCAACCTGGTGATTCTGTGATTCTCTGTAGCCATTTATAGTGTGAACCAGTGGACTAAGGTCCCATGGTGGTCACTGGTGATCTAACTGGGACTGTCATGGGAGTGATTTACACTACTCTGAGGCAGACAGACCTTTGTCAGTCAGCTGAGTTTATATCCAGACACCATTCACCACAAACTTAGGAGCTAATTTACTTTGCTTATGCCCAGGCTCATGTGATATTTTAGACACCATATGTAATCTCAGCTGTCCTTCAGCTCTGCTCCAGAAGCATACTGGTGTCTCTATTGTGTCACACCTGCCACCCCATGCAGACATCACAGGGACCACGAGGTGCCTTAGGCAGCATCAGAGTTTAGGGAACTGACACATACCCTGGACCTCTTAATCTGTGTGTGTCATGGAAGACGTACTGCCTGTCCTCTGTAGGTAAACACTTAATACCTTTCTAAGTGTTTCCTGCTGGCTGCCTGATATTCTGATCTTCTTAGCATGTTCCAGCAGGCAGATGGTAAAGTGGTTTCCCCTAATTCTTGCAAAGAGATAACACAACTTCCCAGTTTGTACATAGCACAGTCAGCATCTGCTTGCAGCCTCTTGATCCCCAGACCTTTGGGTGACCCTGCTCACTGCAAAGAGAGGATTTGGTGCCAGGGAATCCAGGGATACCTGAATGTCTGGCAGGATAGAGGGTTTTGTGGGGATGCTTTCCTTAGCTGCCCTAGGAAAACCAATCAAACCAAGCATCATATAGTAGGCAAGAGAAACTGACTGGGTCTTGGTGGTTAAAATGTAAATTTTACCCCAAAATGTCTTCCCCTCACTTCCTCAAATTCAGGTTCCCACTAGAATTTAAAAAAAAAGGAATAAAATTAAAAAGAACTCACAAACTGAACAATGACACGGGGAAAATGTGGGGAGAGGAATGTGAAAAGCGTTGATCAAATGCCGAAGTAAAACTCTGATGAAAAGGGAAGTGAGATCCCTCATGACTGCTACACAGGAATGTGTCCTTCTTCTTCCCTCAGGGACCTCTCTTCAGTGTGAGTTTTGTTGCAGCATAGGAAAATGCTGTTCTGGCCCCATGAAAACCTGTTGGGGTGGTGAAGATACCTGTGGCATCTTTCTGCTTGAGGTCATGATAGGTAGGTGAGACATTCACTATAGTTTTGTTCTAGCAAATTTTTTGGGGTAGGGCTGGGGTACAGGTCCCTCTCCCCATCTCTATTCCTGGCTTTATGGTGAGTCCTTGGATAAGCTGTTTATTCTCCTTGGTTTTTTTTCTAACAGAGGACCCACAGATCACAATGGCCTGAGATGGGAAAAGCTCTTTATTCCTCTATCTTGAGCAGCAGTTTCATACTGGGAAGGCTTGGTTCCTGGTTGTGGAGGGGAAGACATATGCAGCATACAGGGAGGAGATATTTTTTTAATTCTTATGGAGGTGAGTAGTTGGAGTGGCACGTTAGAGCAGGAGGGACATAATGCTGCTGGCATCTAGCTCTGAGGGTCTGCTGGCCATGGGTGAAGGGACAAACTGGCCTTCATCTAACTCCCTTCCTTGAGCTGGGAAAGGGACACTGCTGTTGGCACCACAGGGCTGGGCTATCACCATGTCCCCATGGCTGATAAGCCAAAGATGGGAGCTAAGCCTTGACACAACTGCACACTTGGCTGTGTTAGTGATATGGCCTCAGTGACTGTCCAGCTTCAGTAATGTGACTGTGGGCTCTTTGGAAGTTATCCCAACAGCTTTGTTGCTGGCAGCTCCAGTCCATGTCTCCCCTCTGCCTGTGCAATGCCACCTCCATACTTTCCATGTACCTGAGCACAGTTTTCAGCATGATTTACTCCATGATCTTGCTGGGCACTGAGGTGAGACTGACCCTTTGTTGGCCAAACTACAGCCATAGCTGGCAATGCCTCCTGTCTTCATTAGTCAGCAATCACTTGGCTGTTCTACTCTAGCCATTGGGTTGGTCCCCCAGAAAGGTACTAAAGAAAACCAACACATCAGGCAGCATCGCCATAATTGGGAGGCAGTATCAGCTGTGGGCAAAAGGGTAAATCACAGAATCACAGAGTTGTAGGGATTGGAAGGGACCTCGAGAGATCATCGGGTCCAACCCCCCTGCCAAAGCAGCTCCCCAGCTCATACTGCACAGACAGGCGTCCAGATGGGTCTGGAATCTCTCCAGAGAAGGAGACTCCACCACCCCCCTGGGCAGCCTGTCCCAGGGCTCCCTCACCCTCACTGGGAAAAAGTTCCTCCTCATGTTGGTGTGGAACTTCCTGTGCTCCAATTTGCAGCCATTGCCCCTTGTCCTGTCCCCACAGACCACTGAAAAGGGGCTGGCCAATTCCCCCTGCACCCCATACTTAAGATATTTATAAAGCAAGAGGACCTCTGGGGGATCCTGAGGGGTAGGGCATGGGAGTGCTATTAGCAAACTTGAATGTTTCACTACACATTTGTTCCCAGAGAAGTAGCCCATTTTGGGAGCAGACAACAGGATTATTAAGCAAAGTCCATGACTCTGTCTGTCTTTGATAGTCCTGGCTCACAGTGCAGGTGTGCACTGTTTTGGATGTGGAATTACACTCACTGAACAAGGCAATTTTATCTCCTAGCTCAGTGCTGGGGCAGAAAGCACTATGGAGAGCCTTGGCTGCTGAAACCAGACCATAATGTGTGGCAGTAGTGAGATGACTACGCCTACGTATGTACACATGAATATATATGTGATCAGCTTCTAACCTGCAGCACGAGGACTGAATGTTCTTGTAACTTCTGTCTCCCCCAGAATTTCTCCTCTTCCCAAACAGGCTGAAACTCCTTTCTTTCTAATATTCCCACCAAATTATTTGGGAGAGAGTTTTACACTATCTATTATAATAAAGGGGTGTTGGTCTGAGAGGGAAAATTAATTCTTGGGGTGGGGAGTGAACTGATAATACAGATTTAATGCAGGGGAAAAGAAAGTCTGGTTAGGCTCAGTTAATTATTTGCAAAGGCTGTGCAATTACAGCGTGGCTGTTAGAGAGGGAACACAGCTCCCCCTTCGCGGTGTAGCAACAGGCGATACTGCAGCAGCACACTCATTCAGCATTTTTGCAGATCTGATAACGCCCTGGAATTAAAAAAATCCTCTATCTGTGCAAGCACATTATCCCTGAACACATCTCCTGCACGCTCATGCAGAACATTACGTTACTGTCTGTGGCACCCCCCATGGCAGATCTCGATCCGCGCCAATGGCTCAGCCCTGCGCTTTCTGCTTGTTCCACTTGGACCTGTGATGTTATCAGGAAGGGAAAGAAAGCTAAATGGGTTTTGTTCAGCCTGGTCAAGACTTGGGTGAGACACGTCCAGAGAGCTATGGTGCTTGTGGACAAAGAGGAGGAGAGCAGACGCCAATGTTTCTGACAGGGGTCTGTGGTGTTGAGAGGAGAAGCAGCTCGATTTTGACCTCTAGCTCTGTGTTCTGGCAAAAGAAAAGCTATTGCCATTCATGGCTCTATAAATGGGGGAGTGATAAACTGAAACAGCCCTGCATCTTTATGACTGATACACTAAGGCCCCGTTCCAGCAACCACATTTTTTAAAGGCTATTAAAAATTGAGAATGTGAAATAAAATGCCTTACAGTGAAAATCTTCAAGAGCATAGACCTGTGATTTTATTGAAAAGAAGACAGAGGGGTGGCTTGTTTACAGGCTATAAACACTTATATGGAAAAGATAAGATCTTAAAGGGTTCTTTTATGTGTTGCAGCAGAGCACAGATCTGAAAAGCCCAAAGGAGAAGTCACAACATCACTGTGCACAGACTACAGCCCCAAGAGCAGACTGGTCATCAGCTTTTGATGTCTGCAAATCCAGCATGAAAGCCTGTTTCAGAAATGGATGCTTTAGCAGCAGACAAGTTGCAGGCAGTTCAGGCAAGGCTAGTAGAAATGTGATAAACCAGGGCATGGAAGAAGGTGATGAGATGATGAGCCCTTCTGATCTCAGATTTGGCTCCTCGGGAGGGAGATGATGCTGGAGTATGTTCAGGCAAAAATAACACAGAAGATGGAGAAAAACCTGGTGGCACCAATTTACAACACCAACCAAACAATGGGATTGCAGCATCTTGAGCAAGGAGTGGTGAATGAGCAGCACCGGCCTCAGTACCTGCTGGGTGTCGACACCAGAGGAGGAGGCATCTCCAGTGTTTCCCAGTGACACAGTCCCTGTGGCCAACATGGGAAACCTCTTTACTCTCCCGGTGTAATTGAGGAGATGCAGCAGGGAGTAGCCCTGAGCTCACTGGCAAGTTGGGGAGGGGCAGGGAGAGACATGGCCAAAACCCATCACAGTAAGTGGAATGATTCCTGATGCTTGTAATGGCCTTTGAACCAGGCCTTAGACAGCAAAATGGGTTGTTTCCATCTGCAGTTTCTCTTTATAATATACCCAAACCTTGCTCCCACACAGTCGCACGCATGCAGACATGTAAATACCAGATCCTCCCTGAGAACTTGCTGGAACTTCAGCTGCCAGGCTTGTGAGGTACAGACACTTGCAGCCTGGGATGGCCAGATTCCCCCTTCCATACCTGCAGTACCAATCATGTGAACAACAGCTTTGATCTTTGCTGCGCAAAGGGGACTCAGACCATTGTCTTCTTTCCCCAGACAGTGGAAAACTAGCCATCTCCTGCTAGCCATTCCCTCTCTCTCCTATGAAGTTTTTGTTCTCTTAAGAGCTGAGTGTGCCAGAAGGCTTGGTGGCACATAGGGAAACAGTGGTGGTCTGAGACAGGGAGATAGATCTGCAGGTGTTTTGCCCAACAGGCTCGTGATTTTGTAGGACAAGCAAAGGTGAGGATGTGAGCTATCCTTTGATGGACACAGCCCTAAGCTCTGTGGGTAGGCTGGGAAGGAGCAGGGCAGGAGAGCCTGGGGAGAAGGGTCTGTGTCTTTGTGCAGCCATGCATGACACAAGGTACTTCTTATCAGAAACTAAAATCCCTTGGCTCCTTCTTCCCAGCATATCTCCTCTCACTTCTTGGGAAGCATTCCTGCCTCAGCGGTTTCACATCAGGAGCTTGGGACACTGGGAGTCTGTCTGGCCAGAGCACGGCCTGGGATTAGCATTTACAAAGGAATGTAAAGTTGAAGCTGTGTTTCTTTTATATAATAACCAGGGCTCTTATAAGGAAGTTTGTCCAGCACCCTGGGCCAGCAGGTCCAGTAGGTATTTTGTGGATTACACGTCTTCAAAGGCAAAACGAAGACAAACAGTGAGTGAATGAGCAATCATCCCTGCAAAGAGAAAGACCATGTGTCTTGCTGCATACCAGAGACAAAACATTTTTTCCTGCCTCTTTCAGGAAAACATAGCAGGACTGGGGCCATCTGACCAAATGCAGACTTCTGCAGTGGGTAGGTGCCTCCACCTGAACATGTCATCAAACCCCTGGGGTGACCGAATCAATGCAACCCTTGGAGATGAGGTTCTCTGTTCTAATCACACTGCAGGTTCTTGTTTGTACTGAGAGGCCTCTGGCTGACAGGAGGTCCTCGACTGTGTTTGTAAACTCGAAACATTAGTTGGAGTGGATCCCATCCCTGTCTTTTCCTTGGAGAACATATTTTACCTTAAAGCTGTGGAACACAGAGAGCAAACACTCCACAGCCCACTCCACAAAGGAATAGTCTAGCCTTGTGTCAAAAGCTTTGTGTTCCCATCGCCTAATCCCTTGGACATCTCTACAGGATGAAGACCCACTATTCCCAAACCTTCACACTTTTTTGCTCTTCCCTAGACTTGCAAACTGTGAAGAACAACATTTGGTACCTTGCATTTGCTGCCATATAGAATAAATATCACAGAATCACAGAGTGTTAGGAGTTGGAAGGGACCTTGAAAGATCATTGAGTCCAACCCCTCTGCCAGAGCAGGATCACCTAGGCTAAATATCTCTTCCTTCTTATACATGGCTGACTCATTTGGACTCTCATGCAGATGAGTGAATGAAAATAAAATTCATGCCTGTACCTACGTGAAGTCACCTAGGAAAATACTTCAAGCAACCAAGAACCACCGGTTTTTAAAACAGGAGCAGCTGTGCAAGTCTGTGCTGGGACTGGATCCTTGGTTGCTGCCACTGGAGAGATGGTTGTTCTGTGTTAGGAGGTGGCAGATCACAGGAAGGGAAGGCTTCCTTCCACAATTCACTGCCTCCTGTGGTGACACCTCATGTCTGATTTCATCTCCCGGGAAGAAGCTCTTGGGCATCCTGCCCAGAAACCTGTGTTGTTGCAGCAACAAATTCAGATTTTTCTGATCCAGAATAATCAGGTAGGGAATATCTGATCGTGGCACATGTTTTCCAAGCAGCTTTCTGCTGGATACCTCCGGGGATGTTGTGGCTTGCCAGAGAAAACATGAAAACTGTTGGCAGCTGATTTCCAAAATGTAGCTGGTTGCAGGTATTTGGCTCTGTGGAGGTTGAAGGCAGCTGTGAGGTTGCAGCTCTAGGAAATTACAGAGCCTGTTGCATCCCCCCGATGAGGACCCATTTTTGAGCATTTGTTGGATTCAAAGGGGTTGATGCAATTTGGGAAGCAAAATGTCTGTCTGGAAGCATGGATTCAGTGGAAGGGCTTGTTCAAGCTGTAGGAGCAATTTCTCCTGAGGAGAAGTGGGAGCCTTAGCAGGTAGTCTTGCAGGATTCTATAATAGTAGTGTGAGGCTCAGGGTGTGCTTAAGAAGTCAGACTTTGAATATGTGGTTAAGTTCCTTTGCCATGTGTCTGTGAAATGGATGTAGGATGTTCTAGTTGTTTGATATCCCCATTTCTTTTTCTTCACCGTGTTTCTGAGTGCATGGCTTAGCACTCATTCACCCTTACAGGGGTCTGACACATGATGTTGCTGGCCAGAAGTTTTTGAGAAGTGTGACTTAGTCTCCTTCATCTAAGACTGCAGCTGTGGCTTGATTTATCTGCCTTGTGGTCTCAAACTTCTATGGTTCACTCAAGAAATTTGCAGACATGAGCGTGGGAAACCCTTTTTTTCCTAAGAAGAAAGCTGAGATCCTCAATATTTGCATGATGGCAAGAGGGGTGCTGTAAGAAATTCCTTATGGTATTGTGAGATTTGTCAGATTACAGGAACCGACTGCATTGCAAATTATGCACCAGAGTTTCTATAACCTGCCAACATCACTAACCAGTACCATGTGCTGTGAATGAGCCCAGACTGAGAGCACATGGTGTGTAGTACACTAATGACCTGTGGGAAATATAACAGCCATGTGCAGTGGAAGCAGACCTGGTCATTAACCAACGTCATTCAAGTGTTCCCAAGTTGTCAACCAACTTCATTCCCCATTTCCAGCTTCTCTTCCCTCCAGTTTTGTGTAGAAACTCTTGGCTATGTGCTCTGTTCTCATCAGCTGGAGGAGAAGTTAAAGGGTAAGCTGTGACAGATAGCTGTGGAAACTCCTGGTTACATCCAGGTGGTTGGAGTTCAGTCCCTGCAGAAAACTCAACTGATGTGGACCAGACCGAAATTGTGCATCATGCACATGTCCTTCTCACTGATCTTTTATGAAGTATTACTCTTGCTCCTGTTGTTTCCTGGCTGGTTAAGCAATAAGGATGATGACCCAGGCCACCCAGAGGGAGACTTCCACACTGTTGAAGATAGTCCTACAGGAGAAGGAGAAAGACTGACTGGGCATCAGAAGTTGCTGGGCTCTGTGAGGCCCACTCCCAGTACACCTCTACCCTCTCCCCAACCCCACCCCATGCTTACACCCTGGTTGTGAGAGTTCCTCTGTCTGCAGCCCATCTGGAGACCATGAGGAACTGCTCATCTCTCCATATTCTGTAATTTACAGGAAGATGGTGACTGCCTGGTGGTCTGTGGGGCCTGCTGAACCACTGTTGCTATTTCTGGCATGGATTCTTCCTTCCTCTGCATCTGGAGATCCTGCTGCCACAGTCCCAGCTCTGGAGCAAACCCTCTGTGCCTGACCTGCACTGCCACAAAACCTCCAGACCCACATCAGCTCAGCTTTTTAGCTCTCTGATGCCTCTACACAACCTATGGGAATGAGCCAGGGCAAGGAGGGATGGTTTAAAATGCAGATGCTTATGCCAGTGCAGAGTTTCTTGCTGAAATGAGAGCTGACTGGCAGCTCAGCCTGGGTATATAATGGGCACCATACCTCAAAGAGAAACAGAAAGGAGGAAATTGTCTTTGGGGGGATTTTTTTCTGTACTGAAAAATGCTTTTGTTACTGTTTGCAACACTATGAGAAAGTTTTATCTCTCTGTTTCTTTTCTGGTTTTCTGTCAGCACCTCACTGCCCATGTGGTTTTTAGCTGAGTGCAACAAGGAATACAGTGCTCTCAAGGTGAATTCTCTATGAGGACACAGGTTGGCACCAGATTCACCTTTGTCCTCTGGTTTTTGGCTTTTGGGTTTCAATAATGGCTGGAGTTTTTTTTCATCAAGACGGGAGGCCCAGGAGGAAATTCAAAGAAAGAAATAGAGCTTTTGATGCCCTGGACTGTTCACCTCCTAGCTATTATGTAGACAGACCTCAGTGACTACAATAACTGGAGTAGAATTCAGTAGCAAGGGCAAGTGCATGGCATAAATGCAGGAAAAAATTTAAACATTTCATATGATAAATCATCCTGTCAGGCAGAATATATTCCAGCGTGGACTCAGCAGTTGGCAGATCGGGATTCCCTGCACTAAGGGTGCTGAAGCTCCCTTCCCTATTCCCATTTTGCTTTTTGTTAATGTTCCTTGGATTAGAGCAGAGGAAGACTGTAATGGTAACTGCAGCAGATGCAGAGGGTGGAGCTTTCTAACATGATTTTGACTTTCTCTTCCTCCAGCACTTCGAAGAGTTGCTTTTCAAATTGTGAATGTTAAACCCTTCAGGAAAAAAAAAAAGAAAACCCTCCAAAAATAGAAATGTAGGAACCTCATGAATCATTAGAAATCACACCCTTCTGTGGTGCTGCAAGTTACAAGTCCTCTGGATTCACTGGCTTTCTTGGGAGTTTCTCCAGGGAGCTGGCGACCAGGGAAAGCAGAGTTCTCAGGGGAGTCTCTTAGGTGGGCTCCTGAATGGGGACACACTACACCTCCAGCAAGGCAGCAATCTCTTGGCCCCTCATGGAGATAAATTCCTGGAACCAGTGCCCAATCGGTTTATCATGAGCAAGGGGATTTGTATTTCTCTCAACCATATCATTTTCCTCCTTAGGTGCATGCAATACTTAGCAGAGAGAAGCTGTCATTCATCCCAGGGACTTGAGCAGACCCTGCAGATCTTTTAGAGGTTGCAGCAAGTGTGATCTCACACTTCCCCTGTCTCCCTAATGGATTCCTATGGACATTTGCAGGGTGCCCTGTGTTAAGTTAGCATGTGGACTCCACTGCAGCGCTATTCACCAGTATTTTTAAACCTAATTTTCTAGGGAAATGAAGCTTTGTGTTGACTCTTTTTTTCTGAACCCATAGTATGATTTCTGCCAGATTTTTCTTTTGGTAAATGATTTCCAGGACTGGAATTTGCTCATAGTTTTGTGAAAACTGGCATCTGGATCGAGCAGTAAGATGCAGGTCATTGTGGCTCCCTGCTCCCTCCCTTCAAGCCAAAGGTGGAGTCCAGCACAATGTATAGCATATATACCCTGCGGTGCTGCTGCCTGTTGGCTGAGGAGCCCTTGCATCCTGGCCAACAGCCTTGCAGGTACAGCTCCAAGGCAGGCAGCCATGGCACACGACCCAGATCCCCAGCCAAACGGGTAGCAGATTCTGCAAGGAGCTGGAAGTATCACTGTGGAGGAGGCTGGGGAGGGGACTGTAGGAAAGCAAACTTTTTAAACTCCAGCATTCACAGAACAACTTATTTTTAATAGTTGGGCTAGGAAGGCTAGGAAGAGTTTCCTTTCTCCCTTTCCATCTGTCTTTAGCAGCTCCACCAGGTCTGGATTTTTGGACGCCACATTCGGTATGTGCAGCACAGTGCCAAAAGAGGTCATAGGCCACAGGGGAAAAACATCAAAGGGGAGAAGCTGCTGCATGTGGGAGCTGTAATGAAATTGTGGGAGGACAGGAGGCAGAGGAGGAAGGTGGCTTCTGCTGAGACGCTGTAAATATCCCCTCCTTATCCCCCACCTCCTTTTGGCAAGGTCTCTGTCTCCCGTTGAAACCACAGCTTAGCCACGTGCACTGCAGGATGGGAGGTGGAAGATCAGAGGATTAGCTAGAGGAAAGTGGACATGTTTTTCAAGGCTAACATTGTGACCTTTCTTGGCACTGATTGCTGAGCTACTTTGAATATCTGGCTGTGTCTTTTGTGCCTGGATGGCAACTGATCTGTTTGAGAAACCTGCTCCAGCTCTAGGTACTAGAGCAGATGGGGAAATACTTTCCTCATTGGGGTCCAACCAGATGTTGCTGTGTGGAGATTCCACTTATTTCCTATTGAGGATGTGGCGCAGTGTGTCAGTGGAAGCCATTGCAGCTGTACTCCCTGCAGAGCAGGTGAATTTACTCTGCAGTCCTCAGGTCTGTTGGTCCCTGTGGATCGGGCAGAATGAGAAGGTAAGAGGAGAGTTCTGACAGTTCTAGGAGCTGAGTGTACATCCAGTGGGGAGGGGTCATACCACTATCTGTTGTAGCCAGTAAAGCAGAAGATGAGTTATCTTTTCCTGCAGAAAGTCTTGCTGTGTCACTCCCTGTTTTCCACAGCCTTTGGCTTAAGCAAATAGGTTTTGATGCACCTGCAGAACAAAAGATAATCTTCCTGTGGGGCTGCTTGCTAAAATACATGATGGGTATGAGGAGGACTTGCTTGACATGCTGTTTGTGAACAGAGAAGGTCTTGTGGGGGATATGATGGTTGAAGGCTGTCTTGGGCATGATGATCATGGAATGGATAGAGTTTTCAATTCTTGGAGAAATAAGGAGAGCGGTTAGTAGGGCTGCCACCTTGGACTTCCAGCAGACAGACTTGGGCCTGTTTAAGGACTTGGTTGGCAGAGTCCATTGGGAAGCAGTCCTGAAGGGCAAAGGTGTCCAGGAAAGCTGGACACTCTTCAAAAAGGAAATCTTAGAGGCACATGAGTGGGCTGTCCCTGTGTGCCAAAAGTGAGTCAGTGGGGGAGAAGGCCAGCCTGGCTGAACACAGAGGTTTGGCTGGAGTTCAAAAGCAAAGAGTTTACGGTCTTTGGAAGAGGTGGTGGGCAACTCAGAAGGACTACAGGGTTGCTGTGAGGCTGTGCAGGGAAAAAACCTGGAAGAGCCAAAGCCCAGCTAGAACTTAATCTGACTAGTGCTGTGAGAGATAATTAAAAATGTTTCTACAAGTACATTAGCAGCAAAAGGAGGATCAAGGAGAATCTCCATTCTTTGTTGAGTGCAAGAGGAAACATGGTGACCAGGGATGAGGAAGAGGCTGAGGTACTGAATGCCTTCTTTGCCTCAGCCTTTAGTAAGAAAAGCAGTAGTACTCTGGGTACACAGCCCCCTGAGCATGAAGACATAGGCAGGAATCACAATGAAGCCCGCCCCTGTAATCCATGAGGAGTTGTTTAGTGACCTGTTACATAGCCTAAATATACACAAGTCTATGGAGCCAGATGGGATCCACCCAAGGGTGCTGAGGGAGCTGGTGGATGTGCTCACCAAGCCACTTTCCATCGTCTATCAGCAGTCCTGGCTAACTGGGGTGGTCCCAGTTGACTGGAGGCTTGTGAATGTGACACCTATCTACAGAAAGGGGTGAAAGGAGGACCTGGGGAGCTACAGACCTGTCAGTCTGACATTGGTGCCAGGGAAGGTTATGGAGCAGATCATCTTGAATGCCATTACATTGAACGTGCAGGACAACCAGGCAATCAGGCCCAGTCAGCGTGGGTTCAGGAGGGGCAGGTCCTGCTTAACTAACCTGATGTCCTTCTGTGATCAGGTGAGCCACCTGGTCGATGAGGGAAAGGCTGTGGACATTATCTACACATCCTGCACTGGGGTCACAACAACCCTTCAAGCTACAGGCTTGAAGAGGAGAGGCTTGAGAGCTGTCTGGAGGAGAGAGACCTAGGGGTGTTGATCAATAGCTGGCTGAATATGAGCCAGCCAGCAGTGTGCCCAGGTGGCTGAGAAGGCCAATGGCATCCCAGCCTGCTTCAGGAACACTGTGGCCAGCAGAAGCTGGGAAGTGATCCTTCCCCAGCACTCATCACTGGTGAGGGCACATCTGGAGTTCAGTTTTGGGCCCCTCACTACCAGAAGGACATCAAGATACTTGATCATGTTCAGAGAAGGGCTACAAAGCTGGTGAAGGGGTTAGTGATGATCTCTCCAGCCCTACTAGGTCCAACACTAGACCATGTCGCCAAGCATAATGTCTACTTCTCTTTTAAACTCCTCCAGGGATGGTGACTCAACCACCTCCCTGGGCAGCCAGTTCCAACATCTGACAGCCTTTTCAGTAAAGAAATTTTTCCCAATATCCAACCTAAACTTCTCCTGATGCAACTTCAAGCTGTTTCCTCTTGTCCTGTCACTAGCTACCAGGGAGAAGAGACTGACCCCCACCTCAATACACCATCTTCCAGGTAGTTATAGAGAGCAATGACGTCTCTCCTCAGTTTCCTCTTCTCCAGAATAAAGGATCTCAACTCCCTCAGCTGCTCCTCATGAGACTTGTGAAACCTGCATTCTCTTGCAGTCTCCTTGTGCAATCTGTCTGTGATGGGTTTCTAACAGAGATACTCCTCCCACTCTTCCTTCCCCATATTCCCATTTACCCCTGCTGTTTTAGAAAGGAGAGGCTGGAATTGTTTTCTCCTTGTCCTTGGGAATTCAGGAATAGTTTTTGGAGGTCGTTCCATATGATTGATGTGATTGGAAGATACAGGAAGGGATAAAAAAAGTCTGGGTGAGATTTTCCATTGTTGAATAATGTGTTAAAATGAGTAAATGTATAGTTGGGTATGGTGAGCACATCTCAGTGAAGAAGAATGTAGTCTACACACAGTGGTGAACTACCCCATGGAGAGTAGAGGAGAAGGCTGAAAATGATGTTTTAAAGCCAGAGTGGTTGAAAAGTTTTGAATGGCCACACTACACTTCCTTTCCTAAAGTAAAACACCTCTCAGAATTAACGTTTTTCTTAGATAAAATTTATTTTAGCAGAAGTTTGGCCTAGGGAAATTTAAACTAAGTAACATTGCTGGGCTGGCCTGACAGCAAAGTCTTGGTCTGTTCAAGGCTCCTCAGCTTCTCACATGAATCATTTCAGGCTATTTTTGTCTTTGTTGCTGCTTATCAGCTGGGCTACTTGTGTAGGTGACGTGTCACCATGCCTTCCACCTCTGCCTGGTTGTAGCAGAATAAATTTCCATGACACTTTCTGGGCATTTCAGGTGTTTTCAGTGGCACTCAGCCAGACCCTTGTACAGACAGGGATGTTGCAGAGTTGGAGCAGAGATTGATCAGGAAACATCTGAGGATAATGTGATGAAACACTAAGAAACACATTTCTCTTTTTCTTTCCAAGCTGCAGCTCCTTTTGGAGAGATGTTTCCAGCTGCACCTGGAGCTCTTTGATCAGAATTAACTCCCCACAGAGAGATCTGAACTGACTGCATGTGCGCTGTCCTGGGTGTAGGTGATCTCTCCCTCACTGGTTATTTCAGCTCATGGCTCTTTGAGAGTCATAGAATCACAGAATCACAGAACAGTTTGGGTTGGAAGGTACCTTAAATATCACCTAGTCCCAACCTCCTGCCATGAGCAGGGACACCCTCCTCTAGCCCAGGTTGCCCAAAGCCCCATCCAACCTGGCTTTGAACCCTTGGAGAAGAACAATTAAGGAATAAACTGACAGCCAAAGAAGTGTTAAGGGTGTATGTGTGTAGGCACAGCTGGGAACCAGTGATATATTTGTTTAAGGTGATGACTGGAGAAGGCCCAGCAGGAGCATTTTGGGTATCCACAGCTCTTGCCACCCAGGCTGTTGACTGAAATTTTGGCTCCTGAAGCCAACAGGTATCTGGAGGCTGGTGGCTGTTGTGAGAGTAGCAGATGTTCTATGCATCCTCAGGTAGGTAAACTGAGCGGGGTAGACTTAGTGGGGGAAGGATTTTTGTGGGGTTCTGTTGTGGTTTAACCCAGTGGGTAGCTGAAACAACTGCACAGCCTTTCCCTCACTGCCCACCTCCCACTTCGGGGAGAGAATCAGAAAAAGTAAAACTCATGGGTTGAGATGAGGACGGTTTAATAGGGAAGGGAAGGATGATGAAGATAATGGTGATAGAATGATATCCCAAACAAGTGACATGCAGCAGAATTTCTCACCAGCTGAAGCCAACGCTCGGCTGGTTCCTGAGCTGCCCTGTCTAATGATCAACTCCCCCAGTTATACACAGAGGGTGACATCATGTGGAATAGAATGTCCCTTGGCCAGTTAGAGTCAGCTGTCCTGGCTGTGTCCCCTCACAGCTTCTTGAGCATCTTCCACCTTTTTTTGCAGGGCAGTATGAGAAGCTCAAGTGCTTGATTGCTTGGCAACAACTAAAATACGAGTGTGTCGTCAACGCTGTGCTCATCTGAAATCCAAAACACAGCACTGCTCGAGCTTCTAGTAAGGAAATTTACTCTATCCTAGCCAAAACCAGGGCAGGTTCACTCATGTCCCTCAAGCCACTGTCTGTAGAAGCTTTTTCTCCTCTGCCAGTGCTTGGCAATGAGTCTTAGGTTTCTGACAGCTTCTCTCATGCTGCATGTTATGGGCAAATATGGGCACATTGTTTTCATACAGAGAAAAAAGCTTGATTGAAATCTTAACCTAATGGAAATATAATGAATTTATTGTTAGTTCAGCTGCAATAATTGCACTTACAATCCAGATTAATACACAAAAGTCTCATTAATAGTAATAGAATCACAGGAATCACACAGGATGATAGGGGTTGGAAGGGACCTCTGGAGATCATCTATTCCAACCAATAATTTAAAAACTGTTATAAAAGAAAACTTACTAATATATAATGCTCTTCTCCAATGCTATTCTCACCCTCTGATGTCCCTCTGAGCCTTGTGGCTGGTGGTGCTGCCCTTCTCAAACAGAGAGGTGGTGGGCTGTCTCTGTGAGTCACCCGTGTCCTGAGTTGTGCACCGTGAGAAGCACAGCGCTCACAGGGGAGGTCCCTTCCTTGTCAGGCCTGAAGTCTGCTTGGGGCTGTTTTTATGTTTTCTCTCATCACGTTCTCTTTCCTTCTCAGTGGCTTCCAGGTGACGTTTGAAGGTTGCACAACAGCTTCCCCCCACCAGCCTCAGTTAAAATAAACGGGTGTTTCTTGTTATGCACTAGCTGCCTACATTTGTCAGACATTTTATCATATATGGTACCACAGAACTAAAGCTGGAACAAATTATATGGAAGTTGCTTGAGCATTAGCAGTTGTTAAAGTAAACGAACAGCAGCTCAGGACATGAGAAGTGTGAATATAAAGGTACAAGCTACATCAGTACCTTGTTGCTGTGTCCTGTGGCTGTGAGGGAAGGTCCCCAAACATACATAGGGACCACAGGTCCTGTCTGGTCTATGAGATCTGTGTACATAAATGGTTATGTTAGTGTTGCTCTTCTCACCTGTCCCAGCAGTGTAGAGGAGCTGACATCAATGGTGTCAGTCAGGGGTAGGGCAGAAACTGCATCCTCTGACTTGCACACCACTGATGATTTTCTCGAGTGAGTCTCACCACCACAGACTTGCACTGGCGGAATGTTCTTTTGCCTCAAGATGTAATGAGTTTTTGTCTATTCTTGGTTGTCTTCCCTGTTTTCTCCCCATCAGGTGCTTGAGCTGCTGAAGATCATTTTTGTGAGGACAAATTCCTTTCTCTCTTCTTTTCTCTTTCTTTGACATTAGCTTGTTCCTGTCCTCAACCTTTAGTCTCAGAGATTTCTGGAGAAAATCAGCACAACTGATATTTTTTTCCTGGTTTGTATTAAAAATAGTATGGCAAGTAGGTCTGAGGAGGTGATTGTGCCCCTGTATTCAGCATTGGTGAGGCTGCACCTTGAGTGCTGGGTCCAGTTCTGGGCTGCTCCCCATGAGAAGGACACTGAGGTCTTGGAGTGAGTCCAGAGAAGGGCAACCAGGCTGGGGAAGGGGCTGGAGGCCAAATCCTCTGCGGAGCAGCTGAGGGAGCTGGGGATGTTCAGCCTGGAGAAGAGGAGGCTGAGGGGACAGAGGGGAGACCTTATCACTGCCTACAGCTACCTGACAGGAGGGTGCAGAGAGGTGGGCGATGGTCTCTTCAGCCAGGGGACAGGAGATGGGACAAGGGGAAATGGCACAAAGCTGTGCCAGGGCAGGGTCAGGTCAGATGTGAGGAAAAAATTTTGACTGAAAGAGTTGTGAGGGCCTGGCACAGGCTGCCCAGGGAGGGGGCTGAGTCACCACCCCTGGATGTGTTTAAAAAAGGGCAGATGAGGTACTTGGGGATCTGGTTTAGCATAGGATGGGAATGGTTGGACTTGAAGATCTCAAAGGACTTTTCCAACCTTGTGATTCTGTGATTCTGCAGAGGTGTTTGTAATAAACAATGCTGGCAAGCTTCCCCTTGGGAATGATGAGCAGAGACCCTGGTCTCGTTTCAATCCCAGAAGGAATTAATCCCCTTCATTAACATAAAAAACCAACCCAGTTGCAAATAATTATTTTTATTTCTTAATACACCTTCCCTGTGCATATTACTGTGCTTGCCTACAGTGCTAGACCCACCCCAAATGGTGGTTCAGCTGAGATGCTGAAGGGGTCGGTGGGCACTTGCTTTGCCCGGGGTGTCAGCCAGCCCCCCTGCTCCAGGAGCAGGAGAGGGTGCCAGTCCCACACGGGAGCGGTTCCCCCAAGGCAGGAGCGCTGCTGCCACCTCTTGGAGCTGGGAGTAAGGAACGAGCTCAGCGCGGGAGGCACTGTGGTGCACTGGAAGAGGCCAGCCTGCGGGAAGCTTAGGCTGGTCACCTCTTCATTCTGCTCCTGCTTTTCCCCGAGCAAGCCGTGTTCTAGTGTAGAACCGAAGATCTGAAACGAGTGTGCTTTATTTGTCCTCATCCAGACCCTCAACCAGCACGGCGTCCATACCAACATCTGGTTTTCAGAGGGTACTTTTTCCAGTCAGGGTTTAAAGGGTGCATGTGATGTGTCTCTCTCCAGTTCCTGGGGGAGGCTGTACAGCAGCGCAATGAAAGTCACCTTTCTGAAGCTTTTACTGCCTCTGAAATGCTATTAAAGTGTTTCACTGCTACATGCATTACTGTAATGCTTTGATAAATGGAGGGATGGGAACTGGGTTGTTTTAAAGCCCCACTAAGATCTGGCCTGCCCTCTGCATAACTAACATCATTACTTCTCTTCCTCTCCTTTGCTATCTAAGTTCTTAAGTGGTGCTTATCAGCATAATATCTACGTGCTATCTAGGAATGCATTGAGCAACAGATGTTACTTGTTTAGTTCTTGTCCTGCTCATGGAGGGGGGGGAAGTGAGTCTGTCCCTGGCATTTCACAGAAGTGCACATGTGGACACACACGTAGAGGTCCCCTTCTATGCTCGTGGAGGTAGAGAGGCTTATGATGGCTTTTAGCTCTGGGGAAATTTTACTCCACAGCACATGGCTGGCCCCATACAGACTCTTTCTCCCACGCAGAGGGACTGTGCAAAGGAGCCAAAGGAGAGGCACTGTTGAGGGCAGCCTCCATCCTGATGTTCTTTTAGATAGTTTGGGCTCCTGCTACCAAGGCCTTTTAAAACAGGCACCAAAGGTAGTTTCTGTGGCTTTCAGTTGTGGTGGCAGTTGATGCTGTTGCTTATAGGAGCCCAGGCTTCAGAGGGAGCCTACCAGCATCAAGCCTGTCCATGTCCATCTATGCATTGAGCTATCTTGGGAGCAGTGGCTCAGAGTGGTACATTTGAGGAAGGGAAGGCTCCTTCTCTCACTATTACATCACTGTTACATTGGACAGACCAACCAGAGGAGATGCCTTGCTGGACCTGGTGCTCACCAACATGGGGGAGCTCATTAAAGGTGTTAAGATTGGAGACAGCCTGGGCTGCAGCGACCATGCCCTGGTTGAGTACGTGATCTCCAGGAATCACAGAATCACAGAATCACAGAGTTGTAGGGGTTGGAAGGGACCTCAAGAGATCTTCGGGTCCAACCCCCCTGCCAAAGCAGGCTCCCTATCTCATATTACATAGATAGGCGTCCAGATGAGACTTGAATATCTCCAGAGAAGGAGACTCCACCACCTCCCTGGGCAGCCTATTCCACTGCTCTGTCACCCTCACTGTGAAAAAGTTCTTCCGCATGTTGGTGCGGAACTTCCTATGCTCGAGCTTAGAGCCATTGCCCCTTGTCCTGTCCCCAAAGACCACTGAAAAGGGGCTGGCCAATTCCCCCTGCCACCCATGTCTTAAGATATTTGTAAACACTAATTAGGTCCCCCCTAAGTCTTCTTTTTTCCAGGCTGAACAGACCCAGCTCACTCAGCCTTTCCTCATATGTGAGATGTTCCAGACCCCTAATCATCTTTGTCGCCCTTCTCTGGACTCTCTCCAGAAGGTCCCTGTCTTTTTCATACCAGGGAGCCCAGAACTGGACACAACACTCCAGGTGGGGCCTGACCAGGGCAGAGTAGAGGGGGAGGATCACCTCCTTCGACCTGCTGGCCACACTCCTCCTGATGCCCCCCAGGATCCCATTGTCTCTCTCAGCCCCCAGGGCACACTGCTGGCTCATGGCCAACCTGTCATCAACCAGGACCCCCAGGTCCTTCTCCACAGAGCTCTTTTCCAACAGGTCATCCCCCAGCCTGTACTGATACATGTGGTTATTCCTCCCCAGGTGCCAGACTTTACACTTGCACTTGTTGAATTTCATTAGATTTCTCCCTGCCCAGCTCTCCAGCCTGGCCAGGTCTCGCTGAATGGCAGCGCAGTGTCCTGCCTGTCAGCCACCCCTCCCAGCTTTGTATCATGGGCCTGGTAAAGAGTGGGATCAGCACCCTGAACTTTAGAAGGGCAAACTTTGATCTCTTCCATGACTTAATAGGAGCTATCTCATGGGCTCAGCTGTTAGAAGGCAAGGGAGCCTGTGAGTGCTGGGTAGCATTTAAAGAGCACTTCTTCCAAGCCCAGGATCAGTGCCTCCCTTTGAGCAAGAAATTAGGAAAGAGTGGCAGAAGACCTGTGTGGATGAGCAGGGAGCTCATGGGTAAACTCAAAGGGAAGCAGAAGGTCTATAATCTGTGGAAACAGGGTCTGAGCACCTGGGGAGAATATAGAGATGTTGTCAGGGCCTGTAGGGATGCAACTAGGAAGGCTAAAGCCAACCTGGAAAAGAAACTGGCAAGGGACATAAGGGATAATAAAAAGGGTTTTTTTAGGTATAGGAATAGTAAGAGGATGATCAGGGATAATGTGGGTCCCCTGCTGAACGAGGCAGGTGTGCTGGTAACGGGGGATGCTGAGAAGGTGGAGATACTGAACGCCTTCTTTGGTTTGGTCTTCACTTCAAAGACCCCTTGGGACCCACAGACACTGGAAGAAAGTAAGAGAGTTTGGGAAGTGAAGAGCTTTCCTCTGGCTGAAGTGGGAGTGGTCCACCCTCAAAGGGATCAATGCACATAAATCCATGGGCCCTGATGGGATGCATCCCTATGTGCTGAGGGAGCTGGTGGCACAGATGGTTATGACAGCAGTAACTCTGACAGTGCCAGACCTACACAAATACATTTGGAGAGCCAGTCCTTGTTCCAGAAGGCTTACTATGTCCGATTTGAAAAGGGTGTTTTGGAAATGGCAGATCCTGTGTCCAGGTATGGATTCTTCATCAACTGCCTTTGCAGTAGTAGAAGGAGCGAAGGATGTATGTACTATTCAGGCAGGTAAAAGTATCTCAGTCACAGGATTTGTGATGAATGCTCCATCACTGCAGTGTGTGTGTGTGTAAACACATCTGCTTTGAGTGTTTCTTTCTGTGGCTCAGACTGAAAAGCAAAACATGCAGGAGATCTGTGTGAATAACACAAGGCACTTCCCAGTCAGACTTGTCAAAATGTTTCCAAGTGCCAGCAGACTGGTTCTGCCTCACAAACAGTGAAGCTGACTTGTGTATGTGAAATCTTGCCCCCATCTTTGCCTCTGGATACGGTCTGGTTTCCCAGTTGGTGTCAGGTGTAGATGACGCAGGTCCTGGGCTGGGAGGCTGCCCTGACACAAGGCTAACGAGGCATGATGTGCTCTGATTAGCAGTAAGGCATGCATGGTCAGGGTGATTGAGTGGCCAAGTCCCCATGGCACAAAGTGTGTTTTTCATTTTGGGGCCACACAGGTTGGCATTTAGATTGCTAGTGTGCACATTTGCAGGTGAAACTGGCTGTCGTGTAGTCATTTAAAGCCATCCAAGTTACTGCCTGTAAATAAATAGAGTGGGAAGGCATGCACTCCCCTCTGTAGTCATAAAGAGAGTCATGGAGCCAGGAGCTTGGTCAGGAGTTGATCTTCCCTTCTACACTGGTCAGAAGACACTGCATGCTGATGGAGGACTGTACCTCCAGGACTGTCTGGGTCTAGCACCCGTGGAAGCTCTATCCTGGACCCTCCCAAATACAGGCTGTAATGGTGGAAACAGCAATTCTGGGCTCTGAGGGGCAGCATAGGAGGCACACAACGTGAAACGTGATCTGAGTCAAAAGCTGCCTGGCTGTGAAGGCCCTTTCCTGTCTGAGGCTAGCCCAGGGCAGAGCTCAGAACAAAGACCTATCCTGTGTGTCAGCTAGGACCCATGTGTTGAGCTACTGCACGTGCGATGGATGATGCTGATGCTGTGAGATCTTTGAAGTCTTGCTGCTGTCAGCATTTAGCTGGGGCTGAAGGCACAGATTTACAAGCCCTCTATATTCCAGGGCCTGCTGCTGGCAGCAGACCTCCAGACTTGATCTGAAGGTCTTCAGCTTTTAAGTTGTGCAGGTCCTAAAAGCTACAGACCTGAGGTATTCTGCTTCAACTCCCAAAGGAATGGAGCATATGCAAACCTTCTTGACCAGTCACACTTGGTGTCCCTCCTCAACGTCAGACTGCCTCACAATTGTACTGGCAGGTTGGTTGGAGAGTAGCTGTGTAAGGAACATGCAAAACATGTTTCCAAGGGCCTTCATTTTATCTCAAATATGATCTGAGAAAAGATGTTTCATTAAAAAACATTTTATTAAAGGGGAGGATTGGGATTGGAGTAAGGATTGGACTGAAGCAGGGCAGTAGGGCAGATACATAATGCAAGTAGCTCACAGCACATTTTGGTCATTTAAGGAAACCATGAAATCATACTCTATAAATGCCAGAGAGGGAATACAGCAGCTGATTTCATGGCATTTTCTGCACACAGCCATTGACTGATGCTCCAGTGACTCATTCATAGGGCATTTTTCCAGATCTGATAATATCCTGGACTCTGAGCAGCTCTCCTATCTATGCAGATATCTTTTTTATCCTCAAACATATTTCATGCACCTTTGTGCATAACATGATATTGCTGTATGTGTAACTGCCTACTCTAGATCTCTATCCGCTTTTTCCATCCTTTGCTTACGTTTTCCTTGGCTTATGATCATATCAGGTGCTGAAAGCCTAGCAGGACTGATCCAGCAGGATGGGTCAGCGCCTGAAAGAAAAATCTCTGATTATAGCTGAACACTACAGCACGTGGCAACAGTATCTGGGGAGATACTTTCACAGATAGAGGTATTTGGGCAGGGGACCACCATCTTTGTTGTATATATGACTTGCTGTCATCCAAGTCAGCACATCAGCTGACACAGTAGGATTCTTCCATTAGATTTGCAGTTTTCTTCCAGATTATGGGTTGTCAGCAGACAGGGAGAAATTAAGGGGCATTGGGGTTCCTTTCAGCAAAGGCGATATCTTCATTCCAAAAAATAGATGGGTATTGAGTTAGCTAATGTCATGGTGCCCAGTGCAGCCCCCTGGGCAGTGAGTGGGGACCTCTTCAGCTAGGCCTGGTTGCTCAGAGCCCTCTCCCACACGAGGCTGAATGTTGGCAGGGTCGGGGCATCTCCCGGCTCCCAGGGCCACCTGTGCCAGCGTTTGGCCAGCCTGTGGGGCCCAGGGCCCTCCCTGCTCTGGGTGCGGAGTCTGCCCGCTGTAGAGTTCCAGCCCCTGAGCCCGTGGCCGCAGGCCCCGGCACCGAGCCTGTCCCCACCTTGCTCCTCAGCCCCCTGGAAGTACGGCGAGGCCGCAGGAAGCTGCCCAAGGAGCTTCTCTTGCGCAGGCTGAAGCCGCCCAGCGCCCTCGGCCTTTCCTCCTGGGAGAGGTGCAGCACCCCCCCCTCCCCTCTCCCTGATGCCGTTTGTGTCCCTCCTCTGGACCTGCTCCAGCTGGTCCATGTCTTTCCTGTGCTAATATAGACATAAAGAACACTTCAGACTTTCACCCCACATTGCAGCTTACAGGTTAGGGTCAGCCTGTTGGGAACTTGAAGGCGATTATGGTTTATTCACCTCTGATTCTCTGTATATTCTGCTGGCAAGTGTGAGTGAACAACTGCAAATTATGAACAAGCTTTTTTCCACTGTGCTGACAACCTAGAACAGGACATGTTTTTGTCACTGCTGGCTCATATCTTGCATCAGGGCAGGATGTCTTCCACCAGGTTGTTGCCTATGAGTACAAGGCATTTGTGATGAGTTCTTTTGGTGGTGCTTCTAAGCAAGTTAGAGTCCAAAAACATAGGGTAATTGTGTGACAGAAATAACGACTACCCAGAACTTATCCAAACCTCTTGAACAAACGAATGCTTTGAGAGTCTAGCTGTAGTCAGAGAAGATTGTTGTGAAGCTTGGCATCTATCTTCTCCTATACCAGCCTGTGGCTACATACAAAACCCATGTTATATGCTACAAAATCGTCAGTTTTAAGATTTTTCCTCTGCTGCTGTTGTGGAATTAAGAGACATCTTGTGAGTTCAGTGGATTTTCATGTAAAAAAATTTGGACACCAGCAGAATAAGGGAATGGGGTGGTTGGATGAGACATTGCAAACCCCATTGACGCTTGCAAGGGAGTGAGAGCTTGCTCTGAGACTCCTTCTCCAGATGACAGTTCCCACATTGACCAGAGACTAGACTGACAGGGAGGGACAAAAGTGTGAGCCCTCACCCTGAGGACAGCAGAAGGAGCCTGGCAGGGACCTGCAGCACTCCTGCACTCTGGCACTGCTTCTTCTCCCCCAGGCCCTTGCTGACAGTGTTGTGTGACTGTGGCATGGTGGTGCCATACCCAAAGCTGTGGGAGAGACAAGCTCAGGAAGGAGAGATGGTGCCTGTGCAGGAGGGAGAGACAGAGGAACAGTGAGCTCTCTGCTCCGTTAGTTCTCTTTCCCCTGTGAAGCACTGGGCAAACAGTAGAGGCAATAAAATATGAGATGAACAAGACAAAGTCAGTTATTTACTGCCCTAAAGCAGGGCACGATTGTTCCCCATGGTGAGTTTTCAAGTGCCTTTTGCTTCTAGTCTGCTTTTAAATGAGGCGTATGATGTGGCTTCCTCCAGTTCCTGGGGGGAAGGAGAAGGGAAACTGCCACAGTGCAATAGATCTCCTTCTAAAGCTTTTACTGTACCTGAACTGCCATTGAATTGCTGCATAGCTGTAGGCATTTCAGTAAGTGCTCTGGTGAGCTGAGGGAGCCGTTCCACTGGCTTGACCTGTTGTGAGTGTGTGAAGGATGCTCTTACCTACTCCTCTGACTGTTGGCCTCACCAGTGGTGATGTAGGAGCTGAGACATGCATCTCCTTGGCTGTCCTGGAACTGTGAGAGGTGATATTCTGCATTTGTATACAAGAGGAAAGAGCAACAAGGAGGTGGATAGCTTAGGATGACCCAGGCTGGGGCAGGTGTTTTAGTAAGGATCACAGTGAGCAGTTGCAGTTGCAAATATCTCCTGTGCCCACCCCAAGCTGATCAAGAGGTGTCTTGGTTACCCTTGCAAATGGAGAAGTTGGCAGGGAGGAGGAGTGACAGCTCAGGACTCACATTGGTGAGCAGCAGAGCTGGTGATGTGCTTTCAGTGTTCTCACTTAAACTCAGAACAACCCAGAAATTGAGGAACATGCTAGGAAAGTCTGCTAGTGCGTACCTGTGACTAAGGTGGTAGACATACTATTCCACTGTACACCACAGTCAGTTGGGTCACTAAGACAGGTTGTGCCCATAGAGAAGCCCCTAAGTGTGATGGAGAAGAGTGTGTGAACAGAACAAATCTATTTTCCCCCAAATTATTTTACAACCCCTAACAATTCATAGCTCAGGGACCATGTGGTGGACAGCTGTCCATGTTTAATAGCCATTGATGCAATTTTACCTCCATTGATTTGTATAACCATCCTCAGATGTCTTTTTAGCACCTGCAGCATCCTGTGTCAAGGACTTGTAGAGATGAACTATGCCCTCCAGTATGCAAAAAGCAGTTTGCATTACTGTTCAGCATCTTCACAGGAGAGCAAAGCAATACATCTCCTGATAGACACTGCCAATTGGACTGGCTGCTTCTGTAGAAGAGAGATCCAGCCAGGCACTTGTGCCTTATGCCGTAGCTTGTCACATGCATGAACATTTCAGGTTCACAAACTGGTATCTGTAGTCTCACAGACTGGTTGTGATTTGTGTTTATGTTGCTCTTGTGGCAGAGCCCAGAGGCTATTTGTGATCAGGGGCCCTTTGTGTCAGGTCCTGTGCAAATAGATCCTAAGATAGTTCCAGAGAACTTTAGTTTACGTCAGGAGCTGGGGGGAGGTGGAGTGGGGCAGACCTTATCAATTGATATTTTCACCCTGAGGAGGTCTCTGTGAAGTAGAAATTGAGAGGTGGTATGCAACAGTGACTTCTTCCCTAGGAAATGGCTGATGTGGGTGTGTGTGCTTGTGTGTCTGTGCAAAAACAAACATGGGGACACTAAAAACCAGTGACTCTATTTAGTCTTTGCCATGGGTTAGGCACACCTGCACTGCTGGTGGTGGCTGACACGTGGTGTGCTGTGCTTTGTGAAATAGACTGCATGTTGGTGCTTTGCCCAATAAGGGGTGATGTGTGAAGCTGCTGCTTCTTCTGCCATGCAGGTCTCGTGCTGGAAACTCAGGAGAGAAGAAGAGTGACTTCAGGTGACACCAGATGGACATTCAATTCTCTGGGCCAGTGGCTTTACTTGTAGGCACTGAAAAGAGGTGGGATTGAACAGGGAGCCATGCAAATTCACCATGCCTAGCCTCTCTTTCCTGACCCTCCCAAATGGCACAGGAGAGGCAGGGGGCTGGGGGAGTAAGAGGGTGATATGGTCTGGCCAATGTTGAGTAAACCTCCACCCCCACTGAAATGCCTGTAGGGCTTCTCAAGGCCCCAGGAGAGGCTGGGCAGCATCTGAGGGGATTTGCTCAAGGAATCTATGGCATCTCCTCCCCACGGCAATAGCAGGAGCTTATCAGGGGTTTCCTTGAGATGCCTTCACGTCCACACCAGCGGCAGCTGCCTGGGCTGAGGGGCCTTGGGTCTGAGAAAGCTGACCCAGCTGCCTGCATCCTGCCTTTAGCTCCCCTTTGGAGAGAGATCATGGACAAATCCCACGTGGGAGGTGCTGCTCACCACCAGTGTGGTGCCAGCCACTGGATGGTCTTTGGACATCCCATGGCAGGTGGGATATGGGAGAACATAGCTGTGTGGCTGACCACTGTGGCTTAGGTAAATCATCACTGCTAGCAGTGAAGACAGTGCACCTATGGGTTTAGCATCATCTCTTCAAAGGTTTATAGGTACAGCCTATGTGATTGGCATGTATGGATGCAGCCCACCCTTAAACATCTGGTGGTTGTGAAGAAGGATGATGTTGTCGCTTGACTCAGCCTTGCTCCAGCAGCACAGGAGTTGGCATGACTGTGTTTGTGTCATCATCCCCTGCTCTGGTTTTGTTCTTTGAGACTGTTAACACAGGCTCTTGCCTCTCCAGTGTTGCTTGGGGCGTGCTGGGCTAGCAGGTCCTGCAGATTGTCCTGGTCTGGACTGTCTGGAGGAAGGGTGACACAGAGGAGATGGCATGAACTGCAGCATAAGAAGTTGTATTGGTGGCACCATTGTTGCATCCTGAGGGGAGGATACAGTCCTTCGTGCTGTGCTGTCTCTTGGAGAGTTAGGGAAACGTTCAGATCAGTATGCTGGCTCCACCAGACTCTGCAACCTCAGGACCCCATTGAGCTCACACACTGTTGTCTCACCCCAGCCTGCAGCTTTTCCACTTTAATCTCTCATTTCAGATTACGGGTGTTCACACTCCTCCAGGAGAAAGCCTGGCTCCTCTTATCTCCAGGGTGACAATGTCCTGTGAGCCCTGCAGTTTCCGTGGCTCTCACCTTATCTGTGGATTAAAAGCAGACCCAAGCAGACAGCTCAGAGCTTGGTGGGACTGTTTGCACCCAAAGAGCCCACTGCTCTCTGCCTGGGTCTGTGGGAGCCCTGCAGCAGTGTCCTGGGGCAGGCAGGGGGGTGGCCCCACACCCAAGGGTATGGTGGAAGTCTGGACCTGAGCAGGTTAGGGGAACAAGGCACTCACAGGTGAGGGATAAGGCACAGAATGGGGTGTCACAGCAGGTGAGGGGCTGGCAGGAGCTCAGTGGAAATCCCACAGATACCCCAAGTCTCCTGTGATACCTGAAGCGTCCCCTGCCTTGGTTTCTTTCTCAGTAAATGCCCTATACCCATGCATGGGGCAGATTTGACAGGGCTTTGGCCAGATGAATGCCAGTGAGTTGCCTCAAAAACCATCACACTTTGCTGCATGTAAAACTGAGCCAATTCTGCCTGGAAAGCCAGAGGAGGGTGGGATGAGAGGGAAGGTCCCCTTGGGGTGGGAAGGTCCCCAGCCAGGGGAGCCCAGGCACCCTCCACTGTGTTGCCTAATAATGGGGCCAGCACTGCCACAGCCAACCCCTTCTTGGACAGCCCTGCGCTCTCCCTAACAACCAAGGAAGAGCCATGTAATTCCCTTTCTGCTGACACTGCCACCACCTCAGGGATTACCTCTGTCTGAGCAAGCTTTATCAGTCTGGGGCGGGAGGCTCTGTGCCCCTGGGAGCGAAGTGAAGGGCTGCAGGCTGGAGCAGGATCGCACCGCTGTGCCGCCACAACCTTTGTTGGTCCCTCCAGCTTCTGCTTCTGCTCAGCACGGTAAGAGTTTGCCCTGTTTCACTGTAAAAGAGTAGGTGTGGGTAATGCATTTTTGGCCAGCTCACCCGTGGTGTCCAGGGTGAGCTGTAAGATCACAGAGGATGGTGTCCTAGGAGTGGGGAGTTGGGTAACAGTACAGAGAGCACAGGTGTCACCTTCGAGACAGATCTGTGGTGTTGGCAACTCAGTAAGGGCCTGCCATCTGTAAAGGAGAGCAGGAGATAGACTGTGAGCATTAGATGTAAGGCCACAGGGTGCTGGTGCTCTAAGTATGTTGAGTGACGGTCTGTTCTGGACAGCTCAAGTCATACCATAGTGATCTCTCTGACCTGGCCTGGTCTTGCTCCCAAAAGCGGACTAGAGGTGTCTTGGTGCCACGTTCATTTGGCCTGACGGAGGAGCAAGCTGTCCTCATCCACAGTGAGGAGCTCCTCTGCTGTGCTGAATGTTCATGCTCCTGTCACCCTCTGGGGAGAAGTTAATACTCCACTACCAGGGCTGAAGCTAATGGAGTGGCGACGTTCCAGCTGTTGATTAGTGTGATTAAGAGATAAATGATCTCCTGGGTGCAGAGGAAACTTGTGCACTGTCAAACTGAGTCAGACAAGTTATTCCTTCCAGAAGAACAACTGCCCTGAGGTCCCTGGGCACTCAACCTCTCCAGGGCTGCTCTAGCAGGACCTGTGGGGATTGCTCCCCTGGCTCTTCAGTACCACAGGGAGCAACACTGGAACTATTTAGTGGGTCTTGACTGTGCTGGAATTTTCCTTTCAAAACTGAGGCCTTTATTACTGGTGCTGAAAGCACACCTGCCTTAGGGAAGAAAATGGGTTTGACTTAGCTGGTGGTTGCTCAAACTATGGTGGAAAACACAGTAAAATCATTGTAGGGTTAATGTTGAGTGGAGTTTCAACAGGTGAGCAAGTCAAGTTAAACATAAGGAGGCAGAGCAGAGCAAAGTGTGAGTAGCAACTGCTCTTCTGTGTTAGGTCGGGATCGTAATTAGTGACCACAGAGATCCTGGTCAGCCCTGCAGGTAAGTGAAGCCATGAACAAGTCATGTTTGGCAACTGATAGATCTTCACACTCACACAGTCCCCCACAGCATCCTTCTCTCTGAACTGCAGAGATAGGGATTTGATGAGTGGACTGTTCTGTGGGTAAGGAATTGGCTGGATGGCTGCACCCAGCAAGTAGTTGTCAATGGCTCGAAGTCCAGATGGAGAGATGTGGCAAGTGGTGTTCCTCAGGGATCTGTACTGGGACCAGTATTATTTAATATCTTCATCAGTGACATCAGCAGTGAGGTTGAGTGCACCCTC
The DNA here is from genome assembly GCA_022605575.1 of Laterallus jamaicensis coturniculus. Lineage (NCBI taxonomy): Eukaryota > Metazoa > Chordata > Aves > Gruiformes > Rallidae > Laterallus > Laterallus jamaicensis. The sequence continues at coordinate 1,050,825 of JAKCOX010000138.1, forward strand.
AGCGACTCTGCAGATGACACCAGGCTGAGTGGTGCAGCTGACAGGCCAGAAGGACAGGATGTCACCCAGAGGGATCTGGACAAGGTAGAGAAGTGGGCCCACATGAACCTCATGAGGTTCAAGAGGTGCAAGGTCCTGCACCTGGGTCAGGGCAATCCTCATCATCAGTACAGGCTGGGAGATGGAGAGACAGAGAGCAGCCCTGCAGAGGCCTTGGGGTGCTGCTGGGTGAGGAGCTCGACATAAGCTGACAATATTGCTCACAGCCCAGAAAGCCAATGGTGTCCTGGGCTGCATCAAGAACAGCGTGGCCAGCAGGCTGAGGGAGCTGATTCTGCCCCTCTGCTCTGCTCTGCTGAGACCCCACCTGGAGTACTGTCCAGGTCTGGAGTCCCCAACATAAGAAGGACATGGAACTGTTCGAATGGGTCCAATGGGTTTGAATGTGGGAGTGCCACAAAGGTGATTAGAAGGCTGGAGCATCTCTCCTCTGAAGACAGGCTGAGAGAGTTGGGCTTGTTTAGCCTGGAGAAGGCTCAGGGGAGACCTTTAGCAGCCTTCCAGTACCTGAAGGGGCCTATGGGGAAGCTGGGAAGAGACTTTTTAGAAGGGCGTGGAGTGATAGGACAAAGGGGTATGGTTTTGAATTGGAAGGGGGTAGATTTAGATTGGATATTAGGAAGGAATTCTTCATTAGAGGGTGGTGAGGCACTAGAACAGGTTGCCCAGGAAAGTGGTCGATGCCCCCTTGCTGGAGGTATTCCAGGCCAGGTTGGATGAAGCCTTGAGCAGCCTGGCCTAGGGTGAGGTGTCCCTGCAAATGGCAGGGGGTTGGGACTGGGTGATCTTTAAGGTCCCTTCCAACCCAAAGCATTCTGTGACTCTATGATTCTGAGATACTCAGCAGCCAAAAGGGGAACCTGTGTGAACATCTGTAAGGGAGAAATTAATGTCTCAGTGCCATCTTGTGTAAAGCTTTGAACAGTGGCAAGAGACACATACAGTGATACAAGATGCCATCCTAGAAGCATGCTGGAGTTTTAGAGAATTTGGTGGTAATGTTGGGGATTATGCTGTAAATATTATCACTAAACCAAAGAATTCTATACAAACCAGGTCTGCTTTTTTTTCCCCAAGAAGACTGCAAATCCATGGGAGCCTGTTGTTCCCAAAAATGCCTGGCCATTTTCAGCACAAATCAGAAAACAGAGTTAATGTCTGAACACAGGAGACCAGGCCTTTCAGAGACACAGCAGCTTCCTTGTTCACCTGTGGAGAAGGAAGGCTCCCCAAGACCTAGGAGTGAAAAGCAGAATTGTAGAATCATAGAATCCCAGACTGGTCTGGGTTGGAAGGGACCCCAAGGATCACAGAGTTCCAACCCCTGCCACAGGCAGGGCCAACAACCTCAGGCCTGGAGCTACACAAGGTTGCCCAGGGCCCCATCCAACCTGGCCTTGAACACTCCCAGGGATGGGGCACCCACCACCTCTCTGGGCAGCCTCTTCCAGCTCCCTCAGCCTCTCTTTGTAGGGCAGGTGCTCCAGCCCTCTGATCATCATTGTGGCCTCCTGTGAACCCTCTCCAACAGTTCCACATCTTTCTTGTATTGGGGGCCCCAGATCTGGACACAGGACTCCAGGTGAGGCCTCACGAGGGCAGAGCAGAGAGGGACAATCCCTTCCTTGACCCTGCTGCCACCCCTCTGCTGATGGAGCCCAGGATACCACTGGCCTTGTGAGCTGCAAGAGCAGGTGCCATAGTGGAGGGTACTGTCCCACTGACACCTCATCCACCTGAGAAGGGCTCCCATCCATGCTGATACCAGGACCTCAGATGTACATGGCAGCTTGAAATTACTGTGTGCAGAACAAACTCTGGGCTCCTGTCACCACCCTGACCTGCTGCTCCAGGCCTGTGCTGTTTGTCCTCCACCAACGAACATTTGCATGGCAGAGAATGAAGCCACCTGGAAAAATTTATTGGCTCCCTTTCCTGTGCCACAGCATGGCTCACAGGCTCATGGGACAAATAAACTTTCCCTCTTAGAAAAATGCTGTAGGGAACACCCTTGCCAGCAGTGATTATTATTTATCATAATTATATAGTCCTTAGTATCAGAGGGAAACTAGTAAGTTACTATATATTTAGCCAGGCATCCACAGGGATCAATAGCTAATCTGTCTCTGGAGGAGGGCTCGCCCCAGTCCATAAAATATTCCCCTGCCACAATACAGACAATTATCTATGGAGCAGAGAGAATTCACTTCCCTGGTTCTTCCATACAGCTGCTGAGTGTCCTGTGGGTGAAAGGAAAGATCATGAGCTCTTGGAGTACAGCAGCACAGGGGAAGGCAGTGCCAGGGCAGCCTGGGCAGAGCACTGTGTCCTCTCAGGGCAGCTGCTGGAAAACCTTCTGGAGATGTGCACCATGTCCCCTCCAGAGCCACACCAAGGAGCTGCAGCAAGTTGAGGTAGAGATGAAGAAAACCAGCAAAAAAACGGACAAGGCTTACCAAAAAAGGTAGAGTGTTCAGTGGGTTTAAGTTATTCAGTGACTGAGCAAAGGTATTAAACCCATTTCGCAGTGGAGAGGTAAGAGACCTGGTGAGGAGGGAGACAGGCAGAGGAAATCAGGTGATGGAGGAGGAATCAGGACTCCGAGGACTCTGCTCTGGCAGCCAGATGAGATTGAAGGTCTCTTGTGACCACTGCTGAGCTTGGTCTTTCCACAAGAGGACAGCCTGGGGGGCTGGTGGGGAGGCTGTCTGCTACTGTGATGGGACCTGTAGGTGCAGGTGTCTTCAGCAAGTGCAAATACTCAACTCAAAGCAATGCTCAAGTTCTTGCTGCCTGTGGATAGCAGTACTGGCCAGCTCCAGGGAGAGCTACCTCAACACAGGCCAGTCATCCAAACAGACCTACAAAACACAGGCAAATGGTCCTAACCCCACCTGTTGAAAAACAATGGCACCAAACCACCAGCCAGTGGGTTTCAATGCAGAGCACAGCCAGAACTCCTGTTAGTGCCTGTGGAAGAGGTGACAGAGAAAGACAGAGGCATTAGGTGTACACCCAGGCTCCATACAACTCCACTGCTCTGGGTAGGCTGCTCCTGGGCAGAGGCATGGTTTGCAATGTTTGGGTAGCAGGAATATTGCATCCTTACGGTATAGTTTTAAAGGGATGGCATGTGTGTGTGGGAAGGCTTTGAAGCTAGCTGCTACTTTATGGGCTTGTTCATCGTTAACCAAATGAATGAAGGTGTTTGGGGCTGGAGGGAGGGTGCCAAGTCTCAAAGGGTAACTTAGCTCAGAGCAATGAAGTGTGCTGTCACAACAGGAGCACCCGCAGCTGCAGGCCAGACTCTGGGAACAAAATGCTGGAGAAGATTCAGAAGGCGATCACGATCCGTAGCTGCACTGTCAGGGAGCTGCTGGCAGAAGCACTGGGGATGTTCATCCTCATGGTAAGGAGGAGATGGGCCCAGAAGGGCATGTGTGTGCGTGTGTGTAGGGTGGGTGGGAGGGTGTAAGCATCTGCAGCAGCAATTTTGTAAGGCCAGTGGTTTCCTACCACATCCTCAGGATTGCTCAGCAGCTGGTCACTACTGCTCACCCCTCTGCTTGCCTGGGGAGGCAGCTTCCCATCAGGTATGCCATCTGCCAAAAAGCTTCTGGAGGAAAAAAAGCAGTAGAGGGTGAGAGTTGGGTGCTGGGAGAGGGTAAAGCAGGTGGGGCTGAGCTGCTGTTTCAGTTCTTTTCCAGAAGAAAAATGAGGAGGAGTTTGGGAATGAACCCAAAGAGCTGTATCTAGTTAGATAGGGCAGTGCCAGACTCCTGAAAGATCCCATGTGGTGGGAGCCAAGGCTTTTCTTCCTGCTGTGCTGGAGGCAGTGGTATGGTTGGGGGATCCTACACAGCTCAGAGGAGCAGACCCTGGCCCCTTTGCCAATGTCAGCCTCCGTCAGACAAAAACAACATTCATCTGTCTTGCTCTTGGGGTTACCAGGGTAATGAGCACCTCTGAAATTCTCTGGAGCCACAACCCACCATTAGGAAATGTAATTACTGGGTATAAAGCATGCCACAATTTCACTTTTGGTTTTCTTATGCTGGCACATGAGACATGTTATGTGAGCTATAGGGAAACTCCTTCTTTGCTGAGGGATCTATTCATGCAGAGAAAGTGAAGAGGTTTCTGAGCTCTCCGGCTGTTTCGAAGGTGTGTGGGGAGAGGGTGAGGAAAGCTTTGCTGTCAGAATCAGTCCCTGGGGCTGAGGGTGCCAGAGCCTTCATTTGTAGGCTTAACACAGCAAAAAGAGATCCTGCCTCTGGAAAGGTCCAGCAAGTATCTCTGTCAGCTTCCTACAACTGGACTTGGTTTGCAAGCACTGCTGGCCACCTGAGAGAGATGGTTTGGGCTGGACAGGGGCTGGCATATCAGGGCTGAGGATAATCCAAATAACTCACACCTGGATATCTGCACAGGAGGAAGATACAATTTGGTTAAGCCTGGGGACCTTTTGACACAGATCTCTATATGGATAGTGTGTGGTGTGTGTTTTCAAGAGCAACTGCATGTGCAAAGGATGCTTGGTTTTTATCACATCTCATTGCACATCCAGCTCCTTAAATTTGCTCCTTACTAAGATGCAGGTAGTTTCACATGCATCAGAAGTCAGAGTGCAGACATCTGTGACCCCTCAGAAGGAGCTAAGCAAAACATCTTCCCTTTCCACACCTTTTGTGTTTTGGTGGTGGACGTTTCCAGGTGATAGAAGATCAAATTCAGGGTGTCCTACTAGGGCTGTCTCTGGGAAGCAGACTTTGAACTCTGGCAGCCCAAGGCAGATTTTGGAAGCTGCAGCTCCCATTGGCTCTTTCCTCACTGATCCCCATGAGGGAATAGAGCAGAAGGAAGAACACTGCACAGGGGCACCCATCAAGGGCTGGCTGCAAACAGCATCCAGCATCCCAACATAGCATCCAGCATCTGACTCTTTAGCAGAACGCTCGTCCTTACTGCAACTGGGAATGTGGTCCAGGATGCCTGGATGACTTGTTATTTGGATGACAGGACTCATCCAGGGCCTCTTGCTGTAATGGACAGGCAGTGTTCATAAAGGAGGGGACAAGGCAGCAGGGGAAACCAGCACAAGGAGTAGGGAGACAGGGAGGGTGGGGGGAAAAAAGGCAGTTTTGGGGCTATGAGAATAGAGAAAGAGACCAGAGGTTTGGATCTGTGCTGAAAAACAAATTCTCTGTCCTGTGTTTTTTGAGGATAGTGCTGTTCAGCTGCACCCCTCTTTCTGCACCTTCGTGCTGTCCTGCAGACTGTACCTTACGCATTTGGCTTCCTTTGAATGTAGCTTTGGAAAAGCTCAGAGATGAATTGGCACAGTTTTTATAAGGGCATTGCAGGTGCTGGGTGACATCCCAGGCACTGCTTTCTGGGGGCTTTTGATGAGGCAGACTGAAGGAAGGGTTCACACTGAAGCTCCATGCAGAGCACAGACTGTGGTCTGTGTATGCAAGAGAGATAAGAACAGTGTCTCAGGGGAACAGGGAATTTTGGTGCTGTCAGAAAAGAAAGAGAAGGAACAGACATGAGGGAAAATTTGTATCCAGGCTGAGAAGGCAGTAAAGATCTGAGTCAAAAGAGGACAGGGCAGAGCAGAAGTTGAGATTCTGAAGAACTTTTTTGTTCTTAGGGGGACATGTCACCCTGGATAAATATCGGTGCAGTCCAAGGAATAGGATATGCTCTCCAAGCCCAAAGTGGTTGGTGAGGCAGAGATCTCAAGAGCAGCTTTGTCTTTTCCCAGAATTCAGTGTAAGGGCTGTGCAAAGAACTGAATTTTCCACCCTCTGACCACATTAAAAAAGTGAAATAAAATATACTTTCAGGCTGGAGCAGCTTCTTCAGTGTGTCTGTTCCTGTTGGAGAGTGTTTACTTCTCTTTTAAATTTTTTTCCTGATTTCTCTTTTGTCACTAAAGAAATACTGAAGCTTTGGCTTTTTTTCAAACCTGAAGTGTATGTGTTGAAAGGAAAGGTCAAACCAAAATTTCTTTCCTGTTTTTTTTTTCCTAGAAAAATTTACCAAAATTGGAGCTGAGTTTGGCAAATAGCTGTGTGCTGCCAGAGCTGTGTTTTTAGTCAAGAAGTTGCACACCAGGAAAAAAAAAAGGCAGCAAGGTTTTGCCCACCCTTCCTCCTGGCTTGTGTGCTGCCTCTGGGTGGTCTGTGGTGATGCTGCCTTGGCTCGTGTCGATGGCTTCAGGTGTGGGTGTCTGGGGTTTATCTCCCTTGTACCCAGCCCAGGGTGGAGTGTCTGGTTATGTGTGATGGTGACCAATGAGGAATAATTTGATTATCCATTCAATTTTTGCAGAACAGGGTCATTCTTATTTCATCTCCTGACCATGGGCACCTGAGAGTCGTCCTGTCTTTGGGACTTACCAGTCTTGCAGAACAAGTAGCAAAGCAGCTCAGCCCACCACAGCAGTATCACCACTTTTAACACTCCTTTCTTTTTCCATGCACCAGGTCTTCGGCTTGTCTTCTGTGGCACAAGTGGTATTAGGAAGAGGAAACTTTGGGCAGCATCTGAGCATCAATTTGGGATTTGGCATTGGTGTTACCTTGGGCATTCACGTGGCTGGAGGAGTCTCTGGTGAGCAGGACACCTGAGCACAGGATGCTCTTAGGTCCCTCAAAGGCCACATGCATCAGAGGCAGCAGGAACGTGCTGTGGGGGGTGGCGTGGCAAGGCAGGGCAGTGCTTTCACCAGAAAAACAGGCAGTTGGGTCCCCAGGCAAGAAGAGCAGAGCAGGTCTGGTGACCGTAATGAGGGTCAGCCTTGTGACCCAGTGATCGCAGCCAAGTCTGCAGGGGGGAGAGGCAGGTCTGAGGTCAAGCCAAGGAGTGGTGATGGCATGGCAAGGACAGGAGAAGCAGGGGACCAGGCAGGCACAGTGTACCTACAGAATGCTGACCCCAGACGTGTGTCCTGAGCTGAAACAGGGGTAAGTGGTGGCAGTTTGGCCACCCCATCCTGTTTCAGTCAGCGGAGCCAAGTTTCAGCAGTGGCCCCATTAGGTGCTTCCTGGGAGATGCCATCATGACCTAAGGAGACAAGGAGCTCTGAAAACACACTGCCAGTCTGACCCATGGGGAAGTAAATAATTTATTGCAAAGGAAACCTTACTGCTGATGTTGCAACAAGGAATGGTATGTAAATTTTCTCCTTATCATCCACACCCATGTGCACACACCCCACATGAACCCAGGAGGTAGTGTTTCAGGGCCATGGGGTGCTATCTCTCACATGACAGAGCATTACCTTTGCCTTGTGCAATTTCTGCATTCATTTACACCAAGAGAGGAGATTAAGGGCTCTAGTGGGCAGAAAATTAAATCAAGTTCTCAAACTGTTGGAGCAGGGAGGTGCCCAAGTCTGGGACTGGCTTGGAGAGGAGAATTTTTCCACACAAGCCATCAGCTCTTGGTCTCCCTGTCGTTTTGGAGCTGGTGGAGACATCCTGGGGCAAGTGTGCTGAGGAAAGTAGGTCCCTGCAGTCCCAAGTGACATCTGAGATGGGAAGTGGGAGAAAAGGGTCTCAGTTCAGCCATCTGGCTCCGGAGCCAACCTCAGGGCTCCTTGGTGTCGGTGATTTGGCTTCATTTATGTCACAAGATGTTTCTTGTGATCTCTGAAATGGCAAGATCTCTGAAATGTCTAATCCTGCAAAGGATCAGAGGAGCCAAAAAAATAAAAAGAAGGTGGGTGGGTGTTTTCCCTCCATTTAATTTGCAGCTGTGGGACTGTAGCAGATGGTACATGCACTTTCACTTCACTCTGCCCTGTACTTTGATGAGATGATGTCTCTGCATCTTAACCCTTTCTGAGTTTGGAGTAGGAAAGGTCCACCATGGTTGGGGCATTTACTAACCCTCAAAGGTTAAAGGAAAAAGGAAGAACTTCCTTTGGACTGATGGGTAGATGAGGCCTGGAGAACAAATGTGATTTGCAGTGAGGGCACCAAACCTCAACCCACTTAGTCTTTCTCCAAAAGCACCACCATGATGCCAACCTCTTCCATATAAAGTGTCCACTCAAAAGAGGGAAAACTGGTCTTGCACTTTATGACAGCCATGTACTCAAAGATGCAAGGAAATGCAGCCCAAGATTACAAACTCCATACAGGAAGGAAAAGGGTCTGCTTCACACTGCTGGGAGCAATCACAGTCTGGCCAGGATTGACCATACTGGTAACCCCTTCTCAATGCAGTGAGGTCTAAGACAGCCCTGAGTAGGATTTGCTTTGCAGACATGAAGATACAGGGCACCAGTGGTTTATTTGGCAGTTTGTTTCCCTTACATCTTGTGCTCTGCCCACCAGACATGCTAAGGACTTGCAGCTGGGGTGCTCAGCTCTGTCATGATGAGTCTTCTTATCTGTCACATGTTATCAGGAGGTCATGCAATTGTTTGGGATAAGATTTGCCTCATACACCTGTAGCTATATAAAAGCTGGGAGATGGCTCTCCTTAAGCTCAACAGAAGGAAACTGATAGGGGAATTCATGCCATGGCAAGGGAGATGTGTCTGGCAGGTGACATGACTGAAGCAGTTTGTGGTCTGTGGAGAATACAGATTAATTTTTACAGGACTAAGGCTAGGAGCTCTCTGTCCTGATTCATTCAGCAGCCCAGGGAAAATAGGTCAGTTTTGAGTCTGCATGGGAGAGAGACCTGCCCTGGGAGTGTCTTGGTGTTCTGGAGCAAGGTATGGGTGGTTTGTGTGGGACATGCTCCAAAACAGTTGCATCAAGGTCAAGGCCACTCACTCTCTTTTGCTGTGATTTTTGCAGGAGCTCATCTGAATGCTGCCATCACCCTCACACACTGCATTTTAGGAAACCTCTCCTGGACAAAGCTCCCAGCTTATGTGATTGGCCAGTTCCTGGGCTCCTTTACAGCAGCAGCCACTGTCTTTGGCCTGTACTATGGTATGGTTGTGTCTTTATCACAGAGGTTGCCATGGGCACTGTTTCAGTCTTAGTTCACTGTTGGTCAAACGAATTTCCTTTTACAGTACACAGCATGAAGTCTGTGTGAAGAAGGTAAGCTCCTGGCTTGTGGGACAGACTTTCATAGTTCAAGGCCACAGCAGGGCCCAGATATTTCTGGGAAGGATGTGCAGTGCCTGAAGAACACAGCTCCTTTTGCTCAGAGCATTCCCACTGTCGAAACCTGTCCTCAGTTCAAGTGGTAGCTGCATTTGTCAGTGTTTTGCTTCCAGGGCCTGCAAGGGCTCGAGTTAGATGACCACTCTGTATTAGGTACAGCAGGAGCTCTAGGGCACTTTGCTCACCTGTAGAAAACAGGACAGCAGTCACCTGTGGTTTAGAGGTGTGAGCAGAGGGTCCCACCACCCCTGGGCTCCAGCATGTCTCAGTCTCCCAGGGGTGGAGGGGTGGGGGCCTTCAGTGCATCCAGTGTCTATCCTGCCCCGGGCTCCTGGGCAGGGACAGAGAGCTGGTAGGTATAAGAAAGCACCTGCAGACCAAAGTCTGCAGGCAACAGGTACCAGTGAGATAGTGCCCTGCAAGGGGTGTGCCACCTCCATCGTATCTCTTCCCCTTGCTGTCCATGCTGGCTGCAATGGGTGGACTTGCACACAGGATGTCTGGGGTGACCTCTGTGCTAACTCCCATAATTCCCCTTTCCCCTAGATGCTTTGTACGACTTCACCAAGGGAAACTTCACAGTGACAGGACCAACCGCCACAGCGTCCATCTTCTGTACTTACCCTGCTCCCTATGTGTCCTTGCTGGGGGGCTTCTTCTCAGAGGTTAGTGGGGACTTCTGTGGTGGGCTTGGAAAAGGTGGGTGGTAACAGGCGACAGTGCAGGATTTGCAGTGCTCCATGTGCAGACACAGCATTACAATGACAAGGTTGGAAAAATCCTTTAAGATCATCAAGTCCAACTGTTCCTGTCCTGTGCTGAACCAGATCCCTAAGTTCATCTACCCTTTTTTTAAACACATCCAGGGGTGGTGACTCAACCCCCTCCCTGGGCAGCCTGTTCCAGGCCCTCACAACTCTTTCAGTCAAAATGTTTTCCTCACATCTGATCTGACCCTGCCCTTGGGGCAGCTTTGTGCCATTTCCCCTTGTCCCATCTCCTGTCACCTGCCTGAAGAGACCATCACCCACCTCTCTGCACCCTCCTGTCAGGTAGTTGTAGGCAGTGATAAGGTAGGCAGTGATAAGGTAGTTGTAGGCAGTCCAGGGCTCTCCAGCTGCATTTTCTGAAGCACAGAGGAGTCACCACCTCTGTTCAAACTATGGTTCCTGATATCTTGGGAAATGCAGGTCTACAAATACCAGCTATTTATGTTCACTAGTGGGTGATTCTGTTTCCCAGATGAGAATCCTGCATGTGCTCTTAGTACTGAAAGGACTAACACAACAGGCCACATAAAACATCACAGGGAGAGTCAGGTTTGCTGATTAGTTGTGCTGCTCTTTGTTATAGCTCTGCCTCTGCTATACAAACTGTATGTAAAATAATCCATGTCCCTAACTTGAAAGGTGGAGGGAGAAGACTGTGCTGAGAATTTTTGGTGATGAGGTGGAGATGTTTTTGCTGGGAAATGGGTTGACTGAAATGAACTCTGCCTATGAATAGGGGATAGCGTTGGGGTCCTCTGTGACTTGATGAGACCTTGAAACCCACCTGCTCTTTCATTCTGGGTAGTCTCCTTTCCTTGAGCAGCATCTTCTGCCTTCCCCATTCTCTCCCCTGAACCGTTATCTTTCCTGCTCCTGCAGTTCATAGCAACGGTGATGCTGTGCCTGGGCATTCTGGCCATAAAGGATGACAGGAACAACGGAGCCCTGAAAGGCACAGAGGCCCTGATGATAGGTATCCTGGTCCTGGGCATCGGCCTGGGGATGGGGCTGAACACAGGCTACGCCATGAACCCCTCTCGGGACCTGCCCCCCAGGGTCTTCACGGCAATTGCTGGCTGGGGAACCGACGTCTTCACGTGAGTGACACGGTTAGCTTCAACACTGCTGCAAAGAGCAGAGATATGCCCAAGATAGAATGGCCATGAAGCCTTTTTCTTTGGACCAGGTGAAGGCATGACTGCAAAGCACATTCTCCATTCTCAGAAAGCAAAGGTTGTGCATTATGTGCGCAGAATGTGCGGTACCATAACTCTCCAGCGTGGGATTCATCCTGACATTCAGATACCCCAATTCTGGCACCGAATTGGCCACCTGTTAGCTAGAGATCTAGCTGGTTACTGCTCTGTAAGTACCTGAAAGCAGGTACTTAGAGCTGGCTTGCTGAATAGCACTCCTAGATTTAGATGCTGAATCTGGAGATTAAACCCTGCTTTCCCTTATCCATGCTTTCCCTTAGCCATGCTACAGCTTTTCCCATGATGAGGGCACTAGCAGTCTCCTGTCCCAGCTGCCAATTTTCATTAGATTTTCAGAAAGTATCTCTGAGAGCTTCGTAGAGGCATTGGAGTAGTGAGGCGGTGGAGCAGTTATTGGAAATGGGAAGAGCAGTGTGTGCCTTGTGTCTGAGAGTCACACTCACTGGGCTCACACAGACTTCTGAAGGTGAACAGGAAACCTGAAGACAGTGCAAAGCCACTTCCCCAGGCTGATGAGGAAATAGACTGTCTCTCCAGAAATTACACCAGTGGAGAGAAAACTTGTCTAAGCCAGCTGAAGGGTCCTGTATGTGAAGTGGAACCAGACACATCTGCTCACACAGCTCGCTCCTGCTCCATCAGACCCAGCTCACCTCCCTGCGTGCCGTGTGGCAGCAGGACAGTGGTTCCAGTCTGGCTCACCAGGTGCCTTTTCTGTCTTCAATTTTAGGGCTGGACATCACTGGTGGTGGGTTCCCCTCACAGCTCCGATCCTGGGAAGTCTCGCTGGTACTTTAATCTACAAACTCTTCATTGCTTTTCACAACCAAGCTGTCCTGGAAAGTGGAAATGAGAAAGGACAACCAGTTGTGGAGACTTCTACACTGTGATGGCCACACGCTCCGAGGGAAGGGCCTGGCAGCATAGCCTATGTCATTCACATCTTACTATGAAAGGAATTATTAAAGTACTACTGTGGCATGGGGTGTGGTGGTAGGTATAGACATCTCTGCTTCCTCCTTAGTGCTGAGCTTATGTTAGTAGAGCAGCAACAGCAGATCTTCACCCAGCACAAGACACACACAGGCTTAAGAGGGATGAAGAGTGTTAGAGGGTTGTCCCTCATTAGGGGGTGGCAGAGGGCTGCTGCCAGGCAATGCAGCAGCTGCAGTTGGGGGTGGGCCCTGGGCAGTGCTGGCAGCCCAAAGCATGCCAGCGCTGGGGCTGATGGCTGCAGACTGAACGGTGGGCGCAGGACAGAAGCAGAACAGCTGGCACACAGCTGAGTCCTTCGGTCTGTGTGAACTGAACTGGCAACTTCAGAGTAGCTCAGGATGGGATTAGCTAAAAGACACTGGAATACATCCCTGCTCAGTGACTGATTCTCCACTACACTAAAAAAAAAACAAACCAACAAACCAGCCCTGCTCTTAACATACATCCTTGTGCACGTGCTCCCAAAAGCATCTTCAAATACCCAGTCACTCTGGAGGAAAATATCAAAATTTTTATTACAGTGAAGCACTTACAGGGTGGCTTTGTCTTTCTGAAGGCCATACAAATGCTCATGAAAGCCTCACAACATCCCTGTGAGGTAGGTTTGTCTTATGTAATTATGTGACCGTTTCATAAATAAAAGGTGGTGCTGTTTAAATACTCAGTGCTGATTTGAAGATGGTGACTTTGATTTCCCTGCTTAGGCACGGAATGTGTTGGTTGCTACTATGTGTTTCCAGTACATCTAAGACAGGATGGCACAGAAACATAATGGAAACAGTCAAGATGTAACTGAAAACCACCAGTGAAAGGGTTAAAGTGCAGTTCTACCCTGAACACTTGCAGTACAGAAAACAGCCTCAGGGGCTCCTAAGGCCATAGGATCTCAGTGGCTCCAGGTCAGATCCTGCCAAATTGAAAAGTGAGGATGGTTGTTTGAATGCTCAACTTTGCAAATGACTGTGTGACAAACCAAGGGGTCCTCCTGACCTCACGGGACTCTTACCTCCTGACCTCATGGCTCAGCAGTTCACACAAGAGGAGAAAGCAGAGAAATCAGGGATCTTGCAGCTTTCAGCTGCCTTCAGGCTTATTGGGAAGGCATCAGGAAGATGTGACTATCCAAAAAAAGACAGCACAAAGGCCAAGGAGTCATCTGGGCTGTAGAGCAAGTGACTAGGCCAACACAGAGATATGGACACCCCGGGGTCCCTCTGTACCATGAGTCTCAGAGTAGAAGTTGGAAGGAACAGAGAAGTTTGATTCTGTCTGAAGCAGAAGGTACTTCTTTTTTTGTTGGGTTTCAGCCTGCTCCCATAGCATGCAAGGTCAGGACAGGTTTCTTTCAAAAGAGACAGCAGAAATATCTTCATACACTGTATTTCAGCATGGGTCTATTAAAGTAATGGTGACTTACACTGGCTTTCATTTCACTGCTGTAGTTGTACAGGGACAAAAGCTTCCCAATAGAGCAGTGACATCAAGGGCTTATTCATGCCCTCTGAAAAGTACATCCTGCAAGCAGCAGAAGGGAATAAAATCAATGTCTCAAGTTTTTCTCTCACAGTCTCCAGGAACTACATCCCTTCCATGTTAAAGTACACCGTGGCTGTATTTCATGCAATTGCTGCATTGTGTTTTCCATGGGCATATCTATTCATGCACAAGGAACTCGTTCTGAACCACTCTGCATCAGGGAACATCAAAGCTTATTGCAAATGCTGTCCAGGGTCAGATCCGGGGGGTCTCACTTCCTTGAAGAATTCCCAGCTGGCGAGGATGTCTTGGAGAAGGTCATGCTTGTGTGACTCTTTTGGGAGCCTGCTGCCTGGGAGGGTGTTTTTTTCTTGATCACTGGAGTTTTGTTCTTGCTTTTAAATACCTTATTGGGGTCCAGCTTGTTGATAAAGGACTCAGCTTCTTCAGAGAGGAGAGCTGTGTTGATGGTTATGGGTTTATACATGTTAAACCATTGCTGGAAGGCAGGATGTTGGGGAAAGAAGAGGTTAAGATCAAACCGCAATCAGACATTTCCACCCTGTTCCCCCTCACCCTGAGACCTGATTTTAATCGAACACCACTTATCAGTTTGCAGTTTACAGGACTGCACTGAGTGTCCTGTGATAAGGATACACAGGGCACAGCTACAGCCCTTGAACTGCCTCACATTCCAAACAGGGAAGAGAAGAACCAGACACAAAACTAACACTACCTTTCCTGCAGTGTAACTCCTATCAGGAGCAAGTCTTGACTTAGACCACAGGAGGAAAAGCAAAGGGAGGGTATGAAACTAAACCACATTTATTTAGATTCAAAGAAACAGAAAAGATTAAAAAAACCTCAGAATTTAAAACTGTGTACAAGTGTAATCCAAACTAGTTGAATTTCTCAAAGTATAGCCTGCTTCTCCTCACACATACAGTAAGGCAGGTTTTTAACTCTATGTTTGTTTCTCTTCAGCCTGATTTTACATCTCAAAGTGACCAAAACAGATTATATTATTTGTTCTCAAACACCACCACAATGCCGTGCCCTGCAGTTCTCACATCTTAGTGTTTTCCCTATCAGTTTTCCATTGACAAAATCAGGTGTTATGGTATCACAAATCCCACTGAAACAACCAGCAAAGTGTTAAACAAGATAAACAGAAGATCGATTCCAAAATGTAGATGGCCAT